>CM067854.1:50062500-51312500 GCA_034642435.1 Megalocaria dilatata
AATTCAGGTCTTTCGGTACGAGTCGTGCGGCCACCTTTCTCATGCCCAAAATATCAATCAAAATCGTACGTGCGGACTCGTGGGATATCTTAAGATCATGTGCTATCTCTCTCAAGCTGGTACGACGGTTTTCCAGCATCCTTTCCTTAATTTATAATAACATTATAAGACATCCAATTTTTATTTATTGGATTTTGTTATATCCTTTGGATGTCTTATAATGAATAATTATTTTATGTGTCGGTTGTTATAAGTGGTACTTATATGACATTATTTGAATTTAATTCTTGAAGTTATAATTATTGAATATAATTTTTTGAAATTAAATATGTAGAAGGCTAATATTAAAATATTTAAATAATTTTATATACCTTCTATCAAGAATTAACCTCTATTTATGTTAAAATACAACAACATTGGAATAATACCTAACGAACAATTAGATCTTAATAACTCACCCCTGTTAAACATATTCAGATAAGCTGGAGTTCACATTTGACATTTTGGGTTTTAGTGCTCAATAAAAATGTTTATACCTAGTCTAATATAAATAGAAACAGATTTCGAAAACAAGTTATACAAAATGTAAGATACCATTTATACAATTTAGTTATACAAAATGTAAGATACCATGTCAGATGTTTGAAGAGGCTACTATGATAGCGAATATAATAATGGAAATTTGTGAAAATCAGAATAACTTTACAGAATCATAGCTGGAATTAATTCGTCCGAACCCCTTCAGATTTTAATCTAAATAAATCTCATGAAAACATTTCGAATTAAATTTTAACACATGTCCTAAATACACTTTATAGCCATATATATTATCATCACTTGTGGTGGAAATTAACTAAAAAAGAATTAAAAGAAATATAAAGTAATGAACAAATTATTTAGACATCTCCTTATACATATATATGTTTCGATTGGATGTTAAAGAATTACAAGATTCATCACCAAAAAATGTTCAACATATAATTTAAAAAGACCTTTTTTCATTTTCCTTTTTTAAAGAATATATAGCACATTCTCCCGAGAAAGAACCTGACAAATTCGGATCCAAAATCTCTTCAGTTAAGAGTTATTTGAATAAAAAAATGATCATTCAAAAATATATAAAAATACCTTTTTTATCACAAGAGATTTCTGCAACAACTATCCAATTTTGGATGGAGCATGGCCTATATGAAAAATTTGATTTTATCACAGAAATATAGAGGGTAGTTAGCTGTAAATCGAAAAGAAAGCTGTTAGAGAAAAATTGTTGCCATATTCAAAAAATACGCGTCAATTTGAAATAGAAACAAAAAAAATACAGGAAACAAACAATTTTTTTGTTGACCTGTACAATTCATTTATAATATTCGACTTATATTCTTCAGCAATATATCAGCACATTTTTATAATATGAATATTATTTCATACAATTACAAATATTCAGCTTAATAATTGTGCTCTTTTTTTCAGGTGAGAAGTGAAACTATATAGTTTAATGGTTATCGTAAAAACACTGGTGAGTTTTATTACAAATTATCCTTATTGATCATAGTTCTACATTGATGAAATGAGATCGAAAGAACCATATTTCATAATCACACAAACAGTACAATATTATGGTTCCCTGTAAAAAGTCAGTACCTAACAAATTACCTTAGTATTATCTACTTGGTTTTCACTTTTTTGGTATGAAGGAAATTGACTTTCAGGAAACTGATGGAATAATTTTTTATTTCCTCCATTTTAGCAAGATATATTTGATAAAACGCTCTGTGAATAAAACGTTGATATCAAAGTCCACTTGTGATTTCTACGTTCACTTTTTTTCTTTTTCTCCCAATTTTATTCGTAATTGTTCTAAACTTTTACCCTAAGTCATATATATCAGGATACCTGAATATCTTATGGTGATCAAATTCTACTGAAATTCTACTTCATGAAAAATCCCGATATATTTTATGGTCTGATGAATCAGATTCAGTGGTGAATTTTTCAATCAGAGGTGTTCGAAACTGGGTCTTCTGTAAGAGTATTGAAGTTTATCTGAGTGAAATTCAATTCAGTTTAATCCACTTTTAAAAAAATACCATCAAGCGAATTTCAGATATGAATAATTGGTTTGTATCACTGTTTGACATATGACAAATAATAATGAATTGGAATAAAATGGGTAATGGACCATAGAAATAGGGACATATTTTATATCATCATAACTGACAGATAAATAACGGAATTGAATATGACGTACAGTGACACTATGAAATGAAAACGTAATTGAAAATCGTCGAATAACGAATTTTCAATGGCAGATGGTTGAAGAATGAAGCGATTCTCACATGAAAATCGAAAAATTCTTGTTCTGTTCCAACATAATCGTAACTGTATGTTGGAACGAACTTAAAAGTAGCGTCAGATAAATGTCCCGTGAATAATGAAACTCAATATTTGCAGTGTTCTGGATTAATCATTTCGCAAATATCGGGTGTTTTTTTTAGAGTGATGGAACTTTAGATTGAAATAAAACACATTTAAATTAAGATTGAAGCCAAATTTTTTTTATTTGAAAGCTAGTCTCATGACATTTATGTTTTAAAAATAATTTCCGGCATATGTCCACCACGACTAGCACTGAGGAAACGTATTCGACCAAACCAATTTTGGACCACTTTTTCGAGTAATTCAGGCCTTATTTCATCAATAACACGAGTTATGTTGGTTTCCAAAGCGTCTATTGTTTATGGTTTATCAGCATAAACCAATGACTTGACATAACCCCAAAGACCATTGGACCATTTCTCGAAATAATGTTATCGCCAAATCTTTCTTTCAATAAATCAGTTATTACGGTAGCAGCATGAGGTGTAGCACCATCTTGTTGAAACGAAAACACTTCTGGGTCGATACCATTCAAATTTTGAAACAAATAATCATTGATCATCGATCTGTAACGAGCACCATTCCCTGTAACATTAGCTCCAGCATCGTTTTTAGAGAAATATGGACCGATTATGCCTACAGCGTGTAAAGCACACCATACAGGGCATTTTTCAGGATGCAATGGAACCTGCAGACTTCTTGAGGATAGTTTTCACTCCATATACGGTAATTTTGCTTGTTTACGTAGCCGTTCAACCAGAAATGAGCTTCATTACTAAACAAAATTTTACGATAAAAAAGTGGATCAACTTCAAGCTGTTCTAGGGCCTGATCAGCTAACAAACGAAGCTTATTATGGTCAAGTGGCTTTAGTTCTTGAACCAGTTGGATCTTGTATGGGTGTAGACCAAGATTTTCACGAAAAATTTTCTATGTGGTAGATGCACAGAGTCCAATTTGTTGTGAACGTCGACGAATAGACAAATCTGGATCATCATTAACACTATGACTTACAGCAGCGATATTTTCTTCTGTACGTACAGTTCTTTGTCTTGTTGTTGTTGCATCGAGTAGAGAAAATGTTGTCAGAAACCTATCTATAGTTCGACGGTAAGCTGCTCTGATGGACGATTTTATGAACCATAAAATAAAGTGCTCTATAAGTTTGGCGAATAGAACATTGATTTTGAAAATACATTTCAACAATTTGTAAACGTTGTTGCGGCGTGAGTCTTTCCATGATAATTTATCAATGCTTACTGAACAGAAAGTTCAAAACAACATGGCTTCTACCTTCTGTCAAATCACAGCTATCCCGATCGAAAGTTCTATCACTCTAAAAAGAACACCCGATATGTAGACCCCAAACTCACCCTGGAAGTTTTAAATCTCTAACTCTTTCGTTCGAATGTTGACGTGGTTAAAGACGACCGGACTGGAAAACAAGATTACTTTCGACTTCAAATTTTTCATCAGCGAGTTTAATATAGTTGTTCAAGACTATTTTTGGCTCCAAATTCGAAATTACAGACATTTTGGCGGAACGATAGCACGCCATCCCCGGAAAAAATCAGTTTTGACATAAATCAACCATTCTGGACCTGCAACTTGGAGCCTGGAACCTGTAACCTCTAACGTTTTATGCCATTATCACAGCAGGGTAGTCCAATCATGTATATCTTATTATTTAGAGTATAAAAGTTTTCTCATTCGATGAAAATATATTATATGACAGTACAAAAATAAAATATTTCGTAACAAATCACTAGAAAACACATCTCACTTTTATCACAGGGTTCGTTTATCAGCGTTTCTGAAAAATATTATGTTTAAGTGAAGGATAACCCAACTAGGTTGTTGAGAATGTTACCAAAGAAAAATATCATCTCGACAACATGGATAACTATGAAAAACACAGTATAAACAATCACTCATTTTACATTGCTTTTGTGACATCAACATTTCCGCTTCTTCTTTTTCCCCCTAACTGCATTTGTATCTCCTCTAAAGTTTTACTCTTAGTTTCAATAAAACTGTATCTAAAATAAAGTGTTCCAACTAATGAACATATCGCGCAGACGTAAAAAAATACGGATATATGCAAATAATCGTACGCAATTTGGTAAAACTTTGTTGACAGCAAGACCACTATGGAATAAGTAACATTAGCTACGCATATAGCTTTCGGTTTCACAGACGCTGAGAACATCTCTGCCAGCAAAACGTTAATGAGTGATCCTAATCCCATCTGGTAAATGAAGAAGTATGCACCATAAACTAAAATCAGTATTATATCAGGTGGGTTGAAATCGGAAAAGTCTTTCAGTGTGAAATAAATACCCATCAACAGAAGATTTAGAGCACATGCTCCAGTGGTATAAACCAAAAGTGGTACCCTCCCAAATCTATCGGACATAGTTCCACAAAGGACCACACAACCTGCTTGGCAAACAGATATAATAGTAATGGCGAATTGCGGTTCTATAACTTCGGCAGATCCATGGAGCAGATGTTGGCCATACATAGTTAAAGCTGTTGCACCAGTTAACTGTTGGAAAATCCTTCCGAGAATCATTAGAGTGACTGCTCTCTTATTTGCAGTGACACTGAAGAGCTCCTTGAAGGATCCTAATTCGCTAAGCTGCCTCTGCACGTCTTCGTTTACAGCAACGACTTCTTTGGATACATTTGATAATCTTCTGATGAATCTCAAACTTTCCTCCGCTGCATGTTCTTGGCCCTTCATCAGGAGATAGTAAGGAGATTTCGGCATGAAGGAAAATGTTGTGAAGAAAATGATCACTATGCCAATGAAAATTAAAGCAGATTGGTGTATTGTTAAGAATTTTCCAATTAAATTAATCGTGATAATGCCACTGATGAACATGAACACTGATATCACCCCTAGTTTGCCTCTTATCTCTGGTCTGGCTATTTCTCCCGCATATATTGGAGATATGGATATGCATATTCCCATGCAAATTCCTCCAAGGAATCTTGCTACGTATATCATTAAGGGGGATAGGTAGGATAGGTATATGAGAAACCATGCAGATACCATTGGTACCCCTGCTAAGAGAAGAGTGTTCTTTCTACCGATCCTATCGGCAAAAAAAGTGTAGGATATTTCGCCTACGATGTCTCCTAGCGGTCCCAGTATGGCCATGTATGACGCTTCCTCATTGGATACGTCGAAAGGGTATTCCTCTGATTGAAGCTTTGCGATGGAGGGAGAAGTCCATCCTGTATGGACACCACATAAAAAATATATGATGTTAGCTGGAAAAAAAATTAATTATTTTTGTGTTACCTATAGTCTCGATAATGTCATTTGAGCTTTGTATACAGGTATGGAAAAGACAGTCGGAAAGTCGAAGAATCAAAAACTCCGCGCGATGCGATGACGAACAAATGACTGTTCTCTTTCAATGGTAGTGGGTAGTGAAAACAGACTGCACAGCCTTTCGATCGAAGCATCTAAACTGTGCATTGCAATTGAGAGAGAACAATCATTTATTCGTTATCGCATCGCGCTGAGGTTTTGATTCTTCCACTGCTCCACTGCATTCTTGATTAACACTGAATTTCCTATGTTTCTGACTTTCCATACCTGTGTATCAATTCACAGAGTAGCACCATAAGAAGTACATTATTGATTTTAGTACCTACAGCAAAGTGTTACATTCTTATGGAGAACGAAATTCTGCACTGAATAGATCAATATAAATAAATTTTTAATGCTTGATTGTTTCGGTCTCTACTTGACGGAAATCCATCGTAAATGATTTGAGGTAAAACACTTTATTTCCGCTTATTATTTATTATTATTAATTATTATTACTAACCATACTCACCTGACGAAGTCAATATGTAATTGACGAAACAATTGTCGTTGAAAAATAAAAATAAGCGAAAATCAAGTGTTTTACTTTAAAATTTGAATATTAAAACAAATTGAAATATGTTTATCTTCTACAATTTTAATTTAAAAAAAATTTTTTATTCAAAAAACTTTCAGAATTAAATTAATCTCTAAAACAAGCACCGCTCACATTTAATAGACGTATATAATCAAAACTCAATATATAAAGTCACATGGAATAAATAAACCAACAGATATACGAAAGTCATTAAAATTAATAAATAAATATTTAAAGGAGACAAAATTTTGTTTCTGGTCTTACCTTTAAGAACACCAATTGCCTTTTAAAAACATGAACACACTTAAAGGACTTCTCAAAGAATATGATTCATTTGAAATATTTAATATATTTAAATATTCGAATAAGTTAATTCAGAAATCTCTAAAAACATGCACTATACCTTCAAAAAACAAATATAATTCTAAGCAATTCCTTCTTCAATAATATTCCAAATATCAAAATCAAAACACTAACCTATATTCAAACCCTCACACGTGTAAAAGGACTAATGCTTCGAAACACAGATCAACTTTATAATTCAAGATTGATCTATGTTCTAACAAAATCAAAGAAGAGTGTGAGTTATTTTTAAGGCTTATTTAAATTCATTGACATTCCATAATGAGATTTATTGAAGCCAAAATATAATTATATATTATATATAAAATAAAATAGTTAGGCCTTCTACTTGATAGAAGAAATATAACAAAATTTGAATATTAAAACCAATTGAAATATGTTTATCTTCTACAATTTTAATTTCAAAAAAATTTTTTATTCGAAAAACTTTTAGAATTAAATTAATGTCTAAAACAAGCACCGCTTACATTTAATAGATGTATATAATCAAAACTCAATATATAATGTCAAATGGAATTAACTTATTCGAATATTCAAATATATTCAATATTTCAAATAAATCATATTCTTTGAGAAGTCCTTTAAGTGTGTTCATGTTTTTAAAAGGCAATTGGTGTTCTTAAAGGTAAGACCAGAAATAAAAATAAACCAACAGATATACGAAAGTCATTGAAATTAATAAATAAATATTTAAAGGAGACAAAATTTTGTTTCTGGTCTCACCTTTAAGAACACCACGTGTGAGGGTTTGGATATAGGTTAGTTTTTTGATTTTGATATTTGGAATATTATTGAGGACTGAAGAAGGAATTGCTTAGAATTATATTTGTTTTTTGAAGATATAGTGCATGTTTTTAGAGACTGAATTAACTTATTCGAATATTCAAATATATTCAATATTCCAAATAAATTATATTCTTTGAGAAGTCCTTTAAGTGTGTTCATGTTTTTAAAAGGCAATTGGTGTTCTTAAAGGTAAGACCAGAAACAAAATTTTGTCTCCTTTAAATATTTATTTATTAATTTTAATGACTTTCGTATATCTGTTGGTTTATTTATTCCATTTGACATTATATATTGAGTTTTGATTATATACGTTTATTAAATGTAAGCGGTGCTTGTTTTAGACATTAATTCAATTCTAAAAGTTTTTTGAATAAAATTTTTTTGAAATTAAAATTGTAGAAGATAAACATATTTCAACTTGTTTTAATATTCAAATTTGTTATATTTCTTTTATCAAGTAAAAGGCCTTTCTATTTTATTTTATATTTTACTTCAAATCATTTTTAAATTTTTAATGTCTAGAAAATAATTTTTTCACTTTATGATATGAAACTTTCTAAGCTCCTAACTAATTTGTCATATGTTAGATATAACTATTTTTTATTCTATACTTCCAACGCGTTTTCTACACCAAAACTAGTGCCAAACAGAAGATTTTCAGAATATTCATAGATAAAAGTGCAGAACTTTTGAAGTAAAGTTTGTATTTGTAAGTTAATCGTTGAAATAACTAAAAATTTTGGCTCAAATTGTAGTAATTTCATCTTACAATTAAATTTCTTGAGCTTAGTCGAATTTCATTCAGAACACCATAGTATATTTATATTTTTTATATCAATAAATGAAAAATTCTCAAATTTTCTATTTACAACTTTACAACTTGAACTTTACAAAAAATTTACAACTTGAACTTCCATCAAGCAAAACTCATGTATTCTAAAAATTTCATGAAATTGATTGATTATTTCACCATATAATGAAGTATCGGTTGTTTTTTTTTTAGAATTTTAAATTGAAATAAAACACAATTAAAGCCAAATTCTTCAATATTTGAAAGATAGTTTTTTTTAGCATGAGGTGTAGCACCATCTTGTTGAAACATAAACACTTCTGGGTCGATACCATTCAAATTTTGAAACAAATAATCATTGATCATCAATCTGTAACGAGCACCATTCACTCACTGAATGGTGCAGTGAATTTCACTGTAACATTAGCACCAGCATCGTTTTTAAAGAAATATGGACCGATGATGCTTCCAGCGTGTAAAGCACACCATACAGTGCATTTTTCAGGATGCAATGGAACGTGCAGCACTTCTTGAGGATTGTTTTTACTACATATACGGCAATTTTGCTTGTTTACATAGCCGTTCAACCAGAAAAGAGCTTCAGAACTAAACACAATTTACGATAAAAAAGTGGATTAACTTCAAGCTGTTTTAGAGCCGAATCAGCAAACAAACGACGCTTATTATGGTCAAGTGGCTTTAGTTCTTGAACCAGTTGGATCTTGTACGGGTGTAGACCAAGGTCTTTACGCAAAATTTTCCATGTGGTGGATGCACACAGTCCAACTTGTTGTGAACGTCGACGAATAGACAAATCTGTATCATCATTAACACTATGACTTACAACAGCGATATTTTCTTCTGTATGTGCAGTTCTTTGTCTTGTTGTTTTTGTTGCATCTAGTAGAGAAAAAGTTGTCCGAAATCTATCGATAGTTCGACGAATAAGCTGCTCTGATAGACGATTATGTAAACCATAAATTTTACGAAGTGCTCTATAAGTTTGGCGAATAGAACACTGATTCTGAAAATAAATTTTAATAAATTGTAAACGTTGTTGCGGCGTGAGTCTTTCCATGATAATTTGTCAATGCTTACTGAACAGAAATGTCAAAACAACATGGGTTCTACCTTCTGTCAAATCACAGTTATGCCTATCGAAAGTTCTATCACTCTAAAAAAATACACCCGATGACTCTTATTCTGAATAATCAAACTGAAAATGTGACGAAATACTTGTTTGTATTTTCACTAGTGTAGTGGAAATCCTGTTCAGATTTTGAATCATTCTAGTATGAAGCATTCTTACATAAATAGAATTAACATTTGTACTCACATAAAATCACAGCCAAATATTCATTATACGATTTTCCGTCGGAAGCTTTCAAGAAATTTATGATCATTTCGAAAGAAACTATTGCAGATTCGAGGTTTCAACAGGTATCAATTGTTGGAACCTTTATCTTGAATTCCGCTTCTGAACTGATTTTAAATCTACTTGGTAAAGCAAGTGAAATATTTTAAGATTATTTTAATACCTGTATCAATTATTCTTAAATGCAAATAATTTTTTGTATAATTCAGTGAATTCACAATGACGCTCGAAACCCAATATTTGAAGAATGTTCTTGGTCTATCTTTTCGCAAACATTACTTATTGCTACTAAGTGAATTTATATTGTTTAGTAGGATATGAAATTTTCGCCGATTGCATTTTGGTATTGTACAGGGTGACCTTGGGAGGCACTTACATTTCAACAAGAGCATATCAGTATTAGGTTTTTGTTTCAATGGGAGTACAGTTTTTATTATCTTCATTAACGCAACCACGGTGAAGTATCGTATTGTACAATCAATTGCAGGGTGACAAGAAAAACTTTGGACAAAATTTTTTTCATTTTACTTTATTGAACAAAAGAAATTGAACAAAACAACAACGAATAATAATAACATAAACATTTGGTAATAATATATTTAAGCGCTTTCGAAGTGGCTTCCTTTGGCAGCGATACATATCTGAAGCTATGAAATTTTCGCTTTTTGAAATTTTCGGCAATTGGCCGCAGTTCTTCGGGCGTTAATCGGTCCCATTCCCGACGCAAGGTTTGCTTCAGCGACTCCAAACTTTAGTGGTGTTTAGCACACGACCTGAGCTTCAAAATCGACCACACGCTGTAGTCTATTGGGTTGAGATCCGGCGAGTAGGGTAGCCATTCTGCAGATGTGATGAAACCCGGAAAATGGGTCTTAGACCATTCTTTCGTCATTTTCGCTTTGTGAGCCGGAAAAGAGTGCTTTTGAAAGGTCCAATGCGTGTCGCCGAAGTGCTGCTGGGCCCATGGAAGTACTACGGACTCGAGAATGTGGCGGCGGTAGACTTCTTGATTGATTTTGACCCCCTGATCCACGAAAACCAAGGGTGTTTTGCCGCTGGCGCAAATTTCGACCCGACCATGACGGAATGCGGATTTTTGACATTGTTCGACAATGGACGATGTACCAAGGACCTCTACGGACCAGACTCTGCCGTTTTGGTGGTTGTGGGATTGTTCTACAGTGAAAAGCTTTTCGTCTTCTTCCATTGCTGACCGGCGGCGAGACATACCGAGTTAATTCAAGCAAAGCAATTTATTCTCGATATTTTCACGATACTAACGCAGAAAAAACTTTCTCGCTCTGGTTATAGAACTGAAATCATTGACAAAATGATTAAAAAGAAAACTTATCACAATATTTCAATAAAGTTATAAATGATTCTATGAAGAAAAGAAGATATGGTTTTCAGTGGCTTATATAGAAGCTTTCAGCAGTAGGATCTCTAATGGTTCTCATTAAATGGGAATTTATTCTTTAGCAGTAAATATAAATAATTTAGCTAAGATGTTGGTGAACATAAAGAAAGGAACCCCAACTTTTCCGAATCAGGAATTTATTAAACTAATGTGACGATTGTAAGCTACTTATAAAGAACAGACAGGTCGATGTTTACAACCTAGAATCGAAGAATTCAAAGAACAGATGTTTATTTTAAAGAACCAGAAATCAACCGGTTTTGCAGAACATTGTATAGTAAATAAACATTTTTTAATGAGAAAGATGTTACTTTACTACATAATGTTAAAAAGGGTAAATTAATAGACTATTTAGATATTCTTTCAATCAAAATAGCCATTGAGAGAAAGGAGAATTCAACAAATTCCCAAATACTCTTTATGAACAACTCTATATTGGAGGCTGTTATTTCCATGGGTCATAAAAATACACAGATGTCTTGATTGCATAAAAAGAACCTTTTCAATTTTAACAGCCAGTTTCATAAAGAACATCAAAAGGCTCCTTTATGATAAAGTCCCTTTATGAAAAAGGATCCTTCAAATGGGGCTAATGCCACGTATCAGTTTTATAAACGCACATCTACGGTCCTTTACTTAAAGCTCTAATGCGCCGTCCATATGTTCCGACAGTCATATTAAAGGGACTAGTGGTGGGGCAAACTTGAATTAAAAACAGAATTTTCAATAACACAATAACAATATTTTTATTTCTTTATTCTCACTTGAAACTTTTTCAAATGTCACCTAAAGTAAAACAATGAATCAGAAATACAAACATGTATCTAAATACATACCTTGTAAAATCTTATGAAAATTATATAAAATCTTGTCATGTTGAAGACACAATTTGAATATGAAAAACAGTTTCACAAGCGACAAAAAAAATTTATTAAGTGCCTTATAAGCTTTGTATGATTTTTTGAGAGCATAGAACATAGAGTGAATATTATATATACCTATGTACATGTTTCTAAAGATCATATATTTCTGAAGATTGCATTCGGTAAGTCTATTTATTGTTTGATTGATTTTATTATTTTTTATATGTAAAGTTGAACTGATCTTATCGTAATCTTAATTATTTTTTGAGGATGTGCTACATGTTTTGAGATTTTTTGAAGAAATTTATTTAAATATATTGAATATTTCAAATAAATTAGTTTTTGAGAAGTTCTTGAAATTATGTTTTATATTTTTGAGAAAGAGTTATTTTTCATAAATATAGGATCAGAAAACAATACATTTTGTAACAAACAGGGCTTTGTACGTTTATCTGAAGAGTTCAGTACGAATGCCTGGAACGAAACAAAAAATGTTTGTTTATTTATATTTTGATTTTAATTGACAATTTATATTCGTTGGTTTTTCTTAATTCCATTTGATATTGTATGATGAATTTCGATTTTATACGTCTATTAAATATGAGCAGTGCTTATAAAGACATTAATTTAATTCCTTAAGTTTCTTCAGTAAATTTTTTTAAATTAAAATTATAGAAGACCAACAGATTAAATCTGTTTTGATATTCAAATTTTTCAATTATCATACAAATATAAATTATAAAAAATTTTCATTAATAATCAACTGTCTCATTCGACGAGCTGCATCAAATTAAATACATACCTTAAGTAAAATCATAGGAGAACTATATGAAATCTTGTCATGTTGAAGGCACAAATTGAATATGAAGAATAGTTTCACAAGTGACAAGCAAATTTATTTTCAATTATCACAACAATATGAATTGTAAATTAGCAAAATGTTCATTAATAATCCACTGTCTCACTTGACGAGCTGCATTAATATTAGTTGAATTTGTTTGAAAGTCCTCTTCCTCCTGCACATCATGCAATCATTCATTTGGAAATATTTCGTTCATATCTACAGCTATATTGCGCAATATAGCAGTAGCAACAATAATTTCTCTTATGGTCGTTAACTTACCACTCATTCCTTTAGAAAGTATAGAAAAACGACGCTTCCAAACTCCATACTTTCTCTCCACCTCATTTCTGGTTCGTATATTTGCCTCATTATATCAATTTTCAACTGCAGTTATAGCTTCCGGTATCTTTGTCATAATCATAAGTCTGCAAACTATAACCACTATCACCAAGTAACAAATACGGTCCAAATTTACCACTCTCAAAATGTCTCTTCAAGACACTGCTATTAAAGATGATTTGATCATGTGTTGAGCCAGGTCATCTAGCTAGAAAATTTCTGATTCCCAAGTCTGAATCACACACGGTTTGGACGTTAAGGGCAAAATAATATTTTCGACATCGAAAGATCTCTCTCTCTCTCTCTGCACCACCGGGAGAAGTGATTTTAATTAATGTCCAATCTATAGCACCAATGACAAGTGGAAAACTAGCGTTTGCAAAAAACTTTTCTGCTGATTGCATTTCATGATCACCTTCACACATCTTCATATATTGTGTACACAGAGATGCGATTGCAAAAGAAACTCCTCGAATAATTTTAGAAGCAGAAGGTTGAGAAATTCCCATGAAATCTCGGCTGTTTTTTATCAGCATATTTCCAGTTCTATAGAATCTCAATGTCAAAAGTAGTTGGTTCATCGGTTCAATACAGTTGCCTCTGAAAATTGTCAATTTAATGATTTGGTATACAGAAAATTATAACAACAAAATAATAAATAAAAAATAAAAATAAGTTAGATGGGAGTAGAATTGATCTGCAATTTTTTGAGGCAAAGATAAATTAGTTGGTTTTGTCAGGCGAAAACGATCGAAGAAATCTAGATCATATAACATGGAAAAATGTCTCTCCTTCTGTAAATTTTTGGTCTTTTCCCAATTATTTCTTCATCATCTGAGGAAGAACTAGAGCTTGAATCAGCATTCAACATTTGGTGCAACATATTTCGTAGTACGCTAAAATAAAGGACGTTTTCAAGTATCCGTTCACCTTAAAATTTGCTCATGAAACACGTTTTATCAATAAAGGAGACTTTTTGCGAAAAAGGAGGCTTTAACTTCGTTTATGAAGCTGGCCGTAAGTTTAGTCCCTTTTTGTACTCTTTCGAAAGCCCGAAACACGTGTTAGGATTCTGCGTAAACTGTAAAACATAAAAACTGTGTGAGTTTTTTCAAATAAAATATAAACAAAAAGGTTTTCTTTCTTTAGAGGAGTTCATTTGAGTCTAATATCAAATCTGTTAAAGTATCTGTTGAAGAAAATGCCCCGTTTTTACGGATACCATTCCGGGCGTTATAGGATACGTTCCCATGGTGCTAAATTCCGCAGAGCATGGAAAATAGCGGCCCGTCAGGGACAAAATCGCAGACTCATTACTGAAACGGCAGAAATCTAAGGTGGGTTAGCGCAATTTGCGAAACCTACCTACGGTAATGCGCGTAAAGGCCACACACGGCTTAAAGTGATCGCAAGCCATTTGCTTCTGTAAATTGTGGTACTGTGCCTGAAAAAACGGAATACGTGATTTGAGATTGTGATCGTGATCGTTTAGAAAACACGAGTATAACTCGGTACCGGTAGATAATATCGAATATTTATTTGCTTTGTGATGTTTGATGAAGATCTGGGAAACGAAACCCATATGGTTAAATATATAAATTTCGCCTTGGCAGTAACCTGTCTGGAGCAATAAATCGTCTACACGAGAAACGCATAGGGGATCTAAGAGGAAAATTTGATATCTATACTTTATTTGTTGTGTACTTTTAAGACAAGGCTCATAAAACTCTGTGAAATATCCAGATGTTGAAGTTTTTAGAGAAAAACATCGAATATTTAAACGTAAACGGATTTATAAATAGAGGTTAATACTTGATAGAAGGTATATAAAATTATTTTAATATTAGCCTTCTACATATTTAATTTCAAAAAATTATATTTAATTATAATTATTAAATATAATTTTTTGAAATTAATTTTTTTAGTATTTTAATTCAATTCCTGAAGTTATAAATACTTCAGGAATTGAATTAAAATAATGACATATAAGTACCACTTATATCAAACGACATAAAATAAACATTCATTATAAGACATCCAAATGATATAACATAATCCAATAAATAAAAATTATTAACCAAAATCCTATAAATTAAATATTTTGAGTAGACAAAATTTTGTTTCTGCTAACCAATCTTATGAAAACAAATATCTTTCAAAAATGTTTAACATGATCTTAAGAATTTCATCATAAAACTATCTTGCTTAGAATATTCAATATTATTAGATATCTAAGTTACTTTCTATAAAATCTCAAGATAAATCAACCAAACGTCACTTGTTTTTTTTACCTCTGTCATAACTATTTGTAATGACTGGAAAAAAAATTTTCACTTTTAGGTTGAAAAAAAAGAAAAAAAAAACTATGATTTTAAACCATACTGATACGACAAATTTTCTTAAAGAGTTTAACAGGCAGTAATATTGTGAAAAATTATTGATAAACATTTTCTGCAAGACATGATTTAAAATAAACAAGATGTTTTCTGATAAGGAATCCTAATAAAACCATTTAATCCGCTGCAATGCGATAAAAACGGTCAAATTTTCAGCATATTGTACTTAAGCTTTGAATAACTTTAAAGCGGTTAGGTTTGACGAAAAATCATAGGAGACCTTTTTTGTAGAGCGTTCAATTTTCTACAAAAATATGTGCAGGAATTTTCTTCATGACTTACTTTGGGCTAGCAATAAAAATCAGAATGTGCAAAAAGAAATTTTCCTATGTTATTCTTATGGGAAATGAAAAGGTGCGATGCGGACGTCCTTAATAGTGATATTAAGCGCTCAACTTTTTACTGGCATCTTTTTACATTGAATTGAAACTTTTAAGCTTGTTTGCAAGAAAAAAAATTTTTTTTTTTGAATCACCCTAATCTCTAGGTATTTTCGGGTTTAGTCTTGAAGTAAGATATGAGCAGCTTCCCAGGCCTAGTCTCTTTTCCGCCTTCTGTCTTTCATAGTTTTCCTTTTCTCTTCTGGTCGGCTTATTGTATTCCTTCAATGGAATGTTCTTCTGTTGGACGTTCATTATAACCTTACCAACATAGATCTGTCCTATATCTAATGCTTTCGATATCTCGTATATGTCAGCTGACTCAAATGACTTTGAAAATAAAAAATCAGTCTCATTAAATTTATGCCACACCTCGTATATTCATAGCGAGGGAACAACTATCCAAATTTCGAAACTCGATGCAATTCCGATATCTCGGAGCAGTTAACGCGATAAGGATGGCATCATCCCCGCTGGAAACGCGACCGATGGACCAAACAACCCTCACCTCCTGAAATTAACTTGGAGGGAAACCCAATTGATTTCCCCATATTATTTCGTAGCGGAGTTCGGCTTTGAACATCATTAGCACATGTGCCCCCGTCGGTAGGAAGGGTGACATGTCGGATCTCCCAAAGCCGGGTACGTCACAGATTGTGTTGTGGGTGGAAGCAGGTCGGCTCGATGGCTTAATCCCTCTTTTGCGTTGCAGTCTCTCTGTGTGCATCGGGATCGTGTTTGACTTAGTAATTATCGTCGACCAGCCTTGCGTGATCGATGCCCCACCCCAGTGTGGCTGCAACTTCAGAGATGCTGCGTTGTGCGTTCGCTGTGTCTTGGTGTCGTTGGATGCGTCTATTCTAACAATCCAGCTAATAAGAATGTATTTAACAAGGGATATAGAGTAATTGAAACAAATTGTAGAAATTATAATACTATGATTAAGTCAGTCGATGTCAGAGTGCGTGCCGATTTTTACTATGGGTGATTACGTTGAGCAAAGAATTTGTTTAAAGTTTTGTGTTGCAAATGAATTTTCGTGTGCCAATGCATTGAAAATGTTGCAAAAGGCCTTTGGTGATAATGCTCCATCGAAAACTCGTGCATATCAGTGGTACAGAGCCTTCGAGGACGGTCGTGAAGTGGTCGCCCATCGACGGCTTCGATCGAAGATAACGTCGATAAAATTAAGAAAAGGCTGCTGGAAAACCGTCGTACCAGCTTGAGAGAGATAGCACATGATCTTAAGATATCCCACGAGTCCGCACGTATGATTTTGATTGATATTTTGGGCATGAGAAAGGTGGCCGCACGACTCGTACCGAAAGACCTGAATTTTCTTCAAAAACGTCATCGCGAACAGGTTGCTTCAGACATGCTGGATCGCTGTAATTCCGATTCTACATTCATGAAACGCATTATAACTGGTGATGAGACCTGGGTCTATGAGTACGATATGCAAACAAGCCAGCAATCATCGGAATGGGTGGCAAAAAATGAGCCGAAACCGAAAAAACCACGCCAAAGCCGCTCGAAAATGAAGGTGATGCTCATTGTTTTCTTCGATATCCGTGGCGTGGTGCACTACGAATTCGTTCCAGAGGGTCAGACGGTAAACAAGGAGTATTACCTAGGCGTTATGAAACGTTTGCGTGAGCGTATCCGTAAGAAGCGGCCAAATTTGTGGGCGAACAACTCATGGATTTTGCATGACGATAACGCGCCTTCTCACCGAGCTACGATTGTGACTGACTTTCTCGCCAAAAACTCAACAAACGTGCTTCAGCAACCACCGTATTCGCCGGATTTGGCTCCCTGCGACTTTTTCCTCTTCCCAAAACTAAAATTGCCCCTTCGTGGCACCCGTTTAGAGTCGATTGAAGCCATAAAACAAAATTCGGCGCGAGAGCTAAAGTCCATCCCGGAAAGCGCATATAAAAAATGTTTCGATAATTGGAAGTGCCGTTGGCATAGATGTATTGGAGCAAATGGAGCCTATTTTGAAGGCGACCCAATAAATTTTGACGATTAAATGTAAAAATGTTGTTTTAATTGAAAATTCCCGGTACTTTCTTGATAGAGTAGTAAAATCGAAATTCATTATACAATATCGAATGGAATTAAGAAAAACCAACGAATATAGATTGTCAATTAAAATTAATAAATAAATAAACAAACATTTTTTTTGTTTGTTGAACTTGTAGCACATCCTCAAGAAATAATTAAAATTCAGATAAGACCAGTTCAACTTTACATATAAAAAATAATAAAATCAATTAACAATAAATAGACTTACCGAATGCAATCTTCAGAAAAAATGATTGATTTTATTATTTTTTATATGTAAAGTTGAACTGGTCTTATCTGAATTTTAATTATTTTTTGAGGATGTGCTACAAGTTTTGAGATTTTTTGAAGTAATCTATTTAAATATATTAAATATTTCAAATAAATTAGTTTTTGAGATGTTCTTAAAATTATGTTTTATATTTTTGAGAAAGAATTATTTTTCATAAATATAGGATCAGAAAAAAATACATTTTGTAACAAACAGGGCTTCGTACGTTTGTCTGAAGAGTTCAGTACGCATGCCTGGAACGAAACAAAAAAAAAGTTTGTTTATTTATTTATCAATTTTAATTGACAATTTATATTCGTTGGTTTTTCTTAATTCCATTTGATATTGTATGATGAATTTCGATTTTATACGTCTATTAAATATGAGCAGTGCTTATAAAGACATTAATTTAATTCTTGAAGTTTCTTAACTGAATTTTTTGAAATTGAAATTGTAGAAGACTGACAGATTAAATGTGTTTTGATATTCAAATTTTGGGTTAAAAATTTATTCATATTCTGTGATATGTACTTTATTGGAAATGAACGGGTTATTGTATAGGTATATACCTTTATTGTGGTTGCAGTGAAATTTATTTTTGTTTATTGTCTAAACATAATGTTAAAATAAACAAAATACTGCGGCAAACTAACCGCGGTATGAAACAGAACCTAATCAGGTCCATGAGGAGATTCGTGAATGAACTATTCAAGACGGCAATATAATTTTTAACTTTAGGCCTCATCTCAAATTCAATATCACTTCATTGAATGGTTTTTTCAGTCTACCGAATACTCCGATGTAAATTCGAGTTAAAACAAAAAGATCTATTTCCAGCATTCGTCAACGTTGTTTTTCACGCTCCATTTGCAAATTGCCGGATGCGCCAGTCAAACGTTTGCATCTCTTCGGCCGCCCGTTCAATTCCACGCCGAGATCCGGCTAATCCGCCGCAATTATTCATTTCTATGATAATTTGTCACCATTAAATCCCGGCCTAATGGGCCGCCCCAGTTAATCAAATGCTAATTCGCTCGCATTTTCCGCATTTTCTAGTCGATCAACCCAGATGACGCGTCGGCAACTCGAATTATGAAAATTGCGATGACAATCAGGCCGGCCGTGTGTTCTTCAGTCGCATAGCCGGCTAATGAAATGTGAAAAGATGATTACGAGAAGCCGTTCGGGTCGTTACGAGGCTGGTAAAGTTGCCTTTAATGCGGATAAATACGGATTTAATTTCCATATCCATGAGGGATCATGCTAATGTGGAGTGGATTCGACGTTCTCGCTTAAGAAACGCTGGGGGTTCCGTAACGTCAGTGTATTGGACGAGGACACGGCTAGTTATGTTTCGTATTAATTTTTGTGCTGTTTTCAGGGGCCGTTTTTCCGGGTCGAAAACAAAAACAACTGTTATATAGGTGTATGTTGCACTGTCTCGATTTGTAGAAGTTTTTATAACTATAGCTCACACTCCTCCTTATTGATGATGTTTGGTACAGATTAACAGCTGAATTAATTTATTTGAATATAAATATTCTAGTTATTAGTATGAGGACCTGACTTGAGCATGAGGGAAGTTTTCTGCGTTTGTAACGTTAGAAAAAATCGGTAATATAGTTCTTTGCTTGAATTGGATCGCTAATGTATGTCGTGTATGTATACTACTCTGTCAAGAAAGTACCGGGAATTTTCAATTAAAACAACATTTTTACATTTTATCGTCAAAATTTATTGGGTCGCCTTCAAAATAGGCTCCATTTGCTCCAATACATCTATGCCAACGGCACTTCCAATTCTCGAAACATTTTTTATAGGCGCTTTCCGGGATTGACTTTAGCTCTCGCGCCGAATTTTGTTGTGCTTCAATCGACTCAAAACGGATGCCACGAAGGGGCAATTTTAGTTTTGGGAAGAGGAAAAAGTCGCAGGGAGCCAAATCTGTCAGTCACAATCGTAGCTCGGTGAGAAGGCGCGTTATCGTCATACAAAATCCATGAGTTGTTCGCCCACAAATTTGGCCGCTTCTTACGGAAACGCTCACGCAAACGTTTCATAACGCCTAGGTAATACTCCTTGTTTACCGTCTGACCCTCTGGAACGAATTCGTGGTGCACCACGCCACGGATATCGAAGAAAACAATGAGCATCACCTTCATTTTCGAGCGGCTTTGGCGTGGTTTTTTCGGTTTCGGCTCATTTTTTGCCACCCATTCCGATGATTGTTGGCTTGTTTGCATATCGTACTCGTAGACCCAGGTCTCATCACCAGTTATAATGCGTTCCATGAATGTAGAATCGGAATTACAGCGATCCAGCATGTCTGAAGCAACCTGTTCGCGATGACGTTTTTGAAGAAAATTCAGGTCTTTCGGTACGAGTCGTGCGGCCACCTTTCTCATGCCCAAAATATCAATCAAAATCGTACGTGCGGACTCGTGGAATATCTTAAGATCATGTGCTATCTTCCTCAAGCTGGTACGACGGTTTTCCAGCACCCTTTCCTTAATTTTATCGACGTTATCTTCGATCGAAGCCGTCGATGGGCGACCACTTCACGACCGTCCTTGAAGGCTCTGTACCACTGATATCCACGAGTTTTCGATAGAGCATTATCACCAAAGGCCTTTTGCAACATTTTCAATGCATCGGCACACGAAAATTCATTTGCAACACAAAACTTTAAACAAATTCTTTGCTCAACGTAATCACCCATAGTGAAAATCGGCGCGCAATCTGACATCGACTGACTTAATCAGCTGTTGCAAACACACTAGTTGACAGATCCCGCTCAAGTTTGGCATAGTAATTAAGGACAGTGGTACCAACCTAGGAAAAAAAAATTTACCTGCCTCATTGCCCCGCCAGATTTAAATCGATAATTCCCGGTACTTTCTTGACAGAATGTATAACCCCTTTGGTGTTCTTGGACACGTTTCTTGAATGATCTACCAGTCTGGTCAATGTATACTGAAGGGCAATCTTTGCAAGTCAACTTGTAGACTCCGGATTTATTTTCTTTATTTGTTCGATCTTTATTGTTTTTTATGTAGGTACTAAGGTTATTAATTGTCTTAAAAGCCGCGTTATAATTGAAACAACTTTTGAAATTTTTAGCAATATTTTCAGATAATCCATTCACATAAGATAACGAAAAATATTTCTATGTATTGTCCTCTTTTATGATTGGGTACACATTTTCTTTTGTTTATTGGATACAATTTTGTCTATAAGAAAGGGATTGTAACCGTTGATTGACGCTATTTGTACACATAACGTACAATATATATTTAATATTCAATTCCAGCTATTATTCTGTAATATGCAAATACTTCTTCATAGTAATTATCAATTTATATAATTTGGTTTCTTTTTCTCGTCAAGGTATAGTGCTACCAAATCTGAACCATTCCTGGACCATCTTGTTCATAATCGTGATTCTGGGACCTAAGTATTAAAAATTTTTCATGAAAGATCAAAGAATATAAATCAAAGCAAATAACCACGGTAAACTAATCGTGGTACCAATAATGATTTTAATCATGTCGCGTTGAATCGAATGATAGTACCGCAATCTTCCAAGATCGTTATGAATGAAGTAATGATAGAATTCTCCATATAATTTTAGACAACGAATTGGTTCTATTCAATGCAAAACTTAGTGTGAATTTTGGATGTTGAAATTTCTCGTCGATAATTGCTACCTTCAAAGGAAAGAAACATTGCTTCTATCCCACCTGTATCTCCAAGAATCGATGAATAATATGAATGATACGGTCGATTTAAAATTCGATGGCTGTATATGATGGCTGATAAGAAGTGCGTGGGACTAACATAGCCCACATTTCCCTTTTCCAGACATATTACGTGTGAAATAGTGAGCGTCGATACTTTGAATATATTACAAAAGCACTGAGGCGTGTATACTCTCCTATTAGCCATTTGTTTCTCTTCTTGTCCACCTACTTCCAACGAGATAAGGGGATAGTCAATTGTATCGGCAGTTCCCATAACGATACTCTTATTGATATGTGATAGAATTTTTCAGGATATATTACAAGAGTAAAAATCCATAACTACAGTTGAATATATCGAAAGATAACATAACATAAACTTTATTCTCGTAATCAATGCAATCATACATATGAAAAGAGGAAACCGTTGAAAAATATCACAACTTCAACAAGGACAGAAAGAATATTCCATGAATTTATCGAATTTGGTTCTATATCTACAATAATTTTAGTTATTTCGATTTTGAATTTCCTTATATTAGATACATTGATGAAGTCCTTAGGTAGTATCGGGTGTTTTTTTAGAGTGATAGAACTTTCGATAGGGATAACTTTGATTTGACAGAAGGTAGAAGCCATGTTGTTTTGACATTTCTGTTCGGTGAGCATTGACAAATGCTCACGCCTTTCAATGATTACAACGTTTACAATTTGTTGAAATTCATTCTCAAAATCAATGTTCTATTCGCCAAACTTATAGAGCACTTCGTAGAATTTATATTTTACATAATCGTCCATCAGAGCAGCTTATTCGTCGAACTATCGATAGATTTCGGACAACATTTTCTCTACTCGATGCAACAACAACAACAGGACAAAGAACTGTACGTACAGAAGAAAATATCGCTGCTGTAAGTCAGTGTGTTAATGATGATCCAGATTTGTCTATTCGTCGACGTTCACAACAAGTTGGATTCTGTGCATCCACCACATGGAAAATTTTGCGTAAAGATCTTGATCTACACCCATAGAAGATCGAACTGGTTCAAGAACTGGAGCCACTTGATCATAATAAGCGTTGTTTGTTTGCTGATTGGGCCCTAGAACAGCTTGAAGTTGATCCACTTTTTTATCGTAAAACAGTGTTTACTGATGAAGCTCATTTCTGGTTGAACGGCTATATAAACAACCAAATTTGCTGTTTATGGAGTGAAAACAATCCTCAAAAAGTTCTGCAGGTTCCATTGCATCCTGAAAAATGCACTGTATGGAGTGCTTCACACGCTGAAGGCATCATCGGTCCATATTTCTTTAAAAACGATGCTGGAGCTAATGTTACAGTAATTGGTGCTCATTACAGATCGATGATCAATGATAATTTGTTTCAAAATTTGAGTGATATCGATCCAGAAGTGTTTTGTTTCCAACAAGATGGTGCTACACCTCATGCTGCTACCGTAATAATTGATTTATTGAAAGAAAGATTTGGCGATAAGATTATTTCGAGAAATGGTCCAATTGATTGGCCTCCAAGATCATGCGACATAACTCCACTGGATTATTTTCTTTGGAGTTATGTCAAGTCATTCGTTTATGCAGATAAACCAGAAACAATAGACGCGTTGGAAGGCAACATAACTCGTGTTATTGATAAAATAAGGCCAGTATTACTCGAAAAAGTGGTCCTAAATTGATCTTGTCATAAAAAAATGTCATAAAATTATCTTTCAAATAAAAAAAATTGGCTTCAATCTTAATTTAAATATGTTTTATTTCAATTTTAAGTTCTATCACTCTTTAAAAAACACTGGATATTTATTTCTTGGAAAACACTGTTTCTTTGGTATGAATGAGTAGATTTTTTCCGATCTCTGATGCATAGAATCTCTCGTCCAGCCTTTATACACAGACAATGTGGAATGTATGCATTCCACAGAAGTATCAGATTTAAATTGATGACGTTTTCCTCGCAATAATTAACGAAAACACTTCAGGCATTATCCCAATGACTGATCGCAGTTTCGAATTGATAATTATTCCATATAGTTACAGCTATTTATGTAACGATTTTACAGAATCATTACCATTCGCGTAGGCTTCAAAGGAAGCCGATTTGTTTACAAATTATAATGCCACACACAGGCAACGCTAATCCTTTCCTCTTTGTCGAGAGATATCCGAACAAGTCGCCTGAAAATTTGGCCGAATGAATCGAAAAAACCGTTAGTGCGCCAAACCTGCGAATGGTTATGGGCCGGCCGAAATCGGTACATGATTCGGAATAGGAATCCGTGATAAATTGCTAGTCGCGTTTTTACGTCGAAAAATATCGACATTAGGTTTTGTTAAATTGGAAAGTCCGATGTTGAAAATGTCGAAGTATTGATTTATAAATGAGTGGAAAGCTTTGGTCCTGGATGCAGCCCGTTCGGTACGATGAATTGTTACAGATTTCGTTAATTGAGTATTCTGGAGGCGTACTCGTTTGCGTCTACATCATAAATTATATATTTATATATAGTCCGTTTACAAAGTATCCGGAATATATTATTTTTTATAATATTGATATACTTCTTTTTTGTAACATTCTAAGACAAAAGAAATGTATAAAATAAGTTGTGAAGATAGTCGACTATGGCCACAGTTACATGGCAACACTATTTATCAAATATTGGTGATTGTCAATAGGTATACAATTTATGAAATAATGTCGCAAGTAGTAAAAAGAAAACAGGTAGAATATTAGTATAGGAAAGGTTTTCGAAACATTAAAAAATTAGTGCCATTGACTGAACTGGGCAACAACTGAAAGTTGTTTCCAACTTGGTGAAAATCACTTAAAAATTCTATCAAAATAACCTTACCGTTCAAATTTTGTTTGGAAAGCAATATCTCAGCGTGGTGCTAGACCTCTCAGTATAGTTGATGCTTCCATTATTAGTGAAAAGTATTGTGGAATTCTAAACGATCGCCGTGAGGGCATTTCATTTCATCAGTTTGGATAGAAGTTTCTAATGTTTCCCAGTTTTGTTCACTCGTAAATCGATCCATATAGTTAATGTCAAATATTAAACTAACTTTCTGTCAAAATACGAAACACTAGATGGCCCATCTTTCATAATTTGTATATAATCAAATATGCAGAGGGTTGTTTCAGAAGAGCTTGTTCCAAAAACCCATATAGGATGTATAGAAATGGGAAATTTAACAGCGGAAAATAAGAAGTTGCGGGTGGGTTACTACAAAGCAGCAAGTTTTTTTTAAGTCAAATATCTAGAGGAAATCCAACAGTAATATATCCAGAACTCGAAAGACAATTTCTACCAGAAGAAGCGGTGACAAATTCATGTCACGAGGAAACAATGAAATGTTCCAAAGCTATACATACAAAATAAAATCGATCGAGTAGCTCATTGTTTTGAGCACCAAACCGGGACAGGTCTCCTAGGTTTGATGACGATGAATTCGTGTTTTGAGTGGCTGTGGAAGACAAATCCTTGAGCTGCATGAAATATCCCCGTTTATGTCCATGCAACAAAGTTTCTATGACAGAGGTATGTAGATTTGATGCTACATCTTGTAATAAAGGGTCTTTCATTTTCAAATTGACATTACTCACTCACGGCAGCAATTGTTTATGTGTGACACGGACTGTTGTATTTTTTAATGTCTACCATTTAATCATGGAAAGGTACACACTCTAGCAACGTTAACAAATAATCCAATCTTATTATGAAAAATCCTGATCTGTTACTTTAACTTTAGACGTTTTAACTTCTGTTTTTAGTCGTTATAATCGTCCGGATGAAAGAACAGTTGAACGTTTAGTAAAGAAGTTTGAAACAAATTTTACATTTCATGATGTTACAGTGCAAGTGAGACGAACTAATGCAATAAGTGAAGAGAATATTGCAGCCGTACGTGTAAGTGTACGTGAAGTCCAAAACTGATCGATTTCTCGACGTTCACAAGAAGTAGGCATCTGGATTACATCCATACAAATAATAGAAAAAAGCTAATGGACATAACCCTCATAAGGACTCAACCGTAGACACGTGTTTCGGGCTTTCGGCCCTCATCAGTACGTGAATTCTACCAGGTTTTCGTATTGGCATGACGAGCATAGCTCTTTCACCAAGTGACTACTCAGCAGTCTCCACAGTCCACCCCTAGAGGTAGAAAGTGTGATAAGGATTACGCCATATCATCGCGCGAAGCGAGAACCCCTCCGAAGAGATGAACCCACCAGCTTCCAGTTTGAGCCCCGGCTCGAAAGCCAGGACCATCTGACTGGTAGCAGCGAAGCTCTATTTAACCGCTACTGGCTCTACAGGTCAGTAGTTGGTTTGTGACGCAACTCACCCGCCGGAAGGAATTCTTATCCAAGCACCAGAACGCAGTCCCATGAACTAAGATAATCTCAAGATTGATGACTTCTATTGATCCTGGTACGAGCACCGTCAACACAGTCTGTACGTCTTGACCCATCGAACCCATGTGAAGTCATTTGATTGATTCTGGCGTCAAGCACTAACGGCTAAGCCTTTTCATGGAGATCCACAAACCCTAAATAGTTGAGCATTGATCCGGGGTCAGGACAAGGTCGGTCAAACCGTCAAGTCCTGCTACACCCCGAGTAATTTCATGCGAATATCTCGAACATGGGGATCTGTGATCAGATGAATGAAATACCTCCCTAGCCCAGCATGCGGACTTTCAACTACTGCCCCCTCGAGTCCACAACCAATGGGGTGGCCAGATGGTACAAGTAACACCTGAGGGCAATCCACCCTCCCGAGGTATCGCAGTATGCTGCATAACGCACTCGGCCATTACACAGAATAATCCGGAGACTTACTGCGATAGGGTAGAGTACGCTAGTTTTAAGGCAGAAGCCCTGTGCTGCGACAGACTCCCTGTCACTGAGTTTATCAACCAGCTCAGTCCTCCATTTCAACAGAACGACAAAACTAGGGCCCCCATTCGGAGATCTTCCACCAAATAGGTCCAGTGACTGGCGCGAATGGCATTACGTTAGGCACCAAGACTTAACCCTCCATTTCTCTGGGAAGAATCTAGGGTCCTAGTCTTGACAAGCGCCCCATCTAATGCCTGGGGGGCGTATCAGTACGGTGAAAAAAGTGTGAAAGATGGGCTACACTTGGTGGAAAAAAAGAAACAACAAACCAACGGAGTCAACAACAGAAGCCAGCCGCTAATTTGTTGTTTCAGTAAGGAGACCCCGTGATCACAGGGAAACAACCAAACTTCGCACTCAGAAGAAGCTATAGCTACATGCGTGACATAAGAGTCCAGGAACATAACACAAAAAGGAATAAGGAGGGAATTGCTTGAAACAATAGAAAAAAAGGCAATGAACATAACCCTCGTAAGTACTCAACCGTAGTTCCAAGCAATTCCCTGCTTATTCCTTTTTGTGTTATGTTGCTGGACTCGGATGTCACACAGATAGCTATAGCTTCTTCCATGTGCGAAGTTTGGTTATCACCCTGTGATCACGGGGTCTCCTTACTGAAACCAAAAATTGGCGGCTGGCTTCTGTTGTTGACTCCGGTGGTTTGTTGTTTCTTTTTTTTCCACCAAGTGCAGCCCATCTTTCACGCTTTTTTCACCGTACTGATGAGGACCGAAAGCCCGAAACACGTGTCTACGGTTGAGTCCTTATAATAGTTTTGTCCATTTAGATATTTTCTATTGTTTCAAGCAATTCCTCCCTTTTTCCTTTTTGTGATGAGTGCAATATCATGAGCAAAACGTATGCAGTGAATAAGCACACCATTGTGTTGATTTGGTCTCTTCTTTCATTTCATTGATTGCCATTTCTATAAAATTGTTGAAAAGGTACGGGAACAAAGGGCAACCCTGTCTCACACCCTGTCCCATATTTGCTTCTTTTTTATGA
Organism: Megalocaria dilatata; assembly: GCA_034642435.1. Classification (NCBI taxonomy): domain Eukaryota; kingdom Metazoa; phylum Arthropoda; class Insecta; order Coleoptera; family Coccinellidae; genus Megalocaria; species Megalocaria dilatata. The sequence goes on from CM067854.1 coordinate 50,090,348, forward strand.
CCGTTTATGTCTATAATACAAGGGTGGTTCAAATATGATCGGGACAAATACTCTAACACGTTTATTTATTATCGAAAAATTTACAAAAAATCACATTTTTTCTAGGTAATTCCCCTCACTATTTACACAGTTTGTCTACCTTTCCGGAAGTTTTTTGATGCCAGTATCGAAAAATTCCTTGGGCAACTCGGACAGCCATGTGCGCACGAACCCCTCTACCTCGTCGTCGGTGTTGAACTTTTGACCTCCGAGGGCCTCTTTCAGTGGTCCAAACACGTGTTAGTCGCAGGACGATAAATCCGGACTATAGGGTGGTGTGTTCCAGTACCTTCCACCCCAATTATTTTTATTACTTATTATATTGCATCGAGCGTGAGACGCGCTTTATCCTGGAGGAGAATCGCACTTCGTGCTGGAATGCTCCTCCGGTTCGGGCGATAACCGGGTTTCACGTGTGTTTTCAGAAGGTTCAGAAGGTGCGGAGGAAATCGACGTACAGCACGCCCTACCGGTCCTAGAACACAGTACACATTACCTTACCCGCGGACCAGGTTGTCTTCGCTTTGACTGGCGCCCCTTCCTTCTTCTTCCTCCACTCTTTACTTGATACCTTGGTTTCGGGAGTGTAATAGTGTACCCATGTTTCGTCTGTAGTGAAGATTCGCGTTAAAAAACCGCCCCCCTCCGCCTCGTTTCGCGTCAATAAGCGGCAACGAACTTCCAACCGTGTAAATTTTTGCTCAAAGTTCAACAGTTTAGGAACCCATCGCGCCGTTATTTTGCGATATTGAAGGTGTTCGTGATAGACTCTTTACTACCAATACTGATGCCGACTCCAGCAGAAATGTCTCGAACATTCATCCTACGGTCCTCCAAAATGAGTTGTTCTACGCGGCGAATGTTGTCTGGTGTGACGCTGGTTCGCGCTCGACGATCATGCGGCTCATCCTTGAATGCTTCGGTCCATTTAAACACGACAGCCCTACTCAGGCACTCACTACCGAACTGCTTTCGCAAACGCACAAAAATATCCGTGTTTGTCACGTCTTCTCCCATTAAAAAAACGATAGACAATACGTTGCGCAACGGCAGTCGGCACTTGACGTTCACTCATAGTCGTAGCACACGCGTGAAACACGTGTTCCGACGAAAACAAATGCCACACTGTTCGTAAGAGACCCAGCTATCACATACTCAAGCCACGACCTTCGAAACATACATGCGCGCCATCTACAGAGTTTGTCTCGATCATAGAACCACCCTCGTAGTAGATTGTGTCTTGTATAGGTTAAGGATGAATCTACGGTTTTTCCAGTGCATGTCATATGGTGTTGAATAATTCATAAAAACACTGCTTGAAGTCATAATAAGTATTATGACTAAGTAGACATCCATGGTTGAACAAATTTGATCGAATAACCTCTCGGCGAAACATGGATCCCTGTGAACTATTAAAACTCAAATCCAAGGACTCGAATTCGAAGACCTTTCAGTAGCAACAAGCGATATAATCCCCCTGTTTACGTCTGCCTACACCTGTAACCGTTCGATTTGTTTTCTCAGCGTATAGAATAGACAAGCCGCCATTAAATATTCAGAAGCTTACTGTATCGCATTCCGGTTCCCAATACGATACGTAGCCCTTTTCAGCCTCTGTAAAATCACCTTCGGTCCGCGTCCGCTGACAAGTGATGGCGATAAATCCCGATTGAGGTAGGTACGCTCTCAAAGGGGTCAGCTCGTGCAGTGAGTGACATTTATTGGCTTTCCAAACGTGCGCGCTGATGCGCTTCCCACAGGTCCCGTTTCAAGAACAGGTGTCCGCTGTATTTCTTTCGCCAATACGTCCGAATGTGTTGTTTGGTCTTCCGATATATTTTTGCATATTATACACAAAGTTGTTGGGACTGGGAATCTGATGGAGATGTTTTTCATGTGGGCACTTACAACAAAATATCGGGTGTTTTTTCAGAGTGATAGAACTTCAAATTGAAATAAAAGACATTTAAGAAAATAATCCAGTGAAGTTATGTCCCATAATCTTGGAGGCCAATTAATTGGACCATTTCTCGAAATAATGTTATCGCCAAATCTTTCTTTCAATAAATCAATCGTTACGGTACCAGCATGAGGTGTAGCACCATCTTGTTGGAACCAAAACACTTCTGGGTCGATACCGTTCAAATTTGGAAACAAATAATCCTTGATCATCAATCTGTAACGAGCACCATTCACATTAACTCCAGCATCGTTTTCAAAGAAATATGGACCGATGATGCCTCCAGCGTGTAAAGCACACCATACAGTGCATTTTTCAGGATACAACAGAAACTGCAGAACATTTTGAGGATTGTTTTCACTCCATATACGACAATTTTGCTTGTTGACATAGCCGTTCAACCAGAAATGAGCTTCATCACTAAACACAATATTACGATAAAAAAGTGGATCAACTTGAAGCTGTTCTAGGCCCCAATCAGCAAACAAACGACGCTTATTATTGTCAAGTGGCTTTAGTTCTTGAACCAGTTGGATCCTGTATGACTGCAGACCAAGATCTTTACCCAAAATTTTCCATGCGGTGTCCAATTTGTTGTTAACGTCGATGAATAGACAAATCTGGATTATCATTAACATTATGACTTACAGCAGCGATATTTTCTTTTGTACGTACAGTTCTTTGTCTTGTTGTTGTTGTTGTTGCATCGAGTAGAGAAAATGTTGTCCGAAATCTATCGATAGTTCGACGAATTATCGATGGACGATTATGTAAACCATAAATTCCACGAAGTGTTCTATAAGTTTGGCGAATAGAAAACTGATTTTGAAAATAAATCTCAACAATTTGTAAACGTTGTTGCGGCGTGAGTCTTTCCATGATAATTTGTCAATGCTTACTGAAAATGTCGAAACAACATGGCTTCTTCCTTCTGTCAAATCACTAAAAAATAATATGAGTTGATAAAAATGGTTCCATATTCAAATCAAGAAATGGCTGATATGCATTTTAAGTATGGAAAAGCTGATGGAAACTCGCGTGCTGTCAGACGATTCTATGAAGAAGCTTTTCCTGAACGAGTCCTTTCTTGCGAGAAAACGTTCGCGAACCTCCACTGGAGATTGTTTAAATATTTTAATATCAGCCTTCTACATATTTAATTTCAAAAAATTATATTTAATAATTATAACTTCAGGAATTTAATTAAAATAATGTCATATAAGTACCACTTATATCATACGACATCCCTACTATCCCTACTATATCCCTACTATCCCTACTAATATTATAAATGCGAATGTAAGTTTGTTTGTTACGCTTTCACGCAAAAACTACTGAACCGATCATCATGAAACTTTGTACATATACTCTTGAAGGTATTAGAAGTAACATAGGGTACTTTATATTTAAAAAAAAAATTTTTTTTACGAAAGATAAAACAATTGTTTGTCAAAAAATCGTCAAATTTAGCTACTTCAGTAATGAAGTTTTACTATTATTATACCCTTACCCTTTATCTTTCATACTTATTTAATGACTCCACTGCGGGCGAAGCCGCGGGTAAAAAGCTAGTAATATTATAAATGCGAATGTAAGTTTGTTTGTTACGCTTTCACGCAAAAACTACTGAACCGATCATCATGAAACTTTGTACATATACTCTTGAAGGTATTAGAAGTAACATAGGGTACTTTATATTTAAAAAAAAAAATTTTTTTACGAAAGATAAAACAATTGTTTGTCAAAAAATCGTCAAATTTAGCTACTTCAGTAATGAAGTTTTACTATTATTATACCCTTACCCTTTATCTTTCATACTTATTTAATGACTCCACTGCGGGCGAAGCCGCGGGTAAAAAGCTAGTATAATATAAACATAAGTTATAAGACATCCAAATGATATAACAAGATCCAATTGTTGAACAAAAATTGTTAACCAAAATCCTATAAATTAAATATTTTGAATAGACAAAATTTTGTTTCTGCTGATCAATCTTATGAATACAAATATCTTTCAAAAATGTCTAACATAATCTTAAGAATTTCATCATACAACTATCTTACTTAGAATATTCGATATTATTGGATATCTAACTAAGTTACTTCATATAAAAACTCGAGATATGTAAAAACATTACCAAAAAACAAGTTTTAAGAGAGACTTTGATTCGTCAGTATTCAATTAATTCATATTCAATAAATATAACATCAATCAACAACAAATATTTACTCACCTTTCAATTGTTTAGAAAACTTCTGGTAAACTGAAAAATCTTCAAATGCAGTGTAATGGTTATTTATAATATATGTAAATATTTCTGTGATTTATCCTTGATCTAAAAGATTGAAAGACAATTTAACGGCCTCTGTTATAGCCTATCTGTATAAAGAATGTTAAAGAAACCAAATAATTACATATTATGAATAAAATAACATAAATAGAAGTTAATTCTTGATAAAAGGTATATAAAATTATTTGAATATTTTAATATTAGCCTTCTACATATTTAACTTCAGTAATGTTTCTACATATCTTGAGTTTTTATATAAAGTAACTTAGTTAGATATACAAGAATATTGAATATTTTAAGTGAGATAGTTTGATGATGAAATTCTTAAGATTATGTTAGACAGACATTTTCGAAAGATATTTGTTTTCATAAGATTGATCAGCAGAAACAAAATTTTGTCTATTCAAAATATTTTATTCATAGGATTTTGGTTAACAATTTATATTTATTGGATTTTGTTATACCATTTGGATGTCTTATAATGAATGTTTATTTTATATATCATTTGATATAAGTGGTACTTACATGACATTATTTTGATTTATTTTGAGAAGTTATAAACATTAAATATAATTTTTTGAAATTAAATATGTAGAAGGCTAATATTAAAATATTTAAATAACAAATTACCAGTTTAATCATATTATAGATATTGAACGATATTCTATTTTATAATTTTTTAATCATTGTCTTGGAATTTCCAGAATGTAGTTATTTTTCCATATATGTATTTTCTTTCGACGATTTCTAATTTCCTTGTGAACAATGATTAAAAAGAATAGAGTTATTGCTTATTGTTAATACCTTAGTATTCTTGTGCAGAGCGAATATAGGAACTTTTCAGATTTGAAGTCGTTGGACATTACGGTACACCGACAAGAACGAACAAGTTCGAAACCTCTGCGTGTCTGTTCAACAAACTCAATCGGGCTTCTTTGAATTTAGAACTGTTATACAGATTTTGCACTGTTTCGATTTGTAAAACTTTCTATTACGCTATGCTCATAGTCTTCATTAAGGAAGTTTCTAGTTGTTAATCATATTTTATTTTGACAATTCAAATAAGAGAGACGTGCAATACTTGTGAAAATGAGTATATTTCTAATTATTGTTCCCATCGGACTAAATGAAATTTATATTACATCAGCTGTTCGATTGGTCATAGAGTACCGTGTTACGCGATCCAGCTACTGTGCTTTATTTGTCGTAACAAGTATGGAAAATCGCAAGTAGAATTTTTATACCCGCTTTACACGCCTCAACGGAAATTTTCAATGTGCTTCAAACGTCTTTCGTCTTAATGCCCATATCGACATTAGTTCCGAGTACTCGTTTACGCCAGGGACGGCTCGTTATATACATTTAACGAATAGGATGTTAAAAACACGGTTTTGAAATGAAAAACAGAATTTTCTCGATGCTATTAATATAGCTATGGAAGCATAGAATATTCTTTAACCCTTACAAATTATGTCACTTAAAAACAACGTTATTTTACGGCAAATATAAGGTTTTTCGGAAAGTAATTTCGTTCTTTCCAGACAGAGGATTTAATTGTATTTTTTCGAACCTAACTTCACCCTTAAGCCACGTTATCATTATACGTTTTGAGAGCTGTTATAGCAAGGATTGTGTGTGAAAAAGTTCAATTAATTCTACGGAGTAGTTTTTTGTTGGTGCCCTTTTAAAAATGTAAAGAAATAAAGCATTTTCGTCATATTTTACTTTTTTGCTATGGAAAAGGTAACAATGCTGTTCAAGCCAGGAAGAAATTAACCGATGTGTATGGAGAAGGCGTGTTGACAGTACACCAGTGCAAGAACTGGTTTGCAAAATTTCGATCCGGCAATTTTAATGTCGAAGATGCACCATGTTCTGAAAGGCCGGTTAAAGCCGATAAAGGCATAAGTTGACGGAAATCGCCGAATAACAGCACGTGAAATCGGTGAGAGGTTAAATTTATCGAATTCAACCGTTTATGACCACTTGAAAGGCCTGAGTTTAACCTCGAAGCTGGATATACGGTTTCCCCATGTTCTCACTCAGATAAATTTGTGTGGTCTCCATGACCTCTGTGAATCGCTTCTTAAACGTGACGAAAATGGTCTATTTTTGAAGCGCATCAATACTGCGGACGAAAAATGGGTTGTATATAACAATATTGAATGCATGGAGCAAAAAAAAATTAACCGGCTCAAAGCATTTCGAAAGCCAATATCCATCAAAAAAAGGTGATGATGTCTGTTTGGTGAGATCAATTCGGAAGTCTACTGTCATCAGCTAGACGAACTGAATGATGCACTTCAACAGAAAAGGCCAGAATTAATCAACAGAAAAGGTGTGTTGTTCCATCAAGATAATGCGAGACTTCATACAAGTTTGGATACTCGCCAACAACTTTTACTGTTGAATGGGATACACTGCCATACCCACCATTTTCTCCAAATCTGACGCCTTCGGATCATTATTTGTTCCGGACATAGCAAAATTTTTTGGGCGGTGAAGCCTTCACTTCAAATGAAGAGGTTAAAAATCACGTGGATCAGTTTTTTAGCAGCAAGGACCAAAAATTGTTAAACGTTACAAAATACTGGAATTAATAACTTCACAACGAAAGATAATTGGACCATACTCTATGGAAACTTTTTTCTTGTAAATTGCCTCTAGAAATTTGGCCAGAGAAAACTTGGCACCCGGTATAATTAAAGATAATAACGTAAAGCATAATAACTTTCAAGATTGTCAATCCTCAGTGTTTATGCACAAAATACCGATCATCCATCTGTTGTCTTCATTAGTGTCCGAACCTAAAATACTGGGACTTCTTATTCTGAATTTCCCATCGGTGGTTTCATGTTTTGAAAATAAAATTTCGTGCTTGCTAAGCCCCCCCCCATTATTTTATAATAAGTTTTAGTCTGAAAACATGTATCTTCCCTAAGAAATGGAAGAGAGCTCGAGTGGTCCCTGTATTTAAGAAGGAAGATGGCTCCCATATTGAAAATTATAGACCAGTTTCGATATTGTCTAATTTTGCGAAGGTTTATGAGGAGCTGTTATATGGAGATATGTATTTCAGACCCAGTTCATATTTTTCCACGGAGCAGCACGGTTTTGTTAGAGAAAGATCTACTAACTTGGCAACGATCGCACAGTATATTACTGAATGTTTGGATGATGGAGATCGGGTTGATGTGGTGTATACTGACTTATCGTGAGCCTTCGACTCTCTCGATCACGATATTCTGCTGAAGAAGAACTCGTCCTTCGGTTTCAGTTTGGCATATGTGAAGCTCATCGGATCATACTTGGAGGACAATAAATTGTGTCTTCTAGTATGGTTATAGATCACTTGAGTATGTTCTTTCATGTGGAGTGTCTCAGGGATCTAATTTGGACCATTATTTTTTATCATGTATATATCTTCTGACTTCTCTTAAATATCCTGATTTAGCGTTTGCCGATGACTTGAAGATTTACTTGAGAAAACGCATTCCTGATGACTTGGTGCTGCTCCAGTCAAGCTTGGAGTATATTCATAGTTGGTGTTTTTGCGACAAACTCGTGCTGAATATGAAGAAGTGTTTTAAAGTTATATTCAGTAGAAGGTCCTATCGGTTGACTATAATATAGGTGACAACTACGTTGGCGATAATGATTAAATATATGACCTTGGAGTCCTCTTTGATTCCACGTTCAGTTTCATCCCACATGTTGAAGAGTTGTGTGCGTCTGCTACCCGCACTTCGGGCTTTTTGTTGAGATGTGGCAGGGATTTCAGTGAACTGTCAATTTTGAGGAGTTTGTACTTCACGCTGGTCGTCAGTACGTTGGAGTATGCACGCTTGATATGGTTTCCTATTTACGACTGTTATTTGGTATCACTGGGGCGCATTCACAGAACATTTTTCAAGTTTGTGTTGTTTAGGCGGACTGGCATGCATCCCGAGCGTGGTACTGATCCATCTTCTATAATGAATGAGATGAGATATATTTGGTTAGTTTCGTGAATTTATGTTTTTATCCATTATTACGTTGTAATATTCCGCGTTCTGTTACATGTTACCTTTTAAATGGGGTATTTCTGTTGGGTAAAATAAAGAAATATATTTTTATGATTATTATAACAAGAAAACTACGATAAACCAAGGATGGTACGAACAGTAGTGCATCTAGTCATTCTGACATCGAATAGAACCATCACCCATATTTGCCGCGATAAACTAATCGTAGGGTGAATAGAGACACATCACTGAAAATCTGACCTGGCCTTCTTCAGAAATATGACTAATTGGGGCCTTTCCTCGATCCCACTGGGATCGTTTCTGGAACCAGATACGTATCCCCGAGCTGAAATAATCGAAAAATATCGCCTGAGGCAAGCGATCCGCCAGACAAACACTATCGGAGTCGATTTTCAGTATAGCATATCGGTCTAACAACCAGTTTGCTTTTTTCGACGGCCTCGTTGTCGACCGCATGGAATGCCTCCTAGACTGCCCGTCGCCAGGCGTGTTTCGCATTCTGTCATCCAGATAGAGAACTAGAGAATTGCAAGGCTACGGTTTTTGTAAGTTATGTGTGTTTAATGGTCGTCGCAATTTTGGACGTTCTTCCTGGGAAGCGTTTATCTCTTCGGGTATACGGAAGGTGATGAATACAGCGTTGAGTCATTTTTGCCAATAAGAAGTAACGCTGGCTAAAATACACAATCTCATAATAAATCATATACGAGGGGCGTTCAATATACTCTCGGTACCGAAGGGTTTTGCTAATAATGTGGGTTATCTAATTATCTCATCTACTAACGACACTATCTGAGAGTTTAAATATGAAATTTCACTAAATTACCATCATTAGTTTTCTAGATATCCTCAGTGAAACACGACCAGAATGACTGACGCCACAATGACGAAGAAAATCGAGTATCGAGCCGTTATAAAGTTCCTCACTAAGCAGGGTCAAAAAATCTTTCATGGAGATGATCAAGACCTTGCCCCGTTGTTATCCATCGTTCAAAAGTGGTCAAGCGAATTCAAGAGAGTCAGACTGCAATATATTTGATAGGAAATCTTTGTTTGTTAATCTTTACTTTATGCAGGATGAGACAAAATAGGAACAATGTGAAAAAATATCGATTTATTTATTTTTGATTAATTATATTCATTCTATAACTTAATCCAAATTCAATAGTCCGTATTACCACCTCTTGTTTCAATCAACTGCCCAAAATGCCTAAGCATCCCACGAATCAAGTCATTAATGAAATTTAGGTAAGGTGGACAGACGCCCGCTCGCCATAAATAACAATAATAAAAACATCTGTTCAGGGTAATTTTTTCAGTATGCTGTGGGATATAAAAGCCTGGCCAAAGACCTCGAATCTGATGCGACTCACCGCTGGGCACTCTGAGACGACTTCATCGTCTTCAGACAGACCGATTTTGTGCAAATGCGCTTTCAGTCTGCAGTGACCTGTCATAATTCCGACAAATGTTCTTAGTTTGGCCCTATCCAGACCTAGCGCTACGTTCGCCATCTTTTTGTTCGAAGCTGTTCCAAGGAACAACTTCGAATGTTTCAGGTCAGAATGCCTCCGCCAGAAAGACTCTAGCCTAGTTCTAGTTCTAGTGCTAGTTCTAGTCTAGTTCATTCTGCCTGTTATCGTCTCGTTAGCCACGTCATGTGGTATTCCCAGGAATGGTTTCGGTCCTACCAGAGGCAGCGCAGCTCCAGCAAACGCCAGCCGATCTGCCTCCTCGTTACCCAAATAGTTTGAGTGGCTCGGTATCCAAACCAGAGTGACTCCGTTATGCATACCGAGCCTGTTTAAAGCCGCGCGGCAACTCCAGACTGTTCTTGAGGTACAAGAGCTGGATTCCAAAGCTTTTAGTACTGACTGACTATCAGTAAATATTTTGATTTTACCGTGGTGGATTTGCCATTTTATCTGCAGTTCTGCCGCGGTCTCAATGGCAAATAGTTATGCCTGGAATATGGTTGCGTTTTGACGTAGACTCATTGAGATGTTAATTCTCGGTTTACTCCCATAGACTCCTGCTCCTGTTCCGTTCGTCGTTCGCGAGCCGTCTGTGAACAAGCCAAGGTCGGTTCTCAATAGAACCTCAGCATGCTGGGTCCATTCGTCCCGGCTGGGGACGATTACATTGAAATTACGTTCTTGGCTCGTGACTTTTGACAGTAGATCCGAGGGCATCGATAGGATACTGTTCGTTAAAAGCACGTCCAGCAGTCCTGAGCCTCCCATCACTATTGCCTCTGGCCTGTCAATCGCCAGTTGATATAGTTTGTATGTGGTCCGTTCCACCTCCCTCTGCACGAGTAGGTGCAGGGGTGGTAGCTTTAGTAGGACCTCCATAGCTACAGATGTTACTCTAGGTCGACCAGGCACCGGTCTGCGGGCAACGCTACCGGTTTACAAGTTAAGGGCCACTATGCGCCTTACTGAAGTCCGTGGAATATTCAAACGTTGCGCAATCTGGTGGTAGGGCAAAGCTTCTGGATGTAGGGTCCTAGCATTTTCCACGGAATATTCTCAATATTACAACTCTCATTATCCGCTGAACACTGATTAACTTCGATTACACATATATTCTCCCGAACAAGAAATATTTTTTGCTGGTTTATTATTTTCAATAAGTGATAAGATAGTGAAGATTCCACACACAAAAAATTGTTGTGTTACATTCAACAAGTTGAGAGTTGATGTGTATATATATTAATTTATCACATTACGCGTCACGTGAGCAACTCACGATGAGAGTTTCTGATGAAAATTAAATTATTATAGCATTTTAATCACCGGTACTTTCCAATAACAATATTTACGATCTATAGCCGGGTAGTTGCGTGTGTCTCGGTATTAGATACAATAGGGATAGATGGCTTCGTAGTTTCTTTACTTTTAGCCAGAGACCACTCGTGGTGCGGAGTTTACAACATAGTAGTTTGCAGTACGTATTCATTAAATGCTAACAACCTCTCCCGTGTGTCATATCATTACATAACAAAGGATTTTTACTACCGTCGTAAATCCTATCGATCTGTACTTGTCTCCCTTGGCGAGATAATATATAAAGGATACTTGCCGCTATAGATCAGCTATTTGGTACACTGTTGGACTGGACAATTCCAGAAAAATGGCAAGCACACACGACAACTTTCATAAATTTATTCGTTGCTTTATTTTACTTCTTAGTATGTCACTCCGATAGTTCCAAATGATAACTTGATTATTAGAGATTATAATCGTGATTCCGATTATGTGGCCCTTGAATTGTTCTGTCGAGTAGAAGAATATATGAAGTGAACGATATATTTTCCAAAGATAAAACTAGGCCGAATAAACTTCATATGTGAAGCTCATCAGATCATGCTCGCAGAGTAGAATGAATTGTGCCTTCTACAATGGTTATTGATCGTTGTTATTTCATGTGGAGTACCCCAGGGATCAAATTTGGGAAAATTATTGTTCATCGTCTATATAAACGATCTTCTCACTTCTCTTAAATCTGCAGTTTTAGCGTTAGCCGATGATTTGAAGATATACTTGAGAATAGGCTGATGATTTGATGCTGCTCCTATCAAGCTTGGAGTATATTCATAATTGGTGTTTATGCAACAAACTCATGTTCAGTATGGATAAGTGCTTTAAATTTACATTTAGTAAAAGGTCACATCCGCTGATTTTGAACCATCATATAGATGACAACTATGTTAGCGATAAAGATCAACCTTGAAGTCCTCTTTGATTCCACGTTCAGTTTCATCCCACACAATGACAAGTTGTGTACGTTTGTTGCCAAAATTTAGGCTTTGTTTTAAGTGATCTATCAGTTTTGAGGAGTTTGTTTTCTTTCTAGCATCAGCAAGTTAGATTACGCACACTTGGCATGGTTTCCTATTTATGACTGTCATATTCTATCCATGGAGTGCATTCACAGCAAGTTTTTCAAGTTTGTGTTGTTTAACCGGACTGGCATATATCCCGAGCCTAGTTCTGATCTGTCTGATATCATGAGTGAAATAGGAATAATTAAAACAAATTGTAGAAATTACTATGTTTTACTACCAAAAAATATATATTACACATTTTCTTGTGACTTGAGTTTCGGGAAATGAACTATCGCATCATCAGACAACTGAAGATCTAACAGTGATACAGTGGTATTCAAACAAAAGTGATAAATATTTTGAATATTTCAACAGATTCTCGGTAATACCTAATAGTGGTACAGAGGTTTACAATCGGAACGTGATAAAAACCGGGTTAAAAAAGAGGAGCCTTTTAACAGATATCGGAATGTCGGCAATCGACAAAGAAGGTTGTTAAACAGGTGGTACCCATTTAAATATCTCAAATAATTTTTGGGGTTCTCCGTAGTCATTCATTATTTTTACATTATTTTGTTGTATATCTCAAATATTTGGATGTAGAAAGCTCCATAGAGTCATTCATTATTTTTATTGTGAACGAATTTGAAAATTTCAATAATCAAGTTTCTTTTCTTTTGAATCTACATGTAAAATTTTCTTAAGATTTTCTTTTGTCGGAAGGAATTACTGTTTTCTAAAGAATGAGTTGAATTTTTGTTTACTTTTCATTAAATTCATTTTATGTTCGTTGAAAAAGGTTTTGAACAGATGTTACTTTTTAAATATCTCAAATATTTTCGATTTACATAGCTCCGTACAGTCATTTTTTTTTCAGTCCACAAAAACAATAATGTAAAAATAATGAATAACTGTACGGAGCTATGCAAATCGAAAATATTTGAGATATTAAAGAAGTATCATCTGTTTAAAACCTTTTTCAACGAACATAAAATGAATTCGATGAAAAGTAAACAAAAATTCAACTTTTGCCACTCATTCTTTAGGAAACAGTAATTCCTTTCGACAAAACAAAATCTTAATCTTAATGTCAAAAACTACAAAAGTCTACATTTCAACATCGCTTCCGGATTCCCCTTTTTTAGCACGTGTCTTACGATGTTGATGGAAAATATTGCTGGTCATCTAGTGCAGCTTTTCCACATCTCGATAATGCCGGTTTATTTATAGACGAAATGCAGGAAATAATTCCCAGTAGGAAAATATAATTCGCCTCGTGATTATTTTCATTTTATAGCGACTCCCGCATTTAAATTAGAATTTCTTCTAGGAACTCGCGCGATTGAATCGAATTGAGTACTATTGCGAAGTCTGTCTGCGTGGATTCTGTTCAACACTGAACGTTTTTGTTTGGAAAGTGTGAATATGTGGAGTAATTCGAATTAAAACCGGGGAAACTTAACTTATTGTTAGGAAGACCGTAAAGAACGTCATTATAACAAGACGTGCCAAAGACTTTAACTTAAGAGCGATTGTTTACCCCGTAAATGTAAATTTTTTGTTTTTTTTTCAAAATTATGACGACATGGTCAATTCGATATCAAAAGCATATTCTGCCATGCTTTATTGACTTTCATAATGGCTGTATCGCAACTGTTGCTACAAAAAAGCAGTTTGATCTTTCCACTCGTACCGATCAGACTAGTCAACTTAAGACAATGAAATTGAATAAAATCAGTCAGACAACTGAGGAACTTTCAAACACTCTCAACCAACCTTGGTCAGTTCCGCAGTTGAGATTTAAGTGGCATAGTTGCCCGCTAGGCCTATGGTCACTGTACCCAATCATCCAGTATAGACTGGTAGCTTCGAAGCACTATCCTGCTTCTACTGGCTATGCATTGTCAGTGCCCGAGTTTTTGGGACACAACTCACACACCGCCGATTCGACCACTCGAGGCCCAAACTTTTCGTAGACTAGTATGCAGGCTTTCAAACACTGTCCCCACAAGTCCAACACCAAATTGGTTGGCCAGGAGGACGAATACTCCTGCGAGTCGATCCACCCTTTCGTAGTAGCCTTGTTTCTGAAAGGAGCCACGAAGGGTAACAATTCGATGCCAGAATTCACGAGCTCGAGGAGACTAACACGTCATAGTATCCCCTCCCTTACAGCTAACGCAGATGTATTTCTGACATATTCACCATTATGGACAGAACACTTGCAGTTGGGTAGAATCACGCCAGTTTTATGGGTGAGCACTCTGTGTTACAACACCAACTCCAACTGGTCTTAACCTTGGTCAGACTATCTAAAAACATTTGCAACAGATTAATAAATAGAATTATGAAGAATATTGCTGTAAGTCGTAGTGTTCATGATGATCCAGATTTGTCTATTCGTCGACGTTCACAACAAACTGTGCATCCATCACATGGAAAATTTTGCGTAAAGATCTTGGTCTACACCCATACAAGACCCAACTGGTTCAAGAACTAAATCCATGTGACCATAATAAGCGCGTTTGTTTGCTGATTGGGCCCTAGAACAGCTTGAAGTTGATCCACTTTTTTATCGTGAAATTGTGTTAAGTGATCAAGCTCACTGGTTGAACGGCTATGTAAACAAGCAAAATTGCCGTATACGGCGTGAAAACAATCCTCAAGAAGTTCTGCAGGTTCCATTGCATCCTGAAAAATGCACTGTATGGTGTGCTTTACATGCTGGAGGCATCATCGGTCCATATTTCTTTAAAAATGATGCTGGAGCTGATGTTAGAGTGAATGGTGCTCATTACAGATCGATGATCAATGGTTATTTGTTTCAAAATTTGATTGGTATCGACCAAGAAGTGTTTTGGTTCCAACAAGATGGTGCTACACCTCATGCTGCTACCGTAACAATTGATTTATTGAAAGAAAGATTTGGCAAGATCATGCGACATAACTCTACTGGATTATTTTCTTTGGGGTTATGTCAAGTCATTGGTTTATGATAATAAACCAGAAACAATAGACGCTTTGCAAGTCAAGATAGCTCTGTTATTGATGAAATAAGGCCTGAATTAGTCGAAAAAGTGGTCCAAAATTGGTCTGGTCGAATGCGGTTCCTCAGAGCTAGTCGTGGTGGACATATGCCGAAAATTATTTTTAAAACATAAATGTCATAAAATTATTTTTCGAATAAAGATAAATGTGGCTTTAATCTTAATTGAATGTGTTTTATTTCAATTTAAAGTTCTATCACTCTAAAAAATACACCCGATACCTTAGTGTTTCTGTGTATAGCGAATATAGGTACTTGACAAAATTGTAGTCGCTGGCTTTGTATTGCAATGACGAGAACCAACAAGTTCGAAACATGCACATGTCTGCAATTATGCCCTAGTAATCAACAAAATCTTATCAGTTCTTTTTCCAGTATAGAATCGTTATATAGATGTATGTTACACTATCCCGATTTGTGAAACTTTCTATTACCATAGCACAGACTCTTTATTAATAACATTTTGTCTATCATAATTAGACTTAGCCAATATTGGATGCAATCTGTTTTAATAATATTCAATTTCATGAAAATAATATCGCGATTCGAAGGTACGTTATTGATCTATTGTATGATCTGTTATATTCTGAATATTGTCTGTTTCAGCCGTTACTATTTGGTAGTTGATCAAAATTAAAGATGGTATAGTTAATTCCCGAAACTCGAGTCACAATTAAATGTGGAAAACATCAATTTATTGCTAGTGAAACATAGAAATTTCTACAACATGTTTTGATTATAATATTATATCAATAGGATGGTTTGACGTGTGATAGATACTGTGATATTGGCATACGTGGGTTTACGTTGAAGAATAGGTTTTGTTGATCGTCGGACATAAGCAACTGATATGCATGTTTAAGAGTTTTTTTGGCTACTCTTCAGTGCAATGCTTAATGCCACGCATGCAATACAGCCAGGCACCTATATTCGTCCTGCATAAGGACACTGATATTTCGTCGAACAACGGCGCCTTTTTGATTTAGCTTTATGTGGTATGTTACCATTAGATGGTGCTGTTTTTTGGCAAAACATTTTTGTCCCTATGCATGGCTAATATAAGTGCGTGCCTGTGTTGCATTCTGCATTACAGCATTGCACTGAATAGTAGCCAAAAAGCTATGAACCCCATTTTCGTCAAAATTTCCCAAAATACGTGAGTAAAAACGCGCAAAATAAGGTCGAGAACATTTTAGAAACAAGTCGATAGAAATCGAAATAGCGTTTACCACAGAGAGAAATTAAAGGATCTTATGAGGCTAATTTAAGTCAGTAGCACACCATTCCAGTTACTTCAACAGTATAATCTTGATTTATGGATTTTAGGATTGTTGAAATTTATCAAATCATATATAATTATGGGATGGCTGAAAAAGTTATATCTACTATTAAATTCGAAACATCATTATGATTTATGCGACTGTATTGATATTAAACTGTTGAATTATTCATGAGACTGTTCAATTAATATTGAATGATATTGGGATTAATAACAACGAGATAATAGGGTGGCAAATTACCAGGGCCTTCATTGAAATTAAACATCGTTTGAAAATTCTCGCTACCGTCGAGAATTAAACTGGCATTTCAGCTTGTTATATTCACAATAACGAGTAATATTGATTTTGGTTTCTGATTTCATAGAGGTACAGATCAGATTACAGTAGATTAGTAGCAACGATATTCGTTTGGATAGGGAAATTTGAACGTGAATAACTTGACGAGAATCAATTGTAAATAATATATTTTTATGTGATTAAGTGAAGGGTCTTCCATAAACAGCGCCTCATTTTGTTTTGTAAATGAGACACATTATTTGTTTGAAAATTATTGGAATTGATTTTTCACTACAAAGTATCAGGTGTTTTTTTTAGATTTAGATTTTTTTAATCAGACTAAAATATGCATTATACAGATTTTCTATGTCGGATCTTTTATTTATTGAGTTTGCATCTTACACAATCGATACCATCTCGTGAATCAACCTCTTTTTTAATATACTTTGATGGCCAAGTACGGACACCCTAGCGAAGTCGAAAGAGTGCAATTCCTTGAAAGAGTGCTCTGCAAGGGCGGTATTATTATCTTTCACCTTGACTGGATTGTGTATATTTATGCAGTCTCTGCGATGTTCAGTCATTCTTGTTTCCAGATATCTACCTGTCTGACCAATATAAACCTTCTCGCAATTTCGACAGGAAACCCTATAGATTACATTAGGAGCCGTTAATTTTGGTGTTGTAGATTTTAATTGAGAAAAAAAGCTCTTGACTGTATTGCAAGGTTTATAAGTGATATCAATACTAGTTGACTTTAGCACGGAACCAACTCTCTCAGATAGACCCTTTATATATGATATCGTGAAATATTTTTTATTATTGGTATTGTTGTCATAGGTATTAGTTGTTTTCTGTACTTTGTCATTTTGTAAAATTTTTTTTCAGAAGGTATGATTTTATTTTGTTCAGGTTATCTAGGTTATCCAGGTTGACTACTTTGATTGCTTTTAATTAAATTGTTTTTTTCAATTTTTTAATTTTCTCACATATCAGGTATTGTTTTTAACATTGTGTTTTCAGTTTTTATTTTCCATAAAAGAATTTTTGTCTCTCAGAACTGAGATTGTAATTTGTTTTTGTAATGTTGATTAATTCTCATTGTTCAAATTAAGGTAGTTTATGATTCTTGAGTTGTAATATTTAGTGTGACTTTCAATTTCACTGTTATTTTGTGTCGCTCTTCCAGAGCTCTGAAGAAGGTTTCAAATAAACCGAAACGTCGGCTTTCTATATAATTGAATGTCCTTGAGAAATTGGTCCTACCCCATCAATTTTCCATTGGAGTATATGCAGGAGGCCATAAAGTTATCTTCACTATGACTTACAACAGAGATATTTTCTTCTGTACATAAAGTTCTTTGTCTTGTTGTTGTTGCATCGCGTAGAGAAAATGTTGTCCGAAATCTATCGATAGTTCGACGAATAAGCTGCTCTGATGAACGATTATGTAAACCATAAATTTCATGAAGTGCTCTATCAGTTTAGCGAATAGAGCAGTGATTTTGAAAATAAATTTGAACAATTCGTAAACGTTGCTGCAGCGTGAGTCTTTCGATGATAATTTGTCAATGCTTACTGAACAGAAATGTCAAAATAACATGGCTTCTACCTAAGTACCTAAGTAAAACTAAACATAAGTCAAACAAACAATAAATAAATAAATTTGACCAGACAACGTATTTCATACAAATATTTTTTTTTAAGTATCATTCAGGTATTCATGTATTGAGTAGTATTAGGAGACATTTTAGTTCATTTTTCAGCTTTATTCGATTTAATTCCTTCATTCAGGACAGCAGTTTGTTGAAAATTTTTATAGCTAGATGACTAATATTTGTGTAATCCTCATGAAGTTCTGCCAATGTCATTGCATACTGAAAAATGCAGTGTATGGTGTGCTTCACACGCTGGAACCATCATCGGTCCATATTTCTTTAAAAATGATGCTGGAGCTAATGTTACAGTGAATGATGCTCGTTACCGATCGATGATCAATGATTATTTGTTTCAAAATTTGAATGGTATCGACCCAGAAGTGTTTTGGTTCCAACAAGATGGTGCTACACCTCATGCTGCTACCGTAACAATTGATTTATTGAAAGAAAAATTTGGCGATAACATTATTTCGAGACCGATCCAATTAATTGGCCTCCAAGATCATGCGACATAACTCTACTGGATTATTTTCTTTGGGGTTATGTCAAGTCATTGGTTTATGCTGATAGACCAGAAACAATAGACGCTTAAGAAGCCAACATAACTCGTGTTATTGATGAAATAAGGCCTGAATGCGGTTCTTCAGAGCTAGTCGTGGTGGGCATATGCCGAAAATTATTTTCAAAACATTCAGTCTAAAAAAAACACCGATACATCATTATGACATAAAAAGCACACCGAAGGCCAAATTATGAGCGCTACCAATTTTTGAATACCTGTTATCTTTAAAGTAATCTTTTTTTTCATACAATAAACCTTATTTGACATTAATTACTAATGTAATTGGCAGGGAAATTTTGTCGATAGCCATTTGATTACTTCAATAAACCATCATTCTCAAATGAATACGTGTAAATCTTGAAGAATTTCTTTTACGATGGAAACTTATGGCGAACGCATCTGGCGATCTCGGTTAATTCTTCGAAACCCAATCGGTTAAAAATAAATAGTCTGTCACAAACAGACGGATAGATAGGTCGGACAGCTGATATCTGGCCAAGTGGCCAAAGTAAACCGACTAATTTGTTGACTTTTGAATAAACATTCCGGTTCGTTAGTATCTCATTTTCACACTGCAATAAATCAGGCCCGTGAGGAGGTTGGGGGTTCCTTATAATAATCTCTCCACAATACAAATAAACTCGGAGGCTGCTCGAAATTTCTCTGAAGTTCTGCTCGCGTGGGACTTTCTTCGAATACTGAATCTGGGATTCCTTTCAGTTTGTTTATTATGTTATCGGAGATTTAGATCTGGGTTGGAATTCCCAATTTCGTTTATCTGCGGAACGGTGATCAATTTTTCAAGGCTGGTATGTTGCGGCGTTTTGGGAGTAGTTTGAAGTTGGACATATAACGTATAATTAGTAATATATTTTTGTCCTGGAGTAGAGGGAGTGCGAGTTATTTGAATAGTTTTATAATTCATCTTTAATATATATAAATCTCGTGTCACAATGTTTGTCCTCAATGGACTCCTAAACCACTTAACCGATTATAATTAAATTCGCATACCATGTGCAGTTCGATCCAACTTGAGAGATAGGATAGTTTAAATCTCAAATTATAGTCGCAATTTTAATTTATTGCTAATTATTTGTCTGTTATTATTTAACAGTCACAATTATCTGTTAACTCCAAATGCTTCTAACAGATGTCGATACCTTTCGACTGGGTTGAGTAAGTAATCAATAGATGGCGATGTTGTTTTTTATTTAATAAAAATTAGTAAAGTCCTCAGGTATGGCGAGACCAGGGAAATAAGGATTCATTTTTATATGGAGGATATTATAGATTCCAGTTCAAATTGAATATGTACTCATACATAAGATTGGTCAGCTATACAAAATAAAGTAGTGCATCAAAGCTACGCTAAGGCGGTACGAAGTTCGCCGGGTCAGCTAGTTGATTATAAAAATATGACGAATGATTTATACCGGCTACGCACTTCAAAGGTTTCTATTGGCGCGCAGGCTGCTTTCATTTCTTAGAAGTGTTTGGCCAATTTTTAACCGAAAATAGACTAAAACTACAAATCTATGATTGTTTCGGTCTTTACTTGACGGAAATTCATCTTGAAAATATGAATAAAAACAATATTCTAATTTCCGCTAATATTTTATTAACACTACGATCGTTACGTCATACCATGAATTCTGCAGGTGATTATTACAAGAGTATCTTGTAATACTCACCTGAAGAAGTCATGGTATGAAGTAACGATCGTAGTGTTAATAAAATATTAGCGGAAATTAGAATATTGTTTTTATTCATATTTTCAAAACTAAAACTACAACTGGATAATTTAAATATTTTAATATTTGCCTTCTACATATTTAATTTCAAATAGATTATATTTAATGATTATAACTTCAGGAATCAAACTGAAATAATGTCATATAAGTACCACTGATATCAAATGACATATAAAATAAACATTCATTATAAGACATCCAAATGATATAACAAAATCCAATAAATAAAAATTATAAACCAAAATCCTATAAATTAAATATTTTGAATAGACAAAATATTGTTTCTGTTGATCAATCTTATGAAAACAAATATCTTTCAAAAATGTCTAACATAATCTTAAGAATTTCATCATAAAACTATCTTACTTAGAATATTCAATATTATTGGATATCTAACTAAATTACTTTCTATAAAATCTCAAGATATGTAAAAACATTACTGAAAAACAAGTTTTAAGAGAGACTTTGCTTCGTCAGTATTCAAATAATTCATATTCAATAAAATATAAATATAATATTTATAGTTAACCGTACACTACATTTAAATTTTTCAGTATTCATTTACCAGAAGTTTTCTGAAATGTTGAAGGGTGAGTAAATATTTGTTGTTGATTGATGTTATATTTATTGAATATGAATTATTTGAATACTGACGAAGCAAAGTCTCTCTTAAAACTTGTTTTTCAGTAATGTTCTTACATATCTTGAGATTTTATAGAAAGTAACTTAGATATCCAATAATATTGAATATTCTAAGTAAGATAGTTTTATGATGAAATTCTTAAGATTATGTTAAACATTTTTGAAAGATATTTGTTTTCATAAGATTGATCAGCAGAAACAAAATTTTGTCTATTCAAAATATTTAATTTATAGGATTATGGTTAACAATTTTTATTTATTGGATTTTGTTATATCATTTGGATGTCTTATAATGAATGTTTATTTTATATGTCATTTGATATAAGTGGTACTTATATGACATAATTTTAATTTAATTCCTGAAGTTATAATTATTAAATATAATTTTTCGGAATTGAAAATGTAGAAGGCTAATATTAAAATATTCAAATTATTTTATATACCTTCTATCAAGAATTAACCTCTATTTATGTTATTTTATTCATAATATATAATTATTTGGTTTCCTTAACATTCTTTATACAGATAGTCCTTGTGCTATAACAGAGGCCGTTAAATTGTCTTTCAATCTTTTAGATCAAAGGTAAACCACAGAATTATTTATTTATAGTTAACCGTACACTACATTTAAATTTTATAGTAGTCATTTACCAGAAGTTTTCTAAATTGTTGGAGGTTGAGTAAATATTTGTTGTTGATTGATGTTATATTTTATTGAATATGAATTATTTGAATACTGACGAAGTGAAGTCTCTCTTAAAACTTGTTTTTCAGTAATGTTTTTACATATCTTGAGTTTTTATATAATAGAAAGTTACTTAGTTAGATATCTAATAATATTGAATATTCTAAGTAAGATAATTTTATGAAAAAATTCTTAAGATTATGTTAGACATTTTTGAAAGATATTTGTTTTCATAAGATTGATCAGCAGAAACAAAATTTTGTCTATTCAAAATATTTAATTTATAGGATTTTGGTTAACAATTTTTGTTCAACAATTGGATCTTGTTATATCATTTGGATGTCTTATAACTTATGTTTATATTATATGTCGTTTGATATAAGTGGTACTTATATGACATTATTTTAATTAAATTCCTGAAGTTATAATTATTAAATATAATTTTTTGAAATTAAATATGTAGAAGGCTGATATTAAAATATTTAAACAATCTCCAGTGGAGGTTCGCGAACGTTTTCTCGCAAGAAAGGACTCGTTCAGGAAAAGCTTCTTCATAGAATCGTCTGACAGCACGCGAGTTTCCAAAGTTACTCCAAAAGTTGGCACAGTTAATAAAGATTATGAAATATAAGAAATACAAATGTTAACTTCCGCTATTTTATTGATTTTCACAACAATTGTTTCGTCATACCATGACTTCATCAGGTGAGTATTTAAAGTGAAACAATTGTTGTGAAAATCAATAAAATAGCGGAAGTTAACATTTGTTATTCTTATATTGAAGATGAATTTCCGTCAAGTAAAGACCGAGACAATCAAAAAGATTATGAAATGCTATAACACTAACTGTATTATTTTCAATATATACTCTTCAGAAATATCCAATGTGAACTTTGACTATTATATCAAATTCTTTATATTCACCCGTTCTTATCTTGACTGCAACTAGGTAATGAACTTGAATAAGTAGTTATAACCTAAATTTTGCGTAAGCATAAATCACCCTTTACCTTTAATTGAGTATTCACGTGTCTGGAAATAAGTTAATACTTTGAAAGGGCACTCATAAAATATTTAAAACTTTTAGTCGTAATAAATAGCATTTTTCATAAAAACTTGTCTTAATTAGTTCCACTTTCTGTTGAAAAAAGGCATATCTGTGGAAATACCAGATAGTGTTAACTCACTTTGAAGAATTTCATAGCTACCAGCTAATTTACCATTTGTATTCATAACACACGACCATATCAAATTTGGTATTACGTTGGCGTAATTTTCCAGCTATATGCTCGATAACATCCCATAAATTGCACAGAAAATCGATACGTACTACAACCAATAACCTCTTCTCGATATCCGATGGCGCAAATGAGGCAAAATTAGACTCCTCAAGACACTTTAACAGATTCAGTCCTAATGATAATCGTTCCGTAATATACGAATGGACTGAACGGCGTCTTTACTATCGGCCAATCTATATCTTCTTATCTGGTTATTTGCGAATTTTCAACTTGCTCGTATGCAGTAACAACACAAGGGAATCCAATTATTTGTCCAGCGTGTTCTCCACTCCCTGGGCAGCTGTATTTACTCTCAAAGTTAAACAAGTTTATAAACTTGTGAATTTATTGTTAATGCGGCCTTCCGAATGTTAATTTCACGGGGCCATGAATTATTCATTGCGCGCCATCTCTTGACTAGAAATTGTTTGATTTGGCGTTTCTTCAGGTGCTGACATTAGACGCTCTAATGAGTTAAGATTGAATGAATTATATGGGAAAAACTATAAATAGAGAATTAATGTCTAATGGATTTTGAATAATTTTTTGCTAGAGAAAACCTACTACTATTTGTCAAGATGAAAAATTGAGTGCTATAGGCCGTCTAGAAAGCATCCGGAATTTATTATTTTTCATAATTTTAATACACTTCTTCATTCTTGTTATTAACATTCTAAGACAAAGCTAATGTATAAAATAGGTTGTACAAATAGTCGGCTATGGACCAAGCATGGCAACACTATTTGTCAAATATTGTTGATTGTCAACAGGTATACAATTTATGAATTAATGTCGCAACTAGAAAAAAGAAAACAGGTAGAATATTTGTGTAGAAAAGGTTTTCGAAACGTTACAAATTTTGTGCAATTGAGTGAACTGCGAAAAGTGCTGTATATTATTATTATTATCCTGATACTCCTATATCTTCTGTGATCCCTCAAAAGCTTTTTCAGCTTGTGCGAGTTAGGAGTTCAGTTGTGTTCTGGGTAGTCATCTTGCGCCACTTTAGGTCACAGCACTGTTAGTTTTTGACCCAACAGTGAAATGGTGGCCGACACCCGTCCAACAGGAAAATTTCTTTTCCAACTGAACAGGATTCGAACCAGGACCTTCCGATCACGAGCCCAATGCTCTACCATTGAGCTGTCCGCACTCTGTCAGAAATTGTTTGATCACTTTCATAAGGTGTTTTGGCATTGCAATTAGTGTAATTTATATATGATTACTGCATGCGAAACACTATCGAAAGTTTTTTTTTATATCCATAAACAAGGTGCTGATATTTTCCCCTTCTTTTTGTTACATAGGACATTTGTTATGGGAATTAATAGAGGATGGATTGGGGAGGTTTTACCTGATTTACCTTGTGACTGTTTGATCCTCTCTAGAAAACTTTTTTCAAAGTTCTTTCCCAATACTGAAAGCAGTCTAATATGTCCATAGTTATCTGTTTCAGAGTGATCTGTATTTGCTTTTGGAATGGTTATTAGTATACCCTTTTATTTTCATTCTTTCGGAAATAACAGTTAGTAATGTATGAGTTATACAGGGTGACCCAGGGGTGCGTAAATGGTCCATAATTTCGTTTCTATTCAAGCTATCGACTTGATTATTTTTTCCAAACGATAGTTATATTTTCATCCACATACAGGATGTCCGTAAATGAAATACATGTTCGGTATTTGACACTTAATTGTCGATAAAACGCACCCAGGGTTCATTGACTTATCTGCATTAGTTTTTGACCCATGTCAAGTTATGTTTCGAAATAGCATCGTGAGTAGATCCACAGAAAAAAAACATAACTTTGGAACCGTTCAACATAATTCAATAATATTTGATAGATTCGGTCTTTACTTGGTGGAAACTCATTTTAATTAAAAAAATGTATATAAGACAGTAATTTATTTCCACAAAAATGTTGTACAATGTAATCCCTGAAGAAGCCACATCGTGGTGAAACAATTGTTGTAGTAGTACAAACATTTTTGTGGAAATAAATTACTGTCTCATATACATTTTTTTAATAATTCAATCATCATTTTTCCAGTCGATTCCTTAAGCTTCTTTCTGTGCATCTTTTGAAATAGGCATAAATTTGATGTCGGTGTTCTGTCGCCTACTACATTGTTTTTTAAATGACAAATAGAAAATTGAATTAACTCGATTTTTTCAAACGCAACACTCTGTATTTTAGTACATTATTGCATGACATTTCGTAAGAGTTTTTCGTCGATATAAGGTTTGTTGGGTCTACTTCGTGAAATTAATTCTAAAATAAGACATGAGGATTGTTTTCATAAAATCTAGTAGAACGTTGTCGTAAAATCGGAAACATCTATACAAAATAATTGAAAAAAAATGTTTTCGGAATTGTAAATAGCAGTGTTTGAAGAATAGTGGTAATAGAACCAGGAGAATATCAAGAAGCAAAGAATTATAGTAACAAGAACATGAAGCGGTGAATAACAGAAAACCATGTGAAAAAAATGTTGAGGAAAGCCTTCTTATAAATGCTCAAACAGGTCACCAATCTTGTGAACATGTATTGCATTTTGGGCGTCAACTTTAAGGTTTTTTGGTCACGTTTTCCATTTCTCAATTATGATGAGTGATCAAAATCACACTTTCACTAATCAGAAGGAAATCTGATATCTGTTTTTTTTGAGCATTCATAAGAAGGCTCTCCTCAACATTTTTTTTCACATGGTTTTCTGTTATTCACCGCTTCATGTTCTTCTTACTATAATTGTTTGCTTCTTGATATTCTCTTGTTTCTATTACCACTATTCTTCAAACACTGCTATTACAATTTCGAAAACATTTATTTCAATTATTTTGTATAGATGTTTCCGATTTCACGACAACTTTCTACTAGATTCTACTAAAACAAACCACATTTCTTATTTTGGAATTAATTTCACGAATTTCAGCAAGTAGACCCCACAAACCTTATATCGACGAAAAGCTCTTACAAAATGTCATGTAATGGTGTAATAAAATACAGAGTGTTGCATTATCATTTAAAAAACAATGTAGTAGGCGATAAAACACCAACATCAAATTTATGCCTTTTTCAAAAGATGCACAGAAGCTTAAGATCGACTGGAAAAAAGATGATCGAATTATGTTGAACGGTTTCGAAGTGACTTTTTCTGTGGGTCTACGCACGATGCTATTTCGAAACGTAAATTGACATAGGTCAAAAACTAATGCAGATGAGTCGATAAAACCTGCGTTTTATCGACAATTAAGTGGCAAATCCAAAGATGTATGAAAAATAGAGGGTTACCGTTTAAAAAAACCGAACTTACGTGTGTATTTCATTTTTGGACATCCTGTATGTTGATGAAAATATTTTAAGGATGTGCGGATTTTACCAACTATCATTTGGAAAAAACAATCAAGTCGATAGCTTGAATAGAAACGATGTTATGGACCATTTACGCACCCCTGGGTTTGCCTGTATGTACTCCATATTTTTTGTTGGCTAGAAGTGTCCAATTTTCTCAGTATTATTATTCTAAAGATATTGTCACATGTTGATGCTAAAATTCTTGTTCATTTAGTTCAAACGGCGCTCGAAATGATCGATTCGTTGTTGTATTTGGTGCACTGTTGGCAAATATTAATGCAAAATAAAGCCTACACGTTCCTTCGATATATTTTCGAACAAAAATGTTAATTTTATATCTGCGAGGCCATCTATGTCAGACGACGTAATAAACCGAATTTTCACGATTTCATTTGAGCATAGTTCAAGTAAGCTGTGATGGTATTCAATGCGTTTCCTTGTACCGCACGTTAATTACGTCCCTGTCCCAGTAGAAAAACTACAAGTCAAGTTCATGAGCCAAGTCATGCATTATAAAAAACAATGTTGCGTTGGGTTCTCGAGTGGGATTTAACGGCTGAGTATTTACTTTGGGGACATTTAAATAAATTTCATTGTCCGGTAATGGAGAGTGTTATTAGTTTCGAGCGCTAATAATAAAACGACGCACTCTCTCGCATACTTCAGTCAAGTAGAAACATTCACAGGGTGAATCAGCGATATAATATTTCAGGTAGTATTCGCTGGTGACCATAAAATTAGACGCAAGAATGATACGGACAAATAAACACGACTGGACTGATAAGGATGACTCTAGACCACTCCTTCGTTGGTGGAGAATGTTGTATTTCTTATCAAAAACGTAGATCACTCCGCTGCTGCTTGTAGGTAGGATGCATAACTCTTCCAGAGTTCGATACATTTCGAGTTATTTTATCAATTTACTTTGAGTTGTTGGCAGAATTCAGAATTGATATTTCTAAAATAAAGTTGATAGAAGTTTGACGTTATACTACTGCAATGTTGTTTCGGACTTAAACAAGACGTTCGACAGTATATTGTGACGTGGATTTTGAGGAAGACAGTCACTAGGCAACAAGACTCGCGGCTATAACTCTGTCAAGATGGACGTGAGTTTAGCAGATTGGGAAAATGAGCACCAGGTAGATTGACAAATTATCATGGAAAGACTCACACCGCAACAACGTTTACAAATTGTTGAAATTTATTTTCAACATCAGTGTTCTATTCGCCAAACTTATAGAGCACTTCGTGAAATTTTTGGTTTGCATAATCGTCCATTACAGCAGCTTATTCGTCGAACTATCGATAGATTTAATCTACTCGATGCAACATCAACAACAAGGCAAATAACTGTTCGTACAGAAGAAAATATCGCTGCTGTAAGTCGTTAATGATGATCCAGATTTGTCTTTTCGTCGACGCTCACAACAAGTTGGATTCTGTGTATCCACCACATGGAAAATTTTGAATAAAAATCTTGGTCTACACCCATACAGGATCCAACTGGTTCAAGAATTAAAGCCACTTGACCATAATAAGTGTCGTTTGTTTGCTGATTGGGCCTTAGAACAGCTTAATATTGGATCCACCTTTTTATCGTAAAATTGTGTTTAGTGATTAAAGCTCATTTCTGGTTGAACGGCTACGTAAACAAGCAAAATTGCCGTATATGAAGTGAAAACAATCCTCAAGAAGTTCTGCAGGTTCCATTGCATCCTGAAAAATGCACTATATGGTGTGATTTACACGCTGAAGGCATCATCGGTCCATATTACTTTAAAAACTGTGATGTGGCTAATGTTACAGTGAATGGTGCTCGTTTCAGATTGATGATCAATGATTATTTGTTTCAAAATTTGAATGGTAGCGACCCAGAAGTGTTTTGGTTCCAACAAGATGGTGCTACATCTCATGCTGCTACCGTAACAATTGATTTATTGAAAGAAAAATTTGGCGATAACATTATTTCGAGAAATAGTCCAATTAGCTGGCCTCCAAGATCATGCGATATAACTCCACTGGATTATTTTCTGTGGGGTTAAGTCAAGTCATTGGTTCATGCTGATAAACCAGAAACAACGCTTTGGAAGCCAACATAACTCGTGTTATTGATGAAATAAGGCCTGAATTACTCGAAAAAGTGGTCCAAAGTTGGTCTGGTCGAATGCGGTTCCTCAGAGCTCGTCTTGGTGGACATATGCCGGAAATTATTTCAAAAATATAATTGTCATAAAATAATCTTTCGAATAAAAAAAAATTTGGCTCCAATCTTAATTAAAATGTGTTTTATTTCAATTTAAAATTTTATCACCCAAAAAAAAACACCCGATATATAAAACTCATATTGAGAGCTAGAAGGGCCACTCGGTATCTCTTATCAAATCAAATACCCAACAATACATGAATCACTAAACTTTGATCGCTTATCAGCGTACACTTGGTTTAGGTCCTCAACTTATAATACCTATAACTGTATCAAAGTTTTGATGAAGAAATTTAATAAATAAACAAACAAAACATTACATGAATCAATTAAAATAAGAACTTTAATGTGACCCTACACAAATCCTGAAGGGATATTATTATTAATGCAAATGCGTGGGGTGCACCTCAGTTAATTGCTCACACCATATATCACAATGGTAAATTATAATATATAAACTATTATTAGAGATAATTATGGAATAAACATTACAAAGCTAGTGCAATGCACTTGTTACTTGATACAATTTACTGGCGGTCCTCAAGCTAACGTACGACACCAAATACTGCGCAAATTAACAGGAAGGCCCCAGACGTAGATCTCAATAACTGTTCAGTAGGTGGATTTTCACTCCGGACGTAAATACTTTGCCCAGCACTTGGAAACGGGCCTATTCCAACACTAGGAAAATTGCTTATCCCATAACTTAGATATTGGCTTATCCCAGCACTTGGATGTGAATATCGGGCACCTGGATATTGCCCCATCAAGTGGCTATTGACCCATCAAGTGGATATTGGCCCGTCACTTGGATATTGGCCCGTCACTTGGATATTGGCCCGGCACTTGGATATTGGCCCGGCACTTGGATATTGGCCCGGCACTTGGAACCTAACAAAAGAATATGAGCTACTATTCTAATAATAGAAATGATTTCATACCTCTTGGTTGTTGTTCGAGGAAATGTATCGGGTGTTCTTTTAGAGTGATAGCAACTTCAAATTGAAATATAACACATTTAATTCAAGATTGAAGCTAAATTTTTTTTTATTTGAAAGATAATTTTATGACATATATGTTTTAAAAATGATTTCCGGCATATGTCCACCACGACTAGATCTGAGGAACCGCATTCGACCTGACCAATTTTGGACCACTTTTTCGGGTAATTCAGGCCTTATTTAATCAATAACACGAGTTATGTTGACTTCCAAAGCGATATTGTTTCTGGTTTATCAGCATAAACCAATGACTTGGCATAACCCCAAAGAAAATAATTCAGTGGAGTTATGTCGCTTTATCTTGGAGGCCAATTAATTGGACTATTTCTCGAAATAATGTTATCGCCAAATCTTTCTTTCAATAAATCAATTGTGACGGTAGCAGCATGAGGTGTAGCACCATCTTGTTGGAACCAAAACACTTCTGGGTCGATACCATTCAAATTTTGAAACAAATAATCATTCATCATCAATCTGAAACGAGCACCATTCTATGTAACATTAGCTCCAGCATCGTCTTTAAAGGAATATGGACCGATGATGCCTTCAACGTGTAAAACGCACCATTTTTTAGGATGCAATGGAACCTGCAGAACTTCTTGAGGCTTGTTTTCACTCCATATACGGCAATTTTGCTTGTTTACGTAGCCGTTGAACCAGAAATGCGTTTCACTAAACTACAATTTCACGATAAAAAAGTGAAGAAGTTTTAAACAAATTTTACACTTTATAATGTTACAGTTCCAGTGAGACAAAGAAACGCAAGAAGTGAAGAGAATATTGCTGCCGTACGTGAAAGTGTTCGTGAAGACCAATCAAAGCATCTCCCAGACGTTTTTGTGGCAAATTTCACGAAAAGACCTTGGTTTGCATCCATACAAATTTCTTTTAACCCAAGAACTCAAACCAACAGATCATTTTAAGCATCGTGTATTCGGTGATTATTTCAAGAAATGGTCCGAT
The DNA here is from genome assembly GCA_034642435.1 of Megalocaria dilatata. Classification (NCBI taxonomy): domain Eukaryota; kingdom Metazoa; phylum Arthropoda; class Insecta; order Coleoptera; family Coccinellidae; genus Megalocaria; species Megalocaria dilatata. The sequence goes on from CM067854.1 coordinate 50,121,197, forward strand.
AAATTATCCGTCTGGTTCCTGCGATTTAACTCCATTGGACTTCTTTCTTTGGAGTTACATGAAGTCATTGGTTTACAGCAATCATCCAGCCAATTTGAACAATTTACATATCACTTTTGAACGAGTAATTGCTAACATACGACCTGTTTTGTTTGAGAGAATCATGGAAAATTCAACAACTTCATTCCTACCAGTTTTTACGTGGTGTGGACATCTAAATGATGTTTTGTTTCATAACTGATGGTATCCATTGTATTTTAGAATGAAATAAAAATTTCAATAATTTTTAAATAAATAATGGAAGACCCTTCCTAAACATATACAAGGAAGAAGAGAATCTCGTGTTCTTAGGCCCGTTTTGAAACGGTCCGAATACTCGTATACCAGTATGTCAAGAACATACAGTCCGAATAAAATTACAGTACTTTCCAGTTAAAAATCTCGATTGTGAAATTTTATCAGGCAGATTTATGATTCGAGCCGGCTCGACGCTTGTAATTCACTTCACGTATCTGATGAAAGTTTGCAGGTGATAAAACAAGCATGCAATTAGGCAACTGTTCAGATGAATCCATTCTTTCTCCAGATAAAGCAGGATAACAGAGCTCTCAGTAATTGGAAACGTGCGTGTCATCCACAAGTGACTTCGGCAAATTGCAGAAGCTTCTGGGAAAATTTGTCGTTTATTTTTTCAGTTCAGCGTGGTACCAACCTCATGCAAAAAATTTATAACAGCATTTACTTGACGAGAGGTGATTTAGCGCCACCGTATATTAATATTTTTAGTTATCATGTCATTAACTGCCGATTTACGTTTCTAGGAATCCTCTTGTCGAAAATGATTCGCAATTTTATGGATTCCCGTGGTATAATTCAATCTCACAAACAGTTTTTATAATAACTATAACTGATTCATTTTTCTAAGGGAAAGTAAGGCTTACGGTTGATTAAGGCCAGAACTCAATAACTGAAAAATTTACAGATGCCATTCTTCAAAAATACAAAAATACTACTGTTATCCATATTTAAAATCGATTATCACTATCGGGTGTTTTTTTTTTTTAGAATGATAGAATTTTAAATTGAAATAAAACACATTTAAATTAAGATTGAAGCCAATTTTTTTTATTTGAAAGATAATTTTATGACATTTCTGTTTTAAAAATAATTTCCGGCATATGTCCAACACGACTAGCTCTGAGGAACCGCATTCGACCAGGCCAATTTTTGACCACTTATTCGAGTAATTCATGTCTTATTTAATCAATAATACGAGTTATGTTGGCTTCCAAAGCGTCTATTGTTTCTGGTATACCAGCATAAACCAATGACTTGACATAAACCAATGACTTGACGTAACTCCGAATAAAATATTCCAGTGGAGTTATGTCGCATGATCTCGGAGGCCAATTAATTGGATCATTTCTCGAAATAATGTTATCGCCAAATCTTTCTTTTTTAATAAACCAATTCTTACGGTAGCAGCATGAGGTGTAGCACCATCTTGTTGGAACCAAAACACTTTTGGATCGATACCATTCAAATGAACATTGAAACAAATGAACATTGATCATCGATCTGTAACGAGCACCATTCACTGTAACATTAGCTCCAGCATCGTTTTCAAAGACAAATGGACCAGTGATGCCTCCAGCGTGTAAAGCACAACATACAGTGCATTTTTTAGGATGCAATGGAACCTGCAGAACTTCTTGAGAATTGTTTTCACTCCATATACGGCAATTTCGCTTGTTTACATAGCCGTTCAACCAGAAATGAGCTTCATCACTAAACACAATTTTACGATAAAAAAGTGGATCAACTTCAAGCTGTTCTAGGGCCCAATCAGCAAACAAACGACGCTTATTATGGTCAAGTGGCTTTAGTTCTTGAACCAGTTGGATCTTGTATGGGTTTAGACTAAGATCTTTACGCAAAATTTTCCAGGTCCAACTTTTTGTAAACGTCGACGAATAGACAAATCTGTATCATCATTAACACTATGACTCACAGCAGTGATATTTTCTTCTGTACGTACAGTTCTTTGTCTTGTAGTTGTTGCATCGAGTAGAGAAAATGTTATCTGAAATCTATCGATAGTTCGACGAATAAGCTGCTCTGATGGACGATTATGTAAACCATAAATTTCACGAAGTGCTCTATAAGTTTGGCGAATAGAACACTGATTTTTGAAATAAATTTCAACAATTTGTAAACGTTATTACGGCGTGAGTCTTTCCATGACAATTTGTCAATGCTTACTGAACAGAAATGTCAAACTAACATGGCTTCTTCCTTCTGTCGAATCACAGTTATCCCTATCGAAAGTTCTATTACTCTAAAAATAACACGCGATATGGTCCTAAGGTTTGGAAATTATGATAGGAATTGAAAAATATCCAATTGTTTTATGTTCGAAAAGATTTATGTTCATTTATTACATACCCAAGTATCAATTTCTCCATTATTTATGAGCGTTTGAAATTAATTCAAAAATATTATAAGCATTCAATATTTTTGAGCAAGACGTATCATTACCATATAATGAAATAATCTAATCAAAATTAAAATAATCCGTTGATATACACTTAACAAAATATTTTATATTATACTTTTTCTTTACGATCGACTCTGGCAGAAATCATCGTTCAATATATAATTATCCTATAATTAAACACGAATTAACTGAAGAATAATGTGTGTTGCTTTCATTTACTCGCAACTGATGAAGAAATCATTTATTTTGGACATATTATTTATCAAACGTCAAGAACAATCAGCATATAAAACGCTTTGGGAACACTCGAATATTCAAATTACCTCTCATCAGATCCAGTCACTTCTCCAGTTTTTTTCTTATAGAAATGCTAATGATAGCCCAAAGATTAAAACATTTTCGTCAAAATTCGATTTTAATAACTACCCTTTCTCAGTCTGTAAATGATCCATAGCAGGAAAAATTTAAAAAAATGTATATGATCATAAAAACGTCGAATTAGGTTTTTTGTTTTATATAACAATTACGAACATTAGTTACACGCAAGCAAAGAAGATCATTTCAAGACTCTTGCATGTTTCTGATAGATAATGGGTGAAAATGAAAAATGTTTCCGAATAAAAACATTGTAGTTCATTTCATGAATGTTTTATTTTGAGTGCATTCAAAGAATACATTAAGTTTGAAGAATAGAAAACTATGGTTACTAAAGGGTTTTCCAATAATAGGTTTCATTTGAATACTTTCGAAGCTGTATTCTTTCGATATTTGACAAGTAAAAACTATGTCACTACTAAAAATGGAACGATGTACGCTTAAACAACGCATGGAAATTGTTAAAATTCACTACAAAAATGGTGAAAATTTTGCAGTCACTGTTCGCAAAATTGAAACGCTTTTAGGTCGCCATGAAGCACTTTCTCGGCCAGCAATAAACAATAAATGTATTCTCAGAATCGATATTCACAAGGAAATCGTCAAAAGAACTGTCTGTTGTAATACCTGAAGAAGCCACATCGTGGAGAAACAAACTTTTTTGTGGAAATAAAATACTGTATCATAAATTTTTCTCTAATTAAAATGAGTTTCCACCAAGTAAAAACCGAATCAATCAAATATTATTATAATTGAATTCTTTTAAAATATACTCGTTTTCTACTAATATTAAAAATGAAACCTCTTATTGGAAAACCTTTCATTTCAAATTAAGTGTATCGATCAACTTGTGAATGCTCCAAATATTTCATTCTCTATTTTTTTCACTGTTTATTACGGCCCTGTTTTATAACTTGGGGCTATTTTCGTTGACCCAAAGATTGGAGTAATATTATGCTAATATCAGCAGGACTGATCTAATATTATCGTATCTATCGAACGGGTCGATATTTACTTTATCTACTGCTCTGCTGAGCTCGCTTTATTATGTTTGCTCCGAAAGAAGATAAATATTATTCGAAGACGTGGACCTTAGAGCACGACGAGTGGACACATCTTTTGAAAAGTGTATTTACTCAATATATTTCTGTAATATACCTGAACTGATCTTACTTGAACTCTTGATTGCAATGAAATGAGAAATTACTTTTTTTTCTTTCACTTTCATTTACACTCAAACTATATGACGAATTCTATAGAAAATATAGTACATCGGACAGAAATTAAAGCATCTACATAGCCTATACAGCTATTTCATTTGAATATTATGAATAACAAATTCTTCAGGTATGGAAAAACAGTCTGAAACATAGGAAATTCAATTGATTCTTTCACTGCTCCACTGGACATTCGTCTCCTCCATATTAACATTGAATTTCTTATGTTTCCGACTGTCTTTTCCATTCCTGTATATATAGAGTATTTCAAAGTATAGAATTTGTATGTTATTTAATTCCTGTGAATATTCTATATTCACTATAGTTCTTCTATATGTTTGAGCATTGTATGATTTTTGAGAGTTCTATATATCTACTCAAATAGAAATAGTGTTTCTGAGACATTTTGATTAAATTTTTTTTAACTAAAATATGTAGAGGTTTTATAGAAGAACTCGTTCAATATTATTCATATTTTCGTATCACGCGAAAATTACATATATTTGTTCAACACATATTGTTTTGGACATCAATTCATACAATCAGTGAGTCTTAAGATGAAATCACTTTCAACGAATAAAAAATTAAATGTAAACATTAAGATAATTTTCCACCTAAACTGGAAAAGTGCTTCAAATTTCAACGAAATATAATTACTCCAAAGATAGAGATTTCGATAAAAACGCCGTAAAGATGTAATAACGATAAATTCTCACTTTCCATGTAATAAAATGCAACAATTTCATCAACGTCTGATTTGTCGATAACAAAATCATGAAAGATAAGCGGAGATACAACCATCTCCTTAAAAATCTCATTTTTACGATAAAGAATTTCAACATCAACTAATTGGTGAGGGAATTTCTTCGTAATATCTTGACACGCCTCGAAACGAGATGATTAAAATTTTTCCGATAAATTCTTGAAGAAAGACTCATTCGAATCTGAATATTTTTTTAGAAATGGTGAAGGATCCTACAGCAACATTCTATCGGGTGTTTTTTTTAGAGTGATAGAACTTTCAATAGGAATAACTGTGATTTGACAGAAGGTAGAAGCCATGTTGTTTTGACATTTCTGTTCAGTAAGCATTGGCAAATTATTATGGAAAGACTCACGCCGCAACAACGTTTACAAATTGTTGGAATTCATTTTAAAAATCAGTGTTCTATTCGCCAAACTTATAGAGCACTTCGTGAAATTTATGGTTTACATAATCGTCCATCAGAGCAGCTTATTTGTCGAACTATCGATAGATTTTGGACAACATTTTATCTACTCGATTCAACAACAACAGCAACACAAAGAACTGTACGTACAGAAGAAAATATCGCTGCTGTAAGTCATAGTATTAATGATGATCCAAATTTGTCTATTCGTGGACGTCCACAACAAGTTCGACTCTGTGCATCCACCACGTGGAAAAGTTTGCGTAAAGATCTTGGTCTACACCCATGCCAACTGGTTCAAGAACCAAAGCCACTAAACCATCATAAGCGTCCTTTGTTTGCTGATTGAGCCCTAGAACAGCTTGAAGTTGATCCACGTTTTTATGGTTAAATTGTGTTTAGTGATGAATCTCATATCTGGTTGAACGGCTATGTTAACAAGCAAAATTGCCGTATATGGAGTGAAAAAAATCCTTAAGAAGTTCTGCAGGTTCCATTGCATCCTGAAAAATGCACTGTATGGTGTGCTCCACACGCTGGAGGCATCATCGGTCCATATTTCTTTAAAAACAATTCTGGAGCGAATGTTACAGTGAATGGTGCTCGTTACAGATCGATGATCAAAGATTTTTTGTTTCAAAATTTGAAAAGAATCGACCCAGAAGTGTTTTGGTTCCAACAAGATGATGCTACACCTCATGCTGCTACCGTAACATTTGATTTATTGAAAGAAAAATCAGGCGATAACATCATTTCGAGAAATGGTCCAATTAATTGGCCTTCATGATCATGCGACATAACTCCACTGGATTATTTTCTTTGGGGTTATGTGATGTCATTGGTTTATGCTGATAAACCAGGAACAATAGACGCTTTGGAAGCCAACATAACTTGTGTTATTGATAAAATAAGGCCTGCATTACTCGAAATTGTGGTCCAAAATTGGTCTGGTCGAATACGGTTCCTCAGAGCTAGTCGTGGTGGGTATATGCCGGAAATTATTTTCAAAACATAAATGTCATAAAATTATCTTTCAAATAAAGAAAAATTGGCTTTAATCTTAATTTAAATGTGTTTTATTTCTATTTAAAGTTCTATCACTCTAAAAAAACACCCGATAGTTGAACTCGTCGTACTTACGGGATAATATTACAGTTCAACTTTACATTGGAAGAGAATTTTTATAGCTGATCCATCTACACATTTCTTTTAGATAAGGAAACTACTTCTATGTCTTAAAAAATGCGTACACTATCAACCAATTATCTCGTCTTGTTTGCCCAACAAAATGTTACAGATCGCCCTAAGTAGCTGAACTATTTGAACAGAACATTAACATCTCGTAACGTTCAAAAAGATACCCATCAATCCGTACCTGCCCTGAAACAATATGAGTATCCATCCCACTACAGGGATCATCCCAGAACCTCAAGACGTGCCCATGGCCATCGACATCGCCTGATTGACAGCCATCATGGCAACATCCGAGTCTTCTTGTGTGTTCCCGTCTTATCCACAAACAAATCACGACCGACTGATTAGGAGCAAGTTACAGTTAGAGTAGAAAGAAAATCATACTCATTTTCGTCATATCGACTACGTAGGAGAAACTTTAATATCATAGTTCTCTTTGATGGAACGGGCAAATAGAATGTGGATGGATGAGAAAGTTCCTGGTGATTGGGTACTGCATACCAGGTGGTGCACGCTCAATATATGAAATGCTAAAAAGCTCAATTACTATCTACCTTGTCGAAATAAGAATGCGTAAGTGATATACAGTATAGAAAAACAAGATGAACTGAATTCTTTAGCTTTGTCCGCGGGACTGGTTCTGAACCAGTTCAGACGTTGGCAGTATGAAAATCAGTGTTCTCGAATCGAGAAGTTTTGAACTTGCGTTCTAACGGTTAAATCTCACAAGTTACAACTATTTGAACAAAACTGTCATCGGATCACAGAATCCCTCTACAATTTCTCTATGTTCTATGTTCCCAAAGTGATCACAGATTTGGTCACTATGTCAAACTATGACAGATAAACCTCTGTTGTTCATTGATCAAGTACAAATTGACATTTTATGCTCCGTTCTAATCTAGAATTGCCGCTAAATCACAGATCAAGCTGATTTGTCGAGTTTAGTGAATCAAGATCTTCGTTAAATGGTCGAAGTGAAGTATATTGTTTAGTGATTACTTTTTTCAAGTGATATAATTGTAGAACGCTTTTCGAAATCAGTTCAACGTCATCATACGAAGAAGATTTAAGTGAAATTCGAAGATCCCGAATTATTAGTGACAGGAGTGATACCTTTGCAAAATATCTATGCAAAATTAAAATTATTAGTTTTGTTACGATTTTATGCAACTGGTGGTTTCCAAATAACGATAGGAGATCTCATCAACAGTGTATCGGGTGTTTTTCCTAAAGTGATAGAACTTTCGATAGGAATAACTGTAATTTGACAGAAGATAGAAGCCATATTGTTTTGACATTTCTGTTCAGTAAGCATTGAAAAATTATCATAGACTCACGCCACAGCAACGTTCACAAATTGTTGAAATTTAATTTCAAAATCAGTGTTCTATTCGCCAAACTTATAGAGCACTTCGTGAAATTTATGGTTTACATAACCGTCCATCAGAGCAGCTTATTCGTCGAACTATCGATAGATTTCGGACAACATTTTCTCTACTCGATGCAACAACAAGACAAAGAATTGTACGTACAGAAGAAACTATCGCTGCTCTAAGTTATAGTGTTAATGATGATACAGATTTGTCTATTCGTCGGCTTTCGCAACTCTGTGCGTCCACCACATGGAAAATATTGCTAAAGATCTTGGTCTACACCCATACAAGATCCAACTGGTTTAAGAACTAAAGCCACTTGAACATAATAAGCGTCGTTTGTTTGCTGATTGGGCCCTAGAACAACTTGAAGTTTGATCACTTTTTTATCGTCAAATTGCGTTTAGTGATGAAGCTCATTTCTGGTTGAACGGCTATGTAAACAAGCAAAATTGCCGTATATGGAGCGGAAACAATACTCAAGAAGTTCTGCAGGTTCCATTGTATCCTGAAAATGCACTGTAAGGTGTGCTTCACACGCTGCAGGCATCATCGGTCCATATTTCTCTGAAAACGATGCTGGAGCAATGTTAAATGTTGCTCGTTATAGATCGATGATCAATAATTATTTGTTTTAGTTCCAACAAGATGGTGCTACACTTCATGCTGCCACCGTAACAATTGATTTATTGAAAGAAAGATTTGGCGATAACATTATTTCGAGAAATAGTCCAATTAATTGGCCTCTAAGATCATGCGACGTAACTCCACTGGATTATTTTCTTCGGGGTTATGTCAAGTCATTGGTTTATGCTGATAAACCAGGAACAATAGACGCTTTGGAAGCCAACATAACTCGTGTTATTGATGAAATAAGACCTGAATTACCCGAAAAAGAGGCCCAAAATCGGTCTGGTCGAGTGCGGTTCCTCAGATCTAGTCTTGGTGGACATATGCCAGAAATTATTCCAAAAACATAATTGTCATAAAATAATCTTTCGAATAAAAAAAATTTGGCTTCAATCTTAATTTAAATGTGTTTGATTTCAATTTAAAATACTGTCACTTTAAGAAAAACACCCGATATAATGTGGACTTTTCTGTAGTACTTGCTTGTTTCAAATATTGGATGGAGTAGTCTGTTTCTTTGTGATAGTTCATATTAATTGGAATTAAATAAGAAATGACTTTGTTTCCTATCACTCTATTCACGATTATCCAGTGACTCGAGTTTCGTAGTGATACGACATTTTCAAACTGAATAATATGGTTTCTATCTTGATGCCCTTCAGATCTCTAAATAATACAGTATGCCCGTTTGTTACCAGTGAAACTGTGAAATAGTCGTCTTTATTTGTTCTTACTCATTTATCAACTTTGTTATCAAAACCACGAACGATTCATATTTGTTACCATCAGAAGTTACAATGCAAACCGACGAAGCGCGTAAGACAATAGTAAAGTTTAATTATAGAAGAGTTGTGGGTTGCGTTAATTAACATCAACATAAACTATTTAAAAGTGTGTTTGGGTTCATCCCATAGCGCACGAGATGCTGCGATAAAATTCCCGGTTAATTTATGGTCTTTGCCGACTTATTTGGGGTTAGGCTGACGCCCACCGTAAAATCTCTGCCCTGACTAATAGGCTGAAAACCATTTCTATAAAACTTCCGTGAAGTTCCACACGGGCGTCAAGTGTTCTTAAATAAATCACCGCGTTTTCACACAGAGCTTACGGAGAGTATGTGGTAACAAAGCGGATGGCGGACAAATGACGGTATTTGTTGCCTTCAATCTAACTGACATAACGAAATCTGATATCATAAACATTTGAGCGTGGGCGCACACTATGACCCTCCGTCTCAATTCAGTGAAATAATGATGATAATTCAGTCGTGACTTTAATTGAACGTCGCGGGTTCTTCACAAGTTTGATGGAGTCTATTATTAAAATACACTGCTCAAAAATTGAACTTGAAGAGAGAGAACACTGACTTTTTGCACTTAAATTAAATTTTCAGGATTGCTGTAAGGCATATGTTTGTCTCAAAATATGATCCTCTGACACCGAATGGTTTAATCACAAAAAAGTCATTTCTTATAGGCGTGCGATCTTTTTTTGTGGTCCGCATGGGCCATAATGTGCTATTGCAATCTGGTGTTGTGTAGTATAAGTTGTGATATTAATTGTCATGCGGTAAAAAGCCGTCGAACTTGAACAATCAGTGTGTTAGTTAAACTCAAACTTAAAGTATGTCCAGTAGAGCATGAAATCGCTCTTGTATCGAGTGTTTTATTAGAAGGATACAACTTTAAATTGGAATGAAACAACATAAATAGAGGTTAATTCTTGATATGAGGTATATAAAATTATTTAAATATTTCAATATTAGCCTTCTACATATTTAATTTCAAAAAATTATATTTAATAATTATAACTTCTGAAAATAAATTAAAATAATGTCATATAAGTACCACTTATATCAAATGACATATAAAATAAACATTCATTATAAGACATCCAAATGGTATAAAAAAATCAAATAAATAAAAATTGTTAACCAAAATCCTATAAATTAAATATTTCGAATAGACAAAATTTTGTTTCTGCTGATCAATCTTATGAAAACAAATATCTTTCAAAAATTTCTAACATAATCTTAAGAATTTCATCATAAAAGTATCTTACTTAGAATATTCAATATTATTGAATATCTAACTAAGTTACTTTATATAAAAACTCAAGATATGTAAAAACATTGCTGAAAAACAAGTTGTAAGAGAGACTTTGCTTCGTCAGTATTCAAATAATTCATATTCAATAAATATAACATCGATCAACAACAAATATTTACTCACCCATCAACCATTTAGAAAAACTTCTGGTAAACTGAAAAATATATAAATGTAGTGTAAAAGTTAACTATATGTAAATATTTCTGTGGTTTACCCTTGATCTAAAAGATTGATATGTTATTTTATTCATAATATATAATCATTTGGTTTCCTTAACATTCTTTTTTCAGATAGTCCTTGTGCTATAACTGGGTGAGTAAATATAAAAAAGTGGATCAACTTCAAGCTCTTCTAGGGCCCAATAAGCAAACAAACGACGCTTATTATGATCAAGTGGCTTTAGTTCTTGAACCAGTTGGATCTTGTATGGGTGTAGACCAAGATCTTTATGCAAAATTTTTCATGTAGTGAATGCACAGAGTCCAACTTGTTGTGAACGTCGACGAATAGACAAATCTGGATCATCATTAACACTATGACTTACAGCAGCGATATTTTTTTCTGTACGTACAGTTCTTTGTCTTGTTGTTGTTGCATCGAGTAGAGAAAATTTTGTCCGAAATCTATCGATAGTTCGACGAATAAGCTGCTCTGATGGCCGATTATGTAAACTATAAATTTCACGAAGTGCTCTATAAGTTTGGCGGATAGTACACTGATTTTGAAAATGAATTCCAACAATTTGTAAACGTTGTTGCGGCGTGAGTCTTTCCAATCTTACTTAATGTAAAAACAACATGGTTTCTGCATTCTCTCAAATTACAGTTATCTCAATCGAATGTTCTATCACTTTAAAAAAACACCCAATATAAGTGGAAATACTGCATATACTCATGGAGATGGAACCGTCGTACAAAATCGGCTAATACAATTAATTGCACGACGAAATCCCTTCTTGACAGCATCCTGAATTAATAGCTCATTTCGGCAAGCTACTTGTAGGATAGTTTCTGTTCAAGCAATCCGGAATAGGTTGCAGTTTCAATTTGAAGGCAAGAAGATCAGCCAGGCAACCGCGATTGAGTAGGGAACACCGGACTGTTGATATCGTTGAGCGCTTGAACATTATAACTGGAACGCGCACAGATAGAGATCCTACTTGTTTACGAATGAGTTGCCCCCCATGAAATTGTAGCTTGACGCGCTGGGGGCGCTTGTCTTAACTAGGATCCTAGTTTCATCCCGGTGAAATGGAGGAATACGTCTTGATGCCTAAAGCTATAATATGTCACTCGCGCCAGTCACTGGACCCGTGTGGTGGAAGTTAAAACGAATGGGGCCCTAGCCTCACCGTAAAGGGTGTCTGTCGCAACATGGGGCTTCACCCTTGAAACTAACGTAGTCTACCCTATTGCAGTAAATTTCCGGATTTTTTTATCCAATGGCCGAGTGCGTTATGTAGCATACTGCGTTACTTAGGGAGGGTGGATGTTCTCAGGAAATATTCGTACGACCTGGCCACCCAATTGGTGTTGAATTCGAGGGGGCAGTAGTTGAAATAAAAGGGTATTCCATCTATCTGTTCGCAGCAACTCATGTTCGGGATATCTCGAGAAATGGTCCAGGGTTTAGCGGGACTTGACGGTATCGACTGGCCTCGTCCTGAACCAGAATCGATTGCGAGAAGTTTCTGGCATTTGCGGATCTCGGCGATACGACTAGAGGGTTGATGCTTGAAGCCAGGATCAATGGAAAGACTTCACAAGGATTCGTGGGTCTTGACGTACAGGCCGGATTGGCGGTGCTCGTATCAGGATCAATTGAGGCATTAAATCTTGAGACTATCTTGGCTCATGGGACTGCGTTGGGTTGGGTTGATAAGAAACCCCTTCGGCGAGTGATTTGCGTCACAAAACAACTCGGGTACTGACCTTCCAAAGCCAGTAGAGGTTGGTTAGTGCTTCGCTGCTACCAGGCACGGTATTGATTCTCAGACTGAAGCCGAAAGTGGAAGCTTGGTGGATTCAACTCTTCGGAGTGGTTCTCGCTAATGCGCGATGATAAGGCGTAATCTTTATCACACTTTCTGCTTCCTGGGCAGATTGTGGAGGCTGCTGAGTCACCTGGTGAAAGAGCCATGCTTTAATGCTAGTAACCTAACCGGTAGAATTCACGATACCTTAAAACATTAATTGTAAGTTGTCATTCTTGAGATTGAGTCCCAAACAATCGAAAATGTATTTAAAAATTGGGTTGAGCAGATGAGATACTGCAGCCAGACGTGGCGGTTATTTGAATTATATTATTTAAACCCACAACTCTGAAAAAATATTCATAAGTTGTTTTATATATAACCGATCAAAAATGCAAATTTGAAATGGCCTCCCCCTTGAATAGTGGATTAAGTAATTCAGGAAATCAGTCAGTGGGAAAATTACCACATTTCGTATCAAATCCACCTTGATGAACGTATATTTCTCTCGATGCCGTTTAAAAAATGAATCTACATCCTGAGTTATTCGTCGCCAACAGGAAAACGTTTAGAATTCAGTGCTTAGAAAGCAAAATAAATATTTCAACAAAGATTAGGACCATCTGTTTCGGCGTTGACTTAAGACACCACATTTCTATAGTCTTAAGTCCCCTTTTTTGTCTATAATTCTTCCACGTATTTGTTATCTTCGCTGCCGCACACAGAAAAAGAGGCGATGACGCGTGATAAATTAACCTACACGAATATCCTTGTAGATTCCTCTTTCGTCAAGAGGGGACATTCTGTTTTTCCCTGCATCAAGGGAGTCACTGGATTTCTGTCATATCGGTATGATATAGTGAATCTTATATGCCTGAATACGTAATTTAATATGGCTGTTATTTCGTGTTCTCGAGTTGCTATATTGAATTTCAAATCAATCAAAGGTTGTTATGCCAAGGAAAGTAATCATGGAGTAGGCAAAATTCCGAATTGTGGCTAAAATATTGTTAATTAATATTCGACATAATACAGGTATGGTTCCTGTGGAAATTACTTCTTTTTTCTAACATTCTAAGACGTGTATAAAATAGGTTTTGCAGATTATCGGCTATGGCCAAGGTTGCATGGCAACTCTATTTATCAAATCTTGTTGATTTTCAACAGGAATAAAATTTTTGAAATAATGTCGCTACTAGAAAAAAGGAAACAGGTAGAATATTTGTATAGAAAAGGTTTTCCAAACGTTCAAAAATTAGTACAATTGACTGAACTGGGAAAAAAAGCTGTATATGAGACAATAACGAAGATAAAAAATGGCCTGGATATGAGGCACAGGCCAGTTGCAGGAAGACCGCGTAAGATTAAAGGAAACAATTTAAACGTTTTATTGCCCTTAGGACGTCACAATTTGCGCCTGGGGTTTCGAAAATAGCCTATCAGATTTGGAAATCAACGAAATGTAAAAGTATTTCCAGAAATGTCACTGAAAAGACAAGGCTGCATATCAGGGAAACCAAAAAAATCCCCATAATGACACCTTTACAAACGGAAGGAAGGATAGAATTTTGTGAACGTTTTCAAGAATATAATTTGAATAATGTCTTTATATCTGATGAAAGTTGTTTCTAATTTGGTGGAAATCGCTCAAGAATCCTATCAAAACAACCTTCCATTCAAATGTCTCACCAAAATAATGATTGTTTGGGGAGCAATATCTCAGCGTGGTGCTGCGCCACTCTGTATAGTTGATGGTACCATTAATAGTGAAAAGTATTGTGGAATTCCAAATGATTTTCTCCTTGAAACGGCGCATGCTTTATATCCAGAGGGGTGGCGTTTTCAGCAAGATAATGCAAGATGCTATACATTAGCCTATACTCAAGCTTGGATGCAAGAACACCAAGTGAACATGGCCAGCAGTTTTACCAGATCTTAGTACCATTGAAAACATATGGAGACTAATGGCGATTGAAGTTGAACGAGTAGCGGCATGAAATAAAGATGATTTATTTCAGTCAGTTTTACAATCCTGGACTACCATCACCAAAAATTATGGAGGTGATCTAGTTTCTGGTGTACCTCAACGTTAAGTCAAGTGTTTTACAGTTAAACGGAGGCTGTATACGTAAATAAGATACGTTTTCTATTGTAATTTTGAAATTCAAGAATTAAAAATATATACTGAATATACTACTCTGTCAAGAAAGTACCGGGAATTTTCAATTAAAACAACATTTTTACATTTAATCGTCAAAATTTATTGGGTCGCCTTCAAAATAGGCTCCATTTGCTCCAATACATCTATGCCAACGGCACTTCCAATTATCGAAACATTTTTTATAGGCGCTTTCCGGGATGGCCTTTAGCTCTCGCGCCGAATTTTGTTTTATGGCTTCAATCGACTCAAAACGGGTGCCACGAAGGGGCAATTTTAGTTTTGGGAAGAGGAAAAAGTCGCAGGGAGCCAAATCCAGCGAGTACGGTGGTTGCTGAAGCACGTTTGTTGAGTTTTTAGCGAGAAAGTCAGTCACAATCGTAGCTCGGTGAGAAGGCGCGTTATCGTCATGTAAAATCCATGAGTTGTTCGCCCACAAATTTGGCCGCTTCTTACGAATACGCTCACGCAAACGTTTCATAACGCCTAGGTAATACTCCTTGTTTACCGTCTGACCCTCTGGAACGAATTCGTATTGCACCATGCCACGGATATCGAAGAAAACAATGAGCATCACCTTCATTTTCGAGCGGCTTTGGCGTGGTTTTTTCGGTTTCGGCTCATTTTTTGCCACCCATTCCGATGATTGCTGGCTTGTTTGCATATCGTACTCGTAGACCCAGGTCTCATCACCAGTTATAATGCGTTCCATGAATGTAGAATCGGAATTACAGCGATCCAGCATGTCTGAAGCAACCTGTTCGCGATGACGTTTTTGAAGAAAATTCAGGTCTTTCGGTACGAGTCGTGCGGCCACCTTTCTCATGCCCAAAATATCAATCAAAATCGTACGTGCGGACTCGTGGGATATCTTAAGATCATGTGCTATCTCTCTCAAGCTGGTACGACGGTTTTCCAGTACCCTTTCCTTAATTTTATCGACGTTATCTTCGATCGAAGCCGTCGATGGGCGACCACTTCACGACCGTCCTTGAAGGCTCTGTACCACTGATATGCACGAGTTTTCGATAGAGCATTATCGCCAAAGGCCTTTTGCAACATTTTCAATGCATCGGCACACGAAAATTCATTTGCAACACAAAACTTTAAACAAATTATTTGCTCAACGTAATCACCCATAGTAAAAATCGGCACGCACTCTGACATCGACTGACTTAATCAGCTGTTGCAAACACACTAGTTGACAGATCCCGCTCAAGCTTGGCATAGTAATTAAGGACAGTGGTACCAACCTAGGAAAAAAAATTTTACCTGCCTCATTGCCCCGCCAGATTTAAATCGATAATTCCCGGTACTTTCTTGACAGAATGTATAAGAAAAACAAATGTTAACTTCCGCTATTTTATTGATTTACACAACAATTGTTTCGTCATACCGTGACTTCATCAGGTGAGTATTTAAACTGAGGTATACAATGCAAAACATGACCTTAAATACACAGCTCTGGTACAAAAAATATAAGGGTGGAAAGAGATGATATACAATTAATGAAAAATATTAAGTAGGGGGGATCTATTTAAATCTATTTGATCATTCAATAAAATTTGTCTTTTATGATATCTGTTGATCTCTAAAGTTTCTAACAGATTTAGTTTCTGACCTTTGTTTTCAATATGTAATATTTCATAGTTCATATTAAAATTATGACCAGTCTCTAAAAAATGGTTGGCATAAGTTGAATTCGGTTTATTATTAATGTAACAGTTTTCATGTTCTCGTATCCTTGTTTGGAATGAACAGCCTGTCTGTCCTACATATACACATGGGTAATCACTACATGTTAACTTGTAAACTCCTGATTTTTTGTTTTTAGGAATGACGTCTTTATTATTTTTTATTAAGCTGCCTAAAGAATTGAAAGTTTTAAAAGAGATGTTATATTTTTCTTTTTTCTTTAAATATCTAGCAATCTTTTCAGATTTTTGGCCTATGTAAGTTAATGAAATAAATTTGGTTTCGTTTGAATTTTGAAATTTTGGATATACAAGTGATATTGCTTTCTTGTAATTTTTTTTATCAAGTAAATTGTCTACAATTAACGGATTAAGATCATTATTGAAAGCAATTTGTTTAATGGTTTTATACTCTTTGTCAAAATTTTCTTTCGTCGTGGCTATGTTAACCAATCTATAAAGCATACTATTATAAGCTGATAATTTTTGTGAAAATGTATGGTTTGAAGTATAATGAATCGTACCATTAATATTTTTCATTAATTGTATACCATCTCTTTCCACCCCTCTATTTATTGTACCAGAGCTGTGTATTTAAGGTCATGTTTTGCATTGTATACCTCAGTTTAAATACTCACCTGATGAAGTCATGATATGATGAAACATTTGTCGTGTAAATCAATAAAATAGCGGAAGTTAACATTTGTTTTTCTTATATTGAAGATGAATTTCCGTCAAGTAAAGACCGAGACAATCAAAAAAAAAATCCCCAGAAGATTCTCCTGAACGAGCAAGCAGATACCAAAAGGTCTCCTCTTTTGAATATCTTCACATAGTTTGGAAAAACCAAAGACAACCCCAATAACTTTTATGTCATTGTCGATTTCTCTTCCAACCTAATTTGGAAAACCCAAATACCTGTCCTCCTACTTTTACTCCCATTTGATGTAATACCAGTCAATACATATATAAGAACCTATGTAAGTTTTCACACAGTATAAGTTCAAATGTGGAATATGATTAAGCGACAGTATGACGAAATAATTGTCCTTTAGCAATAAAAAGTTTGTGGAAACTGAATTTCATTAATTGTTAGTATTCTATTAATGTCGTGATTTTATTTTGATTCCGTTTCTGATTTGAATTTCATTATATACTGATTATTGTTCAAGTTATTCAGATATTAACTAAATGGTTTGGATGTTTTAACGAAACTGTGAAAAGGCTCAACGTTTTATTCGTACAATGCAAACGTTATTATTTTTAAAATGTTTAGGTTATATACACCGTGGGAAATTTATATCACTCGAACTTATAAGCCTCCACCAAAGTGAGTACCGACCACATTATGAGACACAAATTTAACGTCAATAAACAAACACCCCCCAATTCCTCCAGGAATGTTTCTTGTCTTGTATATACGTATGTTGATGTTCGGTCTTCTAAATTACCCACGCAATCAAACGACGTGGAGGACCTGACAGCACCCGTTGTTACATATAATTCATCCTTTTAATTTATTTATTTGCCGAGAATTAACAAAGTAAAAACAGTCACGGTCGACTCTGTGGAGGCGATAAGAACCTCGGTGGAATAAATAGACAGGAGCTACCGGCCAAATCGTCCTACGACATCTCCTCCTATCGAGAATTCCCACATGATCGTGCAGGGTAGGATTTTTAATATTTTCTTCAGTCATGAAACCTAGGATCTTATTTTTATTTACGATTTTCAGTTTGCGTGAGATCAGTACATGCCAATTCTGAAATAAAGGAGTCAATGAATCTGGAGTTTGTAAGTCCGCTTGTTATGATTATTCTATGGTATACACGACGCTCAAGTTATCTCTGGCCAAATTTCAGGTGATTCTTCAGGTAATTTGCGACACAAACATCCCCAATGAAGAATACGAAGGTTATAATAATAGTAACATTAATAATAAGGCCTTTTATTGAACATCACAATATTCCCAGATATTTTAGTATCTGGTGTTTTTTTTTAGAGTGATAGAAGTTCAAATTGAAATAAAATACATTTAAATTAAGATTGAAGCCAAATTTTTTTTATTTGAAAGATAATTTTATGACATTTATGTTTTGAAAATAATTTCCGCCATATGTCCACCACGACTAGCTTCGAGGAACCGCATTCAACCAGACCAATTTTTGACCACGTCAGGCCTTATTTCATCAATAACACGAGTTGGCTTCCAAAGCGTCTATTGGTTTATCAGCATAAAACCAATGACTTGACATAACCCCAAAGAAAATAATCCACTGGAGTATGTCCCATGATCTTGGAGGCCAATTAATTGGACCATTTCTCGAAATAATGTTATCGCCAAATCTTTCTTTCAATAAATCAATGAGTGTGGATAGCTCAGCGGAAGAGCATCGGACTCGTGACCGGGAGGTCCGGGTTCGAATCCTGTTCAGGTAGGGAATAAATTTTCTAGTTGGACGGGTATCTGCACCATTTCACCTTTGGGTCAAAAATTAACAGTGCTGTGGCCTAAAGTGGCGCAAGATCGCAGTAACAAAGCCTACACAGAACACAACTGAACTCCTAACTCGCACAAGCTGAAAAAGCTTCTGAGGGATCTTCACAGAAGACCTAGGAATATCAGGATAATAATAATAATAATAATTGTTACGGTAGCAGCATGAGGTGTAGCACCATCTTGTTGGAACCAAAACACTTCTGGGTCGATACCATTCAAATTTTAAAAAGAAAATTCATTGATCATCGATCTGCAACGAGCACCATTCACTGTAATATTAGCATAGTTTTTAAAGAAATATGGACCGATGATGCCTCCAGCGTGTAAATCACATCATACAGTACATTTTTCAAGATGCAATGGAACCTGCAGAACTTGTTAAGGATTGTTTTCACTCCATATACGGCAATTTTGCTTATTTACATAGACGTTCAACCAGAAATTAGCTTCATCACTAAACACAATTTTACGATAAAAAATGGATCAACTTCAAGCTGTTCTAGGGCCCAATCAACAAACGGACAACGCTTATTATGATCAAGTGGCTTTAGTTCTTGAACCAGTTGGATCTTGTATGGGTGTAGACCAAAATCTTTACGCAAAATTTTCCATGTGGTGGATGCACAGAGTCCAACTTGTTCTGAACGTCTGCGAATAGACAAATCTGGATTCTCATTAACACTTTGACTTACAGCAGCGATATTTTCTTCTGTACCTACAGTTCTTTGTCTTGTTAGTAATGCATCGAGTAGAGAAAATGTTGTCCGAAACCTATCAATAGTTTGACGAATAAGCTGCTCTGATGGACGATTATGTGAACCATAAATTTCACGAAATGTTCTATAAGTTTGGCGAATAGAAAACTGATTTTGAAGATAAATTTCTAACAATGTGTAAACGCTGTTGCGGCGTGAGACTTTCCATGATAATTAGTCAATGCTTACTGAACAGAAATGTCAAAACAACATGGCTTCTATCTTCTGTCAAATCACAGTTATCCCTATCGAAAATTCTATCACTCTAAAAAAAACACCCGATACTTTGCTGGGCGAAGTCCAGTTCGTTTGAGTATTTTGCAACACCCAACGTCTGTTCAACATTTATCAAAATCCCAAATTAGCTGGACTTGTGATTTAGTAGCGATTCTAGGTTAGATCAGAGCCCAAAATGTTTTGTGGGACTCAATTTGTTCTTGATTGATGATTAACAGAGGTTAATCTGTCATAGTTTGACACAATGACTAAATCTGTGATCGGCACTTTAGGAACATAGAACTAGATAAATTGTAGAAGGACTCCGTGATCAATAGACTTGACCCTATGGCTGAAGTTTTGTGAAACCCACTGTAAATATGTTTTTTTATGGAGCTGATTCCATTGTTAAATTTTGATTAATCTGAATATAGGTACTGACAAATAGAGGAGGTATCCGGAAAAAAATAAAGCTCAATTGTAATTATTCAGTACATACTCTTAATTCTTGAATTAGAAAATTATAACTAAATATTCATCTTATTTACTTATACAATCTCCATTCAACTTATACTCTTGATTTAACTTCGAGGTACACCCGAAACTAGATCACCTCCATAATTTTCCGTGATGGTAGTCCCGGACTGTGAAACTGACAATTTCAATCTTCATTAGTCCCAAAATGTTTTCAATGAGACTAAGATCTGGTGAAATTGTTGGCCATGCAATAGTTGTCTCTTGGTGTTGTTGTATCCAAGCTTGAATATAAGCCGAAGTATGGCATCTTGTATCATCCTGCTGAAAATTCCACCCCTCTGGATATAAAGCAAGCGCCGTTTCAAGGAGAAAATCGTTAAGAATGCCACAATATCTTTTACTAGTAATAGTAGCATCAACTATAGAGAGAGGCGTAGCATCACGCTGACCCAAACTATTATTTTGGTGGATTTGAACGGTAGCAGGTTGTTCTGATCAGATTTTTAAGTGATTTCCACCAAGCTCGACACAACTTATAGATATAACATTATCTTCATGAAAACGTTGACAAAGTTCTCTCATTCCTTTAGTGAAGGTGTCATTGTAAGGATTTTTTTGTTTTCTTGACATGTAGCCTTGTCTTTTCTATGACATACGGATGGTTCCTGGACATACTTTTATATTTAATTGATTTTCAAATCTGTTAGCCAATTTGCGAAACCCCTGGCGCGGATTGTGTCGTCCTAAAGACAATAAAGCGTTTAAATTGTTTCCTTTATTTTTACGGTCTTCCTGAAACTGCTATGCCTCATATCCATGCCATATTTTATCCTCTTTATTGTCTCATGCCCAGTTCAGTCAATTGCACTGAATTTTTAACTTCTCGAGAACCTTTTTAATATAAACATTCTACCTGTTTTCTTTCTTCTAGTTGCCACATTATTTCATATAATCATCATATTTTGGCCATAGCCGAATATCTACACAACCTATTTTATACATTACTTTTGTCTAAGAATGTTACAAAAAAGAAGTATATCAAAATTATGAAAAATAATATATTCTGGATACTTTGTAGACGAACTATAGATTGAAATTACAGTCACAAAAATATCAATCCTCAAGTCACGCATAAATTGAAGAAAAATTCGAGAAAAAAAAATATCTGATCTGAAACTTGATTAACAAGATTGAAAGTAAAGATTCAAAATGCCAACGGTCGATACGTAATTTCGTCGTTTTTTTTCCGTGGCGGCATTAACGGAAGTCCCATGTTAAATTTCATATAATCAAATCTGGGAACACACCTTTATATATGTATCATAGTTTACAAAGTATCAGACATCCAAATAAAATTAGGACCTTTTCATTGAAAAAACCGAACAACTTGTTTCCATTCAAATTTAGTTTTTTCTCAACTACGAATAGACGGAACGTAATAAAATCTATTCTTATTCCAATTTTTCTGGCTTTCAAACTAATTAGTTCACGCTGAAATAGATTTATGATATTAGAACTGGGAAGTATCGATGAACTGGAAAGGATCGTTAAGTTTCACACGCGAAAATACTGCACACTCCACGAGCAAACAGAAATAAGTAAGTACTCTTGGGAGTCTTGAATCGGGGCCACATATCGAGAAATATTTATATCAACAATATAGAATGTGAAATATCCAATGCAGTTGGACTATGTTACTTATGTGGAAAGATTTCAGGTCATATTGGAATCCAAGACACGAACGTTCTCGAAACTCGACATGAATATAAAATAATATTATATAATAAAGACGCCGCAAATTGAATACAGTGGTACATCATTATGATGAATCATAACTATTGGGACAGAGGTTAAGGACAGGTAATTTTGATCAAAATATAGCGATTGGATCAAATATGCCTTAATGAAATATTCCTGTACAAAAAGACACAGGGCGTTAAAGTTTAATTTCTTTCGCTTTTTGCTACTTATTTAACAGTTTATTCCTCATTTGTTATCAGAGTTGGTATAGGGGCATAACTTTGGACGAGAAATATGATTTAAGTGTAACTTAACTTTTTGTTATAGGGTAAGCCACGTGAATAATTCTTGATGATGAAATTAAGTTTTTACGAAACTTGATAGCAATTTTTATTATTTTGCCATTTTGAGAAAAACGCAATTGGAAAGTTCATTGTCTCAGGGGATGTCTAAAAACAGACAATAAAATGAATTAATTCGGCTGATCTGTACCAAAAATCATTAATAAGGAGTATGAGCTATAATTGATTGATTCGGTCTTTACTTGGTGGAAACTCATTTTAATTAAAAAAATGTATATGAGATACAAAAATGTACTACTACAACAATTGTTTCACTACGATATGGCTTCTTCAGGTATTACATTGTACTGTCTGATGGTATTCAGTGTAACTGAGTTTAAATACATTTTTAGGTAAGTGACCAAATAATGGAAGCACAAGTCATGAAAACTCTAGGTGTTTATTGGAGTTTGCCGCTAAAAATGCCATTAAGGAAAAATATTCAATAATGGTGTTTTATCAACATCTGTTTGTTCGTTCAAAAGGATTTTACGGGCATTGTACCTGTTGATTTCAAGAAATACTAAAAGTGTTAATCTAGAACTTTTGCTTTCAACTTGGATAATTTCATAATTATTGTTGAAATTATGCCTGAATTCCTTAAGATGATTAGCATATGTCGAATGTACAGAATTGGATATATAACCCCTTTGGTGTTCTTGGACACGTTTCTTGAATGATCTACCAGTCTGGCCAATGTACTATATACTAAAGGGCAATCTTTGCAAGTCAACTTGTAGACTCCGGATTTATTTTCTTTATTTTTTCGATCTTTATTGTTTTTATGTAGGTACTAGGGTTATTAATGGTTTTAAACAGGTAAAATCACTCATCAACAAGAAATGACATTTACCCTCAACATTTTTATGATAGTCCAAAGCATATTTTTCATAAATGAAATAATAATTTAAATGAAATAAAAAAAACCCCTTAAAATTTTAGTCAAGGCTCTTTTTGGTTAAGGAGTTTGTTATCTCTTAATATCCAATTGAAAGAGGCTGAAGACAGCTGAAGACAGTTATTCAAGAGAATAATGTTTGCTGGATTATTATGGTCAAAATTTTATATTTTTTTCGATTCTTCATTGGTTAACTGCCGCACATATGCGTTGATAATTCTATAGTCGTTTAAAAAGTATCCGGAAAAAATAAAGCTCAATTGTAATTATTTATTATATGTAGTATATATTTTTAATTCTTGAATTTGAAAATTATAACAAAATATTCATCATATTTACTTTAACAATCTCCATTCAACTGTAAACACTTGGCTAAACGTCGAGGTACACCCGAAACTAGATCACCTCCATAATTTTCGGTGATAGTAGTCCAGAACTGTAAAACTGACTGAATTAAATCTTCTTTATTTCGTGGAGATGCTCGTTCAACTTCAATCTTCATTAGTCCCCATATGTTTTCAATGGGACTAAGATCTGGTGAAGCTGCTGGCCATGAAATTGTTGTCACTTGGTGTTCTTGCATCCAAGCTTGAGTATAGGCCGAAGTATGCCATATTGCATTATCCTGCTGAAAACTCCACCCCACTGGATATAAAACATGCACTGTTTCAAGGAGAAAATCGATTGGAATGCCACAATACTTTTCACCGATTGGTACCATCAACTATATAGAGAGATGTAGCACCTCCCATACCATTATTTTCGTGGAAAATTTGGAAATTTAAACGATAACGGGTTATTTTGATAGGGTTTGTAAGTGATTTCTACCAAGTTGGAAACAATTTTCATCAGATATGAAGACATTATTAAAATTATCTTCTTGAAAACGTTGACAAAATTCTAGACTTCGTTCCTTTTTTTGGTTTTATTATAGGGATTTTTTGGTTTCCTTTTTTATGTAGCCTTGTCTTTTCAGTGACCTACGGACGGTTTATGGACATACTTTTATATTTCATTGATTCCCAAATCTGTTAGCCAATTTGCGAAACTACAGGCACGGACTGTGTAGTCCTAAGACCACTAAAGCGTTTAAATTGTTTCCTTTAATCTTACGTGGTCTTCTTGAAACTGGTCTATGCCTCAGATCCATGCCATTTTTTATCCTCTTTATGGTCTCATATACAGCACTTTTTCCCAGTTCAGTCAATTGCACTGATTTTTTAACGTTTCGAAAACCTTTTCTATACAAATATTCTACTATTCTATTTTCTTTTTTTTTTAATTTGAATATTAAAACAAATTGAAATATGTTTATCTTCTACAATTTTAATTTAAAAAAAAATTTTTTCAATCAAAAAACTTTTAGAGTTAAATTAATGTCTAAAACAAGCACCGCTTACATTTAATAGACGTATATAATCAAAACTCAATATATAATGTGAAATGGAATAAATAAACCAACAGATATACGAAAGTCATTAAAATTAATAAATAAATATTTAAAGGAGACAAACTTTTGTTTCTGGTCTCACCTTTAAGAACATCAATTGCCTTTTAAAAACATGAACACACTTAAAGGACTTCTCAAAGAATATAATTTATTTGAAATATTTGATATATTTAAATATTCGAATAAGTTAATTCAGAAATCTCTAGAAAAATGCACTATATCTTCAAAAAACAAATATATTTCTAAGCAATTCCGTCTTCAGTCCTCAATAATATTCCAAATATCAAAATCAAAAAACTAACCTATATCAAAACCTCAGCACGTGTAAAAGGACAAATGCTTCGAAACACAGATCAACTTTAAAATTCAAGATTGATCTATGTTCTAACAATATCAAAGAACAGTGTGAGTTATTTTTAAGGCTTATTTAAATTCATTGACATTCCATAATGAGATTTGTTGAAGCCAAAATATAATTATATATTATATATAAAATAAAATAGAAAGGCCTTTTACTTGATAGAAGAAATATAACAAAATTTGAATATCAAAACAAATTGAAATATGTTTATCTTCTACAATTTTAATTTCAAAAAATTGAGGACTGAAGACGGAATCGCTTAGAATTATATTTGTTTTTTGAAGATATAGTGCATTTTTTTTTAGATATTTCTGAATTAACTTATTCGAATATTTAAATATATTAAATATTTCAAATAAATTATATTCTTTGAGAAGTCCTTTAAGTGTGTTCATGTTTTTAAAAGGCAATTGGTGTTCTTAAAGGTAAGACCAGAAACAAAATTTTGTCTCCTTTAAATATTTATTTATTAATTTTAATGACTTTCGTATATCTGTTGGTTTATTTATTCCATTTGACATTATATATTGAGTTTTGATTATATACGTCTATTAAATGTAAGCGGTGCTTGTTTTAGACATTAATTCAATTCTAAAAGTTTTTTGAATAAAAAATTTTTTTTTTAAATTAAAATTGTAGAAGATAAACATATTTCAATTTGTTTTAATATTCAAATTTTGTTATATTTCTTCTATCAAGTAAAAGGCCTTTCTATTTTATTCTTTTTTTTACTTGCGACATTATTTCACGAACTGTGTACCTGTTGACAATTATCAATAATTCACAAATAGTGTTGCCATGCAACTATGGTCATAGCCGACTATCTGCACAAACTATTTCATACATTTCTTTTGTCTTAGAATGTTACAAAAAAAAGTATATTGAAATTATGAAAAATAATAAATTCCGGATACTTTGCTGACGGACTATATATAAATATATATAATATAAAATTAAATATAAAGAATTACTACGTAATGCCTTTAGTAAATATCTTATGATATTTTTATATCTTACGATACACAATATAGTTTAAGAATGACAAATTTTAAATTTTTAACAACCGAAATATAATAATCAATGTCAAAAATAAGCGAAGTAATTCAACATAACACACATAATCCATATACAACATTTTATATGTTCGTATTTCGTTTTTCATGAAACTCTTCAGAAATATCCAGCTATAACTTTTATATCAAATTTTTATTCTCACCTGTTTTCATCCTTGAAACCAATAAGATAATGAACTGGAATAAATAGTTATAACCCTACTTTTCCGTAAGCATAGAGCAGGTCCACACCACAGAGTCAGCTCATCCTCTACCTGTGATAAAAACGGAAATTCACCTTCGTAAACTTTTATAGTCCTGAAAATTTCATGACAGTTGATATTATTGAATTGTATCAGTCCTTACTTGGTGAAAATCCATATTAAATAATATTGAAATGAGGTTATTCTGATTTTCACAAATTTTTATTGTTAAACTCACAACAATTGTTTCGCTATCACAGTAGCATCATCAGGCATCAGTAGCAGTTTGAATAACTGTCCTGTTATTTTCACATAAAATGTCATCAATATTGAAGTGAAATGAGTCCTACCATTAAAGGCTCTTATTAACTTGAAATTAAATAAAAGGATGAACTTTGTAATACCTTTATTGAATATTTAAGGATATTTTTTGATCGTATTAATCGTTTCAAAGTTTTGTTCGTTGCTCCATTCGATGTTATTATCATCTGAGGAAATAAATTAATATCGTGATATTAATTCTTTCGATGATTTATTTCACCCACAAATGTAGTTGTCATTCATTCTCTTTATTTTTGCAGGTAAGACCAACCAGACAGCAACGAATTTCATGAATTCCAGGGCCATAAATTCGATCTCGTAAAAGAAATGTTACGTTAAGTAAAACACGTTTCGCTTGATAGTGACCGACCGAGTTTCTTCGAATTGTCCATCATGCGGTACAGGTAAGAAAGTTTTTCAGTTCCATTCATAAAAATCACGTTCCGAGGGCATAGAACTTCCTGGTTTTGGTTTGCGAGTTGAATAGAGCTTTTTTCTCGGTGTTTCGGATATTATTATGGAACCTACACATGGGGCAAAAGAACTGTGGAGTTACGATTGTGTTTTATGTTATTTTTATTGGGATAGAACATTTATGGTCACATTAAATCCTAAACATGATCATAATAGGGATGTATTAGGTAAATATCTTTAGTTGAAAATACAGGTTTAGGAAATAAGCACGCAGTTCTCGAAGTCGGCAGGTTTTAACTCAGTTAATCAATTGTTATTCTGTCCATTGGTTAACCTTTCAGAGAAGTTCAAGACATTTTCTGTTGGATCATGTGACATTAGATATAGCAGTCACGTAAACCGCAAATGTATGCTGATGAAAGTAAATTAAGAGAATTTGAATATTAAAACAAATTGAAATATGTTTATCTTCTACAATTTTAATTTCAAAAAAAAATTTATTCAAAAAACTTTTAGAAATAAATTTATGTCTACACAAGCACCGCTTACATTTAATAGACGTAAATAATCAAAAGTCAATATATAATGTCAAATGGAATAAATAACCCAACAGATATTCGAAAGTAATTAAAATTAATAAATAAATATTTAAAGGAGACAAAATTTTGTTTCTGGTCTTACCTTTAAGAACACCAATTGCCTTTTAAAAACATGAACACACTTAAAGGACTTCTCAAAGAATATAATTTATTTGAAATATTCAATATATTTAAATATTCGAATAAATTATTTCAAAAATCTCTAAAAAATGTGCACTTTATCTTCAAAAAACAAATATAATTCTAGACAATCCCGTCTTCAGTCCTCATTTAATATTCCAAATATCAAAATCAAAAAACTTACCTATATCTCTCACGTGTTAAAAGACTAAAGCTTCGAAATACAGATCAACTATATAATTCAAGATTGATCTATGTTCTAACAAAATCAAAGAACAGTGTGAGTTATTTTAAGGTTTATTTAAATTCATTGACATTCCATAATGAGGTTTATTGAAGCCAAAATATAATTATATATTATATATAAAATAAAATAGAAAGGCCTGTTACTTGATAGAAGTCCTTTAAGTGTGTTCATGTTTGTGTGGTATAACAAAATCCAATAAATGAAAGTTCTTAACCAAAATCCTATAAATTAAATATTTTGAATAGACAAAATTTTGTTTCTGCTGATCAATCTTATGAAAACCAATATCTTTCAAAAATATCTAACATAATCTTAAGAATTTCATCATTAAACTATCTAAAATAAAATAGAAAGGCCTTTTACTTGATAGAAGAAATATAACAAAATTTGAATATTAAAACAAATTAATATATGTTTATCTTCTACAATTTTAATTTAAAAAATTTTATTAAAAAAAACTTTTAGAATTAAATTAATGTCTAAAACAAGCACCGCTTATATTTAATAGACGTATATAATCTAAACTCAACAAACATTATTCATTTACACGTGTTGAGTGGTTTGGTACAGGTTAGTTTTTTGATTTTGATATTTTGAATATATTTCAGGACTGAAGAAGGAATTGTTTTGAACTATATTTGTTTTTTGAAGATATAGTGCATGCTTTGAGAGATTTCTGAATTTACTTATTCGAATATTTAAATATATTAAATATTTCAAATAAATTATATTCTTTGGGAGGTCCTTTAAATGTGTTTATGTTTTTAAGATGCAAATGGTGTTTTTGAGGGCAAGACCAGAAACAAATTTTGTCTCCTTTAAATATTTATTTATTAATTTTAGGGACTTTCGTGTATCTTTTGGTTTATTTATTCCATTTGACATTGTATATTGAGTTTAGATTATATACGTCTATTAAATATAAGCGGTGCTTGTTTTAGACATTAATTTAATTCTAAAAGTTTTTTTAATAAAATTTTTTAAATTAAAATTGTAGAAGATAAACATATATTAATTTGTTTTAATATTCAAATTTTAATTAAACTATCTTACTTAGACTATTCAATATTATTGGATATCTAACTAAGGTACTTTATATAAAAAACTCAAGATTTGTAAAACATTACTGAAAAACAAGTTTTAAGAGGGACTTTGCTTCGTCAGTATTCAAATAATTCATATTCAATAAATATAACATCAATCAACAAATCACTACATTTAAAGATTTTTCAGTTCGGCAGAAGTCTTTCTAAAAGATTGAGGGGTAAGTAAATATTTGTTGTTGAATGAATTATTTGAATACTGACGAAGCAAAGTCCTTTTTAAAACTTGTTTTTCAGTAATGTTTTACATATCTTGAGTTTTTTTATAAAGTACCTTAGTTAGATATCCAATAATATTGAATAGTCTAAGTAAGATAGTTTTATGATGAAATTCTTAAGATTATGTTAGATATTTTTGAAAGATATTGATTTTCATAAGATTGATCAGCAGAAACAAAATTTTGTCTATTCAAAATATTTAATTTATAGGATTTTGGTTAATAATTTTTATTTATTGGATTTTGTTATACCATTCGGATGTCTTATAATGAATGTTTATTTTATATGTCAATTGATATAAGTGGTACTTATATGACATTATTTTAATTTATTTTCAGAAGTTATAATCATTAAATATAATTTAAGAATTAACCTCTATTTATGTTATAGCAAATCATTAAGATTCATTACTGAAGATATACTGACTCTAGTTTCATAGTTTTCACTACATTTTCAAACAGAAGAACAAAGTTTATCATATGAGAAGTGCCAAATGTCCGTCGATACGTTTAATAGTTTTATTGCCAAATCGTGTTTATTTTTAATTACCTCTATAGATTCAAGGTTGTCTTGTGTTTTAACTTTCGCTTCCAGATGTAGTAGTAGATGAAGTAGTTTCAAGATTATCTAATTCTGGTAATACATGATATGTTGCGAAAAATTTTTCGCAAAATTAGACTGTAATCTATATTTTTGAATCTTGGGATCCAAACCGTTTTTCTCAAGTGCTGTCAAAGCAAATGAATCATCCGAGAAAGTGAGTCCGTTCCAACCCCTAATACAGACTTTGTATTTTACCGAATAATAATCTTTTTCTGCGCAATGCTGATGGTATTTAAGGATCGAGGTTCAAATCTTCTTATTTATGTTTCATCGGCTTATTGGACGGACGGTCCCAGCGTGTTGGTTCTTGTTAATAGATTATCCAACTTACTTCCACCTCGTTTAACTTGAAAACTCAGTGAATTTATCGAGTTGCCCGAATCTAATTTGGGGTGAATCAGACGGGGGATTAATATTTCGTATTGAATTAAATTGGAATCTTATTTCGGAATATATCACAACAGTGCCAGGATATGAATTATAAAATGTCTGATGCGATTTATTTGAATTATATCAATTAAGAAACAGAAGGACTTTCATCCAATCGAAAGAGAACTGAGAGATTCGACGTAATTTTCAGAAACGATGTTCTTCTTCAGTAAGTTTGTGGACAAATTGTCATTATATTCTAAGACTCATCGATTTTATAGTTCTAATTTTTCCTCTCGTTCGAGGAAAAGTGTACTATCATTTTGCCCAAATTTCGAATATTTATGTTACAGAATATTTCTCCAGAACCTTTTCAGATTTTAATCTAAATAAATCCCATGAAAAAACACTTTATAAACATATATATATTATCATCACATGGGCTGGAAATTAACTAAAAAAGAATCAAAACAAATATAAAATAATGACCAAATTATTTAAACATCACCTTGTACATATATATATATATATATATATATATATATATATATATATATATATATATATATATATATATAGTTATGGTATTATATTAATGAAATTTTGGTGATGAATATTAATTTAAATATTTATTAGATCACCCTTGTATGTAAGTTATGTATTCTATGATTCCGGCTAACTCTTAATATTATAATTTTGAATAATTGAAATTAAAATATTATTAAATTCGATTAATATTTGAGGGAGGGTTCAATTTGAATTTTCTAAACGATTGAATTTTTTAAATTATATTATATGAAAATAATTTGAAATATTATAATCAGTGATCAATAACCTAAATCTAATTCTATGTTAACCTAACCTTATCTAAATAACCTAACGTAATTCTAATGTAAACAATGATTGCTATTTCTAATCTTCTTGTGGAAATATTAACAGGATTGAATTTGAATACCTTTGGTAAGTTTGTTCATCAATTTAGGATTGTTCCTTTTTATTGTCTCTTCTTTCAGGAATAACGCTGGTTTCGTTGGAAACAACACTTCTAGAACGTTCTGAAATTCACAGGCTACTTTGTTGATTTTCTTCAATATATCCAATTCGTTTGAAACTTGATTTCTATGTGATATTTTTCCATTCACATTCAGGTAATGTATTTTCTGGATTCAATTTCCATTCACAATAACCAAATAATCTTCTTTTTTCAGATGATGATACTTTTTTGGCACTTTTTTAATTAT
The DNA here is from genome assembly GCA_034642435.1 of Megalocaria dilatata. NCBI lineage: Eukaryota > Metazoa > Arthropoda > Insecta > Coleoptera > Coccinellidae > Megalocaria > Megalocaria dilatata. The sequence continues at coordinate 50,152,816 of CM067854.1, forward strand.
GGACCGACAAGGATTCTACTCTGCATATAATTGGAGACTGCCGACTTTTTCTGTGTCTGCCCTATTTATAGTTTTCAAGAAAAGTTGAATTTCTAAGCTTACTAGCTTCTGTCAAAATTATATAAAAATGATGCTTTTGATGATTTTACAAAATTTACAATATTTCCTGGTTTGAAATTATTTTGAAAATTAGCTTATTTTTTAAACTACATTTTGATGTATGTTTCATGTTAAACAGAACAGTAAAAGTCTTGCTTTTCCTTCGTAAAGTATTTCAAGTGTCAAAATTTAACAAATTTTAACTTCTAATGCTAATAACTTATAAGATACTTAATATTACTTATGAAATTGATTAAATTTCTTTAGCTTAGGTGCTATTACAATACTATTGATGCCTAAACCTTTTCAAGGATCTCTGTTACATTAATCATATGAAAATATCTGACGTAGATGCTATCTTTCATTGAATTAACTGAATTTTGATCAAATTTGTCCTATTTACATAATTCTGGTAAGTTATATTTAATTTAGCTTGTTCTTTGTCAATAATTTCACTAAAGTTTATATGTGATTCATGATAATAACAAATCTTTTCAACAAATTCTTCATCAATTTCAAATTTGATATCTAAATTCAAATTACTTCTATTTATTGCAACTTTGGCTGGTTTTATATTGAATAATTGTAAATTGAAATCTCCCTGTGAATTCTATTTATAAACTGTCAACAAGAGTACTGTTTTTTGATTACCGTTCAAAGAATTTTCAATCGACTAGTCGTTATGTATCCTGAATATGCTTTTTCTTCATAATTTTAGCTTGTGAGTGTTTTTACGAATTGAATTATTAATATTTCTGTCAAAATGGATATTATTTAATGAATTTTGCTCTAGTTATACTCTAACGAGTCAACTTATATACAAAGGTGAGTCTTTTCCTTAATATATTTATGTAATTATTTATTTTAACTGTAAATACCATGACAAATTCCCCAAAATCAAAATGTTTATTCTGATGATAAAGGAATTAGAATAAATATTTTGAATTTTTAAATAAATGTGAATCTTTGTGAACATTATAGAATAATTTTTCAATTTTGATTTTTTTAAATGTACTAATGAATTTTCAAATGTTATTATGTATTTTGAATTGTAATATTAATAAAATTAAATAATTTATAAATTTTTGAAATTTATTCTCTTTCTTAATGATTTGAAATCTTGATGTTGCGTTTATTAATTAGCGTATCCACCAATTTTTAAAATCTGTTACTGTTTTCATTAAAAGTAGGAATAAATTCGTGTGTGTTATTGGAACTACTAGTGACTTGTGTGATTCATTTCTTTTCTTTACTTTTACCCTGAAATTTTTTAAATATTTTGCATTCTTTGTTGTAAAAAATGCATTTAATGGAGGTTTTATTTTTGGGCATTGAATTTTATCCTTTTGAAACCTTATATGTATTTGTGTTGGGATCATGTCTCCTTCTTTCAATCTCACATATTTCCTTCCGATCTTTCTTCCCATTTTCTTGATTTTATTTTCACATTTTTGCCTGTATGTTCTCTTTACTTTTTGTGCATTATATTCATTTTTTGTTTCTGCTTTTGTATGGCAATGCCAGTTTAATTTTTCTCTTTTCATTTGATGCATGAAAGATTTCTTACTTCTATTCAGTTTAATTTTGATAAATTTTGTCCCCATACATAACATTAAATTTTCATTTTTCCCTTTTTTAATTATTCTTTGAAAGTTCATTAGTTCAAGTTCATTCTGGTCAATTAGATTTTCTCTAATTTTTGTCATATTTATTTCATTCAATTTCAACTTTTTCTTCTTGTAATCTTGTCTTAAATCATTTTGTAAATACATGTCATTGTTTTTCATTGTGATTCTCTTATTTTTATCTCGATAATATTTGAAGTCATTTCGATTCTTCAAATCGTCATTGTCTAGTATTAATTCATCAATCGTTATGTCTTTTTCATTACTTGTTTCATTCATAATCATCTCATCAATAGTCATTTGTATTTTATTTCCATTAACATTATTATAAATTGGTTTATCATTTTCCATTTCATATTCCTCTGCAAAATTATTATTCCTCATTGGGATTTCATTTATATTTATAGCATTATTATTCATCATCGGTATTTTATTTTCATATTCATTTATATTTATTGTATTATTATTCATCATCGGTATTTTATTTTCATATTCATTTATATTTATTGTATCATTATTCATCATCGGTATTTTATTTTCATATTCATTTATATTTATTGTATCATTATTCATCATCGGTATTTTATTTTCATATTCATTTATATTTATTGTATCATTATTCATCATCGGTATTTTATATTCATATTCATTTATATTTATTGTATCATTATTCATTATCGGTATTTCATTTTCATATTCATTTATAATTATTGTATTATTATTCATTATTTCTGTTTCATTTTCTTCAACTTCTGTGTCATTATCAATATCATTTGTATTCTGTTCGTTTATGTCATTTTCTGATTTATTTTTATTCATCTCTTCATCTTTGTTTATATCTGCATCTAATTTATTTATTAATCTTTCTGTATATGCGTTTGATTTATTTATAAATCTTTCTCTATTTACTCTCATTTCTTGTATCATATCTGTCATTTTTTGGTTCATGGCTAATAATATTTCCATTATTCTTGGGTCTCTTCCTTTCTGATCCTTGTTCGTTCCTTGTGTGTTTTCATCATCTCCTTTTTCGCCAATTAAGGTTTCACTTTTTGTTTCCATTTTGTAATTAATGAATATCACTTCATGCAATTTCAGTTAAGAATTTATGCTGAAAATTCAAATTTTCCAGCCACGCGTTGGGCGCCAATTTGTATTTTGAATTTTAATACCTTTGGTAAGTTTGTTCATCAATTTATGTATGATCCTTTTAATTGTCTTCTTTGTTTCAGGGGAATAAAACTGGTTTCGTTGGAAACAACACTTCTAGAATGTTCTGAACTTCACAGGCTACTTTGTTGATTTTCTTCAATATATATAATTCGTTTGAAACTTGATTTCTATGTGATATTTTTCCATTCACATTCAGGTAATGTATTTTCTGGATTCAATTTCCATTCACAATAACCAAATAATCTTCTTTTTTTAGATGATGATACTTTTTTGGCACTTTTTTAAATTATGGACCGACAAGGATTCTGCTCTGCTATTAATTGGAGACTGCCGACTTTTTTTGTGTCTGTCCTATTTATAGTTTTCAAGAAAAGTTGAATATCAAAGCTTACTAGCTTCTGTCAAAATTATATAAAAATGATGCTTTTGATGATTTTACAAAGTTCACAATATTTCCTGGTTTGAAATCACTTTTGAAAATTAGCTTATTTTTTAAACTACAATTTGATGTATGTTTCATGTTAAACAGAACAGTAAAAGTCTTGCTTTTCCTTCGTAAAGTATTTCAAGTGTCAAAATTTAACAAATTTTAACTTCTAATGCTTATAACTTATAAAATACTTAATATTACTTATGAAATTGATTAAATTTCTTTAGCTTAGATGCTATTACAATTCTATTGATGCCTAAACATTTTCAAGGATCTCTCTTACATTAATCATTTGAAAATATCTGACGTAGATGCTATCTTTCATTGAATTAAGTGAATTTTGATCAAATGTGTCCTATTTACATCATTCTGGTGAGTTATATTTAATTTAGATTGTTCTTTGTCAATAATTTCAGTAAAGTTTATATGTGATTCATTATAATAACAAATCTTTTCAACAAATTCTTCATCAATTTCAAATTGGATATCTAAATTCAAATTACTTCTATTTATTGCAACTTTGGCTGGTTTTATATTGTATAATTGTAAATTGAAATCTCCCTGTGAATTCTATTTATAAATTGTCAACAAGAGTACTGTTTTTTTATTACCGTTCAAAGAATTTTCAATCGACTAGTCGTTATGTATCCTGAATATGCTTTTTCTTCATAATTTTAGCTTGTGAGTGTTTTTACGAATTGAATTATTAATATTCCTGTCAAAATGGATATTATTTAATTAAATGTGCTCTGGTTATACTCTAACGAGTCAACTTATATACAAAGGTGAGTTTTTTCCTTAATATTTTTATGTAATTATTTATTTTAACTGTAAATACCATGACAAAATATATATATATATATATATATATATATTTCGACTGGATGTTAAAGAATCACAAGAAGATCCATCACTAAGAAATGTTTATTTTATCTAACATCTTGTCGAGACAAAATTTCTGTAACTCTCACTTTTTTATTATCACTACGTACCTGAATCTACATAAAACACCCTCTACCATGTGCTTAGGGGTCAATTGCCTGAAGATGAACGAAAGTTCGAAACTAGTTGGAAAAATGTAAACCTCACATCAACATCTAAAAATTGTTGATAGTAAAACATAGTAATAAAAAATTTGTCTTGAGTATTCATTATAGATGAAATATCTAAAATGATTTTTCATGTCGAAACAAAACCAACTTGGTTATAATTTATATCGATTTGTTTGACAGGTCGAAGAATCGATGTTATTCGAGTCATTTGCACTGTTTTTATTACAGGAATTAAGCTAATAATATAATTTAATTTTATTATCTGTCGTTATACGACTTTGTTTATCAACAAGATACCATCGCATCGTCTACGATAATCTTATGGTTAATTTTATGTTCTTTAGGTTCATTATACAGACTGTTTCGATCTACTGTTAGATGAGAACAGAAACGAAGCAGTGGATGTTTGGCAAAACATGAGTTTCCAAAGCAGGGTGAATATAGGTTCGTGGCTGTATTGCATTCCTTGGCATTGAAGCAATGTGTTGATGAATAACCAAAATGCTATGAAATATGCATGTCTGTTGTTTATTTTGGTTTCAGTTCTTAAGTTCTCGTTGCGCCATATTGTATCGTTTAAACACTCTTATGCTCTTGCTGTCTTTGTTGTTTGCTCTATAACTTCTTCCTCAACATCGTCATATCCTGAAAAGGGATATCTAAATCTCACTGTATAATGTTTCCTTCTACGAGGGGCGTTCAATGTATTCTCGGAATTGGGGTGCAAATACACTACTTTACGATCATTAATTTTTTAGGTATTCACAGTGAAAGATGACCAGAATGACTGACGCCACAATGATGAAGAAAACGAGCATCGTGCCATTATAAAGCTCCTCACTAAGCAGGTAAAAGTCTAGAAATCATTCACGCAGAGATGGTTGCTGTTTACCAAAACTGTGCCCCGCCGTTATCCACCGTTCAAAGGTGACCAAGTGCATTTAAAAGAGGTAGGCAAAGCATTGAAGACGAACCTCGTTTGGGCAGGCCTGTTGGCCGCACCACTGAAGAAGATGTAAAAAAAGTGGAAAAGCTGATACTTGAAGAGATCAGAATGAAAATCAAGATGTTAGCAGAGATGACCAACATATCCGTGAGTAGCATACATGCTATCCTTCATGACCATCTTAGACCTATCAAAGGTCAGTGCAAGATGGGTACCGAGAATGCTCACCCCACCTCAGAAGCAAGTGGGAGTCGAGTGCTATAAGAGCCCTGTGGAGAAGACCCATCGACTATTTTCAACTGGTTAGTTACTGAGGATGAGACATGGGTTCATCACTATGACCCTATAAACAAGAGTCCAAGCAGTCACTCATAGGTTCATCCAGAGAGTAGATTTTTCCAGCTAGAATAAATGGTTCTTCTCTGGTTTATATCTAGGGTACCTGATTAAGGGTCATGGCAGTCTGAATGATTTTTGGTATAGAAAGGACCTCTCTGAGAATGACAGATGTGTATGTGGAGAGATTGAGAGTTGGAGCCATGTCCTGTATGAATGTACAGAGTACTTGGAAGAACGAATTGTGATATTAGAGAGAATGATGGGAGGAGCAAATGAAAGTGTATATGATACAAGCTGGATGATAGAGACCTATGAAAGATTTAAAAGAATGGAAAGCTTATCTAGGACAGTCTTCTCAAAGAAAATATATAGACTCATTGAGGTGCCTCTTCGGTGCCTTTCGGGGCTATCTGAGGCTAAAGGCTGAGTTTCTCGTTACTTTGGAGCGAGATTGGAGTTGGTGTTGATGGGTGGTGGTGGTCGCATGCAGGATGGTCACTGTGGGTTGAAAGGTCGATATACGGGGCTCTGGTGGTGGTGTTTTCGGAGCGCTACCCTGGTTTTCTGGTGCATCCTGGATCCTACAGTACTGACAGGTGTGAAAATCTCGCATTAGCCTAGCTGGCTTCAGCAAGGGCTAGGTTTCCGAGGCCCCAAATTTGCAAGGGAATGCGTTCCCGCAGCAAGTCCCAGCAATGACGTGATGATTGCTACCACGGGAGGGCGGATGCCCACAGAAATAATTCTAGCCGCTTTCTTAAAGAATGGGTTTCTTGGGGGCAGTGGTTGAAAGCCTGCGTGTGAGTTGCGATTTTCAACTCCTGAGCTAACATGCATAGTTAGAAGAGGTGAATTCTACCAGTTAGTTGTATTGGCATGTGAGCGTAGCTCTTTCATCAAGTGACTACTCAGCAGTCTCCACAGTCTGCCCTCAGAGGCAGAAAGTGTAATAAGGGTTACGTTTTATCATTACGCAAGAAGAGAATCCCTCCGAAAAGAATAAACCCACCAGCTTTTAGTTTGGGCTTCAGTTCGAAAACCTACAACCGTTTGATTGGTAGCAGCAAAGCACTATCCAACCTCTACTGGCTCTGTATGGTCAGTACCCGAGTTTTTTGGGACGCAACTCACACGCCGGAAGGGCTTTTTATCCATCCATCTAAACGCAGTCCGATGAACTATGATAATCTCAAGATTGATGCCTCAATTGATCCTGCTACGAGCACCGTCAATCCGGCCTGTACGTCAAGACTCACGAACCCATGTGGAGTCTTTTGATTGTTCCTGCATTAACGGACTACTCGTTTCGTCGAGATCCACAAACCCTGAAATGTCACACAATAGATCCAGGTTCAGAATGAGGCAGGTCGAACCGTCAAGTCCCGCTAAACCCGCTTGACATTTCTTGAGAATATCCTGAACATGAGTATCTGCGAACAGATAAACGAAATACCTCCCTAGTCCAACATGCGGACTTTCAACCACTACCCCCTCGAGTCCAACACCAATCTGGTGGCCAGGTGGTATAAGTACAACCTGTGAACATCCAAAAGATTCACTGCAATAGGGTAGAGAACGCTTTGTAAGGGAGAGGTCCTGTGATGCGACGGACTCCCTTGTCACTGAGTTGATAAACGCGTCTCAGCCCTCCATTCCACCTTACTGTGAAACTAGGGCCCCATTCGGTCGATCTTCCACCACACGAGTCCAGTGACTGGCGCAAGTGGCATAACGTTAGGCACCAAGACTTAACCCCCATCTCACCGGGATGAAACTAATCTTGACAAGCGCCCCAAGCACGCCAAGGTCTCATGCCATGGGGGGCGAATTAGAAGAGGTTTGGATAGTGCTTCGCCCTATGCCAGTGGAGCCTAAGTCTTGTAAACTGAAGCCAAACTGGAAGTTACTGATTCGGTGTATCCTAATCCCACGCCCATGTGGCAGTGACGGTAGGACTGAGGGTAGGTAGGTCACACAAAGCAACCTTTACTTCCTTCCTTGCTCCTTAAGAAGTTAAAAGTCCCCTCATCCGCTGGAAAAATAATGTTTTTGGAATTTTAAAGGTATTTTATTGATAGAATACACTAAAAAGGGCGATCACTACGCAACCACTAATGCATCTAATGGGCGTTTTTGATGTTGTCATACATTGGGTTTTAGCTGTAGGTGGTTTCTTGTTTAATGTTTTCGCTATTCTAGTAATATGATGTAAAAGTCTCTGTAAGTCGTCTTCACCCTCAGCAGTCAACACTGCGTCATCCGCATAACACAATGTTCTATCTCTCTCTTCTAGATAGTTATCAATTTTGCAAGGCAAATACGCAGTCTTATGTCTATGGCTTACTACCATTAGATAAAACTTTCCGATTTTCATCGCATTCGCACAGAATTGCCGTTAAGGTATCTGGGATGAATTCAGGAAACAATTTGGCGAGCATACCGGCAAAATTCCTCATCTCCATCGTTCCAATTAGGTCCACAATGACCACGGACGGGTTACTTAAGGTCGGAACAACGACCAGACACGTCCGTAGCGACATCCTGTATAATTGAAATTCAGTGAAGACGGTAAATTCGGGCGGAAAAATCAATTTCGTCCTCGCAGACGGACCGGGAGGCAATAAAAATTCATTTAGTTCGCTCGAAACCCGGCCATAAACTAGAATGTGTGTAATATTTATCGAAGTCTTTAATCACGGCCAGTGCCATAAGAATAGACGTTTACTGCCCACGAAAGCACACACAGGTCTCTAACTGGTACTTCCGAATGGTCTCACCGGAGAGTGGCAACTTTGATGAATGTGGTTTCGACTCTTATCAAGTATTCATATTTGATTTATACATTTCTCGAGATTATCTCGAATGATTCATTGTTTTTTGAATGATATCATTACGCGATTGATATATGGCTGCTCCTATTCACGACTACGCTTTGAATGTTTCAATCTGGCGTGTGTGTCTTGGTTGAAGGAAGATGACTAACTTGTTGCTGTGTGGAAAGTTTGGTTGAAGTTTGGGGAAGATGAATTTTAGGTGGAATTTCACTCTAAAGAGTTGCGAGTGGAGGTTTGTTTCATACTGAACTGATGCAGCGGCTCTTCAGTTCCATACGCAAATGTTATTCATTTTATCAGCAAAAAAAAGTTTGAAATCGTTCTGAATCAATTGACGATGATTAGACACCGTTTCTGTGTGTCAGTCAGTCGTACACGTTTTGCTTTGTGCTTGAATGAAATAAATATAGTCTAGAAAGTATCCAGAATTTATTATTTTTAATAATTTCAATATACTTTTTTTTGTAACATTCTAAGACAAGAGTACTGTATGAAATAAGTTGTGCAGATAGTCGGCTATGGATAAAGTTGCATGGCAACACTATTTGTCACATATTGTTGATTGTCAACAGGTATACAATTCATGAAATAATGCCGCAACTAGGAAAAAGAAAACAGGTAGAATATTTATATAGAAAAGGTTTTCGAAACTTTAAAAAATTTGCGCAATTGACTGAACTAGGAAAAAGTGCTGAATATGAGATAATAAGGAGGATAAAAAAATGGCATGGATATGAGGCATAGACCAGTTTCAGGAAGACAACGAAATATAAAAATATCTATGATTGTTTCGGTCTTTACTTGACGGAAATTCATCTTGAAATTATGAATAAAAAACAATATTCTATTCCGCTAATATTTTATTTCACTACTATCGTTTCATCATACAATGACTTCTTCAGGTGAGTACTGCTGGATACTGATTTAACAATGTTCCAGAATTTCTATATATAGTGTAGGTTCATAACAAAAAACAGAGGTGATGAAGAACGTTTTACAATTCTGTGGGAATTCCGAAAAAATAATTAAAAGAAGGAGGGAGCTAATCAATTCTGTTTGGTTGTTTTTTTTATGACAACTATTAATTTTTAATGTTTCTAATAGATTTAATCTGAAACTTTTATTTTCTACGTCTAAAATTTCAAAATTACTATTTAAAATAAAATATGTCAAGTACCGCAAGTTGGCTTATGAACACTTGATTTCTTATTTAAATATTATTTGAATATTTTAATATTAGCCTTCTACATATTTAATTTCAAAAAATTATATTTAATGATTATAACTTCAGGAATTAAATTGAAATAATGTCATATAAGTACTACTTATATCAAATGACAAATAAAATAAACATTCATTATAAGACATCCAAATGGTATAACAAAATCCAATAAATAAAAATTGTTAACCAAGATCCTATAAATTAAATATTTTGAATAGACAAAATTTGGTTTCTGCTGATCAATCTTATGAAAACAAATCTTCTTTCAAAAATGTCTAACATAATCTTAAGAACTTCATCATAAAACTATCTTACTTAGAATATTGTTAACAAAAATTGTTAACCAAAATCCTATAAATTAAATATTTTGAATAGACAAAATTTTGTTTCTGCTGATCAATCTCATGAAAACAAATATCTTTCAAAAATGTCTAACATAATCTTAAGAATTTCATCATAAAACTATCTTACTTAGCATATTGTTAACAAAAATTGTTAACCAAAATCCTATAAATTAAATATTTTGAATAGACAAAATTTGGTTTCTGCTGATCAATCTTATGAAAACAAATCTTCTTTAAAAAATGTCTAACATAATCTTAAGAATTTCATCATAAAACTATCTTACTTAGAATATTCATTATTATTAGATATCTAACTAAGTTACTTTATATAAAAACCAAAGATATGTAAAACATTACTGAAAAACAAGTTTTAAGAGAGATTTTGCTTCGTCAGTATTCAAATAATTCATATTCAATAAATATAGCATCAATCAACAACAAATATTTACTCAATAAAATAGAAAAAGGCTTTTTACTTGATAGAATAAATATAACAAAATTTGAATATCAAAACAGATTTAATCTGTTAGTCTTCTACAATTTTAATTTCAAAAAAATTTTTATTCAAAAAACTTTTAGAATTAAATTAATGTCTACAATAAGCACCCCTTATATTTAATAGTCTTCTACAATTTTAATTTCAAAAAACTTTTTGAATTAAATTAATGTCTACAATAAGCACCGCTTATATTTAATACTATTGAATATAAGCGGTGCTTATTGTAGACATTAATTTGATTCTAAAAGTTTTTTGAATAAATTTTTTTTTGAAATTAAAATTGTAGAGGACTAACAGATTAAATCTCTTTTGATATTCAAATTCAAATATTTACTCACCTTTCAACCATTTAGAAAACTTCTGGTAAACTGATAAATCCTTAAATGTAGTGGAACGGTTAACTACATATAAATATTTCTGCGGTTTACCCATGATCTAAAAGATTGAAAGACAATTTAACGGCCTCTGTTATAGCACAACGACTATCTGTATAAAGAATGTTAAGGAAACCAAATAATTATATATTATGAATAAAATAACATAAATAGAGGTTAATTCTTGATAGAAGGTATATAAAAATATAATTTTTTGAAATTAAATATGTAGAAGGCTAATATTAAAATATTCAAATAATTATAAACTTTCTATCAAGAATTAACCTCTATTTATGTTACTTGATTTCTTGTTCTTGGATATTTGATCTTTATTATTTTTATTAATTTTCCTAATGAATTATTCGTTTGGTTGTGATTAATCTTTAGATATCTAGCTACCTTTTCTGTTTTTATTCCTAAGTATGTAAATGAAATGTATTCACTTTAGGTTAAATTATTGATTTTGGGATATACTAATGACAGAGACAATTTTTATTGTATTTTTGCGAAAAGAATTTCGATAATTAGAACATTGAAACCATTGTTCAACGCAATCTGTTTAATGATATTGTATTCTTTGTCAAAATTCTCTCGTGTACATAGGTATGTTGGCTAATCTATATATATATGCTATTGTATGCTACAGCATACCTATGTCACGTGAGAATACCACTTGACAACCTATTAATAAGCCTGCCAGGTGGTTCTTCGAATTTGAGACTCTGTAGTTCTGAAACTAAGAGAGACATGCACACACATCGTCAGAAGTCTTAGAAGAATATAAAAAAATAACTGTAACAAATGTCTAACATATACTGTGAAACAGAGACAATAGTCATGGATTGAATCTGAATACACAATTTCTTCATATACACAATATATTCTAACGTGAAGTGATTTTAAAAAAACAGAAAACTTCACGAAATGAATACTTGTCTCTTTGAAAATCAAATTAAATTAAATTTGACACTTGACATTTGACACTTGATAACGGTCAGAGATACTTTACTGACCGAAACGTCGTGTTATACACAACATAATTTTTAACTTTATTTTTTGACGAGATTTGTAATTTTTTTTTAAATTTGAATATTAAAACAAATTGAAATATGTTTATCTTCTACAATTTTAATTTCAAAAAAATTTTTATTCAAAAAACTTTTAGAAATAAATTTATGTCTAACAAGCACAGCTTACATTTAATAGACGTATATAATCAAAACTCAATATATAATGTCAAATGAAATAAGTAACCCAACAGATATACGAAAGTAATTAAAATTAATAAATAAATATTCAAAGGAGACAAAATTTTGTTTCTGGTTTTACCTTTTAGAAATACTACTTGCCTTATAAAAACATGAACACACTTAAAGGACTTCTCAAAGAATATAATTTATTTGAAATATTTAATATATTTAAATATTCGAACAAATTATTTCAAAAATCTCTAAAAAAATGTGCACTATATCTTCAAAAAACAAATATAATTCTAGATAATCCCGTCTTCAGCCCTTTTTCAACATTCCAAATATCAAAATCAAAAACCTAACCTACATCACTCACGTGTTAAAAGACTTATGCTTCGAACTACAGATCACCTATATAATTCAAGATTGATCTATGTTCTAACAAAATCAAAGAACAGTGGACATAGAGCTACCCGTCGGCAACGGGCAGATCACCACCAAGACTGGCTTCTACCACAATGACGCAACGTACTTTTTTCGGACGAGTCACGATTCGCTTTACAAAGTGATAGTCGATGAGAAAGGGTTTTGGAGAGGTCCAGGCAGACTAGAGCGCTCAATTTCGCCCAGGAAGATGTGCCGTTTCAAGGTGGATCAATAATAAGCTGGGGGGGTATAATGTTCGGTCGCCGTACTCCTCAATGACTGGTGCCATCTACGTAGAAAACATCATTGAACCAATCAGTGCTCCTCTGCGTAATGAATTTGGGGATAATTTCATTTATCAGGATGATAACTCCCCACCACACCGTACAGGAAGGGCTCAAAACATTCTTCAAAGAAACAATATCCAGAGAATGAACTGGCCAGCCAACTCACCAGACATGAATCCAATTGAGCACGTATGGAATTACTTAGGGAGAGCAATCACCAAAACCCACCTTCAACTTTTCAGGCGTTGAGTTTAGCCCTTCAGAAAAAATGGAACCATATGCCTGAAAATTTCATTAATGACTTGATTCGTTGGATGCCTAGACGTATTGGACAGTTGATTGAAAGAAGACTATAATTAATCAAAAATAAATAATCGACTAATTTAGATGTTTTCTCATTTTTCCTATTTTGTCTCATCCTGCATAAAGTGAAGAATAACAAACAAAGATTTTCTATCAAATATATTGCTGTAGAAAGAAATAGAGGAAAATATTCTTTTCATTTCCAAAACATAGATCGTTTATTTCTTGAGAAACTTAGGGGGTCCAAGATTTTTGACGATGTGTATATATTCGTAATCAGGAGAGAAACAGCTAGCCAATAGTTAGAAAATATACAGGATGATCTGTTTGAAAAATTGAAGTTGCACTCAATATCTTGTCCATCCTGTATATATTCAAAAATGACCCAAATCAGACAACCCGAAATATATTGAATAAAGTCATGAAGTTCACGCAAAAATAATTGATTGTTTTTCCTATTTCAATAACCCGTAAATTGTATAACGGTAGTGGTACTTTGGTTTTAAATTAAATCAGATAAACTAAATTGTTATACTGATTACACAACGCTGCACAAACATGATCCATCTATATCGGTAAGAAGATGTCGAAATTTTTATCAAAATAACGCAATTTGACACATATCTCGTGCAACGTGAAAATTTTTGTAGAAATATTATTAATTATTCTCCAAGATCTTGTGATTTACTGCCGAAACGCTTTTCCTGTGGGTTTTTTTAGGGACGTATCTACAACTGCACTATAATAGCTTTTGACAACATCTGCTGTATCATAGCTGATATAATCCACTAGTAAGTTCCAGGAAGTTTTCTCTCACGAACCTAATGGTACAGAAGCTCTAAAGTCGGCTAACTTGGCGTAATTTTTTTAAGAATTAAAATAAATAAAATAACGTGTAAGCCGTAATTTTAATTTGAATAAACTATGAAAATCTCATCACGATTTACTTGTTTAACTTACAAGACTCTAAAACAACACGATGTAAATCTCTTCCACCATCAATTTCATTCAACACCGACTAACGCCCTTCATATGTTTCGAAATCATCAAACACATCATGTTCCTACGTACATCTGTTTTGCCATAATTTTTCATCATCGTTTTTTTCTGACGTCCTTATGTGGTATAACATTTATCGGTTGTATAAATATATTTATATATCCTATCAGGCATTCATCAATCTTCCTCATACGTACATATCGAAGTTGGCTCTATAAGGCAATTTATTCATGAAACCAGATTGTGGCACTGTTAAGAGAATGATGTCTGTCCGGCCATTTCTTAGTTTGACAACACCATATTACGGTGATGATTTCTATCGTGAATCCAGATTTGCACGTACGTCATGAAATGCAGTTTCGAATAAAAAGGAAAATCGACGGAAAAATACGCAAATACCTTGACCTAACTGTGATTTATATTCGGTGAGGAAATTTAAACTAAACATTATTCAAAATTCGACGTTCCTGAAATGTCCATTAGATGTTCAATCAGTCAAATGTATAATATGATATGCAAAGTTACAATTATCAATTATATTATCACAAGAGCATAGGCAATATTCGATTGTACACCGAATCACGAGACGTAGTTCGCAGAACAGCTCGAGTGGTGTTTCTTTTAAAAGATAAAAAAAGAGTACTTACTTTTGTGATTAGTTTATTGAATGCTGAAAATGAGAAATTCACTTTCATGCAGTAATGAAAGTTTTGCTGAAAACTTTCACATACGTTACTCAAGATTTCTGATGTAAATTGACGGCATTCATTAATGATCCGAGTTCGCAAATCATTCAGTGACTCAGGGTGGGTAGCGTAAATCTTCGATTTCAGGTGACCCCATGAAAAAACGCCGAGTGGAGCCAGATCAGGTGATCTGGGTGGTCACTCATTGTCTCCTTCTTTCAATCTAGGCGTGAAGAAAATTTTCATCTAAGAACTGACTCACCGGTTGAACGAAGTGAGTTGGTACGCCATCTTGTTGGAAAATGATCGTTTGATTGTCTTCTGCATTCTCCAATACTAGCACGAGGGCTGGATAAATAGCGTTCTCCAATAGATCTAAATAAATTTGGCCAGTGAGATTACCTGGTATAAAAAAGGGCCGATTATGTGATTTCTATAAATACCCGTCCAAACATTCATTTTTTGGGGACGCTGAGTATGCACCTCACGAAATAATCTTGGATTTTCATCTGACCAATACCGACAGTTATGCCGGTTTACAATGCCTTCAAGGTAAAATTAAGACTCGTCCGAAAAACAGATATCGAACATGTAGTTTCGATCACCGTTAATCGTTTCACTGACCAATTCATAGAACTGGAGTCGGCGATCGGGATCATTCTCATTCAGTTTTTAAACCAATCGTATCTTATAAGGATGGAATTTAGGTTGTTTTAGGATTCTCATGATTGTTGTGCGTGAAACTCCAGATACATCGGACACTTCCCTAGTACGCAAGTTAGGATCAATCTTTTGTTTTCGGCTGAACCAGAAGCCTCAAATTTGGCAACCAGTTGCACAAAGTAAGAAGCGGATACATTTTTTCCAGGATGTCGTTCGTTAAATGAAGTCGTTGTTGTTCGCGCAGAGTCGTTATTTGAATGAAATAATTTTATCATTTCCACCCTTTCTTTTACGAAATACACCATTTTAATTCTACTACAAATTTACCATCGCTCTGACACACTTGTAACGTTCTTGAAGATTCACGATAGACTAAGGTTAATCAAAAATATGGTTCGTTTTGGACAAAAAATTAACATTATACCTACTAAATACCTTTGAAATGTGTCGGATACGAATAATATTCTCGGGATAAATTCCGAATTGCCTCTTTCACTATTTTCGGTGTTATTTCATTATTTATTTATTTATTTATTTATTCATAACAGGAACATGTACAGGTAGGTTAATACCCAAAAGGATGTCCACAAGTAGAAAATAAAAAAATTACAGAAGTACAATGTGGTACATAATTTGAAAAAAACAAACAGAACAAAAAATTTTTTGAATTCTGAAGAACAATCACTTAAAAAGAAATATTTTAAATGATTTATACCATCTTATATATATTATTAATATGTGAAACAAAAGTGCTCCAGAAGAAAAGAAAAATTCAGTAAAATAACAGAATATACCCAATCAAGTAGAGCAACCCCTGAAATGGTTACCCAAACATATTTTGACACTATTATGGCTCTGATCAATTACATCAATTAAATCAATAAAATCAATAAAATTCTAAGGAGGGGTGACAACCATCCTCGGGAACAACTGGTAAATCACATCTATGAACATTACTTATTAATTGTGAGCTACACAAAATCAAGTCTAATATTCTAACACTGGAATTAGTTATCGAATTGAATTATCGATGGATATTTTGAAGCGAAATTTTAGGGTCAGATAGTACTCGATACTTTCTTCAAAATTAGTTATCGCAACACCCCTCATCCCTTTTCCAAATCAAGGGGTTGTGCTCACCCCCCGTTGGGGGGATGAACAACAAAAAGCGGAAAAGTTGTTCTCCCCCGAATCAGAAATTGACAGGTCCGAGCAATTTTCCACATTTTCATTTTAAAGTCGTAAAATCGAGGTGCTAAGTTTTCGTTGGACTACCCTGGAAATAGCACAGACAGGCCGATCAAAAGAATCAAAGTACATAGGATGAAACATTAGAAATCAATCAATTTTGCAGAACATTATATAAAAAATAATAATTTTCTTAATGAGAAATATGTCACTTTACTATCGGGTGGTTTTTTTAGAGTGATAGAACTTTAAATTGATATAGAACACATTTAAATTAGGATTTGAGACAATTCCTTTTTTATTCGAGAGATAGTTTTATGACATTTATGATGTTTTGAAAATAATTTCTGCCATATGTCCACCACGACTAGCTCTGAGGAATTCGACCAGACCAATTTTGGATCACTTTTTCGAGTAATTCAGGCCTTATTACATCAATAACACGAGTTATGTTGGCATCTAAAGCGTCTTCTGTTTCTGGTTTATCAGCATATACCAATGACTTGACATAATCCCTAAGAAAATAATCCAGTGGAGTTATGTCGCATGATCTTGGAGGCCAATTAATTGGTCCATTTCTCGAAATCATGTCATCGCCAAATCTTTCTTTCAATAAATCAATTGTTACGGTAGCAGCATAAGGTGTAGCACCATCTTGTTGGAACCAAAACACTTCTGGGTCGATACCATTCCACTTTTGAAACAAATAATCATTGATCATCGATCTGTAACGAGCACCATTCATTGTAACATTAGCTCCAGCATCGTTTTTAAAGAAATATGATGCCTCCAGCGTGTAAAGCACACCATACAGTGCAATTTTCAGGATGCAATGGAACTTGCAGAACTCCTTGAGCATTGTTTTCACTTCATATACGGCAATTTTGCTTGCTTACATAGCCGTTCAACCAGAAATGAACTCATCACTAAACACAATTTTCGATAAAAAAGTGGATCAACTTTAAGCTGTTCTAGGGCCCAATCAGCAAACAAACGACGCTTATTATGGTCAAGTGGCTTTAGTTCTTGAACCAGTTGGATCTTGTATGGGTGTAGACCAAGATCTTTACGCAAAATTTTCGATGTGGTGAATGCAGATTCCAACTTGTTGTTAACGTCGACCAATAGACAAATCTGGATCATCATTAACACTATGACTTACAGCAGTGATATTTTCTTCTGTACGGACAGTTCTTTGTCTTGTTGTTGTTGTTGCATCGAGTAGAGGAAATGATGTCCGAAATCTATCGATAGTTCGACGAATAAGCTGCTCTGATGGACCATTATGTAAACCATAAATTTCACGAAGTGCTCTATAAGTTTGGCGAATGGAACATTGATTTTGAAAATAAATTTCGACAATTTGTGAACGTTGTAGCGTGGGTCTTTTCATGATAATTTGTCAATGCTTACTGAACAGAAATGTCAAAACAACATGGCTTCTACCTTCCGTCAAATCACAGTTATCCCTATCGAAAGTTCTATCACTCTAAAAAAACACCCGATATATAATGTTAGTAAGAGTAAATTGATGGACTATTTGGAGATTCTTTCAATCAAAAGAGCCAATGAGAAAAAGGAGGATTCAACAAATTTCCAAATACTCTTTGGAAACACCCCCCATATTAGATGCTGTTATTTCCATACTCCATAAAAATACACAGATGTCCTAAATGTAATAAAAGAATCTTTTCAATTTTAAGTCAAGTTCCTTTTTGTTCCTCTTTGAAGATGGTCGAAAGACAGAAAGACGTGTCAGGATTCTGAATAAACTGTGAAACATAAAAACTCTGTAAATTTTTTTAAAATTTCTTCCATTTTTCAAAATGAACCATCTCAAAGTAACGGAAAACTTCATCTAATAACTGCAAGTAATCTCACATGAATTTTGGACGAAAACATTCAGTCTATCTCTATCCGAGAGGTATTGTATCCTTCTTGGTTCTGATTAATCGCAATTCAGCGAGACATTACCGTAAATCTTTCCCGAAAAAAATTCGAAATCTTCACGCCTCTAGTCGCGTTATTCGGTTACATGTACACGCACGTAGGTGTCGACTGAATAGACGAAATGATGGTAATTCACATTAATTTCTTTCGAGCCACTTAGCTGAAAATTGTGCAGTGGAAAATTCACAATCGCCATTTACGCGAATATATGACCATAGATATGCAAATGTTTCTCGGAGAGAATGTTGCCCGGCCGGCTTGACCTACGCGTCTGGCTCTCGGATACGGCCCGGATCGTGTTCTCGGACACATTTTACGAGTCGCCCTTCGGAAAAATGCCCGAGAACATGCCGTGCCGTGAATTATTCCTTCTCCAATCAGGTTCCATACATGTGGGATATTACGCCCGGAAATCGGGCAAAAAATACATTCCGAAAGTGAATGGAAATGGATTATGAATATTGTCGTTGGGTTCTATCGGAATTTTTTTCTAGAGTGATGGAACTTTCGATAGGAATAATTGTGATAGATTTCGGGCAATATTTTCTCTACTCGATACAACAACTAAACAAATAACTGTACGTACAGAAGAAAAGCGTGTTAATGATGATCCTGATTTGTCTATTCAACGACGTTCACAAGAAGTTGGACTCTGTGCATCCACCACATGGCAAATTTTGTGTAAAAATCTTGGTCTACACCCATACAAGATCCAACTGGTTCAAGAACTAAAGCCACTTGACCATAATAAGCGTGGTTTGTTTGCTGATTGGGCCCTAGAACAGCTTGAAGTTGTTTCATTTTTTTATCGTAAAATTGCGTTTAGAGATGAAGCCCATTTCTGGTTGAACGGCTATGTAAACAAGCAAAATTGCCGTATATGGAGTGAAAACAATCCTCAAGAAGTTCTGCAGGTTCCATTGCATCCTGAAAAATGAAGGCATCATCGGTTCATATTTCTTTAAAAACGATGCTGGAGCTAATGTTGCAGTGAATGATGCTCGTTACAGATCGATGATGAATGATTATTTGTTTCAAAATTTGAATGGTATCGACCCAGAAGTGTTTTGGTTCCAACAAGATGGTGCTACATCTCATGCTGCTACCGTAACAATTGATTTATTGAAAGAAAGATTTGGCGAATACATAATTTCGAGAAATGGTCCAATTAATTGGTCTCCAATATCATGCGACATAACTCCACTGGATTATTTTTTTTTGGGTTATGTCAAGTCATTGGTTTATGCTGATAAACCAGAAACAATAGACGCTTTGAAAGCCAACATAACTCGTGTTATTGATGAAATAAGGCCTGAATTACTCGAAAAAGTCGTCCAAAATTAGTCTGGTCGAATGGGTTTTCTCAGAGCTAGTCGTGATGGACATATGCCACAAATTATTTTTTAAACGTAAATGTCATAAAATTATCTTTCAACTAAAAAAAAAATTGGCTTCAATCCTAATTTATATGTGTTTTATTTCAATTTGAAGTTCTTTCACTCTTAAAAAAACCCCGATACTATCGAAATGACGAAACTTCCAGATTAACTGCAAGATATTTTAATAACAATCATTCACAAAGAAATTTAAGTCACCAATATGTTAAGCATTTGATGAATAAATTGGAAACTAGTGGTTCCATTCAGAATAGGAAACACGAAGTTGAGCGTCCAGTTCGAAATGAAGCTATTGAAATGGCAGTATTCGGACATATACACATGGATAATCGGCAATCTATAAGAACTTTAACACGAGCATCTAATCTTCCAATATCTAGCGTTCATCAAATTGTAAAATTGTGAGAGTTCATAAATTTCACCCTTACAAGATGAGGCTGGTGCAACAGTTGAATGAAGATGATCCTGACCGTCGTTTTGTGAACAATTTAGTGAGTTACTGAATAATAAACCACACCGATTCTACAATACAATATTTTCTGACGATTGTACCTTTATGTTGAATGTGGAAGTCAATAGACATAATTGTCTGTACTGGAATGATAGTAATCCCTCATCATATTTCAGCAGGATGGTGCACCGCCATAATTCGATATTCGTGTTCGACGATTTTTGAACGAACGTTATCCAGGACGTTGGATTGGCAGGAGGGGTCCTATAGAGTGGCCTGCAAGATCACCGGATCTATAGCCATTAGATTATTTTTGTGGGGACATTTGAAGTCCAAAGTGTATGCAACGCCACCTGAAAATCTTGCAGAACTGCGACAAAGAATCATCACGGAATGCCAATCGCTGACACCAGACATTTTTAAAAATGTTATAGAAAGTATAGAAGACTATATCATTGTATGGAGGTTGGTGGTGGTCATTTTGAACAATACATTCGTTAGTTCTTCAAATATTGGGTGTTTTTTTTTAGAATGATAGAATTTTCTTGGCGTAAAGATCTTGGTCTACACCCGAACAAGATCCAACTGGTTCAAGAACTAAACCCACTTGACCATAATTAGCGTTGTTTGTTTGCTGATTGGGCCCTAGAACAGCTTGAAGTTGATCCACTTTTTTATGGTAAAATTGTGTTTAGTAATGAAACTTATTTCTGGTTGAACGGCTATGTAAACAAGCAAAATTGCTCTATATGGAATGAAAACAATCCTCAAGAAGTTCTGCAGGTTCCATTGCATCCTGAAAATGCACTGTATGGTGTGCTTTACACGCTGGAGGCATCATCGGTCTATATTTTTTTTAAAATGATGTTTCGACCCAGAAGTGTTTTGGTTCCAACAAGATGGTACTTCACCTCATGCTGCTACCGTAACAATTGATTTATTGAATGAAAAATTTGGCGATAACATTATTTCGAGAAATGGTCTAATTAGTTGGCCTCCTAGATCATGCGACATAACTCCACTCGATTATTTTATTTGGAGTTATGTCATATCATTGGTTTATGCTAATAAACCAGAAAGAATAGACGCTTTGGAATCCAACATAACTCGTGTTATTGATGAAATAAGGCCTGAATTAATCGAAAAAGTGGTCCAAAATTGGTGTGTTCGAATGCGGTTCCTCAGAGCTAGTCGTGGTAAAATTATTTTCAAAACATAAATGTCATAAAATTATCTTTCAATTAAAAAAAAATTTGCTTCAATCATAATTCAAATGTGTTTTATTTCAATTCAAAGTTCTATCACTCTAAAAAAACACCCGATGGTTTAAATTTTTTTCTGGATGTTCCATATCATTAAAAAACTTTTTAACTAAAACACATCTGCCATCTCTTTCCTATTAAAAAAAAAATTGGGGGGTTGTTGCCAGCCTCAGATAGTTTTTTCGAAACAATGTCATCATAGGAATTCTTTCTTCCTAATACAAAACTTGAAAATTATTTCTGGATTCTTCAAAACTCCTAGGTTCTTGAATTTAGGCGGTTCAACTGTCTGTTCAAGATCACCTTTTGACGGTAAGTTCAATATTGCATTATTTTGTGAACAGTGAACCGACTTTGAAAATTTTAGCTGGGTTATGGACAGAACATAAATAACTTTCAGCTAACTAATACTTTTTTCGAACAAACTCATGATGAAAATTCGTCCCCCTCAAAACAGAAGACGTGTCTTCTGAAAATATTCCAAAATTCTTCGTTTCTGAGTTCTGGGGGGTCAAATTTTCGCTGGGACGCCCTGTATAGACTTTCAACTTTCCGTAAGAATGAAAATTTGGCTGTCTAAT
This sequence comes from Megalocaria dilatata, assembly GCA_034642435.1. Taxonomy (NCBI): domain Eukaryota; kingdom Metazoa; phylum Arthropoda; class Insecta; order Coleoptera; family Coccinellidae; genus Megalocaria; species Megalocaria dilatata. Next base: position 50,175,136 of record CM067854.1, read on the forward strand.
TCTTTATTCAGAAGTTCTAAAGGTGTGAAAAGACAAGACATCATAAAAATTAAGATAGACGTCTCTATACCGTTACTGTATCATCTGTGCAATTTTATGGCAACTTGCCTAGCTTGCAACAATCTTACGAAAACGTTATAACCAGATAACGATACGACCCATCAAGCAAATACTTGAAAATCATTAATGAAAGTCAAAAGCGAAAGAGTTGCCCCATCGAAAAATGCTTTATCTGCATTATGCCGGATTCTTCTCTAATCTCCCCGGAGCTCTAACATTTCTCGAGTCAACCACGGCAATAAACGTTTTTATACCCCATAAAACGTGTGCTTATCAACTTGAAACTCGAACTGACACTGGTACAACATAAATTTCGGATAGTTTTGAAATGCAGAGATTAGTTTTACTCAAAATGTTTATTTAGACGAATATATCAGCATTGTTTGCTTAGGCTCGTAATAAATACAAGTGTCGTGGTCTACTTTCTACATCAAACCATAAAAGGTGCATCTTGAGGGGATAATCAGCTTGCGGTTTTCGTATGATATATTTCTCGTAATAAATCAAATTTAATTTTCCACGAATCTGAATAAGGAAATCATTAGAATATGTAAATTCTCATGTGTCCATTATTATGTAAAGAAAATAATGATTGAAAAAATGGACTTCACAACATTATTTATGAGTGTGTATCATGATTACTTAATTTGCTGGCCAGATGTGCCTTTGGCGTTAAATTAAAAGTAAAGTTAAAATTTCATATCATTCTGGTTGTGGATATCAGTTGCCTGAATTTGTGTACACCATATATTAAAGTGTGAAAAAACTTTATAAAAAAAATATAATGTATGTTCAAAAAGAAAAATTACGAAATGAAATACAAAAATTGTTAACAAAATTTGAATATCAAAACAGATAGTACTCGATAAGATCTTTAAAATGAGGTACCGCAACACCCTTCATCCCTACTCAAACTCAAGGGCTTGTACTCACCCTCGTTAGGGGGTTACAGTTACAGGGATGCGAATAGCGGAAAAGTTGTCCTCCCTCGAATCAGAAATTGACGGGTCCGAGCGATTTTCCACATTTTCATTTTACAGCCAGAAAATCGAGATATTAAATTTTCGTTGGACCACACTGTATATGTACATACACAAACATACATTTATATGAAAATCTACTATTCCAAAACTATATGAAAATTCCTAAAATAAAGGATAGAATAAGAAATAGTTGAACCAGTACTTCAACATAAAACAAATTTGTTCCGACCTTCAAAGTCATGAGATATGTTCTTCAGATTCAATAAATTGTGAAAAAAATTTTGATCTACGAAAAAAAATTGGGAAATGAATCAATCCAAAGTTTTCTAATGTTTTGGAAACACCAGAAAGAGAACTTGCAAAAATTCTTAACCAACGTGTGATCCAAAACAGAAAATACAGAAACAGATGCAAATCTTCCCTAAATATTTTCTAGGATAAAAAAATAATCAGAGTTTCAAGAATAATAATAAATTGAGAAATTTGTTGTAGATTATTGGCTCTATATGAAATTAATCTATAATTTACAAAATCAATGAACATTCTGGTCGTACTTATTGAAGTTTTTTGAAAGAAATAAAATTCAAAATTATTTTTATTCGAATAACTTTTATGAAATACGACTCGAATGATAATTTATATTATTTAATACGAAATAAAAACAAACATTTGAATACTTTGTGAATAATGAATTATTGTTAATAAGGTATATGGAGTTTTGAAAATGGGTTGAAATCCGAAACATATATGTCAAGAACATAAATTGAACTTTTGTGAAACTTAAGCCAAGTGTATTTGTTTACCTGATTAATATCCAGAATGTTTCATCAAGTGGTTTGCGAGAAATCAATACTTTTAATCAACTATTGATTGAATACCTAAGAAAATGATGCATAATACATTTAGCTCTCTTATACAGGGTGTATACGAAAAAAATTAGGGTGTGATTTCTTCTCGAAAAATTGGGTGGGTCTTTCAAATAAACTCTATTTTTTTGAGCCCCCTCTGCTTAGTTACAGCCCCATAAAGATGGCGTCCGAAAAACAGTTTTTAATTTTTTTTTTAAATCGAAAAACTGAAAATAATTGTAACTGAATCAAAGTTAATAAGAAAAAGTCAGTTGTCATTACAAAGTGACATCCGCTTACTAGATAAATTCTAGTTCGGAAATAATTACAGCTTCTACGCTATCATGTTGATAAATTATTTTTTTTCTCAAAAACTTTGAATTTTAGCAAGAAAATACAAGAGACCTTATTTGTTAAGAATGGATCAAGTTATCCAAAATTAATTTTCTTATTGTGAAATAGAAATACTACTCTGTCAAGAAAGTAAGTTTAATTTTCAATTAAAACAACATTTTTACATTTAATCGTCAAAATTTATTGGGTCGCCTTCAAAATAGGCTCCATTTGCTCCAATACATCTATGACAACGGCACTTCCAATTATCGAAACATTTTTTATAGGCGCTTTCCGGGATGGACTTTAGCTCTCGCGCCGAATTTTGTTTTATGGCTTCAATCGACTCAAAACGGGTGGCACGAAGTGGCAATTTTAGTTTTGGGAAGAGGAAAAAGTCGCAGGGAGCCAAATCCGGCGAATATGGTGGTTGCTGAAGCACGTTTGTTGAGTTTTTGACGAGAAAGTCAGTCACAATCGTAGCTCGGTGAGAAGGCGCGTTATCGTCATGCAAAATCCATGAGTTGTTCGCCCACAAATTTGGCCGCTTCTTACAGATACGCTCACGCAAACGTTTCATAACGCCTAGGTAATACTCCTTGTTTACCGTCTGACCCTCTGGAACGAATTCGTAGTGCACCACGCCACGGATATCGAAGAAAACAATGAGCATCACCTTCATTTTCGAGCGGCTTTGGCGCGGTTTTTTCGGTTTCGGCTCATTTTTTGCCACCCATTCCGATGATTGCTGGCTTGTTTGCATATCGTACTCGTAGACCCAGGTCTCATCACCAGTTATAATGCGTTCCATGAATGTAGAATCGGAATTACAGCGATCCAGCATGTCTGAAGCAACCTGTTCGCGATGACGTTTTTGAAGAAAATTCAGGTCTTTCGGTACGAGTCGTGCGGCCACCTTTCTCATGCCCAAAATATCAATCAAAATCGTACGTGCGGACTCGTGGGATATCTTAAGATCATGTGCTATCTCTCTCAAGCTGGTACGACGGTTTTCTAGCACCCTTTCCTTAATTTTATCGACGTTATCTTCGATCGAAGCCGTCGATGGGCGACCACTTCACGACCGTCCTTGAAGGCTCTGTACCACTGAATGCACGAGTTTTCGATAGAGCATTATCACCAAAGGCCTTTTGCAACATTTTCAATGCATCGGCACACGAAAATTCATTTGCAACACAAAACTTTAAACAAATTCTTTGCTCAACGTAATCACCCATAGTAAAAATCGGCACGCACTCTGACATCGACTGACTTAATCAGCTGTTGCAAACACACTAGTTGACAGATCCCGCTCAAGCTTGGCATAGTAATTAAGGACAGTGGTACCAACCTAGGAAAAAAACTACCTGCCTCATTGTCCCGCATACTTTCTTGACAGAATGTATATTAGGAGTACAAATAAGTTTTCGCCGTTTTATTGTAGATGGTGCGGCACGGAGTTTCGGTTGGCTTTCGCAGATGATAATCGGCTTAAAAAATAGTTTGGACATTCAAGAACAACATAACCTATTAATATCATTGATTTCATATTGGTGAAATATAATTTTTATAAGTTGAAAATGTCAAAATTTGAGCCAAGTAAGCGTCATTTGCGGGAAATATTAGTTTACTTCTTTAATTTAAAGAAATCTGCTGCTGAGGCGCATCAATTGCTCGTACAAGCATATGGTGAGGGTGCTTTGAGTGAGAGAACGTGTCGAGAGTGGTTTCAAAAGTTTAAAAACGGTGATTTCGACGTAGAAGACAAAGATCGCAGTGGAAGGCCAAAAATTTACGAGGATGCAGAATTGGAGGAATTATTGGAGGAAGATTCATCTCTAACACAAAAAGAACTTGCTCTAACATTAGAAGTCACTCAGCAAGCATTATATAACCGTTCTTCTATAATAAATATTTAATTTGTGTTAAAAAACGGAGGAAACTTATTTGTACTCCTATTAGAAAAAAGCTTCTTGTGAAAGAATATATAGGGGTGGCTTTTTCTATCCCTTGCAATCATAGGGGAACACCACCAAAAAAATTTTTTGGTGCCTTCTCGCTCCAATTTTATTCTTGTCAGTTTTTTGGTTTTTATGAAATAAATTAAAAACTGTTTTTCGGGTGAAATCTTTAAGGGCTGTAGCTAAGCAGGGGGAACTCAAAAAATTCAGTTTATATGAAAGACCCATCCTATTTTTTGACAAGGAATCACTCCCTAAATTTTTTCGCAACTATTCATATACACCCTGCATAAGATGAAAATCTGACCAAATAGAATAAATAATCATAAATTGATACCATATGCTCTTCTCCATTAACAAATAACGAATAAAACAGTTACAAAATATGATACTGATTAGTTGTCGGGCTAATACAACGCTGAAACAATTCAATTTCCTAACACAACAGGCTATAATCTACCGTGAATGTAGCAGTGTTATGTATTATAGTCATTTATTATATGAAAATAATCATTTATATTTTCTCGATAAGATGTTATCATCCAATTAGCTTTATAGCACTAAATTATTTTATTCATGAACCTTTTCTTGTTGGGAATTAATCAGAATATGAAAATGTGATTAAATGAACGTTATCGCACTGTGCATCTTGCTTTCTTCTAGTACGACATAGGACAAGTGCGTGAGAAAAATATGAATGAAATAATTAAGTTTGGTAGCTTCTAATAAATGAGTTTATTGATTTTAATTGATTGAGCTACTGTGTACAAAGCAAGCAGAAGTTTTAGAACAAGCAATACGTGAAGTGAATTATTTTCTGTTAGCTTTTCTACGATTTTCAACGATGGGGGAAAATATAAAATAATTTGATTGAACCTAGCGGATGATCAGAAATGGCCAGAATTGACCACCAGAAGAGGTGTTGCATTCCGTCAGGATAACGCCAGCTACACACTTCTGTAGTGACTCGCTAGAAACTCCGAGAGCTTGGTTGGAATGTTTTAATACATCCACCATATAGTCCGGACCTGGCACCAAGTGATTACAATCTTTTTCTCGTATTGCGAAACTAACTGAATGATAAGAAATTGGGAAGATTGTTGGAACCGATTACTAGTTTTCCGTCATTAAGAACCAAGTCATTTGTGCATATTTGACTCAAATCGGATAATCCGAAACATGTTATATCGGGTGTTTCTTTCAGAGTGATAGAACTTCCGATGGGGATAATTATGATTTGACAGAAGGTAAAAGCCATGTTGTTTTGACATTTTTGTTCAGAAAGCATTGACAAATTATCATGGAAAGATTCATGCCGCAACAACGTCTACGTTGAAATTTATGGTTTACATAATCGTCCATCAGAGCAGCTTATTCGTCGAACTATCGATAGATTGCGGACAACAACAAGACAAAGAACTGCACGTACAGAAGAAAATATCGCTGATATAAGTCATAGTGTTAATGATGTTCCAGGTTTGTCTATTCGCCAACGTTCACAACAAGTTGGACTCTGAAAATTTTGCGTAAAGATCTTGATCTACACCCATAGAAGATCCAACTGGTTCAAGAACTAAAGGCACTTGACCATAATAAGCGTCGTTTGTTAGCTGATTGGGCCCTAAGAGTCGGAAATTCAATGTTGATCTAGAGGACCACGAATGTCCAGTGAAGCAATGGAAGAACCAAAACCTCTGCCATGACGAATTCAATGTCAGTGGGGAGATGCTTCGATCGAAACGAGGTTCTGCACTGCTTTCAGCAATCAGAATCATTCGCACTTCAAACATGAGATTCGTTAGACCATATCGGTTGAAAATAAACACGAAAATCTTATTCCATTGTATGCCAGGAATTTATTTGATACGATTAATGACACAAATAATTTTCTCTGTGAAAATTTTCACCTTGGTGGAAATCACTTAAAAACCCTATCAAAACAACCGTTACCATTCAAATTTCCAAATTTCCCACCATAATAATGGTTTGGGAAGCAATATCTCAGCGTGGTGCTACGCCTCTCTGTATAGTTGATGGTACCATTAATAGTGAAACGTATTGTGCCATTCTAAACGATTTTCTCCTTGAAACGGCGCATGCTTTATATTCTGAAGGATGGCGTTTTCAGCAGAATAAAGCAAGATGCCATAATTCGGCCTATACTCAAGCTTGGATGCAAGAACACCAGGTGACAACCATTTCGTGGCCAGCAGCTTAACCAGATCTTAGTCCCATTGAATACATATGGGGACTAATGAAGATTGAAGTTGAACGAGCAGCGCCACGAAATAAAGATGATTTAATTCAGTCAGTGTTACAGTCCTGTACTACCATCATCGAAAATTATGGAGGTGATCTAGTTTAGGGTGTACCTCGACTTTTAGTCAAGTGTTTACAGTTAAATGGAGGTTGTATAATTAAATAAGATCCAGCTATTATCTGAAAACTGATCATGATATGATTTTCTATTTCATATTCAATTCAAGTTTCCGCCTCTTGATCACCCCTGTTTTCACAATCTAGACACGTCTACCCTACAAGTCTTTCGAATTAATTTTTTAACCCATCAATTATTATCATTCAGAAACAAGTTATACTACTACAAGTCGGTAATCAATTACTTATCTCTCACGCGATATTACTATTTGATACTTCATTAATTAAAGTTTCATGTAATTTATGCCATGCATACGTTTATTCATAATTGAGTGCACGATATAAAACTCTGGCGAAATCAACAGCTTTCGATCGCCACGTTTTCTCTAATGAACGGCTATCATTTTGCCTTTTCAGTTCGAATGAAATACCGTTTCCTACGAACGTAAATTTATGTCGGAGGAATGAAAAATTGAAAGTGCGTTTCATTTTATTTTTACGTGAAGTGAAAACCTGTAGAAAATTAAAATTAAAGAACTGGTAGCTGTATTCAATATTGTGTAATTCGGTGTCGAAGGCAACAGAATGTTAAAACTATTGAACATTTGTGAAAGATTTTTACGTAGTTTTTGATTTTGCCTATACTACTTACGATCTACAAGGTGCGCCACATTCAATTTCCGTAACTTTGAGTTTTTCGCGCAATTATTGAAGCAGTTCAATGAACCGGTAGGTCGAATGAAATAGTAGAACATTTGCGCCGAGAGGAATTGTCTACTTATTGTCTGTGATCTCCGAAAATAAGGCAAAATAGAAATGTCGCATTTAATTCGGTCGTAGCGAATAAACGGGAAATCGTACGGGGATGAAAATTCCTTTGTTAAATAGATCGGTCTTTCCACATTCTCACATTCACAAAAAAACATCTTTAGTTAGTTTGTTAGGATGATAACGACTTTAATTATTAATATGAAATTATGAATAGTCAGTAGTAATGTACTGTCGCTGATATAAAAATTGAATGTATTCTCTGTATAGGGAAAACTTTCTCCCGATCCGTTACAAAACCCAATGAAGGAGACGTCACCCCGAAGCGAAGACATTTCAATTAGTTCTTCACTCCTCCCCCACGCAACACATCCGATCGGCAAAACTTCTAACCTACCGATAAAAAGAACTACGCCGCTTCCGCAAACTTCAAAAGCGGAAAAAGCTGCTCAAAGAAACTTCTTAATACCTTTCCGCGGCGCTAGTAAAACCCGCTCCACGTATCGACACTTCATCCCCTATTTTAATGGGATTGCCACGCCGATCGCGCAGTGGATTTATTTCCCGATTTGGTCCGGTTGTTCCGTCCGGAAGATCAGAAGGAACGACGGGATAACGAACGCTGGGAGAGATCCGGCGAGGATGATAAAATAATTTGTTCGGGACTCCCGCATCCGATAAGACCATTCTTAGACGCGAATTACGGGGGCGCTTTTTCAAGCTCGCATTTTCGTTTGTTGCGACTGGTTTCGAGGGTTTGCGAGTAGGGGGTTTTTGGGTTACGGATGGGCCTGTTTGCGGAATTGATGTGAAGAGTTTCGACTGTTTGACTTCGCCGGGAGAAGATATGGGAGAAGATTTGTTCCCACTTATTGTTACAAGAGATAACCCGACATAAGCTGAGCAGGAGAGTTCGTTGAGCTCAGGATATAAAGATGTTATACTGTTTTGAATAAAAAGGAGTGGTTATCGGCTACCATAACCAATAAGACCTAAAACCATTACTCCAATAATTCTGTGTACATGTCTCCCAACAACAAACCGAGTAGATGAGAGTGTACCTCAGGACACTTTTTCAATTATATTCCTTGAACTGAGTGTATCTCTCCTTGAAAACCCAGATATAAAAAATGATCTACAAGGCGAAACCAACAGCAATAAGAAACACTGTGAAGAGAGCACATATTCAGAAGATCTGAATGAAAAGTGGAATAGCGTTGAAGAAGCCATACAGAAGTTGTGATCTGCTACCATAACCAATAACCCCTCAAATCATTACAGCAACAATCCTGTGTCCATGTCTTCTAAAAACCAACTTAGTAGATGAGCGTATTGTACCTTGAGACACGCCCCCCCATGGCATTGTAATTTGACGCGCTGGGGACTCATGTCTTGACTTGAATCTTAGTTTCATCCCGTTGAAATGGAGGATTAAGTCCTGGTGCTTAAAGAAATGCCACTTGCGCCAGTCACTGAACCCATGTGGTAGAAGATCGACCGAATGGGGCCCTAGTTTCACCGTAAAGGTGAAATGGAGGATTGAGCCGCGTTGACCAACTCAGTATTCAGGCCTCACCCTTAAAACTAACGTACTCTACCATATTGCAGTAAATTTCCGGATTTTTCTATCCAATGGCCGAGTGCCATTGATGTAGCATACTGCGTTAAATCGGGAGGGTGGAGCCCTCGGGTAGTATTCGTACGACCTGGCCACCCAATTGGTGTTGGAATCGAGGGGACAGTGATTGACAGTCCGCATACTGGACTAAGAGGGTATTTCTTCTATCTGTTCGCAGCAACTCATGTTCAGGATATCTCGAGAAATGCTTCAGGGTTCAGCGGGACTTGACGGTTCGACCAGCCTAGTCCTGAACCAGAGACGTTTCTGGGGTTTGTGGATCTCGATGATACGGCTAGGCCGTTTGTACTTGAAGCCAGGATCAATTGAAAGACTTCACAAAGGTTCGTGGGTCTTGACGAACGGGCTAGATTGACGGTGCTCGTACCAGGATCAATTGGGGCATCAATTTTGAGACAGATGTCGCTACTAATTTATGATTCCATTGTTTCATCTGTCAACACCTTCATTATGTGTCGGCGTTAGGCTTCCTTTTCAGTATTTGTTATTTCGCTGAAGTGTTACAACATAGTTTCTGTGTGTTCTGAATATGTCAACATTTGTACCGAATAATTTTGCGGCGAGTTTAACTTCATGACTTCAATATGAAAAAAAAAGGCTGTCGAAAATCATGGTATTTCAGTGGATGTTTATGTCTATACTCTAGCTGAACGGGGTGTCACGCCCCCCAGGCATTAGATCTTGACGTGATGGGGGCGCTTTCATGACTAGGACCCTAGTTTCGTCCCTGCGAAATGGAGGGTTAAGTCTTGTTGTCTAACGTAATGCCATTTGGCGCCAGTCACTGGACCTGTATGGTGGAAGATCTCCGAATGGGGCCCCAGTTTTACTCAGGTGAAATGGAGGGCTGAGCCGGTTGATTAACTCAGTGACAAGGGAGTCTGTCGGAGCACAGGGCTTCTCCCTTAAAACTGGCGTACTCTACCCAATCGCAATATGAATCTCCGGATTCTGTGTAATGGCCGAGTGCGTTATGTAGCATACTGCGTTACCCCATGTTCGGGATATTCTCATGAAACGACTCGGGGTTTAGCGGGACTTGACAGTTCGACCGGCCTGACCTGGCCCCGGATCAATGCGTAACTGGCTTAGCCGTTAGTGCTTGACGCCAGGATCAATCAAATGACTTCACATGGGTTCGGTGAGTCAGGTACAGGCCGCTAGACGGTGCTCGTACCAGGATCAGTTGTAGTCGTCAATCTTGAGTTTATCTTAGTTCATGGGACTGGGTTCGGGTGGATGGATAAGAATTCCCTCCGGCGGGTGAGTTGCGTCTCAAACCAACTCGGGTACTAACCTGCTGAGCCAGTAGGGGTTGGATAGTGCTTCGCTGCTACCAGTCAGACGGTTCTGGCTTTCGAGTCGGGGCCCAAACTGGAAGCTGGTGGGTTCATCTCTTCCGAGGGGTTCTCGCCACGCGCGATGATATGGCGTAATCCTTATCACACTTTCTACCTCTAGGGGTAGACTGTGGAGACTGCTGTGTAGTCACTTGGAAAAGAGGTATTCTCAAAATAGCCAATAACTATTCTGGTAGAATTCACATGAACGGGGTGTCAGATGTGATTTCGTACAAGTTTGGTTGTCTATACAGGGTGTATATGAATAGCGAAAATATTTCTTATAAACTTTATTTTTTTGAGCCCCCTGCTTACTTACATCCCCTAAAGATGGCGGCTGAAAAACAGTTTTTAATTTTTTCCCTAAAAACCAAAGAACTAACAGGAATAATATTGAGCAGACATTTCATGCGGGCGAGAAAGCACTCAAAAAAATTTTTGGTGGTGTTCCTCTATGATTGCAATTTCATATATAATATGAATAAATATATAATATATTTCACAATAAAAAAATTAATTTTAGAAGACTTGTTCCATTCTTAACAAATAAGATCTCTCGTAATTTCTTGCTAAAATTCAAGGTTTTTGAGAAAAAAATAATTTATCAACATGATAGCGGAGTAGTAGAGGCTGGAATTATTTCCGAACTAGAATTTATCTAGTAAGCGAATGTCATTTTGTTATGACACCTGACTAGTTTCGATTAACTTTGATTCAGTTACAATTATTGTCAGTTTTTTGGATTTCAAGAAAAAAATGAAAAACTGTTTTTCGCCATCTTTAGGGGGCTGTAACTGAGTAGGTGGGCTCAAAAAATAAAGTTTATATGAAAGACCCACCTTATTTTTTGACAAGGAAACCTCCCAAATTTTTTCGCGACTATTCATATACACCCTGTATATTGTATTTTCAGCAAACCTAACCTTCACATCGAGTCTGGAATTATTCGTCCTGAATCAATCTTTCAGGGGCCGGTTTATAGAAGGTTCTGTTATTTGATTTGCCGAATGAACTAGGTCTGACTTTCTTGACTCTGCTATATTTACCCTGTTAGTTCTGAGATGAGGATCCCGTTTCGTATCTACTTCTTCGACGAGACACTTTCCTGAAAAACTTCCATACGAGAACCAAATTGAATCCGGCTCCACTCTAAATTGATATTATTGATTATTCATTCTGAGCTTGGATGAACCCGTCTACGCCAAGTCTGGAGAAAGGAATGATAATGACCCAATATTTGAATTGATTTGAAGATACTATTATAGAAATTGTTCATAATTGATATCATGCAAAATGAAACTTGGTTACTACTATCCATCAAGGAAAAAATGAGAATATATAACTTCTGCCTTACTGTTATTTTCCGAAAGAATGAAAAAAGGTGCTACTAACCATTCCAAGAGCAAATACAAATTAAAATACAGATCACTCAAAAATAGATAGCTATAGACCTTTTTTATGATAGATTGGGCCGTTGCTTGGTAGAAATCAGTTGTAATTGTCATTATAAAATAAAACACTTGTTTACATTTTCTACTTTATTTTTGGTATTGACGTACGTTTCGTCTTTGCTATTCTGATGAAGTCTTTCTAGCAAAGACGAAACGTACGTCAATACCAAAAATAAAGTAGAAAATGTAAACAAGTGTTTTATTTTATAATGACAGCTATAGACCTATTATACTGCTTTCGGTATTGGAAAAATTCTTGGAGGGAGAATCAAAGTGTTACTAGGAAAATCAATTCCTAAATACCAGTAAGGATTTAAAAACAAAACCTACGCAATCCATTCTCTATCAATTCTCACAATAAATGTCCAATGTAACGAAAAGAAGGGAAAGAAATTAGCAGCCTTGTTTATGGACATAAAAAAATCTTTCGATAGTGTTCACTCAATTTCTGACTGAAAGATTCATCCAAGTCAAAATCAAAAATGAAAGATCATTTCCATTTACACCGTAACAAGGCCCCCCACAAGGCTCACCCCTATCGCCCTTTCTTTATAATTTATTTTGCTACGACATATAAGACAGTAGGGACCCAAGAATCCGTAAGAAGCGGCCAAATTTGGCCGCTTCTTACGGATACGCTCACGCAAACGTTTCATAACGCCTAGGTAATACTCCTTGTTTACCGTCTGACCCTCTGGAACGAATTCGTAGTGCACCACGCCACGGATATCGAAGAAAACAATGAGCATCACCTTCATTTTCGAGCGGCTTTGGCGTGGTTTTTTCGGTTTCGGCTCATTTTTTGCCACCCATTCCGATGATTGCTGGCTTGTTTGCATATCGTACTCGTAGACCCAGGTCTCATCACCAGTTATAATGCGTTCCATGAATGTAGAATCGGAATTACAGCGATCCAGCATGTCTGAAGCAATCTGTTCGCGATGACGTTTTTGAAGAAAATTCAGGTCTTTCGGTACGAGTCGTGCGGTCACCTTTCTCATGGCCAAAATATCAATCAAAATCGTACGTGCGGACTCGTGGGATATCTTAAAATCATGTTCTATCTCTCTCAAGCTGGTACGACGGTTTTCCAGCACCCTTTCCTTAATTTTATCGACGTTATCTTCGATCGAAGCCGTCGATGGGCTTCATGACCGTCTTCACGACCGTCCTTGAAGGCTCTGTACCACTGATATGCACGAGTTTTCGATAGAGCATTATCACCAAAGGCCTTTTGCAACATTTTCAATGCATCGGCACACGAAAATTCATTTGCAACACAAAACTTTAAACAAATTCCTTGCTAAACGTAATCACCCATAGTAAAAATCGGCACGCACTCTGACATCGACTGACTTAATCAGCTGTTGCAAACACACTAAATGACAGATCCCGCTCAAGCTTCGCATAGTAATTAAGGACAGTGGTACCAACCTAGGAAAAAAATTTTTTACCTGCCTCATTGCCCCGCCAGATTTAAATCGATAATTCCTGGTACTTTCTTGACAGAATGTATAACTCATAGCAACACAACATCTCAGTAAGTGGAGGGGCTGCAACAACTTGCGAACGTGATAGTTGCTTGGATGCAACGTTGAAGATCATAGTCCAATCCAGCAAAATCAAACCTTGTCCTATTCAATCACAAAATCAATACCATTTCTCCGTGTATTAAAATAAACAACAACACAATAAGCCCTACGAGCTGGTGCGAGTACTTGGGAATACATACAGACAACAAGCTCAGCTTTAAAGCACACACAAAGATTCCAAAAATCATCAGTCATTACACGAGCGAGTCATCTTAGCCCCTTCTGGAGTACGGACATACTATTTTTCTGAAATCTTCTAGATCAACGTTTTATAATTTAGAACTAGCCGAAGGAAAAAGTACCAAAATTAGCATTAACAACTCGTTGCATCAACCCTCATACGAATCAACAAATATAGAGTCAATATTGTCAAGACTACAAGAACTGAGCAACAAATTTGTCAAGAAGCACACCAATAGGGCTGATATGAAACCATTGATACCTCATTATGGCGTAGAAAGCACACAAAAGGCCAAACTACCAATTTTTGAATACCAGTAATCTTTAGAGTGAGTTTTTTTCCCATACACACCTTATTTAACATTAATTATGAATGAAACTGGCAAGAAGACTTTGGTAGATAGCCATGTGCTTACTATCAATAAAGTTGATTACTACTGCTGAAAATGAAAATGGTTTCGATAAAAAGATTAGTTCTTATCCTTAAACACGTTCTAGCGAGTGGACCGTTTAAAATTTGCATTTTTGAACGGCTATGATTTTATCGAAAAGGTTGAACCTTGATATTTACGAATGGAAATCAATATCATTCAAATGGCAGCCACGACTGGCTACAATCAACCCAATTTTTCAGTACATTGTCAAGTTGGGGGTAAATCTCATGGATTTCTTGTTTCAAACCATCAATCGTTTCTGGATGGTTAGTGTAACACTCATCCTTAACGGATCCCTACAAAAAATAGTCCAACGGAGTATAATCATAATTCCGAGGCGACCAAGTGACATCAGCGTTTCAAAAACGGTGCGCAAAAATCGATGGTTACGTTGGCTGCGTGGCAAGTGGTTCTATTGAAACCAAATATCGTCCACGCCTTCTTTGAAAATTTTGCGAAATAAAGCTTGGTTGAGCATGGCACAGAAACGTTCCCCATTGACCATGATGGCGGCTGCTTGCTCATTTTCGGCGAAAAATGTCCCAATGATGTCACTGGACCAAACAGTTACTCCTAGGTGAAAATGAGGTTCATCTCTAAAGATTCTATTTTTGGAAAAATGCTATCATTATCCCATTGAGTGAAGTGCAAACGCATCGGAAGGCTTCATTTCTTGTACTAGTTGAACTTTGTAAGCCTTCATACCGAGGTCTTTATGCAAAATTCTCCTCAGAGAAGTGAAAGAAATGTTCTGGAGCACGATGACGAGTTGATGTTGATGGATGTTCAGCCACAGTCTGGACACGTGGATTCTACCAGTTAGTGTATTTGCATATGAGCATAGCTCTTTCATGACTATTGGCAGTCTCCACAATCCGCCCCTAGAAGCAGAAAGTGTGATAAGGATTATGCCTTAACATCGCGCATGCTGAACCCACCAGCTTTCAGCTTGGGTTTCAGTTCGAAAACCTACAACCGTATGACTGGTAGCAGCGAAACACTATCCAACATCTACTGGCTCTGCATGGTCAGTACCCGAGTTATTTGGGATCCAACTCACACGCCGAAGAGGCTTTTTATCCATCTATCCGAACGCAGTCTCTTGAACCAATATAGTCTCAAGATTGATGCCTGAATTGATCCTGGTACGAGCACCGTCAATGCGGCCTGTACGTTAAGACCCACGAACCCTTGTAAAGACTTTCGATTGATCCTGGCTTCAAATACAAACGGTTTAGCCGTATCGTCAAGATCCAAAAACCCTAGAAACGTCTCGCAATCGATCCTGGTTCAGGACGAGTTCGGTCGTAACGTCCTGACATCATCAGTTGTCTGATGATGGGATAGTTCATTTCCCGAAACTCGAGTCACAAAAAAATGTGTAATATATCTTTTTATTGGAAGTAAAACATAGTAATTTCTACAATTTGTTTTAAATAAAGATCCAGTTTCACGAATTCGCTTCACAAATTGCCGTGAGGGCATTTAATTACCACTTGAATTTCTAACGGTTTGGTTAGAAGATTCACCACGTTTTTAATATTTGCCAGTGTCGTTCAAGCGTAAATCGACCCATTTCGTTAATGTCAAATATTAAACTCATTTTCTGTCAAAACAGAAGTGTTGCCAGATTCGAAATAACCCCTATTTCGAAATTCAAATGCCAGATGGCCTACTCTTTATTGTAGACTTTCAGCAACTTAATCTCCTAGTACCTTTTGAATCTGCACAAACAAATTGCAGTTCTATCACAATTGATTCCAATTCGAGTAATTGAACTCGACTCGTAAACGAAATGGCCCATTGTTTATTTATACAGCAACAGCAAAGAAGCGTGAGAAATACCGTTTGTATAAATTTCACATGAAACCAAGAACCATCGAAACTGACGTAGCTTTTCAGCATCCTCGATGTGATGAATGATACAAGTTTATGTCACTCGATGGATCCTCGGATCGAAGTGCATCAACCGAAGCGAACTGATTCTAACAAACCTGTTTTCAGAAGAAAGCTCTGGTATACCACATCGAGTGGATTGTCTGTATTATTGACGTTCTTGAATTAATCAATGGACCGGAACAGAGTCGTATTTGTTATGAATTGGTTCATTTAAAAATTGTTGGATATAATGAAAAAAATTAATCAAATGATTAATAAGGAGTATGAGCTCTGGTGATTGAAAGTTCTAGAAATCGAGAAAGTGTAACATACATCTGTATAAAAATTCTATACTCAACAAACTCGACAAGGTTTTGTTGATCACGGAGGCAAATTTAAGACATGCGCACGTTTCGAACTGGTTTTCGTCAGTGGAATGTATGCTAGTACAAACCTGTCAAGTATCTATATTCGCTCTTCACAGAGACACTAAGGTATTAATAATACATTAGCGCCATCTAGAGTATGCAAAATACATACAAGAAATACCTTTGCGAGTTAATTCAAGTAAAGTAATGTATATATATATCGATTGACAGGGGTTTGAAGTGGATTCGATATGTTGAATACTTGTCTGTTTAACTACAGTAATATGCACACTGATAGTCTTAAAATCGCAGGTTGACATTTCAGTTCTGAAAACCTTGTATCGGTTTTTAATTATGGAATAAGTGTGTAGGGCTTAATTCTTTAGAAGTAAGAACAAATTCTTTACTGGAAGTTTAATTCGCCCTAATTATCAGAGATTTATTTTTAATATATAATATCGGATTTCGCTAGGAAAAATTTGAGTTCAATTTTTGAAGGCAACAGAAGATGCTGAATGAATTAAAATACTAGTCAATACTTTATAGAAGTAATTTAAATAACTTTAAATTCAGAATAATATCTTGAAACTTCTACAAAATATATTGAAGACAGTGTACTAAATTATCAAAATGATATTAGAGCATACATTCTTTTTAGCGAACTTTTCAAATGATCAATTCCCGGTACTTTTTGATAGAATGTAATCGATTAGGTTGATCTTCACTTGAAGAAAAAGCGCCATTATAACTCCAATATCTTTAAATCTTTCAATGACACTTGAATATATGAGCTCTAGAAGGAAACAACAAAGTATGCTTTTCTTTCACTAGGTAATCGTTTTCGGAATATTCGCATCAATCATTTATGCCCCTCCCTTTAATAAAAAATATATATACCAGCCAATCGATATCAATTCTATGAATAGAGATAATGAAACATTAATCATCACAAATGAATTCCACATAGAATACAAGGTCGCATTGAATTCGCCAGCACGTCATTATTTGTAATCCCATTGGTAGAACATCGAAAATAAATTCGTCAACGTCCCTCCACTGGATTGTACTGAACCAATTTAGCGGAAAACTGGGATAATCCTGTCAATTACTGAACGAACTGTTTCGTATCCGAACAGAACCGTACCAAAACAAAATTTGATGGGATTTAAAGGTTTTCGAATGAGAGGTTTCATTTTAATATAAAAAAGGTATATTTCAAGAAAAATCAATGGATGTTTATTTCATGGTAAAGAGAAAGCTTGTATCGTTTCCTTTTCAGTAATGGCGTAGTTTTTACCTGTCAAATGTCAAAGGATGACATTTTCAAAAGCTATGAATATGAGCTATGATAATAGAAATTTCTATAAATCGAGACAGTGTAACATACATCTCTGTAACAATTCTATACTCAAACAAACTCGACATGGTTTTGTAGATCAAATTGCAGACATGCGCACCTTTCAAACTGATTGGTTTTTTTCAGTGCAATTTATGCTAGTGACTTCAAATCTGTCAAGTATCTATATTCGCTATACACAGAGACTCTAAGATATTAATAATACACTAGGGCCTTCTAGTGTATGCAAAATACATACACAGAGACTCTAAGATATCAATAATACACTAACGTCATCTAAAGTATGCAAAATACATACAAGACATACCTTTGCGAGTTAATTCAAGTAAAGAAATGTATTCTCGATATTTTCACGTTACCAATGCAGAATGAACTTTTCTCATGCTCAAATGTATTTTGCATAATATACATGGCACTAGTGTTTTATTAATATCTTGGAGTCTCTGTGTATAGCGAGTATAGATACTTGACACTGACAGTATAGTAATTGATAGTGACTTGGAGTCACTAGCATACATATAGGTTTTAATATTAATGTGGATCTTAAAAACAATTAAATATGATAAAAGCCGTTTTTGAGTTAGTCGTTTACTTATTTCTTGTCTATAAAGTGATGCAGTGTATTTAGGACATTCTGAAAGTTTTTATGAGATTTATTTAGATTAAAATCTGTAGAGGTTCTGGAGAATTAATTCCAGCTATTATTCTGTAATTATTCTTTATTTCTGTGAACCGATACCGGGTCATCAAGAATTCATAAAGTGTCGTTGCAGGCATTAGTCAAAAATTATTCTGTAATATGCAAATATTTATTCATAGTAATTTGTAATTTATATATTTCAATAATTGAGAAATTTCTTTGTATTATATCACATGCACGTGTCGGTTATCTAATAAAGAGTCTAAGGTGTATCTTCTCTCATTGTTTATTTCTGTGATATGCCCTAATTTTTCAGTTAGGCCATGCTTATCCCAAAATTGGTTATTTGTCGCATAATGTTTTATAATGAAGAAGGTTTTTTCATATATTTTTAAATGATTATTTTGATTAATCAAATAACTCCTTACTGATGAGATTTTGGGTCCGAATTTATCAGGTTTTTCTCTGAAGAATGTGCTATATATTCTATAAAAAAGGAAAATAAAAAAGGCCTCTTTGAATTATATGTTGAACATTTTTTGGTGATGGAACTAGTAATTTTTTAACATCCAATCGAAACATATATATGTATAAGGTGATCTGTAAATATTTTTTTTTTCGTTATTTTATATTTCTTTTGATTCTTTTTTAGTTAATTTCCACCGCATGTGATGATTATATCTATATAAGAATGTAATCAATTTTTATTTTTATAATTGAAGAAATGGACGATTCGATGTCCTGATTCTGAAAGAGTTTATTTTCTTTAGTTTAAAATATACCAGAATAACAAACACAAAATAAAATAATAACATACAAAGAAATGAAAAAATAGTTTACTAACCTGGAAGAAATCAAAAACAATGCTATTTCTTCGGGTTTCTCAATTCACATTTCTAACAGCTAAATAAATATGACATGTGACAGTTTAAGGTTAATATCTTAGACATAGAACATAGAAATTACAAAGTTGTTTTCCCTAAAAATAACAGTTTTATTTTTACATCTATAATGTCTATAAAGTGTGAGAGTGTTTTTGGACATATTATAAATTTTATTCCAAATGTTTTCATGAGATTTATTTATGTTTAAATCCTTAGAGGTTCTGGAGAATTTATTCTAGCTATTATTTTGTATTATGTAAATACTTCTTCATAGTAATTTTCAATTTATTTATTTGTTTACGTTTTGTTCTCTGCAGAAATGACCTGTTACGAAATTTCACTGATTAAATTCATTCAGTATTCCCCCCCCGCTCAAAAACTCGAGGCTTGAAAAAATCAAGTCCGGTCCTTGGTGCTTCCGGCCGCAAATACGTTGGCACAGGGCGATCGTGTCGTCCGCACACAAAGGTTATAGTCGCAGCATAAACAGAGATTGTTTGGTGTAAATGCTGGCAATAATGGGGTTTACAATACACGGGTCTTGCTTTCGCATCGCAGTGCACAATTGCACATTGTCCGGTACGGTATTGAAGCGCATCTGGCCACTGGACTGTTTTCAAAGAATTTACAACAAATCCGAAACTGAGGCCTGAGGGCGAGAAACATGAATGTTGGTAACCGTGTTCGGTAAATTATTGGAAGCGGATCAATGGCTTCAGTCGAGTGAAATGATTCTGACAACTTTTACGAACAGTTTATTGAAACTGACATGATTTAGCAGCTGTTAAAAATGATTTAGAAACAGATTTATTATTGTTTGATTCTGTTCTTCACAAACCGAAACTTGGAATGATATATTGTAAAGGGTGATTCATTTAGGGGTACTTTTTGTGGTAGGGATTAAAACGTAAACGATTCGGAAGGTCAGTCGGCTTCAGTTCTTGTACTAGTTGAATTTTGTAAGCTTTTAAAGAAAGATCCTTATGTAAAATACGCCAAGTTGTTGAATATAACAGGCCAAGCTGTTGAGAACGGCGACGAATCGACACTTCACGGTCTTCTCGTACACTCTGCGCTACCACTCCTATATTTTCTTCACTACGTGTTGGGTGTGTTCTATTTAGTCGAGTATTATCCAATAATGAAAATTGGGTTTCAAACTTACGGATAGTAGAGCTAATTGTGCGTTGGGTAGGTTGATTATGCGGACGAAAAGTTGCTTTAAGCGCCCGATACACATTCCTCGTACGACGCCCATTTTCGTAAAAAAGTTGAACAATTTGTAGACGCTGTGCCGGGCTAAATCTTTCTATTATGAATTGTCAAACACTACTGAACAGAAATGGCACTTCAGTTAACACTAGGCAGGCGCAATCTGCAATTAAATCCCCACCACAAAAATTACCTCTAAATGAATCACCCTATACAACCAATATTGAAAATAGTGGAACAGGTCGCCGTTTTAAACTGTCTCTTATTGAAGATTATTAGATTTAATTTTGAATAAGACATCAGAGGTTTGACCCTGACTCACTCGATCTCTACAATTTTTTTATCACTGTGCGATAATTCAGGTTGTATTTCGGAAATAACTTGACGAATATTCTCTTCCAAGTGATCCAAAGGCTGTTGACATCGACTTCACATAGCCCCAAAGAAAATAAGCCGGAGGTGTTAAATCACATGACCGTGGCGACCAATTCACAAATTCTCATTGTGAGATGATACTACCGTTACACCTTCCTCTTAGCAAAACGAGCGTAGCATCAGCTGTAGGGCGCCATCTTGCTGGAACCACATCTCTTCGATATTGATCATATCAAGTTCTGGCCATATAAATTTGAGTAACATGGTTTTACAGCAGTCGACATTTACGGTTAGTCTTGTGGCATTCTCATTTCGAAAGAAATAAGGTCCGAAGACGCTGCCATGCTAAAAATGAACTATCACAAAGTAACGGACTACTCCATCCAGTATAAGAATCTTGTAATTCTGGAAACGATTGATCGTTATATTGACTCATCACAATAATATAACAATGAATGATTCATTTCATTACTGTTAATGTCCAAAGTATTTTCTGCAGGTTTTGTTGAGATTTTCAAATTTCACAATTGGTTACTGAACTAGTAAAAGCAAACTTGAGAGTTTGCATCATTCAGTTAACCTTCTTCAAATACAGTATATCAAATATTTTCAAACTTCTCTCCCCCAGAAACGATAAATCGCCTGATCTAACAACATTGACAACATGACTGACTAATTGTGATAATTTATGGTTGAAAAAAAAGTGCCCACTATCGAATGTAATAAATAATCTTAGGTCATAGTTAATGAGGCAGTCAATTTCATTCTTCATGATTTATTGTGTTAAACTGCTGATTGGTTTATTGGTCTATCGCTGAGATGTTCCATATCATTTAATCAAGGAAATATGTCATCACTAGCTATATTTGTTTGTTTATTTACAGTTTTCAGTTATGAGGTTATTTGGAATATGGAAAAATTCGACTTGGACGTAGGCGAAGATGGAAGATTGATTTCTTCTAGCTCATAAATCTGCTAGAACCTTCGGCAATGAACAAATTTTTATAAATTTATGATTCTAACTTCATGAAAACTGAATTCATTAATTTATCATCGGAATATTCTGAAAACCTTCAAGAAATGATTAATATTAAAATCAACATTATATTTGCTGAATATTTTCATTTCAGAATCCAACAGATATAGAGGAGAAATTGGTTTCATACAAACTTAACCTTAATCGAACTTTTAAAGTTATCGGCTCTCGAATTTGAAGAATCTTATATCTTAATATAACAAAATTTGAATATCAAAACAAATTAAAATATGTTTATCTTCTACAGTTTGAAACAATTTTTATTCAAAAAACTTTTAGAATTAAATTAATGTCTAAAATAAGCACCGCTTACATTTAATAGACGTATATAATCAAAACTCAATATATAATGTCAAATGGAATAAATAAACCAACAGATATACGAAAGTCATTAAAATTAATGAATAAATATTTAAAGGAGACAAAATTTTGTTTCTGGTCTTACCTTTAAGAACACCAATTGCCTTTTAAAAACATGAACACACTTAAAGGACTTCTCAAAGAATATAATTTATTTGAAATATTTAATATATTCAAATATTCGAATAAGTTAATTCAGAAATCTCTCAAAACATGCACTATATCTTCAAAAAACAAATATAATTCTAAGCAATCCCTTCTTCAGTCAATGAAGGGGGATTCAAGAAGATTTCAGGCCTTGATTTACTTCTCTTAAAACGCCCATCAAAATACTTTTTTTGTTCTGTTTTTAGATATTCTGCCTACAAAATAAAATAGGGAAAGGCTTTTCACTTGATGAAAGGGCTATAAAAAAATTTGAATATCAGAACAGATTTAATCTGTCAGTATTCTTCAATTTCAATTTAAAAAAATTTATTCAAGAAACTTTAAGAATTAAATTAATGTCTTTATAAGCACTGCTCATATTTAATAGACGTATAAAATCGAAACTCATTATACAATATCAAATGGAATTAAGAAAACCCAACGAATATAAATTGTCAATTAAAATTATTATTAATAAATAAATAAATATTTTTTGTTTCGTTCCAGGCATGCGTACTGAACTCTTCATTCAAAAAACTTTTAGAATTAAATTAATGTCTTATAAGCGCGGCTTATATTTAATAGACTTATAAAATCAAAACTCAGTATACAATATCAAACGGAATAAATAAACCAACAATTATAAATTGTCAATATAATTAATAAATGAATATTTGAAGGAGACAAAATTTTGTTTCTGATCTTACCATTATGAACAGCAATTTCTTTTCAAAAGTACAAAACATAATTCAAGGACTTCTCAAAAGATATAATTCATTTGAAATATTCAATATGTTGAAATAAGTTAATTCAAAAATCTCTCAAAACATGGATTATATCTTCAAAAAACAATTAGAATTCCGATAATTTCTTCATCGGTCCTAAATCATATTTAAAAAATGAAAATCAACCAACAATAAATATAACTTATCTAAAATTTGTCCCTGGATTATTGCTTAAACAACTAACTTTAAAATCAAGATATTCTATGTTCATCACAAAAATCACAGAAAGCTAAAGGTATTATAAGGTTTTCTTTAAATCATATATTCTATTTTTGATTGTCTCAGTCTTTACTTGACGGAAATTCATCTTCAATATAAGAAAAACAAATGTTAACTTCCGCTATTTTAATAATTTACACGACAATTGTTTCGTCATACCATGACTTCATCAGGTGCGTATTTAAACTGAGGTATACAATGCAAAACATGACCTTAAATACACAGCTCTGGTACAAAAAATAGAAGGGTGGAAAGAGATGGTTTACAATTAATGAAAAATATTAAGTAGGGGGGATCTTAGATATAATAAAAGACAAATTTTATTGAATGATCAAATAGATTTGAACAGATCCCCCCTACTTAATATTTTTCATTAATTGTATACCATCTCTTTCCACCCCTATATTTTTTGTACCAGAGCTGTGTATTTAAGGTCATGTTTTGCATTGTATACCTCAGTTTAAATACTCACCTGATGAAGTCATGGTATAACGAAACAATTGTCGTGTAAATCAATAAAATAGCGGAAGTAAACATTTGTATTTCTTATATCTTGTGGGGATGATACCGATTTATTTCAGATGATTCTGAGATTGTAATGTAGACCAGTCTTTCCCAAAGTGGGCGATAACGCCCCCTTGTGGGCGCTGCAGGTCTCAAGGGGGGCGGTAAGAGACCCAGAAGAAAATGGTGGCGTTGTGTAGAGGCGGGCGGGGGGTGATTTGTAACTTTATTTAGCTAAGAGACCTCTTAAACAACAACTGCAAGAGCTCTCGACTCTCAACAACAACTTGTGAACATCAACTAATATGTTGAAAATGTCAAAATTTGAGCCAAGTAAGCGTCATTTGCGGGAAATATTAGTTTACTTCTTTAATCTAAAGAAATCTGCTGCTGAGGCGCATCAATTGCTCGTAGAAGCATATGGTGAGGGTGCTTTGAGTGAGAGAACGTGTCGAGAGTGGTTTCAAAAGTTTAAAAACGGTGATTTCGACGAAGAAGACAAAGATCGCAGTGGAAGGCCAAAAATTTACGAGGATGCAGAATTGGAGGAATTATTGGAGGAAGATTCATCTCAAACACAAAAAGAACTTGCTCTAACATTAGAAGTCACTCAGCAAGCAGTCTCACATCGTTCTTCTATAATAAATATTTAATTTATGTTAAAAAACGACGGAAACTTATTTGTACTCCTTTTATTCAAGCCTAAATATAATAATATAATATGTATAAAATAATATAGGAAAAGGCTTTTCACTTGATAGAAGGGATGTAACAAAATTTGAATATCAAAACAGATTTCATCTGTCAGTCTTCTGCAATATTAATTTCAACTTATTTTTTATTCAAAAACCTTTCAGAATTGAATGAATGTCTTACAAGCACGTCATATATTCAAAAGACGTATAAAATCAAAAGAAAATTAGTTGTTCAAGCAATGATCCAGGGAAGACTTTTAGGTAAGTTATATTTATTGTTGGTTGATTTTGATTTTTTAATTATGATTCAGGACCGATGAAGAGATAATCGGAATTCTAATTGTTTTTTGAAGATTTAATGCACCTATTTAAATATTTAAATGGATACATTGAAAATTTCAAATAAATTATATTTTGAGAAGGAATTGGTGTTCATAATGGTAAGATCAGAAACAAAATTTCGTCTCCTTCAAATATTTGTTTATTAATTTTAATTGACAATTTATATTTGTTGCTTCATTCATTCTATTTGATATTGTATATTGAGTTATGATTTTATACGTCTATTAAATATAAGCCGTGCTGATAAGATATTAATTTAATTCTAAAAGTTTTTTGAAAAAAATATTTTTTTGAAATTAAAATCGTGGAAGACTGACAAATAAATCTGTTTTGATATTCAAATTTTATTCTTCCTACGTTGCATCTAACTTATTATTAAGGAAAGAACGCCTATGTTCATTTATACCAGTACTAAAGGACCTGCCAATTTGTCCAAGTTTTTGGGAAAGTACCTAATTAGAGGACGTTAATTTTGTTCGAAAAATAATACCAAACAAAATAATAATAAATGATTAGGTGTCCAATTGTCTATCGCTGGAAAGAGTGTTTCACTTATTCGAAAATGACCATCAACTTGTACTCAAATTCTTTCGGCATTCCGCAAGTCCATACATAACGGTATAATTAACATTTCGCTCATGTTAAACGCCATCTACCGCGTTAGTTTGATTACGTCGGTTGTACCAAAACATAATACCGGAACCTCGTAGTAAAATGATAATGAGGTGGGTGTTAGTTCATTCCCAACCGCAGGCGGTCCAGAATACGCTCGTGTTATGTATTTATGTCCGTCATTAACTTTTTATGAGGCACAGCAATGTGTTTTGTGGCACTATTTGAATACGGTCCTAGGCAATCTAAAATTCGTCATAAAAATTCCTAGACGACTGCATTGCTACCCATTATTTATCATCTGATCCTAGTGAAATCCAAGCTGCTGCAAAATACTGTGTCAAATTTTATATTTACTGCTGTGTTCTAAAACTGATGATTCTTTTTGATGTACGGCTTCAGATAATGCTTTTTCGCGCTCTTAATATATTGTTTCAACTGCTGTTGACATGTGGTAATGGACTACCTAGGTCGTGACGCAACAAGGAGGCATTTCTTGAACATTACTAAACTGGATGAGTAGATTGGCCGGTTTAGGCGTGTTCTATATTTTTTTAATTACATATGATGTCCCAACTTGCGTTGACTACAATCAAGTTTGAATTTGAGAATTAAAAATAAATCAGGTTTTAATTTCTACAATTTTTTTATTCCATAATATTCATTCGATAATATAGTATGTCTAGGAAGTATCCGGAAAAGACAGAGCTCAATTGTAATTATTTAGTATATATTTTTGATTCTTGAATTAGGAAATTATAACAAAATATTAATCTCATTTACTTATACAACCTCCATTTAACTGTAAATACTTGACTAAACGTCGAGGTACATTCTAAACTAGATAACCTCCATAATTTTCGGTGATGGTAGTCTAGGACTGTAAAACAGACTAAATTAAATCATCTTTATTTCGGGGCGCTGCTCGTTCAACTTCAATATTCATTAGTCCCCATATGTTTTCAATGGGACTAAGATCTGGTGAAGTTGCTGGCCATGAAATGCTTGTCACTTGGTGTTCTTGCATCCAAACTTGAGTATAGACCGAAGTATGGCATTTTGCATTATTCTGCTGAAAATGCTACCCCTCTGGATATAGAGTATCGTTTCAAGGAGAAAATCGTTTAGAGTGCCACAATAATTTTCACTATTAATGGTATAATCAACTATACAGAGAGGCGTAGCACCACGCTGAGATATTGATCCCCAAACCATTATTTTGGTGTGAAATTTGAACGATAACAGGTTGATTTGATAGGATTTTTATGTGATTTCCGCCAAGTTGGGAACAAATTTTATCAGATATAAACAATGAGTAAAATTATCTTCTTGAAAACGTTGTCATAATTCTTTCCTTCTGTGTCATTAAAAGGGTTTTTTTGTTGCCTTCTCATTTCAGTGACGGTTTATGGACATACTTTTATATTTCGTTGATTTCCAAATCAGTTAGCCGATTTACGAAACCCCAGGCGCAGATTGTGTCGTCCTCAGGCCAAGCGTTTAAATTGTTTTCTTTAATCTAGTCTCATACAACACTCTTTTCCAGTTCAGTCAATTGTACTAATTTTGAAACCTTACGGAAGCCCGTTCTATACAAATATTCTACCTGTTTCCTTTTTTATATATAAATTGAAAATTACTATGAAGAAGTATTGGCATATTACAGAATAATAGCTGGAATTAATTCTCCAGAACCTCTACAGATTTCAATCTGAATAAATCTCATGAAAACATTTAGGATTAAATTTTGAATCATGCCCAAAATACACTGTATCACTTTATAGACATATATATGTAAAACTAAAACTGTTATTTTTAGGGAAAACAACTTTGTAACTTCTATGTTCTATGTCGTATGATCTATGTTCTATGTCTAAGATTTTAACCTAAAAGTGTCACATGTCTATTTAGTTAGCTGTTAGAAATGTGAATCAAGAAACCCGAAGAAATAGCATTGTTTTTGATTTCTTCCAGGTTAGTAAGCTATTTTATTCATTTATTTTTTTGTATGTTATTATTTTATTTTATGTATGTTATTCTGTTATATTTTAAACTAAAGAAAATAAAAGCTTCCAGAATCATGACATCAAATCGTCTATTTCTTCAATTATAAATATAAGAATTGATTACATTCTTATATATATTATCATCACATGTGGTGAAAATCAACTAATAAAGAATCAAATATATAAAATAATGACCAAATTATTTAGACATCACCTTATATCGGGTGTTTTTTTTTAGGGTGATAGAACTTCAAATTGAAGTAAAACATATTTAAATTAAGATTGAAGCCAATTTTTTTCATGTGAAAGATAATTTTATGACATTTATGTTTTAAAAATAATTTCCGGCATATATACACCACGACTGGCTCTGAGGAACCGCATTCGACCAGACCAATTTTGGACCACTTTTTCGAGTAATTCATGCCATATTTCATCTATAACACGAGTTATGTTGGCTTTCAAAGCGTCTATTGTTTGTATGACTCATCAGCATAAATCAACTTGACATAACCCCAAAGAAAATAATCCATTGGAGTTATGTCCCATAATCTTGGAGGCAATTAATTGGACCATTTTCGAAATAATGTTATCGCCAAATCTTTCTTTCAATAAATCAATTGTTACGATAGCAGCATGAGGTGTAGCACCATCTTGTTGGAACCAAAACACTTCTGGGTCGATACCATTCAAATTTTGAAACAAATAATCATTGATCATCGATCTGTAACCAAGTCCTTCAGTATTTGATTCTTTTATTGCCCATTCCTTTACGGGATACCCTGTTTATCAGGAGATGATCAAGTGGGAGATCAAGTATGTTTCCTAATATCTTAGTTGGCTGAGTTGAAAACAGTTGAAATCTTCGGCACTATGGAACAGGTAGAAATCTTTGACGAAACCATGGACGAGCAGAAAAATCTTGAAACAACCAAATATCAGAACAAGGAACTCAAGCATCAGGTACAAAACACAGCTTTATTCTCCAGATATGTTATAACTGGAATAAGTGCATTCCCTTAATGGATAACCCTATGACTGCTCAATCTCCAAGTTCCACAATCCGAAACAGCCTGTATAGTTTGATTATGAAGGGAGTCTTTAACAAATTTAAGATTCCAATCTCGAACCTTCAGTTGTTCTTCGATGACATGTTTCACGCTTCGTTAGCAGATGCACCTCTGTATTGTTAAAGTTATTCCATTCAGGATCAGCTCAATTATGGATCGAATCAAGTCGGTCTTGCTCCGTTGGCCTGGCCGTATCTCCCTTTCCTAATCAATCAGGGGGATCGTTGAGCACACACCAAGGACATCGTCTATTCCACATAAACTAAATTATGTCCAGTGTTAATTATTATGTCATTGTCTAATGTCTCTGCTGCTCCCAGTTACTGCACCTTCACACCTTCATTTATCAACGCAGATTTCATTACAGGTTTATTCATGTGTGGATAAAACGTCGTTTCTTATCGTCAAGGCCTCTAGTACAAAGGCAACATTCTCGAAATGTTTCGCAGAGCCGGATTGACTACTTCGAGTATTGTTAAAAGGGCATTCGTTTCTTCTCTGCCGTTTTGGAAAGACTTTGAAATTTAAATTACTTCGAGATTGTTGATCCTAGAGAATTGCGTGCGTTACAGTGATGCAGTGTTCGAACGAGCTTCTCGTTTAACATAGCAAGATTTTCTTCCAGCTTTACTTCAGGTAACGTCAATATCTGCTTACAGGATGAAATATAGGAAGTATATTTAGGTTACTATGGGATCTTTCAGTTAGTGGCGGAGTGTTTCCACTTTCTCTTGTTTATATCTATGTTGTAATTGTTTTCATTGTAAAGAACTGTCGAATCTATTTTGTTACCGTACTGTTTCTGATGCGCCCCCCCAGGCATTAGATCTTGACGTGATGGGGGCGCTCTCTTGACTAGGACCCTAGATTCGTCCCGGCGAATTGGAGGGTTAAGTCTTGGTGTCTAACGTAATGCCATTTCGCACCAGTCACTGGACCTGTATGGTGAAAGATCTCCGAATGGGGCCCTAGTTTTGCTCAGGTGAAATGGAGGGCTGAGCCGGTTGATTAACTCAGTGACAAGGAAGTCTGTCGCAGCACAGGGCTTCTCCCTTAAAACTGGCGTACTCTACCCTATCGCAGTATAAATCTCCGGTTCTGTGTAATTCGAGTGCGTTATGTAGCATACTGCGTTATCTCGGGGGGGGTGGTCTTGCCCACAGGTGTTACTTGTACCACCTGGCCACCCATTGGTGTTGGACTCGAGGGGGCATTGGTTGAAAGTCCGCATGCTGGACTAGGGGGGTATTTCATTTATCTGTTCGCAGACCCCCATTTTCGGGATATTCTCATGAAACGACTCGGGGTTTAACGGGACTTGACGGTTCGACCGGCCTGTCCTGGCCCCTGGATCTGTGCGTAACAATTTAGGGTTTGTGGATCTCGACGAAATGGCTCTGCCATTAGTGCTTGACGCCAGGATCAATCAAATGACTTCAGATGGGTTCGGTGGGTCAGGACGTATAGTCCGCTAGACGGTGCTCGTACCAGCATCAATTGTAGTCGTCAATCTTGAGTTTATCTTAGTTCATGGGACTGCGTTCGGATGGATGGATAAGAATTCCTTCCGGCGGGTGAGTTGCGTCTCAAACCAACTCGGGTACTGACCTGCTGAGCCGGTAGAGGTTGGATAGTGCTTCGCTGCTACCAGTCAGACGGTTCTGGCTTTCGAGTCGGGGCCCAAACTGGAAGCTGGTGCCACCTCTAGGGGTGGACTGTGGAGACTGCTTAGTAGTCACTTGGAAAAGAGGCCTTCCTCAAATAGCCAATAACTATTCTGGTAGAATTCACCTGTTTCTGATATTTTTCGTTTCAGGGTACTTCTATCATTTTGGTTCAGTAAACTCTGAAAGTTATTTACCCTCTTTAACATTGAGATATTAATATTAGGTTGTACTGATATTCATATGAGATTATTTGTTATTCAAATCAAAATCAGAAATAAAATATAATTTGGATAGAATACTATACAAAAATGGTTTCATAAGAGTTGAAGTAGAATTTCAGAATGATTATCGTTCGATAGAATTTGATATTGCAGGCCAGTGCATCGTGATACATCATACCAATTTTTCATCCAAATTTTTACAAACATTTACAGTGGGTTTAACAAAACTTTAGTCATCGTATCAAGCTTGTTGATCACGGAGTCCTTCTACAATGTATCTAGTTTTATGTTCCCAAAGTGCGGATGACAGTCACTGTGTCAAACTATGACGGATTAACTTGTGTTGAACATCAAGAACAAATTGGGTTCAACAAAATATTCTGTGCTCTCATCTAACCTAGAATCGCTGTTTAATCAGAGATCAAGTTGAGTGGTCGATTTAAGTGAATCAAGATTTTCGTTACTGAATTGTTTCAGCCGTTACTATTTGGTAGTTGATCATAAGTAAAACAAATTGTAGAAATTACTATGTTTTACTACCAAAAAATATATATTACACATTTTCTTGTGACTCGAGTTTCGGGAAATGAACTATCCCATCATCAGACAACTGAAGAC
Organism: Megalocaria dilatata; assembly: GCA_034642435.1. Classification (NCBI taxonomy): domain Eukaryota; kingdom Metazoa; phylum Arthropoda; class Insecta; order Coleoptera; family Coccinellidae; genus Megalocaria; species Megalocaria dilatata. The sequence goes on from CM067854.1 coordinate 50,206,097, forward strand.
CTAACAGTGTTACAGTGGTATTTAAACAAAAGTGATAAATATTTTGAATATTTCAACAGATTCTCGGTAACACTTAATAGTGGTACAGAGGTTTACAATCGGAACGTGATAAAAAACCGGGTTAAAAATAAGGGCATTTTAACAGATATCGGAATGTCGGCAATCGACAAAGAAGGTTGTTAAACAGATGGTACCCATTTAAATATCTCAAATAATTTTTGGGGTTACATAGCTCCGTACAGTCATTCATTATTTTTACATTATTTTATTGTATATCTCAAATATTTCGATTTACAAAGCTCCATACAGTCATTCATTATTTTTTTACATTATTTTTATTGTGAACGAATTTCAATAATCAAGTTTCTTTTCTTTTGAATCTACATGTAAAATTCTTCTTAATATTTTCTTTTGTCGAAAGGAATTACTGTTTTCTAAAGAATGAGTGGCAAAAGTTGAATTTTTGTTTACTTTTCATTAAATTCATTTTATGTTCGTTGAAAAAGGTTTTAAACAGATGTTACTTTTTAAATATCTCAAATATTTTCGATTTACATAGCTCCGTACAGTCATTCATTATTTTTACATTATTGTTATTGTGAACTAATTTGAAAATTTCAACAGATTCTAGACAATCGAATTTCTTCCCTTTTGATTCTACATGTAAAATTTTAAGATTATCTATTGTGGGAAAGGAATGACCGTTTTCTAGACAATGAGTAGCAAAGTAGAATTTTGTTTATTTTTCCTGAAACTCATTTTATGTTCGTTGAGCCTCGTCTTGAAGGAACGTCCTGTTTGGTAGTAAAACATAGTAATTCCTACAATTTGTTTTAATTCTATTTTCTTGTCCGTCTCTGCCACTACTTTTTGCAACTGGTACAAATATTTTTCATTGTATCGCTCACGGTGGTGGAATTGAGTAAACAATTACTATGCAAATCTGGTAATAATTCAATTGGAGCCGACTTCTGTTTCTGTACCGTAGTTGATTTCATCGCTAATAGTAGGTGGCATTGATATAGCTCCTGAAGTTCTCATTTCAACGTTCACGTCTTCATATCTATCATCGATGTTTATTGCCACTTCATTTTTACAGTGAACTAATTGCTAATGCGTGATTTATTATTTTCATCGTGATTAATTTCAATGGCATAAAGTGAAATCATAATTTTATAATATACAGGTGTAAATGAATAGTTACGAACTTTAAGGGGTGATTTCTAGTCAAAAATAGGGTGGGTCTTTCATCCAAACTTTATTAATTTGAGCCCTTCTTGCTTAGTTACAGTCCCCTAAATATGGCGCCCCAAAAACAGTTTTTAATTTTTTTCTAAAAACTATAATAAAAAACTGACAAGAATAAAATTAAACAGACATTTTATACGTGCGAGGAGGCACACACAACAATTTTTTGTGGTATATTTGCAAGGTGTAGAAAAAACCACCCCTAGACCTTCTTTCGCAAGAAACTTTTTTTCATATTCCTATTTTACAATAAAAAAATTAATTTTGTATAGCTTGATCCATTCTTAACAAATAAGGACTCTTGTAATTTATTGATAAAATTCCAGGTTTTTAAGAAAAAAAATATTTATCAATATGATATCGTGAGTCGTAAAGGCTGAAATTATTTCCGAACTAGAATTTATCTAGTAAGCGGATGTCATTTTGTTATGACATCTGGCTTATCATTTTGAGATTTTTGTCACATACATCTGTAGGGGGCTGTAACTAAGCAGGGGGGCTCAAAAAAAAGTTTATTTGAAAAATCCACCCTATTTTTTGGCAAGAAATCCCCGCCTAAATTTTTTCGCAACTATTTATATACACCCTGTATATGTTTTTAAAGTGCAAGTTTCACGCAATGTGTTATATAAAATAATACAATATTTCAAGACTATATTCCTGATAGGGGATAATATTAAATTTCGAATATAAAAACAAAATTATTCTATGAAATTATTTGAATATTTTAATATTAGCCTTCTACATATTTAATTTCAAAAAATTATATTTAATTATTATAACTTAATAATATAATATAATAATATAAATTATTATAACTTAATAATATAATATAATTAAATTAAATTAATGTCATACAAGTACCACTTATATCAAACGACATATAAAATAAACATTCATTATAAGACATCCAAATGATATAACAAAATCCAATAAATAAAAATTGCTAACCAAAATTCTATAATTTAAATATTTTGAATAGACAAAATTTTGTTTCTGCTCATCAATCTTATGAAAACAGATATCTTTCAAAAATGTTTAACATAATCTTAAGAATTTCATCGTAAAACTATCTTACTTAGAATATTCTGTATTATTGGATATCTAAGTTATTTTTTATAAAATCTCAAGATATGTAAAACAATACTAAAAAACAAGTTTTAAGAGAGACTTTGCTTCGTCAGTACTCAATTATATTCATATTCAATAATATTTAACATCAATAAGTGTAATCAAGAGTGTAATATTAACTCAAATAAATAATTCTGTGGTTTGCCACATTTGAGTTAACATTACACTCCATTTAAATATTCAGTATTCATTAACCAGAAGCTTTCTGAATTGTTAAAAGGCGAGAAAATTTATTTGTTGATTGATGTCATATATTATTGAATATGAATATAATTGAGTACTGACGAAGCAAAGTCCCTGTTAAAACTTGTTCTTTAGTAATATTTTTACATATCTTGAGATTTTATGAAAAGTTACTAAGTTAGATATCCAATAATATTGAATATCCTAAGTAAGATAGTTTTAATTTGATGAAATTCTTAAGATTATGTTAAACATTTTTGAAAGATATCATAAGATTGATGAGCAGAAACAAAATTTTGTCTACTTAAAATATTTATTATAATTTATAGGATTTTGGTTAAAAATTTTTATTTATTGGATTTTGTTATATCATTTGGATGTCTTATAATGTATGTTCATTTTATATTTCGTTTGATATAAGTGGTACTTATATGACATTAATTTAATTTAATTCCTGAAGTTATAATTATTAAATATAATTCCTTGAAATTAAATATATAGAAGGCTAATATTAAAATATTTAAATAATTTTATTTACCTTTTATCAAGTATGAACCTCTATTTATTTTATTTTATTCTATGAAACCCTCACATAATTCAATAAAAAAAATTAAATCAAATTGTTTTAGTAAAATGATTTTTGTAGTTGAGTAGACATATAGAGTTAATTTAAAATAATAAGAAGAGGTTTTTTTGGTACATATCAGCCGAAATAATTCATTTTAATAAGAAGAGGTTTTTTACTTGATAGAAGGAATATTACAAATTTTGAACCAGCGATCTTTTGGTTACCCAAAGCTCTTACCACTGAGCTATCGACACAGTTCCAAAATGAATTGAAAATTCAAATAAATTGGGTATAAGCTATGGTAATAGAATCTTCTAGAAATCGAGACAGTGTAGCATACATCTGTATAACAATTCTATTCTCAAACAAACTCGACAAGGTTTTTTGATCACAGAGGCAAATTGCAGACATGCACACGTTTCAAACTGTGTTGGTAACGTGAAAATAGCGAGAATATATTTCTTCACTTGAATTAACTCGCAAAGGTATGTCTTGTATGTATTTTGCGTACTCTAGATGGCACTAGTGTATTTTTATTACACTAGAGTCCCTATGTATAGCGAATATAGATACTTGACAGATTTGGAGTCACTAGCACTGACGAAAACCAATCAGTTTGAAACGTGCGCATGTCTGCAATTTGTCTCTGTGATCAACAAAACCTTGTCGAGTTTGTTTGAGTATAGAATTGTTATATAGATGTATGTTACACTGTCTTGATTTGTAGAACTTTCTATTACCATAGCTCATACTCCTCATTAATGATAAACTGAAAATATAATAAATTAAGGCGTCACTTTGTTTCATAATCATCCAGATTATTCACTCACTCTTATGAATCGACAAATTTCAAAACTTCATAGAGAAAATAGATCGATTCAATTAATTTTCTCATTCCATTTAAGAAAAAATACGACCGTTCACGGTCATATAAAAAATTTTAGTGTTCAACGAAGAGTGGGAAAAGGCGAAGTCTTTTTTGAATATCCTTGTCGCAAAATCCTGAGTTATGGCGCAAGTGTCCGATTTCAATTGTGGGAATAATAATCTGACATTACCTGCGCCATTTCAATACAATTTACGAAATTTGAAGGTACACGGTATGGAGACTCGCAGATTGTTGATAGAGGATTATATTGTATTGGACAGGTAGAAGTGGGGCGGTATTGTTAAAACATAATTTATTGCTATTATGAGCGAGTTTATCGCTGGAAGCTCGATGACGTGCCGCTACATTCATTGTTTGCGACTGGTTTTTTCCCCATCTTTTTCATCCTCGGAGTCCTGATTTATCTGAGACAGTCCTACCTCCGTGGTTGCCTCATTGTTATGTCGAAGTTCGCTGTTTGCCCAACACATTCCCCAGCAAGAATAATTATATTCGACGGTAAACAGATGTTTTGTGCGGAATCTTGAGATACTTAATTAATAACAAGGAGGAGCATGTAACATTCCTTGTAAAATAACTGAAGGGGAATTTGGGAGGTCCTCTTTAAATTTGAGCTGATCTTCAATGATTAATCAATTATTATATCACTGAATCTGCTTCCCAAATCGGCTTCTAATTATGTAGGGTGTATACAGGTGTCCCAGAAGTCGACGTCAAGCCGGAATCAGGCACTTTCTTTTATTCAATAAAATTTACACCCTATGATGAATTTTGAACTCCTGTTGCTACAATTTTTTACCTTTTTCAAATTTTATTTTTCCTATGTTATCTCGAATAGTGCTTCTGTAACCTGTAATCTTCAATTCTAAGCCAAGTGCTCCAGCTTGGAAAATAACGTCACTTTTTGCCGAACCAAGTATTCAAAATTAAAGTTTCGCCAAAAATTCAATTGATTTCACTGAAAAAAAAAGTTTTTCTTTGGGAAATTCAGGTTTTATGACAAGATCTAATGAATTCACATAAGATGTTCAAATTGCCCTTCTTCAGCCGCAAAACATGCACGACATCTTCTTAAAAAAGATGGGAATATCAGAAGGGCGAATCTGCCGTTATAGACGAATTGCATTCCTTCCCTTATTCTCTCCCGAAGCTCAGCTACATTTTCGATTTCCGACCACAAAACTTCTTTCAAGAGTTGTGAGTCTTGCCGGTTCTTTTGAAGCATGGTTTGGCAAAACGTAACCCAAGGTTCATAATCCCGAGGAAACAGAGCTTGTACTCGCTGTATATAATATGGGTGGAGCTTGATTTTTTCAATAGTCGGTGAATTGTACTTTTGGGCATCCCTGTGCTTCGCTGAATTTCACTGCACCAGCGTTACATCTGCATTCTCCATAAATGAGGTGGCATATTCATGTGTGGTATACGCAAACATAATTGCAATATACAATCACAGGTTAGTCCATGTAAAATCAAAGTTCGTCGTAAAGATATCAAAACTATCCAAATCACAAGCAAACAAATCTAATAAACGAAGCCAAAAGTCGTAAGTACACAAATAACACGATCAAATACGGAAAGATGCGCAGTAGACCAAAGGGCGTAGCGTACTGACCTTATGGCGTTTACGTGTGCCAATACCAAATAGTGGCGGCACTATCTGTCTCACTCACACTTTTTGGAAGGACTTACCCCACCTCATTCAAAACAGATTCTTAAAGTATTGAATGCACTAGAATCATTTTTAGAAAATTCGAAGGAATTGTTCGGAACTGTGTTTCTTTAAGAATGACCGTTTTTTTTGACCGATCTAAGAAATAATGTAGTAAGTGTTATACCATTTTAGAATCCCTAATAAATGCGCTAACCTTTAAAGTAATTTGCAAAACTGATGTAGTACACTTTTTTTAGTACAATCAGTTGAAGTTGTGCGAAATATTAATTTTGAATACTTGGTTCGGCAAAAAGTGACATTATTTTCCAAGTTGGAGTAACTGGCTTAGAATTGAAGATTAGAGGTTACGGAAGCACTATTCAGGATAACATAGGAAAAACCAAATTTGAAGAAAACAAAAAATTGTACCAACAGGAGTTCAAAAATCATCGCAAGGTGTGCGTTTTCTCGAATAATAAAAATGGCAATATAATTTGAAGAGTACATGACATAGATTTTTTTGAATATTTTTCTGATGTCTACTATGACGCAGCCTGTTAACTGATTCCGGCTTGACGTCGACTTCTGGGACACCTGTATGAGTAGTTGCGAAAAGATTTAGGGGTGATTCCTTGATCATTTTTTTGGTGATGTTCCTTTATGATTGCAAATTGTAGAAAAAGCCACCCCTAACCTTCTTTCGCAAGAAACTTTTTCCATATTTCTATTTCACAATAAAAAAGTAATTTTGGATAGCTTGATTCATTCTTAACAAATAAGGTCTCCTGTAATTTCTTGCTGAAATTCAAGGTTTTTGAGGAAAAAAATAATTTATCAACATGATAGCGTTAGTCGTAGAGGGTGGAATTATTTCTAGAATTTATCTAGTAAGCGGATGTCATTTTGTTATGACAACTGACGATTAACTTTGATTCAGTTATAATTATTTTTTGATCATTATCATTTTAAGGTTTTTGTCACATACCCATTAAGATGGCGTGTACACAAATCGAGAAATGATCGATATGCATTTTGTTTACGGTTTTTCTCTGAGAGCACCCTGAAGATATGCAGAGAAGTTCCCTGAACGTGTGGTTCCACATCATGCTCTATTTACACGAATTCACCAACGACTACGAGAAAGTGGTACATTCAAAATAAATAAAAATTATTTTGGTCGTCAGCGCCTAATTACAATTCCAGCAATAGAAGAAGCAGGAATGATTGAAAAATATCCTCAATTTTTGAAAAAGGTCCTATTCATAGACAAGTCTAATTTTTCTAGAGATCTAATATCTCATTTTCAGATACTGAACGGTTTCAGGCGTTACTATTTGGTAGTTGATCATAATTAAAACAATTTGTAGAAATTACTGTGTTTTACTACCAATAAATTGATATTTTACACATTTAATTCTAAATTAACTGTTCCATTTAAAGGTGGGATAGTTAATTCCCGAAAATATTATAATTTCTGACATAATTTTGATACGAATCGCAATAATAGTCGAAACTGCAACATTCAACTCTTTAGCAATTATTGAATTGAATCAGTCCTTACCTGGTGAAAATCCATATTAATTAATATTTAAATAAGGTTATTCTGATTTTCACAATTTTTATTGTAATGTTTACAACAATTGTTTCGCTATCACGATAGCATCATCAGGCAGTTTTACATTTTGAATAACTCTAATTAATTTATCTCTAGGGATTCTAACAGGTTTAGGACATAACTTTTACTTTCTTTATGAAGAATTTCAAAATTATGGTTGAAAGTGTGTCGTGTTTCTAACAACTGGTTAGAATGTATGGAATTATTTTTATTATTGTTGAAACTCTTCAAATGTTCACAAATTCTATGATGGAAAGTTCTTCCAGTCTGTCCTATGTGAACTAGATGAATTAAAATAATAAAATAGCTTTGAATATGATATATCCTAAAATTAAAGAAAATTTTAAATACATTTTCTTAAAATACAATAAGGGTATTTCTGAGAAAATTGCTACATACCTCAAAACTAAAAATTATTTAAAAACTTTATTTAAAGCGTATTCAAACTTGACTACATTCATTAAAAATGAAGGACTGTACACATAAAGAAGATAAATCGGGGGTTTATAAGTTAACCTGCGGTGATTGCCCTAAAGTTTACATAGGACAGACTGGAAGAACTTTCCGACATAGAATTTGTGAACATTTGAAGAGTTCCCTCAATAATAAAAGTAATTCCACATATTCTAACCATTAATAACCTTAATAAACACAATAAAATTGGAATATTCTTTAGCAATTGATTTGTTGATAATGGTATTCCTATGTACTCAGTTCATCTATCGCTTAAAACTCAAATGAAACAAATAATTGACTCCTGACTGATAATAAACAAACAATAAGTTACTCTAATTGATTATATTTGTTATTCATGAAGAAGCCGCTGAAAATATCCATTTTGTTGAAATAGGTGAGAATATTTAGAATTTCCTTCGCATATATCACAGCTCGGAAATATATTTAGCGCACCAGACTATTACATCCCACATGCTTCTACAACAAACGGCTGAAAAATGTGCTGAAAATCGTTTTGTTGGCGATATTGCACGGGACATCTGATACGGACGCATCCAGTTAGCTTTGGCCGTTTCTGCACACAGAGTTCAAATACAAGAGCAATAACGATCTGTATTTGATACAGCAGAAATAGGTTGTGATTTTACAATATGAGTATTCAATTTGTTAAAAAAGTATCGAATGCTAAATTTTCATTAGAAGCGGAAAACAGTCATTGGTAATTTGGCAGCAATAATGAATGTTTACGACCAAATTTATTATTACTTCAGTATCATCATCATTATGAGCCAAACTTTACAATCCCCGGAGCAAGGACCTCTCCAAATTTCTTCCATAATATTCCTTTCTTTTTCTTGATATAATCCTGCCATCTTGTTGCGGGACGATTGCAGCTTCTTCGACCATCCCTTGGTTACCATTCCTGCACCAACTTGATCCATTTTTCAGTTGACATTCTTGATGTATTGCCAGCCCAAGTCCACTGTTTCTCAAACAGTTCTTTGCCTACATTTTTATTTGTGTTTTTCTTCTGATATCTACATTTATTATTCGGTCTTTTAATTTGATTCCTAATAAACTTCTTCCCATTCCTCTTTCACTTACTTAACTTTTGTGTTTGTTTTTCAGTTAGAGACCATCTGATAGAACAGGCAGTACACACATATTAATCGCTTCTCTCTTGATATTCATGGAAAATCGCCCTTCAGTATAAACGCAATTGATCAGTACTGACTCCAAGCGTTTTCTATTCTTCTCTTTATCTCTTTGTCCTGACGATTTGTAAAAGAAACGATCTGGCCAGATAACAATATTCCTGAACATGGTCAAGGGTTTTATCATTCATTTTTATTTCTTTTTATTCACTATTTGTCATCACTTTAGTTTTGGTTTAATTTATCGTTAGTCCAGCTTCTCTACTGTCATTCAGCATTTGTTCCTGTTCTGAAAAGAGGACAATATCGTCCACGAATCTGAGATAAGATAAATACTTCCCATTGATTGTGATGCTTTGTTCATTTTTCCAATCAATGGTTCTGAATAATTGCTGTAACAACGCTGTGAATAGGTTTGGGGAAATAGAGTCTCCTTGACGTACACTGTTCCGTCCTATTGTGTTATTTGAAGTTCTGCTTATTTGTTCTTTAATATTATACATGGCCCTAGAAAACATGGAAAGTCATTCAGAGATTTGATATATTTAGGCCTGTTAATTTCACATGACACAGCATTCTAAATTATGAACTGATTGTAACCTTCTTTTCTTGCATTGATCTCATAATTTTCTGTAACCAATAAGAAGGTTTTTTTCGTTCATTCAGTCCACCTCCAAATGGACCTTCCAATCATTTATGTTAATTTCCCTCTTTTTGTTAGAACGGATGCATCGAGCACCTCTAACGTTCAGTCTTTGAAAAGACTGTAAAACCATTATTCCAGGAATAGTCAAACTTGTCGCATGTAGCCTTTGCTATATTATACACTATTACTACACTAATTAAATTTGTCGTACGTAGCTTGTGATATTTGGGTCCAAGCTGTAGGGTTATTATTGTTAATATAGTAATCCAGTCGATTGCCAAAGTATTGGCAAATGCATTACATCTGTTTTCAATGTAATAATCATATCTTTTGACTTGGTTTCGTCAGAATTCAGTCCATAAACCCATCGAAATCAATAATCGAGATTAATTAAATTGCAATTGCCTTTTATTTCAAAATACTGAAATAATAAGCAAAATACCGCGGTAACCTAACCGTGGTACGTTACAACATCCATTGATCTATCCCAAAATATACCCGCTTTTTTTAATATCATAATAAAACCCCTCATTAGAAAACCCTACATATTGAAACAAGAAATTACCAAAATTTGAATATCAAAACAGATTCATTGTATGTTAGTCTTCTACAATTTTAATTTCAAAAAGATTTTATTCAAAAAACTTTCAATATTAAATTAATGTCTAAAATAAGCACCACTTACGTTTAATAGAGGTATATAATCAAACTTCAATATATAATGTCAAATGGAATAAATAAACCAACAGATATAAGAAAGTCATTAAAATTAATAAATAAATATTTAAAGGAGATAAAATTTTATTAATTTCAATCATTTTCTTATATCTGTTGGTTTATTTATTCCATTTGACATTATATATTGAGTTTTGATTATATACGTCTATTAAACGTAAGCGGTGCTTATTTTAGACATCAATTTAAATCTAAAAGTTTTTTGAATAAAATTTTTTTGAAATTAAAATTGTAGAAGACTAACATATTTAATCTGTTTTGATATTCCAATTTTGTTGTATTCCTTCTATCAAGTAAAAAGCCTTTTTCTATTTTATTTTATATATAATATATAATTATATTTTGGCTTCAATAAATCTCATTATGGAATGTCAATGAATTTAAATAAGCCTTAAAAATAAATCACACTATTCTTTGATTTTGTTATAACATAGATCAATCTTGATCTTAAATTTGGTCTGTTTCGAAGCATCCATTCTTAGCACGTGTTTGTGGGTATATAGTTGTAGTTTTTTTATTTTGATATTTGGAATATTAGAAGAAGAGATTACTTAGAATTATATTTGTTTTTTGAAGATATAGTGCATGTTTTGGGAGATTTTTGAATTAACTTATTCGAATATTTAAATATATTATATATTTCAAATGAATTATATTCTTTGAGAAGTCCTTAAGGTGTGTTCATGTTTTTGAAAGGCAATTGGTGTTCTTAAAGGTAAGATCAGAAACAAAATTTTGTCTCCTTTAAATATTTATTTATTAATTTTAATGACTTTCTTATATCTGTTGGTTTATTTTTTCCATTTGACATTATATATTGAGTTTTGATTGTATACGTCCACTAAACGTGAGCGGTGCTTATTTTAGACATTAATTCAATTCTAAAAGTTTTTTGAATAAAATCTTTTTGAAATTAAAATTGTAGAAGACTAACATATTTAATCTGTTTTGATATTCAAATTTTGTTATATTTCTTCTATCAAGTAAAAAGCCTTTTTCTATTTTATTTTAAGAAATTACCTGTAAATCTTCAATTGTACAAACCAGAAAACATAGTCGGCTCAAGAATCTAAGAACGATAATTATCAAGGTGTTGTATTGGGTTTCCCAACTCATTTTTATGTTCTTTGCTGTAGAGAAGCGATCTGAACATAATGAATTCAAATTCATTTCAAGAACACATAAAGAACTGTGTACATAATTAATTGAAAACAATCTCGCGCATAATATGGGCCTTTTTTACACTCGGTAACCGAATAGGAAACTTTCTCGAATTTCCATTTTGATACGCCTAAACTGAGTTTTCGATTCATAGTCGAGCGTACAGCCGGCAATTTGTTCATATTTACGGGCTTCATAAGCATAAATCATTCGTGTATGCTCAGCTGTATATTAATGTGATTCGTTTCTGAATGAAGTTTACTGCCAATTACTCATTTGACTCGTTTGTATTACTCAATATACAACTTTACGGACGGTTTTCTCCCGCTTTCTGCAATTTTAATGACAAATAATGATGATGCTGAGGAGATTTTACACCCGAAACGTCTGGGATTTAAAGAGACTCTGAGGAATTTGAACTAATCATAGCTATTTCATTTAAATTCTTATCGTAGAACTTTCACTACCACTTGTAATTAACATAATGTTAATACTCTGTTGTTGAAGTAATGATAACGTTGATGTAATCTTGAAGGAAAACAAAGAAGTGAATGATTTTTAGTCATGTACTGGCAACGAAACAATATGATGATAAAGAGTGGGGCATCTAGAGTTTGCATTTTAAAGTAGTGGTTACTAGATAGCTACATTTTTTCGTGAAAACTGGATCGTTATTTAATAAAACATTCCGTTCTCCTTCAGTGAGCACACCTGAAAACATTGTTGTTGTAGCCCAAAATGAGTCTGAATATCCACCACCCTAGTGGTGGAGAATTTTGCGTTCTTTCCAATGGTGCACACTGAATTTTGATTAAGATGACAGTTTTCAAGTTATGCTATGTTTTTAGTGAAAAATAAGTGAAACATTTGTGTTGTAAGGTATCTGTAGAATCGTCTTGTGAAATTTTTCTAGAGATAACTTGGGTATACGGTAAAATAATCGATATTGTAAAGGTTTCCAAAATTTTCTGATTTTGATTTAATTTCAAGAAACTTAATCAAGTATGACTTGTTGAGGGTTGTTAAAATATTTAACTAGTACGGGATGATTAACTGATGATCTCATCTCTATAACACCAATCTTAAGAAGTCTTCCTGGACAATTGGCACATCATAAATCATCTTCTCCTCAGAGTCTGCTAGACTGAAGAATCCAATTGACGGAATGAAATTTACGATGTAAACAGATTTCTATCCGGCAATAACGACAAACATACAGTCCTATGAACTCGATTCTTAACTATGCAAATGGAAATATGACTTTTAAACGAAGATGGCAATTTAAAATTATTACATTGCACATTGACGAATTAAAATCGAAGAAACTGTTCATCTAGTCCAGTCTGCATCGATAAGCTTCAATGTATCTGGATGGCTCATAGAACGATCGTTTATCTTCATATCAATTATGTGCGACCCCGTGACACTTCTGGATTAATTGACGGATTTATTGTTCGGAATGAGCCGCATTAATTGATCGTATTGCAGATGCCAGACCGTTGGAGATGGTGGAGACACCGTCATGCGTGCGTACGTTGGATGACTGGTCGCCAGTGGTACGATAAATAAGAACAAATTCTCTATATTTTTCCACTGTATGGCTAGCCCAAGTGGAATAGTAATGAAGGAGCCAAGTTATAACTAACGAACCTGGCACCAGGACTATCAAAGCAAAATTTCGTCAAATATAAAGATTCGGTGATCACTGGAGCACTTTTGACAAAGGGATCAACGAATTTGGGTTTCTCAAAACAAGTTCATTACGAACTACGTCATTAGTATTACTTGTGTGGAAGGCGAAAAAAAATTTAACTGTCAGAATTGCACCACGAAGGATAGGCATTGATTACTTTCATTTATTGAATTTGATTATTAACATTGTAATCTGGATTTATTCCTTTTACTGAGTGGTTTTGTTGAAAATAAACCGTATTATGAAACCAAGATCATCATATCTTGCAAAAGCATCACTTCTGTCTTAAATAATTCACTTAAATCATCTTCTGATGATGACGATGAGCTAATTTCGTAAAGTATTTTACAATTAGAACAAAAACTAGCAGTGGCTATCTATTCGATATCAACAGTCTAAACAGTGTCCTCTGGACACGCAGCCTTCATAACTTACTTTGTCAATTTAAATTTTCGGCGCACGCGAAGCACCCTTTGGTTCTCCAGAAGAGAGCAGTTCGACCAATCTTGAATTTGAAACCAACAGAGAGCTGTGGACATGTTGAAAATACTTAGCATACCAGCTATATACACACATCGTAAAAAGTCTTGCCTTGGACACTTTTCCATCCAATGGTTTGTTTCACAATTTCAACACTAGGAGAAGAGACGATCTTAGCATTCTGCATCACAGCCGAAAATTTTCTCAGCAGGGTGTGAACTATTGGGGTCCCAAAACCTACAATAAACTCCCAGATTTCGCGAAGCAACTGTCTGGAAGGAGTTTCAAGAACAGCGTGAAAATATTCTCCTTAATGAAATAATTTATTCCTTGAACACAAATGACATTTAATGTAAATATTATAGATAATACATTCACTTCCAGCCGATATTATTTTCCTTAGCTACCGGTTTTCAAGCTAACTCGGATTTATATAGTTAGACAGGTAAAAATTTTACTGCGGCTAATGTTGAAGCGATATTTGTCTAATTGCTTCTGGCCGAGTCCTACCCCATTAAGGTTTCTAAGAAAAATCATTTTCAATAGGTTTAGTGGTGAAATCATTACGGCCGGAGAAAATGTAGCTCCTTGTTCGTGCTAGGTAAAATACCTTGTTCAATTTCAAAGAAATCGAACAGTCATTCAATACTATTTGCAAATTTGCAATGAGTTTATTGCAAATGGAATTTCTGTGTGATCGAAATTTCCTAAGATTTGAAGCTGGTCTGAAATATTGCCAGTATATCAAAAAAGCCTGCGTATTTCAGAATCAACATAGGATTTGAATCCCTACGATATACTCAATATAAGTAGTCTCTGTGTAGACTTGGTGTTAGAATTATTATTAGATATAACTAATAATATAGGGCAACAAACTAGATAAGAATTGAGTGGACTGTATTAAATGATTGTTTTAAATGTTGAACCTGGTTTCAGGGATTGAAAGAATACTACAAGTATGGAAAATATATTGAAGTATAAAAAATATATGTCATAAAATGATAATGTATACAAAATTAACTTACTGTACTTCTTTTGTGTGTGCTGGAAGCAACCGGTGTAGTAGAACCGTTTGGGAATACTGACTAGTAGTGAATATTGAATCAATAGTTGACTTGGTACATCAAGAATTACACGAAATTTCGTCTATGGTTTCTGTGGTTATTCTTCTTTCATAGAGAAATTAACTTAAATTAGAAGCAACCACGGTAGAAAGATTATGCTTCATACAACAATATTGAAAGACTATAGAATGTACATGCGCAAACATTTTGCGCATGAGATTACATGTTGTGGCGGCAGTTTGTGCCTTAGCACTATTTTTATCCACATTCATTCATCACATTATACTGATTATATTTAACATTATCCTCCTTCAGAACGATATCCGTTCAATTCCTCCTCTCATCATTGGCATTCAAGACATCATAAATTATATTAAAGCCGAATGAATTGCATGGATTGTGTGGGGTGCCCTTACTATTGATATCGAGGGATGAAACGCTCCGGCAAACGTCGAAATATTTAAATAACAAGATTGCAATTACTACGCCCCTATTTTTAACTCAACTAGGGTGCATCCTTCAGATTACTTCGAATCACCAACGACTAGAGCAGGACAAATTCATTATGAAACGTCCCTACCGTGACATTTTATTCAATCCGGGGTATTTCAAAGATGCAATAAACTGTTTGGGGGTGGATTCATGTTGAGAGTAGCAGAAGGGGGTTGAGTAAACATATGACGGGCGATGGTCCAAGGAATTGTGAACATTTCATGATAATGCTTAGTTTGAGCAAGAAACTTTAGCTTCACAGCAAATAAATGTAACTGATTTTAAACAACATAAAGTAATGAAAGAGAAGCCTGAATTTCAACCCGCTAGTACTTTTGAAATTTGCTTTTTGGATCGGGTATAAACAAAAAAACTGAAGAATATTTTTTCAAAGTTATGAGTTTATTAGAAAGGTTAAACCTTGACATTTACGAATGAAAATTAATAAAATAAATGACGGCCCCGATTGGCTGCAGTAACCCATCCGATCAACCTATTTACAGTACATTGTCGATTGTTTGGGGCTTATGAATGGCAACTTCGATTTCGTATTTCAAGGCTTTCTGAATGGTTACCGTAACACCTATCTTTAACGAATCCCACCAAAAAATAGTCATCCGAAGTGAAAATGATCTTCGGCTCTAAAGATGATTTTTCTGGGAAAATACTTCGGCCTTGCGATCATTAATTCGTTGAGCGAAGTGGAAACGCAACGGATGGTCACGAGGATTCACTTCTTGCACTAGTTGAACTTTGTAAGCTTTCATACCGAGATCTTCATGCAAAATTTTTTTCAGAGATGTGCGAGAAATATTCAGTTCTCAAGCATGATGACGAGTCAATTTTGAGGGATATTTAGCTACATTCTGGGATGCAGCAGCAACTTTTTCAGGTGTGCCCACTGGACGAGAACGTGAACGGGCTTTTAATCAAATAACGATCTAGTCTTGGTGAACAAATTAAATGAACAGACGGTTCCTCCAGTACAAAATCCAATAACGATGGACGTTGAACGTTGGACTACATTTCAAATGTGAATAATAGGTCATAAACGAACTCAGCCAAGTTATTTAAACCCAAAATCTACCCTGACAGTTTCAAGTCTCTAGCTCCTTGAGTTAGAAAGTTGGTTTTCAAAATAGTATTAGGAGTACAAATAAGTTTCCGCCGTTTTTTAACACAAATTGAATATTTATTATAGAAGAACGGTAATATAAATTTATTTAAAATATTGCCCATCACTTGCAACCATTTTTTCCCATCTCTCGGGCAGCATTCGAATCCCACGTCTGAAGAACTCCTTGTCTTTTGAGGCTATCCACGAATCAACCCAATTTTTGGTATCCTCATAAGATGTGAACCGCCGCACCGTCAGAGCATGTGCCATGGACCGGAACAGGTGATAATCGGACGGTGCAATGTCTGCTGAATACGGCGGGTGGAGTAACACTTCCCAATCAAGTGTTTCCAAGTACTTTTTCACGGGAGCCGCAACATGTGGACGAGCATTGTCATGCAGAAGAATAATTTTTTCGATTGAGACGATGTGAGACTGCTTGCTGAGTGACTTCTAATGTTAGAGCAAGTTCTTTTTGTGTTTGAGATGAATCTTCCTCCAATAATTCCTCCAATTCTGCATCCTCGTAAATTTTCGGCCTTCCACTGCGATCTTTGTCTTCTACGTCGAAATCACCGTTTTTAAACTTTTGAAACCACTCTCGACACGTTCTCTCACTCAAAGCACCCTCACCATATGCTTCTACAAGCAATTGATGCACCTATACAACAGATTTCTTCAAATTAAAGAAGTAAACTAATATTTCCCGCAAATGACGCTTACTTGGCTCAAATTTTGACATTTTCAACTTATAAAAATTATATTTTACCAATATAAAATCAATGATATTAATAGGTTATGTTGTTCTTGAATGTCCAAACTATTTTTTAAGCCGGTTATCATCTGCGAAAGCTAACCGAAACTCCATGCCGCGCCATCTACAATAAAACGGCGGAAACTTATTTGTACTCCTAATAATTAACACTGTTTCGTTCGCATTTTCTTTGGAAATTTCTTAACATCTATTAACACGAAATATTGCATGAACATGGTTATTATTTTGCTCTCAAACAACAAATGTCAAGACCTCTGAATTTGTACTTTAGAAAATATTCCGAACTGCGAAACAGCGAACTCAGCCACAAGATCTACCCTGACCAAGCTTCAACTCTTGAGCTCTTTCCTTTCAAAAGTCCGGTCGGAACAGCCAGACAGAATTAGTTTTGACTTCAAATTTTTTACTAGTGAGTCCAGTCAAGTCGTTTAAGACCATTTTAAGTTCAAAATTAAAAAACTATAGATATTTCGGAGAAATGGTTGCCAGCTGTACAAAAACTCGTTGGTTTTTTACGAAGATATAAATCCACCATCATACCACGATGCTGTTGCAAACAAATTTGATGCCTAAAACCTTGTACCATCGGCCAAACATGATTTAACACAGTGAGACTTTTCTTTTTAGGATTCTACTTATATATGTATATATCGTATCGTACACATTGCATAATCTTATCGCCTGAAGATCAATGCGGACAAGACAAGGCTATGACTTCGGATGGATCTCAGGTGGTCGTCCAACTCGTCGAGGTCCAAATCGAACAAGTGCAAAAATTCAAATATCTAGGCTCGCTGGATCAGGAGAAGATGCCATGGACCGTAAAGTAAGGGAAAGTGTGATAGCGACTTTTCAAAATCCGGTGGCGTACGGGCTTAGACGAAAAACCTACCCCATCGCCAGCTAGAGATCAAAGAAGAAGAAGACCATCGGATAGACCTAATTTTTCTGTATTGTCAGTTGTATGCGACTCAATCTAATGAGTAGCAACTTCGATTTCGCGTTTCAAGGTATTAATCGTTTCTAAATAGTAAGCGTAACAAAATAGTTCTCCTAGGTAAAAATGAGCTTCATCGCTGAAGATGATTTTTCTGGAAAAATGCTCATCTTCATCCATGCGATCATTAGCCAATTGAGCGAAGTGGAAACGCATCAGATGGCTTCACTTTTTGCATTGGTTGAAGTTTGTGAGCCTTCATACCGAGATTTTCATGCAAAATTTTCCTCAGAGGAGTGCGAGAAATGTTCAGTTCATGAGTAGGATAACAAGTTGATTTTGATGGATGTTCAGCCATATTATGAGTTTCAGCAGCAATTTATTCAGGTATACTCACTGGACGAGAACATCAACGGGTTGTTTTGACACATAAATACACAACTTTCATGAACAAAATGCCCTGATGGCATTTTATTCCTACTGAATTTTCCACGTAAATTTCTAACAGTTTGGCTAGAAGATTCACCACTTTAGAATTAAGTTTTTTTATATTTCCCAGTTTCGTTAAAGCGTAATTTCGTTAATGTCAAATATTGAACTAACTTTCTGTCAAAACGCGGATGATATAAGTTTTGCCAGACCTGAAATAACCACTACTTCAAAATGCAAACTTTACATTGCCCACTTTTTACCTACGTTACCTTGAATACTGGCGGTAAAATTAATCTCTATGATTGAATATAAAATTTGTATTTCATTCAACAATTCTCGTTACTTTCTCGCCTACTATGATTTCAAATCACCGTTTCCTTAGCACAAGGCACAATCCCATTAGACTAAGTAATTCGTTTTAAAATCATCGCCTACTTCCTCACGACGTTCTTTGAAATCTTTTTCATTCAGTTCCAAACCCCCATCCCTTAGAATTGCAGGAAACGGCCGACAAAAAGCCTCCATTCCTTTCGTGACAACCCAATATGTTCCAGTGGGTTATTCGGCCAGATTGCTGCCTATTCCAGCAAAACTGGCAGATCTACATAAGTAATCACTCGTCGGATTATTTTGACAGTTAGTGAACCGTTGATTCAATAGCCAATTTCTCTCTAGAATGAGCACAGGACGAGGGAGAGGTCTCCTGAATCCCCCAGTTTCGACTGGGCCGCTGAAGATGGATTTATTGGGCTTTCAGTTGAATAACAGTCGAATTCGAAAGACAAGAGCCTACTCGTGTGTCACTAATGCCCAACTTTCATTCGTTCGACGCTGTAAACAAACGAAGGTCGCTTTGGAGGAGGATCAGAAACGTCTGGAAAGGGGTGAGGTATGTTTTTTCGGGGATTAAATGGGTCCCTTTTGAGGAAAGATGCGAATCGATAAAACAGTTAATTCCGTTCTATTAACTTTCATTCAATATGTTTTTGTAGGAATATCTAAGAGTTACGCTGACGTAATAAATAAATTGATTTCTCGCAAATCACTTGATGAAACATTTTGGATATTAATAAGGTGGACAAAATACACTTGGCCTAAGTTTGACATAAATGTTGTTGACATGTTTCAGGTTTCAACCCATTTTCAAAACTGACGAGAGTTTACTTAATATAACAATATACAGGGTAGTCCAACGAAAACTTAATACCTCGATTTTCCGACTTTAGAATGAAAATATTGAAATTGGCTCGGACCCGTCAGTTTCTGATTCGAGGAGGAACAACTTTTCCGCTTTTTCATCCCCGTAACTTCAACCTTCTAACGAGGGTGAGCACAACCCCTTGATTTTGAATAGAGATCAGTGAATTTGAATATCAAAACAGATTAAATCTGTTAGTCTTCTACAATTTTAATTTCAAAAGAATTTTTTATTCAAAAAACTTTTAGAATTAAATTAATGTCTAAAATAAGCACCGCTTACGTTTAATAGACGTATATAATCAAAACTCAATATATAATGTCAAATGGAATGAATAAACCAACAGATATAAGAAAGTCATTAAAATTAATAAATAAATATTTAAAGGAGACAAAATTTTGTTTCTGATCTTACCTTTAAGAACAACAATTGCCTTTTAAAAAAACATGAACACAACTTAAGGACTTCTCAAAAAATATAATTTATTTGAAATATTTAATATATTTAAATATTCGAATAAGTTAATTCAGAAATCTCTCAAAACATGCACTATATCTTCAAAAAACAAATATAATTCTAGGTAATCTCTTCTTCGGTTCTAGATAATATTCCAAATATCAAAATCTAATAACTAAACTATATGACAACAAACACATGTTAAGAATGGATGCTTCAAAACAGACCAACCTTAAAATTCAAGATTGGTCTATGTTCTAACAAAATCACAGAACAGTGTAAGTTATTTTTAAGGTTATTTAAATTCATTGACATTCACAATGAGATTTATTGAAGCCAAAATATAATTATATATAATATAGTGCATGTTTTGAGAGATTTCTGAATTAACTTACTCGAATGTTTAAATATATTGAATATTTCAAATAAATTATATTCTTTGAGAAATCCTTAAGTTGTGTTCATGTTTTTTAAAAGGCAATTTGTGTTCTTAAAGGCAAGATCAGAAACAAAATTTTGTCTCCTTTAAATATTTATTTATTAATTTTAATGACTTTCTTATATCTGTTGGATTATTTATTCCATTTGAAATTGTATATTGAGTTTTGATTATTTACGTCTATTAAACGTAAGCGGTGCTTATTTCAGACATTTATTTAATTCTAAAAGTATTTTGAATAAAAAATTTTTTGAAATTAAAATTGTAGAAAACTAACAGATTTAATCTGTTTTGATATTCAAATTTTGTTATATTTCTTCTATCAAGTAAAAAGCCTTTTTCTATCTTATTTTAGAGATCAGAGATGTTGCGATAACTTATTATTTTGAAGATAGTATCGAGTACTAATTAATTCTAAAATTTCGCTTCAAAATATCCATCGATAATGAAATAACAGCGAAAATAGTGAAAGAACAATCTGGAATTTCAAAGGTATTTAGTAGTTATGTTGTTAATTTCTTGTCCAAAAAAGTATTAATTTCTTGTCCAAAAGAGTAGACGGACCATGTTTTTGATTTACCTTAGTCTATCCTGAATTTTTAACAACGTTACAAGTGTGTCAAAGCGATTGTAGATTTGTAGTAGAATTAAAATGAAAGAGAAGAAAGGGTGGATATGATAAGATTATTTCTTAGAAATAACGTTTGATATCAGTTTTTTGGACGAAATCACCTGCAATCTAGGATTTTCGCTACCCAGCCTAAGTCACTGAATGATTTGCGAACTTAAACATTAATGAATGCCGTCAAATTACACCAGAAATCTTGAGCAACGTACTTGAAAGTTTTCAGCAAAACTTACATTACTGCATGGAAGTAAATGGTGCCCATTTTCAGCATTCAATAAACTAATCACAAAACTGAGTAACGGATGGTTTTTTCGAGTGATTGAACATTAAATTGAAATAAAACACATTTAAATTGAGATTGGATTTTTTTTATTTGAAAGATAATTTCATGACATTTATGTTTTGAAAATAATTTCCGGCCTATTCCCACCACGACTAGCTCTGACGAACCGCATTCGACCAGACAAAATTTGGACCACTTTTTCGAGTAATTCAGGCCTTATTTCATCAATAACACAAGTTATGTTGGTTTCCAAAGTGTCTATTGTTTCTAGTTTATCAGCATAAACCAATGACTTGACATAACCCCAAAGAAATTAATCCAGTGGACTTATGTCGCATGATCTTGGAGGCCAGTTAATTGAACCATTTATCGAAATAATGTTATAGCCAAATATTTCTTTCAATAAATCAATTGTTAAGATTTTTAAAGAAATATGGACCGATGATGCCTCCAGTGTGTAAAGCACAACATACAGTGCATTTTTCAGGATGCAATGGAACCTGCAGAACTTCTTGAGGATTGTTTTCACTCCATATACATCAATTTTGCTTGTTTACATAGCCGTTCAACCAGAAATGAGCTTTATCACTATACACAATTTTACCATAAAAAAGTGGATCAACTTCAAGCTGTTCTAGGGCCCAATCATCAAACAAACAACGCTTATTATGGTAAAGTGGCTTTAGTTCTTGAACCAGTCCAACATGTTATGAACGTTGACGAATAGATAAACCTGGATCATCATTAACACTATGACTTACAGCAGCGATATTTTCTTCTGTACGTACAGTTCTTTATCTTGTTGTTGTTGCATCGAGTAGAGAAATTGTTGTCCGAAATCTATCGATCTATCGAAATATATCGATCTATCGATAGTTCGACGGAGAAGCTGCTTTGATAGACGATTATATAAACCAGAAATTTCACGAAGTGCTCTATAAGTTTGGCGAATCGAACACTGATTTTGAAAACAAATTTCAACAATTTGTAAACTTTGTTGCGGCGTGAGTCTTTCCATGATAATTTGTCAATGCTTACTGAACAGAAATGTCAAAACAACATTTACCCTATACTGAATTGTTTCAGCCGTTACTATTTGGTAGTTGATCATAATTAAAATAAATTGTAGAAATTACTATGTTTTACTACAAAAAAATATATATTACACATTTTCTTGTGACTCGAGTTTCGGGAAATGAACTATCCCATCATCAGGCAACTGCAGATCTAACACTGGTACAGTGGTATTTAAACAAAAGTGATAAATATTTTGAATATTTCAACAGATTCTCGGTAACACCTAATAGTGGTACAGAGGTTAACAATAGGAACGTGATGAAAAAACCGGGTTAAAAAAGAGGGGCCTTCTAACAGATATCGGAATGTCGGCAATCGACAAAGAAGGTTGTTAAACAGATGGTACCCATTTAAATATCTCAAATAATTTTTGGGTTACATAGCTCCGTACAGTCATTCATTATTTTCACATTATTTTGTTGTATATCTGAAATATTTGGATTTACGAAGCTCCATACAGTCATTCATAATTTTTTATATTATTTTTATGGTGAACGAATTCGAAAATCAAAAGGGAAGAAACTCGATTATCTAGAATCTGTTGAAATTCACAATAATAATAATGTTCACAATAACAATAATGTAAAAATAATGAATGACTGCACGGAGCTATGTAAATCGAAAATATTTCAGATATTTAAGAAGTAACATCTGTTTAAAACCTTTTTCAACGAACATAAAATGAATTTAATGAAAAGTAAACAAAAATTCAACTTTTGCCACTTGCCAAAACATAGTAATTTCTACAATTTGTTTTAATTAATCTACCTTATGTCAAATCACAGTTATCTCTATAAAAAGTTCTATCACTCTAAGAAAAAACACCCGATACCACTCCAAATACAAACTCTAGATGTTTCATCATTTATAACAATTTATAAGCCTCAAGAATTTATAAGGCTTAAGAATTTTTTAAATATTTGATTGATTCGGTCTTTACTTGGTGGAAACTCATTTTAATTAAAAAAATGTATATCGGACAGTAATTTATTTCCACAAAAATATATTTTTGTGGAAATAAATTACTGTCTCATATTCATTTTTTTAATGAGAATTTTTTGGTCAAAATTCGAAAAATAAAGACATTTAGACGTTATGCTCGTCGCTCAGGTAAGAGAGGCAAGTTTTCTCAGGTAAAAGACTTCGCATTCAATTTTCTGAACGAGAAAGAAGCGTAGAAAAAACAAAATAAGTTCAGGACTTGATTGCATAGGCCTTAATAAGGCATTAACGACCGCTCAGCGTCGAAATTGCCTCCCAGTCTATTTAATTTTACCACTTTTCAGGTAGGTGTTGGCTGGATCTAATTAAACCTTAAACAAATATTTAATATTCAAATCGAAAATTCCGACCCCCAGTAATTTACGGCGATATTTCGCAGAAAAGAGCATCCGGCCATAATATTTCCATAGTTGCCTGATGAAAACGAAGGCAATTTGTTCACTCCTCACAATTTTGCAATTATAATGACTCTATCGATGCATCATGCGACGGGCGATTATCAATTTTTGTTATGTTTTCTATTCAACGGGGATGCGGACAAATATCTAAAGCAAATATTTGCATAGAGATTATTTTATGAGGCTGAAGGAGTTAATGATTCATGTTTGAAATTGTTCCATGAATTTAACATGAGCGGAGACCTGTTCGAGGAGTCTAGACCAATGGATCGCCCTGAATGGAAGGCGTTGGCTTCTGGATGAATGTGGCAAAAAGTCGTTGAGAATCTGAATAATTAGCAAACGGTTCGGAGCCAAAAAAGCGAATTTGATTCATCGTTTGTATGATTTGAATTAAACATGGATTTTGACGTTTTGTGGGAGGGTTTAAGCTCACTTTGAAGAGGTTTCGTTCGTAGAATTTCGAGTGTAACGTTTTATTCCACTTGAAATTGGTGGTGCGTGCAGTGATTCGATTAATTTCTAATATTCATTCTCATCAGGGGCCCGAATGAGCTTTTTGTCGACAATTGAAGCTTTATAGTGAAGATTTGGTTATACATTCTGTTAAGGCGCAAAATGCTGCCACAGCATGTAATATCATGCGCAAAGTATTTGCGCATGTCTATAGTCTTCCAATATGAAGCATAATCTTTCCACCGTGGTTACTTCTAATTTCTCTATGAAAGAAGAACAACCGTCTGTCTGACCGAGAATTCTGCGTTCGCATCGGAAGTTCTTTTTCGACAGACAGAGTGGTACAGAGAGGCGTACCCCAGGGATCTGTTCTTGGGCCGCTGTTGTTTATATTATATGCCAGTGACTTATCTCGTCACATCCGGTCTGACTGTGCTTTTTATGCCGACGACACGAAGATTTTCAATTACTCCACCCAACACAAAACTCTACAGGAAGATCTGGATTCAATATCTCAATGGTGCTCGGACTGGCTTTTGCCACTGAATATAGATAAATGTGTTGTTTTGCATCCCGGGGGCAATAATTCGCGTAGGACATATATGCTGGGTGAGCATCTTTTGGACACTGTACGATCCCATAACGATCTTGGTGTGACCGTTTGTGAGAATTTGTCGTGGTCAGAGCATATTACGAAAATTGTGAAAAAGGCGAATAGCAGGCTCTTCATGTTAAAGAAATCGTTCCGAAAAATATCATTGAGTTCGTGGATACGATTATACTCCAGTTACGTAAGACCATTGTTGGAATATTGCGGGCCTGTGTGGAATGCTGATTTAGTGCGTGATCAACAGTTACTGGAAAAACTACAACGGAAGGCAACGCGACTTTGGTTTCGAGGTGCTCGACCAAGCTATGAGGAAAGATTATGTATGGTAGGTCTCAGCACCTTCGAAAGGCGCAGGCTACGAGGAGACTTGATTTTCACTTTTCGTATATTGAGGTACAATTATGGCATGCTGAGGGACATATATAGTGTAAGCTCTGACACTCATTTGAGAGGTCACCATTTAAAACTTAAGAAGGAAAACTTTTCTGTCAGGTGCCGCAAGAATTGTTTAGTGAATCGCGTGTTCACAGTGTGGAATTCCCTACCTGCGGGAATTGTCGGTGCGAGTTCGGTTGGTGTGTTTAAGAGTGGATTGGACAGGTGGTTTGGCTGAGACTATTGTGACATTAATGAAAATTTGTTTTTTTATTGGCTTAATTTGCTGTCGGGTTTTTTTATTGGACATTTAATGAGGTATGTTTACTACTGAGGCAACAAATTTTGTTAATTTTAGGGTTTATGGGTTCGCCCCTCCCCTTGTTTGTGTATTAATAATAATAATAACCATAGAAACCATAGACGAAATTTCGTGTAACTTTTAATGTACCAAGTCGACTACACATAGAAAGGGAATTCATTCGAGAAGACATCCGAAGACAACCAGACAAGCAGTCAGTATTCAAAAACGGTTCCACTACAGCGGTGGCTTCCAGCACAGGCAGAAGAAGTACAGTAAGCTAATTAAGTGTATATTAACATTTATGACACATATTTTATACTTCAATATATTTTCTATACTTGTAGTATTCCTTCAATCCCTGAAACCAGGTTCAACATTTAATACAGTCCACTTATCTCTCATCTAGTTTGATGCTCTATATCTATATATATATATATATATAAATCAATTGCTGTTCGTTAGTCTCGCTAAAACTCGAGAACGGCTAAACGGATTTTTCTTATCTTGGTCTTGAAATGATCGTGGAGGTCTAGGGAAGGTTTAAAAGGTGAGAAAAATTCGAATAATTGCCGGGAAAACCCTAAAAACAGCCCTTTTCTGTTTCCCATACAAACGTTTTCTAACGTAACTAAAGTAATTAAGAAACCATTACACCCCACTTAAGATATGAGCAAAATCCCGAATATTGAAATTCCCAGTATTATTTTATTGGGCTAATGCCCAATAAAATAATATACTATATATAATATACTATAATAATATACTAATACTAAAAATATACTAATGTATAATACTGGGAATTTGAACATTCGGGATTTTGCCCATATCGTAAGTGGGGTATAATGGTATCTTAATTACTTTAGTTGGTAATTGATGAGATAAGAAACATCTTATAATAAGTTATCAATTACATTTAAATGATAAAGTAATAGTTTTTTAATTTCAAAAATGCAGTACGAAGTCTGCCGGGTCAGCTATTATTATTATATTATACAAAAGTTTAGGTCTTATATTTATCGATTGATGCAGTACGATGTCTGCCGGGTCAGCTATTATTATTATATTATACAATTATTATATTATACAGAAGTTTAGGTCTTTTATTTACCGATTGATGCAGTACGAAGTCTGCCGGGTCAGCTGTCGAAAATAATAATAAAACTTCATGCTTCATTCAAAACTGCTTTTTTATTAAATACGGATTCGTTTGTTTGTTCTAAGATTATATGATAAAAAAATTTAGGTCTCTTATTTATCGATTGATGCAGTACAAAGTCTGCCGAGTCAGCTATTATTATTATATTATACAAAAGTTTAGGTCTTTTATTTATCGATTGATGCAGTACGAAATCTGCCGGGTCAACAAAAGTTTAGGTCTTTTATTTATCGATTGATGTATAATATAATATAATTGGAGAAGTGCAGGTACGCCAGGCCATGTTGTATCGATCGGAAGAAATGGTAATCGGAAGGAGCAATATCAAGGCTATACAACGTATGTGGTAGGGCTTTCCTTTTAATCGTTTCAGCAGGCAACGCAATATGTGGCCGTTGCGCAAAATGACATTGTCGTGTCTATCGGCGTATTGCGACCGTTTTTCTAGCAATGCTTGCATCAATAATCCTCGGTAAACCTACCCTTTGATCCTTCCATTCGATTATAGCAGTTCATAAAACACTACACCCTACCAAATACACAACATGATCTTCTCGCCATGAATATTCGGCTTGACAGTTAATGATGAGGCATCCATACATTGTCAGACGTTGTGAATCATCATAATGGACCCACCTTGTATCGTCAGTCACAATTCGATGCAAAAAACTCCTTTTCCTTTTTCCGTTGGAGTGAAACCAAAATCGCTAACCCACCACAGCGAAGGCTATGATAAAAATATGAAAGGAAATTAAATTAAAACACTGTAATTTGCGTTAGCGATATTTGTCCATCCGCACTTGAAACATCCTACTTCGTAAAATGTCTAATAGTGAAAATGCAAACTCTTACTCCCTATCTATTTATTTCAACTTTACAATTAAAATAGTGACTCTTATTTACAATATACTACAATTTTACAGTTAGCTTGAGGTTCGAGATTTACGTAAGGACTTATCTTTGAGGTTATCCTGGAATATCGTTCTCCAAGGTGTCAAAATTATTTTCTCCAAGAATAGTTCCTATTCTGCATATAATCAGCAGGTGTTCAGTCTCAAATTGTTCCAAATGACCATTAGAGCGTCAGGAACCAAGATGGTGTGGAAATAAGATACTTTAAACCGGCACATGGAAGATTGTCTGGTATTTAGATGATCCTAGCAAAAAGGCAATCCAGTAAGATCGTTTAATTCTAAGAACATCTGGTATAAAATCTCCGGTACAAAGACTGCAAATTTCAAATACATTCTGTCAAGAAAGTACCGGGAATTATCGATTTAAATCTGGCGGGGCAATGAGGCAGGTTTCCTAGGTTGGTACCACTGTCCTTAATTACTATGCCTAGCTTGAGCGGGATCTGTCAACTAGTGTGTTTGCAACAGCTGATTAAGTCAGTCGATGTCAGAGTGCGTGCCGATTTTTACTATGGGTGATTACGTTGAGACGATAACGCCCCTTCTCACCGAGCTACGATTGTGACACGTGACAGATATAGGTTAATTTTTTGATTTTGATATTTGGAATATTAAATGAGGACTGAAGACGGGATTGTCTTAAATTATATTTGTTTTTTGAAGATATAGTGCACATTTTTAGAGATTTTTGAAATAATTTATTCGAATATTTAAATATATCAAATATTTCAAATAAATTATATTCTTTGAGAAGTCCTTTAAGTGTGTTCATGTTTTTAAAAGGCAATTGGTGTTCTTAAAGGTAAGACCAGAAACAATATTTTGTCTCCTTTAAATATTTATTTATTAATTTTAATTACTTTCGTATATCTATTGGGTTATTTATTCCATTTGACATTATATATTGAGTTTTGATTATATACGTCTATTAAATGTAAGCGGTGCTTGTGTAGACATAAATTTATTTCTAAAAGTTTTTTGAATAAAATTTTTTTTGAAATCAAAATTGTAGAAGATAAACATATTTCAATTTGTTTTAATATTCAAATTTTATTACAGTAAAATTTGTCCGAAGTTTTTCTTGTCACCCGGTATTTTCAATATATTTGGTGAAAGTTTTCCAGACTTCTGATGTTTTTAAATATGTAAGTTAATTGTTAAAGATTGAAGAAAAATTCCTACGAGAATAACTGCAGCAAAGAAATGCCATTGTTTCTGACCTCCAGCATGGTCGAATCACTATTCCCCAATTATTCTGTCAGTAAGCGAAGGATACAATATATCATTTATTTCCATCACGGCAATCAGAACGCCTCGCACATGGCGGATGATAATTCAGCATTGTCATCGTTTATTTAATCTGTACTGATTTTTAATAATCGAATCGACCGTGGTACGGGCACGGGTTCATTAAAACTCCTCTCGGAAAGTGGACTAGTAATTTCTCGTGCGGTTAAATTTATAATAACGACCCACCGAGGCGCTGCAGTTATTGGTTCTTGTCACATCATCGGTCCCACCTTATAAATATCAACGATTTTATAATATGGTTGTAATCCGCTCTCGGCCTGGCCATCAGCGCCGGATCTGGAGATTTCGATGGTCGTTTGGTTCAGAACGATTCCACCAAAGGACTTCCGATCAGTTTCACACTACAAAATTTTACTGCCTTTGAAATTCCTTGAATCCTTTGGTAATATGAGACTTATTACAGCTCATACAGCTGGTTATTTCGAGTCTTGAAATACTTTTATTATTCGTTTTTGACAGAAGATTTGTTCAATATTTGACGTTAACGAACTGGGTCGATTAACGCTTGCACAAAACTGGGAAATATCAAAAACTCATTTCCAAAGTAGTGAATCTTAATTATAAGAAAAAATCAGGACTAATGATAATAAATTAAATTGTGAAATCGGAATTTTTCTTGAAAACCTATACCAAATGGTTAATTTTTAACTGAGACGCATAAAGTAGGGACTTTATTTCACAACATGTGTCCAATATATGGAAACATACCTTGGAGAGGGACAGTTACTTCGCTTATAAAGCGTCCAGGACTGTAAAACTGATTGAATTAAATTATCTTTATTTCATGGCGCTGCTCGTTAAAATTCAATCTTCATTAATCCCCATATGTTTTCAATGGGACTAAGATCTGGTGAAGTTGCTGGCCATGAAATGGTTGTCACTTGGAATTCTTGCATCCAGTTTGGCTTCTTGCAGTATGCTGCGGAAACTGCCACGCCACTCCTATGAATATAAAGCATGCGCCGTTTCAAGGAGAAAATCGTTTAGAATGCCACAATACTTTTCAGTATTAATGGTACCATCAACTGTACAGAGAAGTTGGTAAAAAATTCGAAAATTTAAAAGGTAATAGGTTGTTTTGATAGAATTTTTAAGTAACATAAATAGAGGTTAATACTTGATAGAAGGTATAAAAAAGTATTTAAATATTTTAAAATTAGCCTTCCACATATTTAATTTCAAAAAATTATATTTAATAATTATAACTTAACAAGAATTAAATTAAAATAATGTCATATAAGTACCACTTATATCAAACGACATGAAATAAACCTTCATTATAAGACATCCAAATGATATAACGAAATCCAATAAATAAAAATTTTTAACCAAAATCCTATAAATTGAATATTTTGAATAGACAACATTTTGTTTCTGCTGATCAATCGTATGGACACAAATATCTTTCAAAAATGTTTGACATAATCTTAAGAATTTCATCATAAAACTATCTTACTTAGAATATTCAATATTATTGGATATCTAAGTTACTTTCTATAAAATCTCAAGATATGTAAAAACATTACTGAAAACCAAGTTTTAAGAGGAACTTTGTTTCGTCAGTATTCAAATAATTCATATTCAATAAAATATTACATCAATCAACAACAAATATTTATTCACCCTTCAACAATTTACAAAATTTCTGGTAAATGAATACTGAAAAATTTAAATGGAGTTTGAATGAAGGTTAACTACAAATAAATAATTCTGTCCTTTACCCTTGATCAAAAGATTGAATTATTTTATTCATAATATAAAATTATTTGGTTTCCTTAACATTCTTTATACAGATAGTCCTTGTGCTATAACAGAGGCCGTTAAATTGTCTTTCAATCTTTTAGATCAAGGGTAAACCACAGAATTATTTATTTGTAGTTAACCTTACTCCATTTAAATTTTTCAGTATTCATTTACCAGAAGTTTTGTAAATTGTTGAAGGGTGAGTAAATATTTGTTGTTGATTGATGTTATATTTTATTGAATATGAATTATTTGAATACTGACTGAAGGTTTCATAGGTTTTTTTCTGGTTTCCTATGGAAAGGCTGGCTGTTTTCTAAAATATCATAGATTCGGCCCTGTACAAGCCAGTCTGCTGGGGAATCTGCTGGGGATTATGATTAATTTTGTGGCTAAATGAAGTTAACCTTTCGCAAGTGAGAATTCGATACACAGCAGAAGGAATAGGTGTGAGTGGTTGCGAGACATAAAAAGATCATTTTTTATGGAACCGTAAAAAACATTTAAGGCCTCAATTCGAGCAGGTTGGTGAATGCTGAAAGGATTCGTTTTATATTCATATTGAATAATAATGATTGAAAAACGCTATGGTAAGGGATGGTTTTAGCGCATTTGCACCAATAAAATTTTCATTCAAATGTCTACATCTAGTTTTCTTTCGATCAGTAACACAGACGCTTGGAAAAACCGCATACTGTAAAATTTCTTCTCACAATGATATGAGTTTAAGGATGAGGATTAGAGGTCAAGACTTTTGACGATGTGTGTATATGATCTTTCGCGATTCTGAACAACTGGCCTTAAGAATTTTGAATAGCTACCCCCTGAACGCGTCAAAATTAAATTGAAGCGCGTTCAATGTGGTCAATTTTCATTTCAATGTGTCTGAAATGCAGACACTTCCAAAAAGTTCTGGGTGACATTTCAGTTTTATGATATAAGGTTACTGGAGACCTGACAAAGATATTTCTAGCACAAACCATTCGATAATTTCAACAAAGATCAAATGAAAGTTCTGTTTTCGAATTTGTGTTTCAGTGAAGTTCTTTCTCATAGACATTAGCGAGTGTTCAATTTTGTGAGATATATAAGGGCACAGGTCGTATCTCTATAATTTTGAGATCGTTCCAGTAGCCATTATTAATAGTCCTCAAAGGGGTCCTCAATCTGGCAACAGTTAATAATGTTCTGTGGAACGACACCACGGTGTAACAAAATTTCGGAATCCAGCTCTGCGCGTGATGAATGAGCCAACTAAAGTAAACACCGAGTTTGATCAAAGCGAATGCCAAGGTCTCCCCCAACTAGGCACGTAGTGATGACCCTCCGTTTCCAGGATGAATCGATGGCATCCTTCATATTTTTCCCGTATCGCTCGCACTTGTAGCACCCTCAAGTGTGCAACTTTTAATAAATGACCATGATTAAGCAGCATATTCCCTCGATGTACTCGCAGTGACTGTCAAGTTTATTATTTTGACAAAGCGGAACGTAGTTTCTGCGTCCCCGGCTTCGAGGGGTTGCCCCCCATCCAGTCTGGAATGAACTCAGGTATGATTGAGAAAAATGCGAATAATAAATCTTGTGAATTTGCGGGGATATTTTTCTCTGATAAAAAACATTGATGAGAATATTTGGATTATTTCTATTTCAAGATTAGAGAGAGAAGATATGTTTATTGCTCTAGCAAATGGCTAACGACTTTTCTAGAAAGAGAAGTGAACATAATATTTGAAAAAAAAAAAAAAATTCGTCCACCGAAAAGGCTTCTTATTGCACCCATTAGTGTTTGATCAGTTACTTCCTTTGGTTCTGTTCTTAATTCGAATCTTGTAGAACAACAGGCTGGAGGACTTGGAGGTTGTGTGGTCTCCCCACACATTTCTTTCCCAAGATCTGAAATATAGTTAGAATCACTCAATTTGGTTGTGAAGTGGATTTCCTGGATGGCGTATCTTACTCAACATCCTTAAACTACTGCGTTCTGCTTCTTCGATATTATTAAGGGCGGATCTTCAACAGTTATTATACAGAATAATCCATTTTGTGCTTCCGAAAGTTAACGTAATAAACTTTTTCATTCAGAATATCGATCAATTTTTTATTTTTTTTAATATAATGCTTGGACCTTGCTATATGTGTGAAGTACAACATCATTCAAATGCCCTCCGCGTGATCTCCTACAGGACTCCATCCTTGTGAGATAATTGACTCGCCGGTACCTTGTGGGCAATATCTCAGCAATTACTTGATGGATGTTAGTTTTCAGATCGTCAGTAGTCTGAGGATTCGTGAATTCTACCCGTTGGTTGTATTGGCATGTGAAAGTAGCTCTTTTACCAAGTGATTACTCAGCAGTCTCCACAGTCTGCCTCCAGAGGCAGAAAGTGTAATGAAGGTTACGCCTTATCATCGCGCGAGGTGAGCACCCGTCCGAAGAGATGAACCCACCAGCTTCCAGTTTGGGCTTCAGGTCTAAAACCTTCAGCCGTCTGACTGATAGTAGCGAAGCACTGTCCAACCTCTACTGGCTCTGCATGGTCAGTAACCGAATTATTTGGGATGCAACTCACACGCCGGAAGGGCTTCTTATCCATCCGAACGGAGTCTCATGAACTGAGATAATGTCTAGATTGGTGCCTCAATTGATTCTGGTATGAGCACCGTCAATCCGGCCTGTACGCCCGAAAAGCTGAAAGAGAAAGAAAGGAGTTTTGGAGAAAGTATTATAGAGCACTCCGCGCCAGCACAACTAGGTGAGGGACCCCCACAAGTAACCTCTCCCACACCAAAGAGGATCGCCGTAGCGATGCCACCACTCAATCATTTGAGCAGAGTGTCTATGGATTATGAAAGACTGAAGCAACGAATCAACACAAATAACAGCTTGTCAGCATAGACCCCCCGCACCACAGGATCGCTGTTGCTGTTCGCCGCCAAAAGCGAGGCTCCGAAGCGTCATAGGATTGGGCTTTAGGATCAAAAGGGCGCCAGAGTTTGGGGGAGAGCAGAGTGTATCTTAAAGGACCCTAAAACCTTGTCGAAACGTCGTAGTCTCCTTTCCCTCCAGCGGACCACTTCCGAACCCGCAGTGGAAAAAGATAAGCTTAAGGATCCACGAATGAGTTAGGGGAGAGCGCAGCGAATATCCCAAGGTCCCAAACTTGTTCAAAACGTCGTAGTCTCCTTTTGTCCTCCAACGGACCAATCAGGACCCCGCAGCAGGAACTTCAAGAACTAAAAATGGAGCCAAATTTGGGGGCGAGCAGAGCGAATCTCCCAAGCTCCCCAGCTTGCTCGAAACGTCGTAGTCTCCCTTTGTCATTCAACAACCATTTAAGATCCTTCAGCGGGCTAAGAGGACGAAGGTTGGAAACCCACGCTATGGACTAGCGGGGATCGCCTTCGCCAATGAAAGGAAAAACAGAACTCTAATCGATCGCAGGGTCGCAGATTCTGGTCGTCAATCAGAGCCAGCTTCCCCGTACGATTCCAAGTCCTGTGGCAGGAAAAGGTAGGATTGGGACAACATGATGGAAAGGTATTATGCAAGAAAGAAACAAAGAAAGTAAATTAGGATTGCGAGTCTCTGCTTTAGGCATCATAATCATATCCTCCATCTCATAAATGAAACTAGGACACTCGTTATGACAAGCTCCCCCACCACGACAAGGTACAGAGACAGGGGGGGGAGGTCTGAGGATTATCAACATAAAAACAATCCTTCGCATAATTATCTGATAGTTTATGGCCAAATATTACTGAGTTAGATATGTCAGGTTTGACAGAATTCTCCATTTTTTATCCATGTCAGTGATATTAGGGATTTTTCACAGCTATAGACGGCTCACACTTAGTTCCATCTGGCTATCTGAGGGTTTTTAATTATGTTCAACTACCAAATGTAACGGCTGAAGCAGTAGCAATACTTTTCGACTGTCTATTATGAGCAGATAATCTCCAGGTTTCGACATGAATTGAATCTACTGTGTTTGTTCTATGGGCGCATCTATGAAGCTGACGGAAAATTCCAACATCGAAAAAAATCCGGGGGAATCCGACACTGCGCCTCGAGGCAATGAATGAGGGATGAAGGGAAAACTGTCTGCGGAAAGATTGATTTATTATTAGAAACCGTCTCGTCGTCATTTCCGATTTATGATGGAATGCACAGAGCGGATCTAGAGGGCTGCTTCGCGACCCAAGACGTTTATCTGTGTCCGAGAACATCGACTATATTCGTCTGAAACACCGATTATGATTCGAAGTTGCCGTAATCCATGGTCGAAGCGGATGCTTTTAGAATGAAAATGTGAAAAATGCCTATCGGTGAATATTTAAGTTGAGAGGGTGCGATGTTAATGAATTCCACTCATTTTCGTTCCAATTTTATAAGCTAATGATGCATGCCAGTTACCCATCAAGATGAGTTTTAGAGTATAGATGTGTTTCATCGAACCGAGAAATTATAAGCCCATGGAATAAAAATCAACTTTCACGTAATATTGATAAAGATTCCAATATACTGTCTTTTACACATAACCATGTTTATGCAGAGACTGATTTATGCTTCTTTTCGTTTTTTTTCACAAGTTCCGACGCATAACTCACAATTTTTAAGAATATCAACCGCTTATATCGAGTGTTTTTTTAGAGTGATAGAACTTTCGATATGGATAACTGTGATTTGACAGAAGGAGCCATGTTGTTGTGACATTTCTGTTCAGTAAGCATTGACAAATTATCATGTAAAGACTCAAGCCGCAACAACGTTTTCAAATTGTAGGAATTTATTTTTAAAATCAGTGTTCTATTCGCCAAACTTATAGAGCAGTTCGTAAAATTTATGGTTTACAGAATCGTCCATCAGAGCAGCTTATTCGTCGAACTATCGATAGATTTTGGACAACGTTTTCTCTATTCGATGCAACAACAATAAGACAAAGAACTGTACGTACAGAAGAAAATATCGCTGCTGTAGGACATCCAGATTTGTCTATACGTGGACGTTTACAACAAGTTCTTCGTCTACACTCATGCAAGATCCAACTGATTCAAGAACTAAAGCCACTTGACCATAATAAGCGTCGTTTGTTTGTTGATTGGGCCCTAGAACAGCTTGAAGTTGATCAACCTTTTTATCGTAAAATTGTGTTCAGTGATGAAGCTCATTTCTGGTTGAACGGCTATGTAAACAAGCAAAATTGCTGTATATGGAGTGAAAACCATCCTCAAGAAAATCTGCAGGTTCCATTGCATCCTGAAAAATGCACTGTATGGTGTGCTTTGCACGCTGGAGGCATCATCGGTCCATATTTCTTTAAAAACGATGCTGGAGCCAATGTTACAGTGAATAGTGCTCGTTACAGATCGATGATCAATGATTATTTGTTTCAAAATTTGAATGGTTTCGACCCAGAAGTGTTTTGACTCATACTGCTACCGTAACAATTGATTTATTGAAAGAAAGATTTGGTGTTAACATTATTACGAGAAATGGTCCAATTAATTGGCATCCAAGATCATGCGACACAACTCCACTGGATTATCTTCTTTGGAGTTATGTCAAGTCCTTGGTTTAGCTGAACAATTGACACTTTGGAAGCCAACATAACTCGTGTTATGAAATAAGGCCTGAATTACTCGAAAAACTGGTCCAACATTGGTTTGGTCGAATACGGTTGCTCAGAGCTAGTCATGCTGGACATATGCCGAAAATTTTCTTTAAAACATAAATGTCATAAAATTATCTTTCAAATAAAAAGAAATAGGCTTCAATCTTAATTTAAATGTGTTTTATTTCAATTTAAAGTTCTATCACTCTAAAAAAAAACATCCGATATATTCGTGAACTCACTAGTTCTCAGGATAACCAACAGTCTGAAACGTATGACCGGCGCATTAAAGGTAGCTTTAAGTAAAGGACGGTAGATGTGCGTTTATGAAAGTGATACGTGGCATTGGTCCCATTCGAAGGATCCTTTTTCAGAAAGGAACTTTATCATAAAGGAGCCTTTTGATGTTGTTTATGAAACTGGCCGTTAGTTTTGGAATTTTTTAAGTCACTAACGGCCAGTTTCATAAACAACATCAAAAGGCTCCTTTATGGTAAAGTCCCTTTATGAAAAATTATCCTTTAAATGGGAGCATCAGTTTTATAACCGCACATCGACCGTCCTTTACTTAAAGCTTCCTTTAATGCGCCGGTCGTATGTTTCCGACTGTTGGCTATCCTGAGACCTGGTGATTTTACGAATATAGTTGGTGATATTCTGTAAAAATTGTGAGTTATGCGTCGGAACTTGTAAAAAGAAAAAGAGAAGAACCATTAATCGATCTTTGCATAAACATGGTTATGTGCAGAAGACAGTATATTGAAATTTATATCATTATTACGTGCGAATTGCTATATTTTAGTACGTGGGTTATATGAATGAATATGGAAGAAAAGAGAAAAAAAGTATTACTTCAAAACCTGAGGAGGAACTATGCCTCTTGGAATTGATTGAAAAAGAGAATTTTAATATTATAGGATAAATTCTGGCAGAGAATAGAAACTGATTTCAATACAACAATCCAAATATGACAATATAAAAACTAAAACCAGAAGGTGGTAGCTGCTCAACGCAGTCATATAAAGGGACTGGTGGTGGGGCTCCATTGAAATTGAGGGAGCCAATTTACATACAGTTGAACCCAACTGTTACGAACCCACTTGCCGGAGCGAAAAAGATGTAATATAAAAAAACAGCTCTAGTAGAAGCTCAGATAGTGGCTATCAAGGAAGAGAATAGAAGAAAAGAAGAAGAGCATTCGAAGCTCAAAATATCAGATTTGCAAATTATGGAGATGAAAAGAAACTTAAATAATAATAATTAATTTTTTTTTATTTTGAATGCACTTTCTGGGAAAAGCGGTTTTAAAATTTTATCAGCATTGCTGCAGACTATAAAATCCCCTTAAATTCAAATTCGAAACAAAAATGTCAATAACACAATATTTTTATTTATTTATTCTCACTTGAAACTTTTTCAGATGTCACCTAAAGTAAAACAATGAATCTGAAATACAAACATAGAAACCTATCTAAATACATACCTTGTAAAATCTTATAAAAATTATATGAAATCTTGTCATGTTGAAAACACAAATTGAATATGATGAATAGTTTCACAAGTGACAAGCAAATTTATTTTCAATTATCACACAAATATAAATTGTAAATTAGCAAAATGTTTATTAATAATAGACTCTCACTTGACGAGCTGCATTAATAATAGTTGCTTTTGTTTGAAAGTCCTCTTCCTCCTGCACATCATGCAATCATTCATTTGGAAATATTTCGTTCCTATCTAGCACATCAGCTATATTGTGCAATACAGCAGTAGCAACAATACTTGCCCTTATGGTCGTTAACTTAACACTCATTCCTTTAGAAAGTATAGGAAAATGACGTTTCCAAACTCCATACTTTCTCTCCACCACATTTCTAGTTCGTATAATTGACTGCTTATATAAATTTTCAGCTGCAGTTATAGCTTCCGGTAACTTTGTCACAAGATAAGTCTGCAAACTATAACCACTATCACCAAGTAACAAATACCATCCAAATTCACCACTCTGAAATTGTCTTTTCAATACACTGTTATTAAGGATGGTTTGATCATATATTTCCAGTTCCATAGAATCTCAATGTCAAAAGTACTTGGTTCATCGGTTCAATACTGCTGCCTTTGAAAATTGTCAATTTAAAGATTTGGTATATAGTACATAAAATTATATCAACAAAATAATAAATCGAAATTTGTTTACCTGTAAAATGGAAAGTAAAATTGATCTGCAATTTTTTGAAGCAAAGATTAAACAGTTGGTTTTGTCAGACGAAAACGATAGAAGAAATCTAGATCATCTAACGTAGAAAAATGTCTCTCCTTCTGTAAATTTTTGGTCTTCTCACAATTATTTCTTCATCATTTGATGAAGAAGTAGAACTAAAATCAGCATTCAACATTTGGTGCAACATATTTCGTAGTACGCTAAAATTAAACAAAATGGCTAAATTGTGACAGAGGAAGGTTATGTCCACTGTTTTCGTGTTTATCGAGCACCTGCGCAGTGTCGAGCTTCTTGTTAAAGGATTTTTTTCCAGCCGTAAAGGGCCGATTTTCTCACTTTAAGATAAAGGACGCCCTTAAGTTCCCTTTAACCTCAAAACTTGCTTATGAAACACGTTTTATCATTGAAGGAGACTTCTTGGGAAAAAGGAGGCTTTAATTTCGTTTATGAAACTGGCCGTAAGCTGGAAAACCTGAGTAACTCCTAAGCACTACAGGAATTTCTGTAAATTCAAGAAGGTCTTGTCAAATAGCTATACATAAATTGCAACTCAAATATAACCGTACATTCTTAACAACTAAATGGTCCTTTATCATTTAATGACCTTAAGGCCACTTCAAGATCTCGATAGAGGAACCAGAAAATCTTATTCGCGTTGAGATACTTCGACATGTAAAAATCATTTTATTATTAATAAATTAAAATCGAATAAACATGTATTGGTGTCTACCTTCTCCTGTCATTCAGTTTATCATTATAAAAAATACCCCATAACTCCTCGCTTTGAATTATGAAGACAAATAGAGATATCTCATTCATCAGACGGACCACGATAAAAACATTTTACATCCACTGCTCCCAACCTTCTGTTTATTCTGTCCGATGCCCCTCTGTTGACTTACGAATCGAAGGTGTAGTAAAATTTCAACCCGGTAAAAGTGACAAATATTATTGTCCTTATCTGCGTGCTGCCGTCGGGCGATCGGTGCGATCTCAAGGTTTCAATACGTCAAGAGCAACCGCAGGTCAGCTCGGCCCGGATCAGCTCGGGCCTCTGGGTGGGCCAGGGGCCACCCGCGGACGCGTTCACACTCTTAATTTGTCCGAGTCGCCCTGAAATCTCATTATTCGGACACGAATTGTAAATAAATCAGTCGGGTTTTATGTAGGTTTAGGATTGCCCGGACTCATCGGACAGGTACGAATAAGTGCCTGAATAAAATTGAGTGACGGCCGGCGAGAGAACGCGAAGTTTGATTACTAAATTAAGTGCATTAACCAGTTGGGAGTTTCTGGTATTATGGCCTGTCCAGTCAGCGTGTAGAATGAGTTGTCCGTTTTGTCTTATCTCTGTTTTCGTTGCTTCTTATCTGCCTATTAATTTTGGGACAGCAGCTAATGTTGAAATAGTTTTAATGTCTCTAAGGCATTTTTCTACCTTCTAGTTGTTCGACATTTTCTCCTTGTACCTATCTGTAAATAGTTCAGTTAGATAATACGCCAAGAACTATAAGTCCACTGTCGCGGCCTGTCGATGAAAATCTTCAAAATTTGAATATCAAGACAGATTTAATCTGTTGGTCTTCTACAATTTTAATTTCAAAAAATTTTTAGTTAAGAAACTTTAAGAATTAAATTAATGTCTTTATGAGCACTGCTCATATTTAATAGACGTATAAAATCGAAATTCATCATACAATATCAAATGGAATTAAGAAAAACCAACGATTATAAATTGTCAATTAAAATTAATAAATAAATAAACAAACATTTTTTGTTTCGTTCCAGGCATGCGTACTGAACTCTTCAGACGCACAGGAATATGCATGTTGGCATATTCCTGTGTGGTATACACAGACATGATGGCAATACACAATCACAGATTAGTCCAGGTAAAATCAAAGTTCGTCGTGAAGAGATCCAAGCTATCCAAATCACAAGCAAACAAATCTAATAGACGAAGCCAAAAGTCATAAGTACACAAATAACACGATCAGATACGGAAAGTTGCACAGTACACTAAGGGGCGTAGCGTACTCATCTGTATTGCGTTTACGTACGCCAATACCAAATAGTGGGGTTACTATCTCTCTCACTCACACTTTATGGAAGGACTCACCCCATCTCATTCAAACCAGATTTTTAAAGTATTGGATGCACTAGAATCGTTTTTAGAAAGTTCGAAGAAATTGTTCGAAACTTTCTTTCTTTAAGAAAGACCGCTTTTTACCGATCGAAAAAATAATGTAACTGTTATACCATTCTATAATCCCTAATAAATGCGCTAATTTTTAAAGTATTTTGCCGAGCTGATGTACTACAGTTTTTTTTTCAGTAGTCAGTTAAAGTTGTGCGAAATATTAATTTTGAATACTTGGTTCGGCAAATGGTGACATGATTTTCCAAGCTGGAGTAACTGGCTCAGAATTGAAGATCACAGGTTACAAAATCACTTTTCGAGATAACATAGGAAAAATAAAATTTGAAGAAAGTAATAAATTATAGCAACAGGAGTTCAAAAATCATCACAGAGTGTACATTTTCTCGAATAATAAAGAATGGAATATAATTTGAAAGGTACACGACTCAGATTTTTTTAAATATTTTTCTGTTGACTACTATGACTCATCCTGTTACCCGATTCTGACTTGACGTCGTCTTTTGGGAACCCCTGTATTATTCAATACACTGCCGAGAATGAATTTAAGATCAACCCTTTAATTTGCATTTATTTTATAAATCTTTTTTTGTCACCCCCAGATAGTCTGAGAAAGCCACAATAACCGAACATCACTAGCATTGATTCAAGTTCTAAGCCTTTTCACTACAAATCTTGGGGCTTCAATTAATATTTAGCAACATAATGAAATAAAATGAAAGTTCGCGGACTATGGAATATTCATCCAAGATATCGAAGGAAAGAGGAAATCGCGAATAGAAAAATGTTTCATGATTTTACACAGACGTCAGTGGCAGTATTATGTTTTGGGGCAGTTTCATACTTTTGTATCCTTAGGGCAACATGTTGAGAGGTGAAGCGAAGAGCTGGATAAGGGAAGCTAGTTATGGACAGGGTCGGCATTTTTATCATCGACTGTTAACAGATGCAATTCAAATTTCGCAATAGAATTGAAGTATCCACAGGTATTTTAGCTTCCAAGTTTTTTGTAAAGGGTGAATCATTTAGAGGTCCTTTTTGTGGTGGGGATTTAATTCCAGATTGCGCATGCCTGGTGTTAACTGAAGTGCCATTTCGGTTCAGTAGTGTTTGACAATTCATAATGGAAAGACTTAGCCCGGCACAGCGTCTACAAATTGTTCATCTTTATTACGAAAATGGGCGTTCTACGAGGAATGTATATCGGGCAAGCTTGTCAAGAGCCTAACGACTAAAACAGAAACAATTCGGAAGGTCCGTTAGCTTCAGTTTTTGCACTAGTTGAATTTTGCAAGCTTTGAAAGGAAGATCCGTAAAATACGCCAAGTTGTTGAATATGACAGGCCACGCTGTTGAGTACGGCGACGAAGCGACACTTCACGGTCTTCGCGTATACTCTCCGCTACTGCCCCTATATTTTCTTCACTACGTGCTGGGTGTGGTCTATTTGGTCGAGTATTATCTAATAATGAAAATTGGGTCTCAAACTTACCGATGGTAGAGCTAATTGTGCTTTCGGTAGGCCGATTATGTGGACCATAAGTAGCTCTATGCGCCCGATACACATTCCTCGTAGAACGCCCATTTTAGTCATAAAGTTGAACAATTTGTAAACGCTGTATCTTTCCATTATGAATTGTCAAACACTACTGAACAGAAATGGCACTTCAGTTAACACAAGGCATGCGCAATCTGCAATAATATCCCCACCACAAAAAGTACCTCTAAATTGTTATAGTGTCAAGCTATACGTCTCACTCCGCATTAAATCACTAATCAGTGGTCTGAAATAGAAGGCAGACTTATTACTATGCGTACAATATATAACTGCATTCCATCCAATGGATTTTTAATTGAATTGGTACTTAGTTGGTGGAAATTCATTTTAACTAGGAGATTATTTTTCGCTTCCAGTTCATAAATAATCTAGAGAAGGTTCACGCCACTGTTTTCATTTCTTATGAAACTATTCTTATAAAAAACAGTCGGAAACATAGGAAATTCAATGTTAATCAAGACGAGGCTCTGCACTGCTCGTTTCGATCGAAGCATCCACCCTACTGCCATTGAGAGAGAACAGTCGTTTATTCGGCATCGCGCTGAGGTTTTGATTCTTCCACTGCTCCACTGGACGTTTTGATTAACATTGAATTTTCTCTGTTTCCGACTGTCTTTTTCATACCTGTATACTTCAGTCTCGCAACATTTTACTAACTTTATCCTACTGGGTTTTGTTGCAATTTTTACACTTCGAACTATTGTTAACTATAGAACATTTACAATATCCACATTGAGTAAAAACTATTTGAAGAGAATAGACTTTTTTACTCGTCGACGTATCGATTACGTCTTTCAGTGAGATTAAGATTATAATAGGTTAGGGGAAAAGTTTTAATTATTTTTGCGTGAAATTCAAGAATTTTGTTAACATGTTTAGGATGGTTGGATTTGGGTCAATTATACACCGTTTTGATATATAATTTGTTGCCATTTCAAAGATAGCTTCATAATGCCTCTCTCATAAAAGTCTTGATCCTTATTGGTGAAAAACTCTAGTAATCGATTTCCACAATCGTCCCTTGATGCTAATTTATTATCACCCAGAAAGTTTTTCAACGCGAGAAAAAGATAGTAATCACTTGGTGTCAGATTCG
Organism: Megalocaria dilatata; assembly: GCA_034642435.1. Classification (NCBI taxonomy): domain Eukaryota; kingdom Metazoa; phylum Arthropoda; class Insecta; order Coleoptera; family Coccinellidae; genus Megalocaria; species Megalocaria dilatata. The sequence goes on from CM067854.1 coordinate 50,249,525, forward strand.
GACTATATGGTAGATGCGTTAAAATTTCCTAACCAAGCTCCCGTAGTTTATAGTAAGTCATTACAGACGTGTGTGGCCTGACGTTATCCCAATGGAACACAACAACTGTTGATCAATTCTGGCCGTTTCTGGTAAATCGCTAGCTTCAAAAGTTCCAGTTATTGACAGTAGAGATACGAATTTAATGCCTGCCATATGGAAACAACTCATAATAAATTATTTCTTTTCGATCCCACCAAATGCATAGAAGAACCTTCCTGACCGTAAGTCCTGGTTTGGTCACCGATTGAGCTGCTTCACCGCGTTTTAACCGTGATCGTTTTTGGGACAATATTGTCCTATGTGACCTATTTCATCCCCAGTCACCATCTGTTTAAGAAATGGGTCGGTTTCATTCCGTTCAGTCAAGGCTTTGCAGATGGAAGTTCGATCCATCATGTTTTTTTTGGTGTGACGCCCAAACATCGAGCTTATTTTTGCGCCAATGGTTTCAAATTGTTTTATCGCCGATCTTTAGGTCCTGACCGATGCTACGAGTCTTAACATGCCGGTCCCCTTCGTGATTTCATCGTCATATTCGACGACAGGCCTACCAATGCAAGGCGCATATTTAACATAAAATATACCTGAACAGAATCGACGAAACCAAAATTACAAATGAAGAGCTCTTACAGTATGGGAGCCATGAACACCATTCAAAGTTACATCCGCCTGGCTGCCTTATCACCTTCATCAAAGAAAAACTGTCAAATGTCCTCTTTGTTCACTTCCATTTTTAACATCCTGTAACTCACAACTGAAAAGACCAAACAAAGAACAGCAAAAGAATTTTTTTTGTGAAATGCCACTTTGACAACGAGCATAAATCTGAAATAGTTTGGTCGATACTTTACGAGATATCGATCTGAAAAAAGAATGGATTTTTATTCCCCAAACTATCATTGAGCGCCCAACGTGGGGCTTACATCTTCTATGTCAATTGTCTCATAATAGTGCAGCTACTCGCTGTATTTATTATCAAATCAAATACTAGGTGAATAATTCAGCGTTACATCGACGCCCGACCAATTACAGAATCATGTTCCCTCCGTCCCTACCAGACTTGGCAAATACTTGTTGAGTCCCGGGATCCCAGTTATCCCGGAATCGTGTCTCTGAAGCCAACTCTGAATACACACAATCAGAAATTCGGCCTCGGGTCACGTCAGTTCCATCTGACATCCGCCTTTGCCGACTGATCAAATGTTATAATAACATCAGGGCTTATTCTTCTGGACCGGGTCGGTAAATGCGACATTGTGCGAGTAGACGAATCGGGCCCTAGAAGGAGACCGGAAGGAAACGCATTCAGCTGCGAAGTTATACAATTATTCATAATTCTTGCTACGTATTCGGGGATTTCTTTTGATAACGAAGAGGGATCAATGAAATCCACGTCGAGAAACCCAAACCGTTCGATTCGATGACGACGTCCAGACTCGTTTGGAGCGGTTTTTTATTGGAGAAAATACGAGTGTTTGCCGAATTTGAACCGTCAGGCTTCGGCGAATTTTTTATGCGTTTTTGATTTCATTTCGAACCAGCTGCGCGGTTTGGAGCGGTCGAAGGGGCACAAAAAATTTGTTTGGATAATATTTCCGCCCATTGAAATTAAAATATGAATTTATATAGCGTGATTTATATTTCAGATCTAAAAATGAATCTTCGCGGAGAGTAAATTGAAAATTCTACACTCCGATTTCTCGTATTGGTTTTTATATGCACTTATATTTTGTTACATCAAAAAATTCTTCACGATAAATCATGAAAGTTTTATACAAATATCCATTATTTTTACACATTAATTGAATATTACTTCGAAGAGTTTTTTCAAATATCAGCTAAAGGATTTTCCAATAATAATGATAATAGTGCCTTTATTCATACATTTACAATATATAAACATAGGGTGAAGTCTAGCCTAAGCTACTCCACTCAACGCTGAAAAAAAAAACAGAAAGGAAAGAAAAAAACAAAAGGAAAGAAACAAAAATAAGCGAAAAAAAAACAAAATTAACCAATCAATCACATTGTGAGTAAACAAAACATATTTTACATTTACAAAATTATCCTAATTTATAATTGGCTCGTCAAGAATTTTGACACAAAAATTTTTCTCAGTGAGCCCAAAGAAATGCCTTCACACGAAACTAAAAATTCATTATGTAACTTCACCGCATTGAAGGTGAAGGAGCGCTGAAACATGGCTGAACAAAATCTTGGCAACATGAGCCTATGACCATGCCTAACGTCTACACAATGAACATCACGTCTAAAAATTAGCTTTCCCCTCAAATACGGTGGAAGACAAGAACTTAAAATTTGATGAACCATAGTCGTCAGGTGGAGCCAGTAAACATTCTCAACCCTAAGCCATCCCAAGCTGTTAATTCCGTCCTTATTCAACTGTCATATTTCCTCAAACCGAGAACAAACCGGCAGCATGAATTCTGCATTTTCTGTAGTCTACACCTCTGCACGGAATCACGACAAGGGTAAAATACCGTTAATCCATAGTTTAGTTTGGACAAAACGAGTCTCTCAGAGATACCTGCGTGACTGAAAATCCAAACAATATCTCTGCCGATACAAAAGGCGCAATGCAAGGAAAGAATTCCTCAATCGCAACAAGACATGCTCCCTGAATCTCAACTGGCAATCGAAAAAGATATCCAGGTTTCTACAGCAGGTGGAGGACGGAATTCTTTTACTGCCCATCTTGATCTCAACCACACCCTGAAATGTCCTGGGAAAAAGCATATATAAAAACATTTTCTAACATTTATCTTCGAATTATTCATTTGGGAATAGCGCATAATTAAGTCTAAATCCTCATTCAACTGCTCGACAGACTGAGAAACAGAGGAGGGATGAAAAGAGAGGCAAACCTGAGTGTCATCACGATAAAAATGGGTGGATGTGAATCTGACCACTTTATGCATGTCAACCACATATATAAGGAAAAGCAGAGGGCCAAGAACAGATTCCTGTGGCAACCCTGAAATTATAAGGCAATACTATGAATATGTATCACGTACTTTAACACACTGATACCTATTAAAAAGGTAAGACTTGAAAAATCTCAGAGCAAATTCATCAAAACCAATTTAAGTTAATTTATTACAAAGCAGTTCATGGTCCAGGGTATCCAATGCCTTTGCGAAATCCAATAAGGTGAGAATTGAGGCATGTCCCCCATCCAAAGATTCCAAAATATCATCAGTGATGTTCAGCAGAAGAGTGGTAGTACTGTAACCCCCTGAAACCCGACTGCCGCGCAGTAGAATTCCATTGTCGGTGACGTATTTATTAACCTGAAGAAACAATATCCTCTCCAGAACCTTTGACAAAGCTACAGAAGATTTGATTTTTAGTAGCCCGCTATCTATTCAACTGTCACTTTTGGGGATCGGAAATCCAACAGTGATTATTGAAAAGCCTCTCCAACCTTAACGTGTCACTGTTTGGTGCGGGTTTTGGGCTAGTGGTCTGATTGGACCTTACTTATTCGAAAATGAGGCTTGTGCAACTGTTACGGTGAATGAATTGCGTCACTGAGCTTTGATTAATGAATTTTCATGGCCGGGATTGGAAGATATTGATGTGGACGACGTATATTTTCAACAAGATGGCGCTAGGTTCTACACAAGCAACCAATCGCAATTTTACAAGAAAAGTTTTCTGGCATGTCTGATGAGTTTGTTGGCATATATCCAGCCTGGAGGCTGAAACAAACAAGTAAGGCTAACCTTACAGCATTTATTGAACTCTCCTCGACAGGAAACTCTTGAAGAGAAGACACGATAACAGAATCTATATCTGAAAATTTCCACGCTTATGTGAAAAGATAAATTATAATTATCATAAATAAACATAAGTTTTTACGCACAAATTGATCCACAAATTACCTTGAAGGAATTGCATTTCTATTGAAATTTTCACGTAACTATCTAACAGTTTGGATGGAAGATTCGCCAATTTGGAAATAAGTTTCGTTCAAGCGTAAATCGACCCATTTCGTTAATGTCAAATATTAAACTGACTTTCTGTCAAAACGCTAATGACATAAGTGTTGCCAGACTCAACATAACAGTACTTCAAAATGCGAACACTATATGGCCCATATGAAATACTGTATATTGTTGAGTGAGCAAGAGATAGTCAACAACAAGTTGTTTATTCTGAATAAATTTTTTCAGCCTGCGAGTGCAACCAGCATGCACGTCGATGTCGTTTCAACATGGAACTCTACAAGTTGTCGGGAAGGGTATCAGGTGGAGTGTGTCTGAAATGCCGACATTTCACAGCTGGAAGGCATTGTCACTACTGCAGGGAGGGATACTACAGAGATCCTACGAAGCAGATTACCCATCGCAAAGCATGTAAACGTGAGTACTTTCTCTTCATCCTCAAAATAATTCTCTTCTCTTTGAATATTCGAATGAAATAGTTACTCGTAGCGAATTTGTGAATAAGAACAATTTTAAATTCCTTTAAATTATTTCAACAACCATCGTTTCGTCATACTTGTTCCAATACTCATCTAATGAAGTCATGGTATGACGAAACAAACAATAAAATTTGGGTTGAAATTGTTCTTTATTTATAAATTTGTAAATTTATTAATCAACAATGTCGAATGATTGCACATTTTAGTTTGAATGATTCACATATTTCAGGCATCGTAAAAAAGTCTTGGCCTCCCTCTATCAACTCAAACTTGTTGAATGTAACATGACAATTTTTTGTGTGTGGAATCTTCACTATCTTATCACTTAAATGAAAACAATAAACCGGCAAAAAATTCTTCTTGTTCGGGAGAATACAGGTGTATTCGAAGTTAATTAGTTTTCAGAGAATAATGAGAGTTGTAATATTGAGAATATTCCGTGGAAAATGCCGGAACTTCCAATTTCCCAATTTGACCGGGCAAGAATAGTAACCCTGCATCAAGAAGCTTTGTCGAACCTCCAGTTTGTGCCGGGAGACCGCTGCCTGGTAGAACCAGAGTAACATCTGCTAGGGAATACCATTATATCGCAAATTTTACTCGAAGGAATAGAACGGTATCTGTAACAGCCCTTCGAATTAATTTTTTGAGGACTTATAGACGGCTAGTCTCAACAGTACCATAAGGAGACGGTTGCGTTCCTCAAATTTAAAGGCAAGAAAACCTTTAAGAGTGGACATAGAGCTACCCGTCGGCAATGGGCAAATCACCACCAAGACTGGCTTTTACCACAATGGCGCAACATACTTTTTTCCGACAAGTCACGATTCGGTTTACAAAGTGATAGTCGACAAGAAAGGGTTTGGAGAGGTCCAGGCAGACTAGAGCGACTCAATTTCGCCCAGGAAGATGTACCTTTTCAAGGCGGATCAATAATGTGGTGAAGGGGTATAATGTTCGGTCGCCGTACCCCTCTTATTATCGTTGAACGAGCAATGACTGGTGCCATCTAGGTAAAACACATCATTGAACTGATCATTGTTCCTCTGCGGAACGAAGGGTTTAAAACATTCTTCAAGAGAACAATATCTAGAGAATGAACTGGCCAGCAACATCTGCAAGGGAAGATCATTATATCGCAAATTTCACTCGAAGGAATCGAACGGTATCTGTAACAGCCCTTCGAATTAATTTTTTGAGGATTTATAGACGGCTAGTCTCAACCAGTACCATAAGGAGACGGTTGCGTTCCTCAAATTTAAAGACGAGAACACCTTTAAGAGTACCTACCACCTGGACATAGAGCTACCCTTCGGCAATGGGCAGACCAAGACTGGCTTTTACCACAATGGCGCAACGTTCTTTTTTTGGACGAGTCACGATTCGGTTTACAAAGTGATAGTCGACAAGAAAGGGTTTGGAGAGGTCCAGGCAGACTAGAGCGACTCAATTTCGCCCGGGACGATGTGTCCTTTCAAGGCGGATCAATAATGTGGTGAAGAGGTATAATGTTCGGTCGCCGTATCCCTCTTATTATCGTTGAACGAACAATGACTGGTACCATCTACATAAAAAACATCATTGAATCAATCATTGTTCCTCTGCGCAACGAATTTGGGGATAATTTCATTTATCAGGATGATAACGCCCCACCACACCGCACACGAAGGGTTTAAAACATTCTTCAAGAGAACCATATCCAAAGAATGAACTGGCCAGAAAACTCGCCAGACATGAATCCCATTTAGCACGTATGGAATTACTTAGGGAGAGCAATATTGTAACTAATTAGATACAATTTCATTTTAAGATGCCCGAGCCCAGTCGGTTTAACTGGGTCGTGAACCTGATCTCACAATTCCACAAAATGAAAAGACACAACTCCCTGACAAATCACTCGTTTAATTTACCACAAGTAATTTTTCTTAAAAATTACATATATACATTTAGAAGAAATATACAATTTACTATCTAGCACTAGAGTAAGTTTCAATAATATTATTACCGATAAAGTAGAAAAATATATAGAAAATGAAAATGTTATTATTAATATATACAAAATTTAAAGTTACTTAATGTGATATGAATATATACAAAATTTCTCAATGTTAGTTCCCTGGTTGGTTTAGAATACAGGCTGATGTTTTGCCAATCAAAACAGGTGATGGTTTTGCAGGTCGTTTCAAGCAGGCTGTTATGTGGTTCTTTGAACTTAATAGCTTCAACGTCTTCGGGCAACCAGTGTACGTGTAACTATTATATATGTATATGTGCAACCCTGGTTGTGTAATGTGTATATGTATAACCCTGGTTGGTTTAGAATACAGGCTGATGTTTTGCCAATCAAAACAGGTGGTGGTTTTGTAGCTCGTCTCAAGCAGGCTGTTATGTAGTTCTTTGAACTTAATAGCTGCAACGTCTTCCGGCAACCAGTGTACGTGTAACTATTATATATGTATATGTGTAACTATTATATATTCCTCACCAAGAAAACTTCCAAACTCCAGGAACAAATAACAGGAAAATAATTCAAGAGAAATCCAAGAAAAATATTCCAAACGAAAAATCCAGAAAAAGATAATACAAAAAATATCCAGGAAAAGATAGTCTAAAAAAACCCTTCTTTGAGGGTTTTTTACTTCTAATCTTCAAGAAAAATTAATTTACGAGAAAATAAATTTTATAATATTCAGATTGTAAACAACTTTACTCTGCAATCGTGAACCGGAAAAGAAATAATTCTTTCGTATCAACGCGCACATGACGACACATTGACGGACAGATACCCCAATTTCTTCATTTACCGGTCTTCTCGATAAAGGTGAGATACCAGCGAATAAATTCGACGTGTTGATCGCTACAATATCCAATAGCCAAAACCCAACTTCAACATTTCAGGAGTTGAGTTTAGCCCTTCAGTATTGAATTGAATCAGTCCTTACTTGGTGAAAATCCATATTAAATAATATTTAAATAAGGCTATTCTGATTTTCACAAACTTTTGTTGTTTTGTTTACAACAATCGTTTCGCTATCACAGTAGCATCATCAGGCAAGATTACATTTTGAATAACTAAGCTTGTTTCCGAAATCCGTTGCAATTTATATTACAGTTAGTACAATAAATTTTTATTGAGCACTAAAAACCCAAAAACGGTCTCTGAACATTCCAGCTTATCTGAATATATTTAACAGAGGTGAGTTATTTAAACCTGTTTGTTCGTTAAGTAATATTCCAATTTTATTAAGTTTATTTATCTCTAGGGATTCTAACAGATTTAAGGCATAACTTTGACTTTCTATATGTAGAATTTCAAATTTATGGTTGAAAGTTTATCTTGTTTCTAACAAATGGTTGGAATATGCAGAATTAGTTTTATTATTGAGGAAACTCTTCAAATGTTCACAAATTCTATATCGGAAAGTTCTTCCAGTCTGTCCTATGTAAACTTTAGGGCAATCACCGCAGGTTAACTTATAGACCCTCGATTTATCATCTTTATGTGTACAGTCTTTATTATTTTTAATAAATTTACTCAAGTTTGAATTGGTTTTAAATGAAGTTCTTAAATTATATTTATTTTTGAGGTATGTAGCATTTTTCTCAGAAATACCTTTAGTGTTTTTTAAGGAAATGTGTTTAAAATTTTCTTTTATATTAGGAAACACCATATTTAAAGCTATTTTATTATTTTTATTCATCAACAATTTGTCTATCAACTTAGGATCATAGTCATTATTATTAGCTATTTGTTTAATAATGTTAAGTTCTGAAATATAATTTTCTCGATTCATGGGAATATTAACGAATCTATGGATCATACAATTAAATGCTGATAATTTTTGATTTAAAGGATGATTTGATTTGTTGTGTATAATAGAATCCGTATAGATTGGTTTGTGAAATATTGAAAAATCATGTGAATTATTTATTCGAGTAACAGTTAAATCAAGAAAATTAATAGAATTATCATGTTCGGTTTCCATAGTGAATTTAATTGAAGGATGTATTTAATTGATGAATAAGAAGAATTTTTTTAAAAGTTTGTCTGTACTTGTGAAGCAGCAGAAAATATCGCCTACATATCTATACCAATATAAAAAGTATTTCTTAAGGGGATTTTGGTGAATAAATAAAGTAATAAATGAATAATCGATAAATTCAAATTTTTTGTCGTTTTTCCTATTTTGTCGCATCCTGCATAAAGCAAAGAGTAACAAACAAAGATTTTCTATCAAATATATTGCAGTTGAAATAGAGGAAAACGTTCATCTCATTTCCAGAATATGTTTATTTCTTGAGAAACCTAGGGAGACCAAAACTTTTGACGATGTGTGTATTTATTTCTACTTGTATGAAAATACATAATTCAAAAAATTCCAATGATTTCAAACCACTGCTTATCAATATATGCGCAAATTATTCAATTCTCGCGCAGCACATTAGAATTTTTAAATATGATGAAGGCTATGAGCTGGTTTTACAAAAATGAGAATTATATATATTCTTATTACATCTTTTTTCATCACTCTGCCCTAGGAAGTTTTTTCATGTTGAAACTAGCAGTTCCGGACGCTCATTAATTATAGATGTACGTTTTTATCGTGAAACTGTCAGATAACATACGTGGGTAGCTTTACAATTCAAAAATACCAACATAGCACCGTGTAATATCGAGGTTAACGCGAGAAACATTTAGTTTTGTTTCTGTAGTGTGCGAAGTATTTTATATGTACGACATGTGTGTTTTCACCCAGTTTATATACACTAGTATAGAGGATATCATGGTGGCAGTATATTTATTCATAGAAAATTTTCAACACAAAATGAAATTCTATTGTAGAAGAATGTTTTGTTTTATTATTTACGAAAGATGACTATTGTCTTTGAAACTAGCAATAATTGTGTTGTTAGACTTTGGTGAACATAATTTCGGAATTAGTATGAAATGCATAAACTATATAAAATTTTATATGAGTTTTTGTTAGAAGTTTGCTTTGATAAGAGGGGATAAACGTAGGTAACCAACAAGATACCCCTTAATTGGATGAGTAAGTAAGATGTAAACTCAACATTCTATTCCTTACCACGTTAACATTGAGAACTCTTCGTGTACTTCTCGAAAACTTTCAGATGTGAAGAAAAAAATCTCAGAATCAACCTTGTTATGAATAACTTCACTCTGCTGCCCAGAAATATGAAACCAACGACATTAAATCGTGAAGGAGATTTTAACACGTTATATTCCAATAATTCAAGTCGCTTGTCGATTGGTTGAAAAAATGCCTACAGGATTCAAACGTCATAAGTGGAATATTCTTATAATGAACACTTTTTATTTTTTGTTTAGTAACTGACCCCAGGTCTTATTCATCTGTCGTGTCATACTCTATTATAACATCAGGAGCGCGAGTAATGCATTTATTGCACTTTTATTTGAACACCCTTCATAAAGTCATGGAGGCTATGTATCGGATAAAGTTGGAGATGCTCTGAAATTTACAGCACGTTGAACTTGGAATCAATTGATCGCAAATACAAAATTTGTTTCGAAAACATTTTAGGAAAATAATCTTCAAAGCAAAATGGCGAATGCGCAATTAATTACTATCTGATAAATTATTTAAATACATCAATGTTAGCCTTCTACATATTCAATTTCAAAAAATTTTATTTAATAATTAGAACTTCAGGAATAGAATTAAAAATAATGTCATATAAGTACCACTTATATCAAACGACATATAAAATAAACATTCATTATAAGACATCCAAATCATATAACAAAATCCAATAAATAAAAATTGGATGTCTTATAATGAATGTTTATTTTATATGTCGTTTGATATAAGTTGTACTTATATGACATTATTTTTAATTTAATTCCTGAAGTTATAATTATCAAAAATAATTTTTTGAAATTAAATATGAAGAAGGCTAACATTAAAATATTTAAATAATTTTATATACCTTCTATCAAGTATTAACCTCTATTTATGTATAAAATAAAATAGAAAAAGGCTTTTTTGTTTTGATATTCAAATCTCTATTTATGTTATCTGATAAATGTTAATGATGTTAAGTTCTTCTCAATATCTAGCTCTATTGTCGATATTTTCTATCATGTCATTCACATGAATATTTTTCATGTACTCTTAGTATTCTAAATGAGAGTTAATGTTCCGATCTAACAGTTACCGGAGATTACCAGAAATGTGTACCCGGTAAAAAGGATGTTTCAATAAGGGCGCAAGAATTCAGTGTTCAATAAAACATAGTGTTCTGTAGCAAAATATTGAAATATTTATCGATTTAGAAAATATACATTTGGGAATTATGTATGAAACAAAATATCTTGTAAATGGCCGCTACGGGTTTGCTGGCATATGCGTACACTTTTGACGAAATTTTCAATAATGTTATTGAATACACGTGGTGGTATTTCATTGATACAACGTGTAATTTCGGCTTTCAATGCTTCGATGGTTGCAGGCTTGTTGGCATAAACCTGTGACTTCAGATAACCCCACAACCAGAATTCTAAAGGAGTTAAATCGCAAGAGCGTGGAGGCTAATTCTGTCACCAAATCGGCAAATGACACGACCAAAAGCAAACTCGTGCATGATCGTTATTGTTTCACGGGGAGTATGACATGTGGCACCGTCCTACTGAAACCACATGTCAAGATCAATAGCTTCCAAATGAGGCACAAGAATGTCAAATTCTTGTGCCCGATGGCGAATTAACGTCTCTGGCCTTTCTGTTACACTCTCGAGAACTGCCGTGATGTTTTGTTCTGAACGACCTCTACGAGCTCGTATCGTATGTTTCACATCACTAACCGAACCAGTACTTTCGAATTTTTTATCATTCTTTTCACAGTAGATGAATTAGGCACATTATTTCGATCGAACATTGGACGCACTTCACGAATAGTGGCAATTAAACTTTCACCATTTAGATAATAATTTTTGACAATAAGAATGCGTTGTTCTACCGTGTAATGCTCCACGTTTACCAATTTCCATCTGTCACGTCATAATCATGTGACATTATGAGTGTCAAACATGGCGCGCAATTCAAATCTTGCGCTCGTATTGAAACGAGAAAATGGCGACTGTTGAAGTTCAAGTTTCAGCAATTATTATGTTTGTTTTCATTATATCTTACCTTTTTAAATACTATTGTGCTTTTATCTAGAACTAACTCAGTCAATTGATCAATATAATTGATTGAGGAAATTTTTCGGGTAGTTCAATGAACCGGTAAGTCAAATGTAGTGGTATGACATTTAGGCTGTATCTAATTGTTGTCTGTGATATCCAAATATCGTGCAAATTTCAGAGATATCACATTTTCTTTCGTTCGTAGCGAATAAGCGTACAATCGTACGGAAACGAAAATGACTGTATTAGTTAGATCGTTCTTTTGACATTGAACCTGTTTCCACTCCTTCTTCGCAAGCTCAGTCGGAAAATACTTTTCTACTCGCAAAAAAAACATTTTAAGAGGTTAATCTTCTGAGGTCAGTGTTTCAGGACCATTTCTCCAAAATTTATGCCTTAATTTATTTATGACAATTGGAGCTTATACATTATTTTGTCGTTCTCAATCAAACAAACTTGATGCGTGAAAATTATACATATTTTAATTTGAAAAATTTCTCAGAAATTATATCAAAATATTTTAGAAACACTGTGTCCTTTTAAGTTGACATATATTAGGAGTATAAAAATTAGACGTGCGTTTTTTTTTGTCGAAAATTGACGCTTTATTGTGAAAAATTGGTTATATATAAATCCATTTTTGACTTCATCGTAATTGGAGGAGTGCTGGTCAACCAGCTCATGTTGCATCGATCGGAAGAAATGGTAATCGAAAGGAGTCTGGGCTGTACGGCGGGTGGGATAGGACTTCCCATTAAGCCTTTCTAAGTATGTGTTAATGGGCAATGCGACATGCGTCATGCTGCAAAATTACTTTGTCATACTCGGCTTAAACGCATCAATTGTCGTCGGTAGACCTTCCCCGTGATCCTTTCGATCGATGATAGCAGCATAATATGCAACAGTCATATGGTCCCACCAAATACACATTAGTATCTTGTCGCCATAAATATTCAGCGTATCGGGGAATCCATACGTTCCCCGAAATTTCGGATTATCGTAATAGACACAATTCGATTTTTTTGCCGTTGGATCAATTGTTCGCTCGTTAAAGACTCTCTTGGCTTCAGCTCATGCGGCATCCAATTTCCTACCTTTCGGATAATTCTATTGCTTTCAAACTATGGCAAACGGCTGGTTTAGTGGTATTTTTGCAAGTTTTTAGTGCATTTGTGATGATGGTTCATCGAGCCCAGCCTCTAATTCTTCATCGTTAAACTCTGGTGGCGTTCCGGGTCGTCCTTTGTCGTTCGATAAAGACATTTTCAGTGGACTTCAAAATTAAGGCGTTGTCAGATGAAACAATGGAATAATAAACTAGTACCGACATACTACTCTGTCAAGAAAGTACCGGGAATTTTCAATTAAAACAACATTTTTACATTTAATCGTCAAAATTTTTTGGGTCGCCTTCAAAATAGGCTCCATTTGCTCCAATACATCTATGCCACCGGCACTTCCAATTATCGAAACATTTTTTATAGGCGCTTTCCAGGATGGACTTCAGCTCTCTCGCCGAATTTTGTTTTATAGCTTCAATCGACTCTAAACGGGTGCCACGAAGGGGCAACTTTAGTTTTGGGAAGAGGAAAAAGTAGCAGGGAGCCAAATCCGGCGAATACGGTGGTTGCTGAAGCACGTTTGTTGAGTTTTTGGCGAGAAAGTCAGTCACAATCGTAGCTCGGTGAGAAGGCGCGTTATCGTCATGCAAAATCCATGAGTTGTTCGCTCACAAATTTGGCCGCTTCTTACGGATACGCTCACGCAAACGTTTCATAACGCCTAGGTAATACTCCTTGTTTACCGTCTGACCCTCTGGAACGAATTCGTAGTGCACCACGCCACAGATATCGAAGAAAACAATGAGCATCACCTTCATTTTCGAGCGGCTTTGGCGTGGTTTTTTCGGTTTCGGCTCATTTTTTGCCACCCATTCCGATGATTGCTGGTTTGTTTGCATATCGTACTCGTAGACCCAGGTCTCATCACCAGTTATAATGCGTTCCATGAATGTAGAATCGGAATTACAGCGATCCAGCATGTCTGAAGCAACCTGTTCGCGATGACGTTTTTGAAGAAAATTCAGGTCTTTCGGTACGAGTCGTGCGGCCACCTTTCTCATGCCCAAAATATCAATCAAAATCGTACGTGCGGACTCGTGGGATATCTTAAGATCATGTGCAATCTCTCTCAAGCTGGTACGACGGTTTTCCAGCACCCTTTCCTTAATTTTATCGACGTTATCTTCGATCGAAGCCGTCGATGGGCGACCACTTCATGACCGTCCTTGAAGGCTCTGTACCACTGATATGCACGAGTTTTCGATAGAGCATTATCACCAAAGGCCTTCTGCAACATTTTCAATGCATCGGCACACGAAAATTCATTTGCAACACAAAACTTTAAACAAATTCTTTGCTCAACGTAATCACCCATAGTAAAAATCGGCACGCACTCTGACATCGACTGACTTAATTAGCTGTTGCAAACACACTTGTTGACAGATCCCGCTCAAGCTTGGCATAGTAATTAAGGACAGTGGTACCAACCTAGGAAAACAAATTTTACCTGCCTCATTGCCCCGCCAGATTTAAATCGGTAATTCCCGGTACTTTCTTGACAGAATGTATGTTATCAAAAAGAGCACGAACAATCTATAGTCCAAATGAATATAAAATGTTCTTCATACCGTGCGCATGAACTGAAGCAGCATAAGACCGGCAATACTTCCCCTAGTTAATAGCGCCATTATTCAGTGAATTTATTAGCCTTCAAATCCTGGCTCGCTAGGATTTCAGAGCGAGCCAAGAGAGCAGATCTGTTGCATGAGGTGAAACGAATAACCGTCAACTCGCACCCAATAGGCATAGATTCACAGAAAATTATTACACTGCATGTATCCACGAAAGGCAGAAGAGTCATCTACTTTCCGAATGAAGTGCCGTACGTCCAATACATATTATAATAAGATTGTAAACCAGTCGTTTTGTGGGTATAGCGTCCTCGCTATTTGCACCTAAGAAATAACAGGAATCTTCAATCTGAACGTTTTGGGAGATCGGTGTGGAGGAGATACGCTGAGAATGTAATTTGTTGATAGCCAGTAGGACGAAGATTGACTTGTCAATAGGAGTGGAAACTCCATCTTTCGAGTTCTATTATCTTTTCGATGATCCAAGATACATAGAATAACCGGTGTGGAGACTTTTTCGCTCATTTCTATTGAAATTAAATTTCAATGAGTCTCATCAGATAAAAATTCATAAAAAAACCCAAAAATATCACAAAAGCGCAGAATATTTCGTTACTTTCACCAATTAACACATCCGTTGATGATCGTTTCGATTTAAGACCATAGATCCACTTTTCATCTATTGTTGCACCTAGATGCGAAAAGTCCCGTTCTTTTCGCTTGCACAGTTCCAGAGAACACTCATAATCATTGACTCGTTGTTGTTTTTGGTCCACTTTTAGTAAACACGGCACTCATTTCAAAATCCGCTTTCTAATGGACGGATGAATTCAGCAAGCCAGTAAATAATTGTTAATACTGAATTGTTTCAGCCGTTACTATTTGGTAGTTGATCATAATTAAAACAAATTGTAGAAATTACTATGTTTTCCTACCAAAAAATATATATTACACATTTTCTTGTGACTGGAGTTTCGGGAAATGAACTATCCCATAATCAGAAAACTGAAGACCTAACAGTGGTATAAAATAATGAGGAACGGTTTTTAACTTGATAGAAGGATTATTACAAAATTTGAATATCAAAACAGATTTAATCTGTTAGTCTTCTACAATTTTAATTTCAAAAAATTTACTCCTGTATGGTATACACAGACATAATGGCAATACACAATCCCAGATTAGTCCAGGTAAAATCAAAGTTCGTCGTAAAGGGATCAGAACAATCCAAATCACAAGCAAACAAATCTAATAAACGAAATCAAGAGTCGTAAGTACACAAATAACACGATCAAATACAGAAAGATGCGCAGTAGACCAAGGGGCGTAGCGTATTGATCGGTATTGCGTTTACGTATGCCAATACCAAATAGTGGCGTCACTATCTGTATCACTCACATTTTATGGAAGGACTCACCCCATTTCATTCAAACCAGATTCTCTAAGTATTGTATGTACTAGAATCATTTTTAGAAAATGATTTCTTTTAGAAAGACCGTTTTTTTTGACCGATCTAAGAAATAATGTAGTAAGTGTTATATAATTTTAGAATCCCTCAATTTGGGTAAAATAATTCAACTCTCTGAACTTGTTTTATATGTATTTTAGGCTGTGAATAAAGCATTAAAGTCTAATATACTCTTTCACCCCCATTTGAACTATGCTTAACCAAGAATTTGCATACTAATTGGTTAACGTTTAATCAATTACTTTCGAAGAATTCAAAAAGGTATCTCTACATACCAGGCAATTCTTTACAGCAGTAAATTTCAAAAAAAGTTATCTCATTTTGATGCTGCAAAAAAAGGAAAAATTAATTTTTAAAAATTTTATGTGGGATCCTTTATTGTGAATCGAAAGGATATATTCATTATATACAGTAAGGCTAATATGAAGCCACAGTCAGAACGCATTAATGACAAGCGAATTTCTTCGGATACCGTCCAGCTTTTGCTACTCCAAAGTTATAATTACTCGGAGGCGGCTTGTCACAAGATTCTCATTTCATGGTATTCTACCCGTTCTCTTCATTCATCAAGTTTACCTGACAGGTCATGTTTTAATGGCTCACTTGCGGAATCTTTTAATTATTGCCTTGAACCGACAAATATCTTTGAAGCGTTGGCTTGGCGACCCTTTCATATTGTAGTCATTTAGAATTAACTGATTAACTAGAATTTCTCATCGAATCTTTCAGATTTGCTTCACTTGCAGTTGTTCTACATTTTTGATGGTTCCTATTTTCTTGTTCAGATATTTGTGCGATGCAGGTTGTAGGAGATACGCTGAGTGGTAGGTTGTTTCAATTTCAAAGACGGCTCTTTGCCCGCTATTCACGCATCGATCCTTTTTTTTCGACTTTATTGTAATTAGAGAAGGGCTGAGTCGAGTTGTGGCAAGGGTGTTTATCGCAGTACCCTTAAAACTAACGTTTGGTCACCCAATTGGTGTTGAACTCGAGGGAGCAGTGGTTGAAAGTCTGCGTGTTAGACTTGAAGGGTATTCCATATATCTGGCCGCAATTAGCTCATGATTATAAGTTTCTCGACAAGTGCTTCAGGGTTTAGTGGGACTTGACGATTCGACCAGCCTCATCTTGAGCCAGAATTATTTGATAGACATTTCTTGGGTTTTTGGGACTTGAAGATACGGCTAGACCGTTGATGCTTGAACCAGGATCGATTGAAAGACTTCACAAGGGTTCGTTGGTCTTAACGGTAGACCCTGATGACGCGCCAGTATCAATTGAAGAACCAATTCTTGGAATTTTTTTGTTTCTTGAGTCTACGTTCGGGTTGGTGGAAATAAGAAGCTCCTTCGGCTTGTGAGTTGCGTCCCAAAGAACTCGAGTACTGACCTGCAGAGCCAGTAGCGGTTGGATAGTGCTTCGCTGCTACCAGTCACGTTGTAGATTTTCGAACTGAAGCCGAAACTGGAAGCGGGGTTGATTCATCTCTTAAGTTTTAAGAAGCTTCAGTTCATACGACACCTAACTTCCTACCTTTCGGAGCATTTGCATTGCTTTTGAACGATGGCAAGTAACTGGTTAAGTTATTCCAAGTGTTTTTTCGAGTTTCCCTTACGTGTCACCCTTAAAATTTGATGGCGCCTCGGGTTGTTGTTCATCTTTCAAATCAAAATTGCCTCTTTTAAATCGAGCATACCACTTCTGACGCGTTCGTTCAGCTAGAGCATGACATCCACTAAAATATAATGAATTTCGGCAGACTTCTTCTTTCTATGTATGTAATCAAGTAAAATTTCCCGCAAAGACACATTATCCAGTACAAAATTTCACATTTTCTGAGTACACAAAAACTGTGTTTTTTATATTCAGCGAAATGGCAGATACTAAAAAGACAACCTAATGACAACATTTCAAAATGGAATTGTTGCCAAATGAAACAATGGAATGGAAACTAGTAGTGACATATGTTATCAAAATCGCACCAACGTATTATTACTCCTTATATCGGATGTTTTTTTTAAAGTGATAGAACTTCAAATTGAAATAAAACACAATTAAATTAATATTGAAGCCAAATTTTTTTTATTTGAAAGATAAATTTATGACATTTATGTTTTGAAAATCATTTCTGGCATATGTTCACCACGACTAGCTCTGAGGAACCGCATTCGACCAGATCAATTTTGGACCACTTTTTCTAGTAATTCAGGCCTTATTTCATCAATAACACGAGTTATGTTGGCTTCCAAAGCGTCTATTGTTTCTGGTTTATCAGTATAAACCAATGACTTGCCATAGCGCCAAAGAAAATAATACAGTTGAGTTATGTCGCATGATCTTGGAGGCCATTTTATTGGACCTTTTCTCGAAATAATGTTATCTCCTAATCTTTCTTTCAATAAATCAATTGTTACGGTAGCAGCAAAACACTTATGGGTCGATACCATTCAACTTTTGAAACAAATAATCATTGATCATCGATCTGTAACGAGCACCATTCACTGTAACATTAGCTTCAGCATTGTTTTCAAAGAAATATGGACCTCCAGCGTGTAAAGTACATCATACAGTGCATTTTTCAGGATGCAATGGAACCTGCAGAACTTCTTGAGGATTGTTTTAAATCCATATATGGTAATTTTGCTTGTTTACATAGCCGCTCAACCAGAAATGAGCTTCGTCACTAAACACAATTTTACGATAAAAAGTACAACTTCAAGCTACTCTAGGGCTCAATCAGTAAACAAACGACGCTTATTATGGTCAAGTGGCTTTTGTTCTTGAACCAGTTGGATCTTGTATGGGTGTAGACCAAGATCTTTACGCAAAATTTTCCATGTGGTGGATGCACAGAGTCCAACTTGTTGTTAACGTCGACGAAAACACAAATCTGGATCATCATTAACACTATGACTTAAAGCAGCGATGTTTTCTTCTGGACTCACAGTCCGAAATCTATAGATAGTTCGTCGAATAAGCTGCCCTGATTATGAACGATTACGTATACCATAAAGTGCTCTATGAGTTTGGCGAATAGAACACCGATTTTGAAAATGAATTCCAACAATTTGTAAACGTTGTTGCGGCGTGAGTCTTCCTACGATAAATTTTCAATGCTTACTGAACAGAAATGTCAAAACAACTTGGCTTCTAACTGCTGTCAAATCACAGTTATCCCTGTCGAAAGTCACTGTAAAAAAACACCCGATATATTAGTGATACAGGTAAAATTTCTGCTGCAATTAATGTCGAAGCAACATTTGTCTAATTACTTTTCGGGTAACTAATGTCGCATTGAGTTTTTTGCGAAAAATTACGGATTTTTAGAAGATTGAGTTTAGAGAGCCGATCTGGTTTTGTCCGAATTTTAAACGAAGGCTAGTGTAAAGAATTGCTTGGTATGTGGAGATTAATACCTTTTTTGAATTCTTCGAAAGCAATTGATTAAACGTCAACCAATTAGTATACAAATTCTTGGTTAAGCAAACATCAAATGGGGGTGAAAGAGGGACGTATATTAGACTTAAATGCTTTATTCACAGCCTAAAATACATATATTACAAGTTCAGAAAGTTGGGAGTTGTTTCGTGACCAGATGTGGAATGTAATCAGCTTGTAGGGACCATGTAGAGAACTGTCAGCAGAAGTACATATAATACAAGTGTACAATTTTGCGTTGAGAGAGAGAGTTCCTTGGAAGTTTAAAGTAGTGAAAAATGCGAATTAAAAATAATTCGAGCGTGGAGATAAAGATGTTTAACAAGTTACGAGAGCTTACTTCAAGGGAATGTGCGTGGGATCAGAACTTGTCTTCAACTGAACTTTCTTAACTGACTTTTTATACAGGATGAGTAGTTATCTGTCTGGTGCAGGGGATGTGTTCGACTGTTGCCTTTTTGCTAACTGACGCACGAGAGAGTGGGTTTGGGTCCGAAAAGGTGGCTCAGGTAATTCCGATACGACAAGGGTCTTGAAACGGCTAAAACGGTTCCAATGGGTTTCTAGGAATAATGTAAGGGAAAAATATCTTCGTTTATTAATTGGTGTTTAGGCTCGCTTAGGTTTCTAGGAATGGATTTAAGAGAGTGACATCTTCGTTTCTTAATTGATGTTTAGGCCCATTTAGGTTTCTAGGAATTGAATGATTCATATTTGAAAGGCGTAAATTGTTGAACTCTGGGGACGTAATTGTTACGTACCTGCAAAGTGAATTAAAAATTCTTTGTTCAAAGTAAATTTGAACAGCAAGGGATCTTACTTACTGCCAAGTAAAATTCAAAGACACTTGGACAAACATTTAGGATCGCTCAAAAATTTGACATTCTCGACATCTCATGCTCTCACCCATCACAAGATGTTGATAATAATCCGTTCCCATCTAGATGAACGATATTTATTCGAGAACATTAGTATACTTTACGATAATTTGCGCACGATCGCGAGGTTATCCAACCGAACCCTAATCCTGATTCCAGGACAATATATCTTTTAACGATTCGTTTCATTCGGCTCATAACGAACATAGAATAACAGTACGGTGGTGCCGCGCGAGAGATAACTCCTTGCCCAAGATAAATAAGTCTGCGTTAAACCAATTTTCAAAGGAATTGAACGTAAATAACGCGCGTCTGCCGTGAAAGTCATTGCCGGCTTGATTTATGTCCGGGCAAAACGTGTCCGCCAGCGAGCGCGAAAACGGACACCTACAGCTCTGCGGCCCGATTCGCCGACCAACAACGGAGAAATCTCGAAAAATTGCCGTTCTGCATATTTATAGGCGTTAATTCGGCAAGCGGTAAGAGTTGAACAATTAATTCATAATGGTGACATTACACGAGGATAAAGAGACCGGGATGACGAACGGTCGGAGACGGCGACAGTGGCGGCGTTAGGCCCAATGAAAATATTTTACAAGATGCGCCATTTGAAATTAAATCAAAAACTAATTAATATTTTCTCAAAGTGAGTTCATTAGTGCAGCTCTGAAGGAATGCGGAGCTTCTACCTCTTAATTTGGGAGGCGGCATTTCGTTCTGAGCATGCGCACCTGAACTCTTCAGACAGGCATGGTGCTCATGTCTGCCTGTGATCATGTGACCGGAACGGTCGTCGAACGCTGTGTGCTCCGCCCTACTTGAACCCGGCGGGGCAGGTCAGTCAGGTATTGTCTAAGACTAGTCTCGTCCTCTATATGACACGCTGGGAAGCAGAGCAGAATCCCCGTCGAGGAAGGTCGCTACATCAGAAAGGTAAGACTTTGACATTCACGAATGAAAAATAAATATCATTCAAATCACCGCCACGACTGGATACAGCACTCAATCCAATTAACCAAATTTTTCAGTATATTATCAAATGTTTGAGACCCAATCTCATGAATGGCAACTCCGATTTCAAGGCATCAGTCGTTTCTGGATAATTAGCATAACACTTATCCTTAAAGGATGACCACAAAAAATAGTCCGACGGAGTCAAATCACAGCTTCAATGCTAAATTTTACTGAGAAAATGCTCATCTTGGGCTATGCGATCATTAGCCCATTGAGCGAAGTGGAAACGTATCGGATGCTCATAAGGCCTCAATTCGTACACTAATTGAAGCCTTCATACCGAGGTCTTCATGTCAAATTCTCTTCGGAGAAGTGCGAGAAATGTTCATTTCTGAAGCACGATGACGAGTTGATATTAACAGATGTTCAGCCACATTCTGGGCTATAGAGAAAATGTTTTCAGATATTTTTTTGATTGTCTCGGTCTTTACTTGACGGAAATTCATCTTCGATATAAGAAGAACAAATGTTAAATTCCGCTATTTTATTGATTTACACGACAATTGTTTCGTAATAACATGACTTCATCAGGTGAGTATTCAAACTGAGGTATACAATGAAAAACATGACCTTAAATACACAGCTCTGGTACAAAAAATAGAGGGGTGGAAAGAGATGGTATACAATTGATGAAAAATATTAAGTAGGAGGGATCTGTTTAAATCTATTTGATCATTCAATAAAATTTGTCTTTTATTATATCTATTGATCTCTAAACTTTCTAACAGATTTAGTTTCTGACTTTTGTTTTCGATATGTAATATTTCATAGTTAATATTAAAATTATGACCAGTCTCTAACAAATGGTTGGCATAAGTTGAATTCGGTTTATTATTAATGTAACATTTTTCATGTTCTCGTATCCTTGTTTGGAATGAACGGCCTGTCTGTCCGACATATACACATGGGCAATCACTACATGTTAACTTGTAAACTCCTGATTTTTTGTTTTTAGTAATGACGTCCTTATTATTTTTTATTGAGCTGCTCAATTTTTTAAAAGAGATGTTATATTTTTCTTTTTTCTTTAAATATCTAGCAATCTTTTCAGATTTTTGACCTATGTAAGTTAATGAAATTCTGAAAAATTTCAGATATTCTCACTGGACGAGAACGTGAACGGGTTGTTTGACCAATAAGTGATCTAGTGTTCACGAGTTTCAAAGTATTGGTAAATCATTACATTGTTTTCATTGTAATAATCACCCCTTTTGACTTGGTTTTCATACAGTAAACCAAAAATTATATTTCGTTGTTGTTATAAGTGTTCAAGTGTTTTATTTCAATTTATAATCATCTTCGCTAGTTGAGAGCTAGTTCATCTTGAGGTTACTACATACAAGGGCTCTTGAAGTTAAATTCTTCGTTACACTACTTTAAATACAGTCCACTAAACCTTTCGTAATTAATCATTGCGATTCATAAATTTGCAATTGTCTGTTATTTCAAAATACCGAAACAACAATAACAAATACTGAAATAACAACGATAAACTAACCTTAGTACGATACAATCATCTTTAGCGATCAAGCTCATTTTCACCTCCGAAGTCTATTTTTTGTGGGGGTTCTTTAAGGATAAGTGTAACGCTAACCATCTAGAAACGATTGATGCCTTGAAACACAAAATCACAGATGTTATTCATAGGATTGGGCCGCAAACAATCGACAATGTACTGAAAAGTTGGATTGACTGTAGCCAGTCGTGACAGTCAATTGGCTGAAATTTTTTTCATTTGTAAATGTCAGGGTCCTATTTTTCTAATAAAATCATAACTTCTAAAAAATATCCATTAGCTTTTTATTTATAGCCGATCTAAAATACAAGACTTATTCAAAGAAATCGAATAGAACCTTGAACACCCTGTAGCTAGGTTATGAAGCGTTTGGAGACCTTTGTTTACAGGATATTTTTGTCTTGATATTGAAAAATCTTTCGACTGTTATAGCTATTCTACAAAAATTGAACCGACCTGTATACGTAGTTTTGTTTATTTCAGGGTGTTGTTCTGACATTTATGTTCAGTAAACATTGACAAATTATCATGGAAAGACTCACGCCGCAACAACGTTTACAAATTGTTGAAATTTACTTTCAAAATCAATGTTCTATTCGCCTAACTTATAGAGCACTTCGTGAAATTTATGGTTTCCATAATCGTACATCAGAGCAGCTTATTCGTCGAACTATCCATAGATTTCGGACAACATTTTCTGTACTCGATGCAAATACAACAACAAGACATAGAACTGTACGTACAGAAGAAAATATCGCTGCTGTAAGTCATAGTGTTAATGATGATCCAGATTTATCTATTCGTCGACGTTCAGAACAAGGTGGACTAGGTGCATCCACCAGATGGAAAATTCCGCGTAAATATCCACCTGGTTCAAGAACTAAAGCAACTTGACCATAATAAGCGTCGTTTTTTTGCTGATTGGGCCCTAGAACAGCTTGAAGTTGATCCACTTTTTTATCGTAAAATTGTGTTTAGTGATGAAGCTCATTTCTGGTTGAACGGCTATGTAAACAAGCAAAATTGCCGTATATGGAGTGAAAAAAATCCTCAAGAAGTTCTGCAGGTTCCATTGCATCCTGAAAAATGCACTGTATGGTGTGCTTTACACGCTGAAGGCATCATCGCTCCATATCTTTTTGAAAACGATGCTGGAGCTAATGTTACAGTGAATAGTGCTCGTTACAGATCGATGATCAAGGATTATATGTTTCAAAATTTGAATGGTATCGACCCAGAAGTGTTTTGGTTCCAACAAGATGGTGCTACACCTCATGCTGCTATCGTAACAATTGATTAATTGAAAGAAAGATTTTGCGATAACATTATTTCGAGAAATGGTGCAATTAATTGGCCTTCAAGATCATGCGACATAACTCCACTGGATTTTCTTTGGGGTTATGTCAAGTCATTGGTTTATGCCGATA
Organism: Megalocaria dilatata; assembly: GCA_034642435.1. NCBI lineage: Eukaryota > Metazoa > Arthropoda > Insecta > Coleoptera > Coccinellidae > Megalocaria > Megalocaria dilatata. The sequence continues at coordinate 50,273,614 of CM067854.1, forward strand.
AAACAGAAACAATAGACGCTTTGGAAGCCAACATAACGCGTGTTATTGATGAAATAAGACCTGAATTACTCGAAATTCAAGTGATCCAAAATTGGTCTGGTCGAATGCGGTTCCTCAGAGCTAGTCGTGGTGGACGTATGCCGAAAATTATTTTTAAAACATAAATGCCACCCAAATTAAAAAACTTTGGTTTGAATCTTACTTTAAATGTGTTTTATTTCAATTTAAAGTTCTATCACTCTAAAAATAAACACCCGATATTTCCCACTTACCTTCGAAATCGACCTGTATATATTACACGAAGTAGAATCAGACTATCTACCAGTAAATACATATTGAACAAAGTCCACGGGTCAACTCCCCGAAAACTTTCGAGCGTGAATGCCTGGTGGACATCCCCGAAGAAAAACAAAAACCCACCCCGATCTCGGGGTGTAATTGAAGGCAGGGACCCGAGGGCGCAATGTTTCCAGTCCAGAAGTGGGCCGGCGTCAGGGGGTTTGCATAGCAAAACGATGCCCGTATCGCTGACCATTCTTTAACACCCTCAGGCCCCCGGGGTCTCATTCGCTCCTCACTTGTCCGATGTTTGGTTACGCCTTATTGCCTATCGCGAAAAGAACTTACTTGACCCCGTCTACGGCTCCCAGGGGTGGATTCACGTCTATAGGTAGGTCGTCAAACTGTGAAATTGTCCCAGAAGTCCTTTCTTTTCTTCTGGCGTGATTGTTCTTGCGCTTGAAGTGCCAATGGAACACCACTGAATCGAGTTCAAGAACTCCAAAAGCACTCGGCGTTTTTCGTAAAGATTAGAAACTTCCTACTATATACTTCATATCACTAAATTTCGAATTTTCTTAGTCCAGATTTGATATAACTTATAAAAACAACATTCTTTATTTATCTCAAACAGCTAACGTGAAAGCGTTTAATTGAAACGGTCCTTAATTGGTGGAAATCCATTTTAATTAAATAAAATGATGAAGAATATTCCGCAAAATTATTGACTATACTTCAATTGTTTCGCCAGCACTGAATTAGCTCTAAAAAATAAAGTAACATCTTATATAGGAATGGTTCAGGTAGTACAAACAATAGTCGGTTCTCAGATTTACCTTAAAATATATTAGCAGTGATTATTGTTAATACAAAGGAAAAATATTCAATTCACAAGAAGTGTTATTGTCTCATACAAAAAGTGAATTTTGAACAGAGGCCACATCAGAACCCAAAGAGTGACAGGATAATATATGTTTAATATTCTATGACAAGTTGACATCCCTAGTGAGACGTCCAGTTCTCATCCTCTCTCGCTTCAACTTTGGTCCTGTTCGGTCGATACTCGACCATGTCGACAATCGGCATTCATTTTGTACAGTTATAACCTCAAATATTCATAACCTGCTTTTGTATCATATAAGCAAATAATTGGTGTTAAAACTCAAGTGTTTACAATCAAAAATTAGGAGACAATTCCACAAGGAGTGTTAGCTATGATAATAGAAGGTTCAATAAATCGAGACAGTGTAACATACATCTGTATAACAGTGTAACAGTTGTCTTCATCAGTGCAATGAATGCTAGCGACTACAAATCTGTCAAGTATTTATATTCGCTAGGCACAGAGACACTAAGGTATTAATCATAAACTAGCGCCATCTGGAGTATGCAAACAGACATACAAGACATACTTTATGATCTAATTCAAGTAAAGAAATAAATTCTCCATATTGTCACGTTACGTATTCGAATAATGAACGTCTATTAAAGTGGATAGTGACTGTATACCGCCTGACATAAAAAAGTAACCTTTGAAAATATTAGAATAGTAAAATTTAATAAAGAGGTTCGAATACTCGAATTTGTAGACATACGTGGTTTGAAGTTTTCATCTTTGTACTCACTAAATTAAACACTCGCGGATTTCCTAACGGATATTTTTCTAAATAATTTTAAATAAGGTTATTCTGATTTTCACAAATTTTTATTGTTATATTTACAACAATCGTTTCGCTATCACAGTAGCATCATCAGGCAAGATTACATTTTGAATAAATAAGCTTGTTTCCGAAATCCGTTGCTATTTGTATTACAGTAAGTACAATAAATTTTTATTGAGCACTGAAACACAAAAAAGGGTCTCTTTAAATTCCAGCTTATCTGAATATATTTAACAGAGGTGAGTTATTCAAATCTATTTGTTCGTTAAATAATATTCCAATTTTGTTATGTTCATTTATCTCTAGGGATTCTAACAGATTTAAGGCATAACTTTTACTCTCTATATGTAGAATTTCAAAGTTATGATTGAAAGTACGTCCTGTTTCTAACAAATGGTTGGAATATTTAGAATAAGTTTTATTATTGAGGAAACTCTTCAAATGTTCACAAATTCTATGTCGGAAAGTTCTTCCAGTCTGTCCTATGTAAACTTTAGGGCAATCACCGCAGGTTAACTTATAAACCCCCGATTTATCATCTTTATGTGTACAGTCTTTATTATTTTTAATAAATTTACTCAATGTTGAATCGGTTTTAAATGAAGTTCTTAAATTATATTTATCTTTGATAAGGATATTTTTCTGCTGCGTTTTGCTTGAGCTCTTCAAATATTTATGCGGCGTCTTCGGATAAATTCACCATAATCAAAACAATTCTTATTACCACAGGATATTTGTTGATATTGAAATGATATTTGATATAATATGTCCAATCACAATCGCGTTGAAAGCTATGGTTTCAAGTCCCAAGCAACAGGACCGGCTTCCAAATTTCCTGAAACTTGAAGACTTCGAATTGAACCAAAAATGTTCAATTTTGTCCCCTTAAATATTTTATATATGCGTTTTTCCGTGAATTGGGTGATTTTTATGAGTTCTACTTTTTTTAAAAACAATCCCAACTTTGAAAAATGTATACTTTCGCCGTCAAGTGGGCAGACGGTTCAAGTTGTTAATATTATCCTGACACTCCTAGATCTTCTGTGAAGCTCCCTCAGAAACTTTTTCAGCTTGTTCGAGTTAAGAGTTCAGTTATGTTCTGGGTAGGCCTTGTTACTGCGATCTTGCGCCACTTTAGGTCATAGCATTGATAATTTTTGACCTTACAGTGAAATGGTGGCCGACACCCGTCCAACTAGAAAATGTCTTTTCCACCTGAACAGGATTCGAATCAGGACCTTCCGGTTACGAGCCCGATGCTCTACCACCAAGCTGTCTGCACTCATATACTCATTATGTCCATGAAATCAGGTATATTTGAAAAAATTCTCAGTAAAAGTATTATAAGACCTAGTACTTTGTAGCTCGTAGTTTTTGAGGAATGTGTGTTCGTCCTGTCACATCGGGCTCGCGTATTTATCCCGATCTGGAGTAATTTTCTTAATGCACTGGATTCCACCTTATCTCCGCCTTGAAAGTTTGTTGTTTTCAGCGATTTTGCTACACTTTGATTAACTGTCAAACATAAGTTTCGCCAATCGCCTATGTATAAATGAAGGACAATTAGGTCGACAAACTGCCGTTTAAACATCCTCTACATCCCCGCTCCACATTCAATAATTCCTCATTCAACTGCGCCCAGAAAACGTTGTTTTCCTCATTACGCGCGTTCGTTCCGTCAAAATAAGAATATATCGCCGGTGATTAGCGTCCAGAAGTACGCCGTGAATTTCCATCTAGGGCCCAATGCCACTTCGGAAGATTAAGTTACAGTAATTAAAATCTAAGAGGAGAAATATCGCGGCGGATTCTGCACATTTCACACGCCGCCGACCGGCGTTCGTTCTTGGACGGCGACAAAAATTCCCGAAATGCTGAAAAAGATGTGTGGCTCGGCCGTATATTGTTAAGCGCGGCTCTAAGACGGGAATTGCGTCGTTATTGCCGGGCTTAAAATACCAACATGGTTAATATAGAAATAAATATTAACCATGTTGGTATTTTAAATGAAACTTTTATTTCCATTGTGGTTAATCTATCAGGGACGCCGTTATTAATTCACGTACATTCGGCAGCGCTCAAATAACGCCAAATTAATCTTAAGCGCGGCAATAACGACGCCATTCCCGTCTTAGAGCCGCGCTAAACAATATACGGCCGAGCCACACATCTTTTTCAGTATTTCGGGAATTTTTGTCGCCGTTCGAGAACGAACGCCGGTCGTTTTACTTAAAATACCAACATGGTTAATATAGAAATAAAGGTGGATGTAACAAAACATATGGATTTCTGTTACAGAACACCTTCGTTCTTTACTGGCATTGGTTGTGTAATAAATTCATTATGCAGTGATTTGGGGCCATTTTTTCTCAAGTAAAAACTTTTTTAGCAGTACTGAACTGTTTCAGCCATTACTATTCGGTAATTGATCATACTCAAGATAAGTTGTAGAAATTACTATGTTTTATTACCAATAAATCGATATTTTACACATTTAATTGTGACTCGAGTTTCGGGAATTAACTCAATCAATATACAAAGGTAGAAGAGGTAGAAAAACAAGTTAAAAAAGGTTTAAAATGAGAGGATGGTTAAAAACTATTAGAACGTCGGCACGTCAAAGAAGATTGGTAAAAAGAGGTTACTTATTTAAATATCTCAAAAATTTTGGATTTACATTGCTCCGTACAGTAGTCATTCATTATTTTTGCATTATTTTCATTGTGACCTTATTTCAAAATTTCAACAGATTCTAAATAATCAAATTTCTTTCCTTTTGATTCTACATGTAAAATTTTAAGTTTATCTATTGTCGGAAAAGGATGGCCGTTTTCTAAACAATGAGTGGCAAAAGTATTGTTTCTATATTTTCATCGAAAATCATCTTCAGTGATCAGGCCCATTTTCACATCGGAGGTTACTTTAATCAGCAGAGTTATCGCATTTGTGGCTCGAAAAATGCAAGAATGGTAGTTGAAAAGCCTCTACATCCTCAACGTTTTACTGTTTGCTGTGGTTATTGGGCTGGCGGTGTAATTTGGACCTTACTTATTCGAAAATGAGGCTGGTGCAACTGTGACGATGAATGAATTGCCTAACGTGCTATAATTAATGATTGTTTATGGTTGGAATTGGAAGATATTGAGGTGAACGAAGTTTGTTTTTAACAAGACGACGTTACGTGCCACACAAGAATCGAAACAATCACAAGAAAAGTTTCCTGGCCGTGTTATTCCTCGACAAGGTCATCGCAATGGTCATTTAACACCTTTAGACTTTTTTCTTTGCTCCAAAACAATAGCGATTCATTATCATCGATATTAAAAAAAACACAGAATTCAGAAGAATCACACAGAAAAAGATAATACAAAAATAATAAATCAAAAATAAAATGAAGCATATATATTGTTTCACCTGCGAAAGTCAGTCTGGGAAACAACTGGCAATTTCACGAGGGTACACACTGAGATCTCCCTGTTATGCTCCAATGGAGCAAACGTTTGGCTCGACCTCTTATTGCTTCGTCGCAGAGATTTGGCGAGGACTTTTGTGTCTTGTGGTAACGAGATATAGAGCGTAACTTAACAAGTAAAGTTGAGGGTTTGAAGCTCGAATTCTCCTTTTTATTGGATAGCTTACTGAGTTCCAGACAGGGGTGGACTTGAAACGGATACCGAAATTCTCACGTGTATCGACTTCGATCGAAACTTTATATTCGTCGGAATTTCGATACAATGCGAATTGGATCAAACAGTTGCTACTTCTACAACATTCTTTTCAATGGTGATATTGCAATAGTTGAAGAGCAAAAATGGCGTGGTTTCCTGTAAAACTTTTTTGTTGCAATTTCTACAATGAAGTTTCTGCTTCAAATCTAATATAATTCCTTTATCTGAAGGAAAATCAATCCTATTTTTGATGGAAAGTACTCTTCAATTGACTTAACAACTTTGTATTTAAATATTAATCACATAATTCTCCGAAACCTCTACGAATTTCAATCTGAACAATCTCTTGAAAATCTTTGAATTAAATATCTTAGAAACACTGTTTCTTTTTTGTTGACTTACAGGGTCATCAAACATATTCACAACAAATCAAAAAGAATATTTAGTCCGTCTAGAAAGCATCCAGAAAAAGAAAGCTCAATTGTCATTATTTAGTATATATTTTCAATTCTTGAATTAGAGTATTATAACAAAATATTCATCTTATTTACTTATACAACCTCCATTTAACTGTTAACACTTGACTTAACGTCCAGGTACCCCCGGAACTGGATCACCTTCATAATTGTCGGTGATCGTAGTCCAAGACTGTAAAACTGACTGAACTAAATAATTTCAAGTCGGGATGTAAAAAGGTTTTTCCGAGACATTGAAAAATATTTTATATTGATTATATATAAGGATATCAATTTGATAGTTTTTGTATATAGTTTCAATATATAATGTAGAAGTTAGAATATATAATTCTGAATTTAAAGTCATTTAAATTTTACTTCTATCAAGTATTGACTCACATTAAAATTGGTTTTTCAAATTATGAAATAATTTCATATACAGTCTTTATATCCACAATATATTCCTCAATTATTTATTATTTTTGAAATTCTGGTTATTTTTCTTATCATGTGGACATTATTTGGGGTGAATAAGTTTTGTTATTGTTCTTCTATGTTCCGAGTACAAATAGTTATAGGTTATACGTAACAATACGTTGATCATTTCTTTTTTTTTTTTGGATACTTTAAAGCTTACTTCAAGTTTATTCGTTCCATGTTTTATCTTATTTTGGTAAGTTGAATTTTGATCTTGTTATATATTTGAATCTGAATTCAATACATTTCTGATGAGGCCATATAGGCCGAAATAGCTATCAAATGTTCGAGTTCTCGTTCAATTATTTTTATATTAATTTTGGAATAGTGGATTTTCTTGTATTTTTATGTTAATATACATACTTATATAGTTTTTGTTAATACATTTGTATTAATACATTTCAAGTCGGGATGTAAAAAGGTTTTTTCCGAGACATTGAAAAATATTTTATATTGATTATATATAAGGATATCAATTTGATAGTTTTTGTATATAGTTTCAATATATAATGTAGAAGTTAGAATATATAATTCTGAATTTAAAGTCATTTAAATTTTACTTCTATCAAGTATTGACTCACATTAAAATTGTTTTTTTAAATTATGAAATAATTTCATATACAGTCTTTATATCCACAATATATTCCTCAATTATTTATTATTTTTGAAATTCTGGTTATTTTTCTTATCATGTGGACATTATTTGGGGTGAATAAGTTTTGTTATTGTTTTTCTGTGTTCCGAGTACAAATAGTTATAGGTTATACGTAACAATACGTTCATCATTTCTTTTTTTTGGATACTTTAAAACTTACTTCAAGTTTATTCGTTCCATATTTTATCTTATTTTGGTAAGTTGAATTTTGATCTTGTTATATATTTGAATCTGAATTCAATACATTTCTGATGAGGCCATATAGGCCGAAATAGCTATCAAATGTTCGAGTTCTCATTCAATTATTTTTATTTGATGATCCTTTATTTGGATAATTGTAGACAATTTTGGAAAAGTGGATTTTCTTGTATTTTTATGTTAATATACATACTTATATAGTTTTTGTTAATAAATTTGTATTAATACATTTCAAGTCGGGATGTAAAAAGGTTTTTTCCGAGACATTGAAAAATATTTTACATTGATTATATATAAGGATATCAATTTGATAGTTTTTGTATATGGTTTCAATATATAATGTAGAAATTAGAATATATAATTCTGAATTTAAAGTCATTTAATCTTTATTTCCTGGCGCTGTTCGTTCAACTTCAATCTTTATTAGGCCCCATATATATTCAATGGAACTAAGATCTGGTGACTTTGCTGGCCATGAAATGGTTGTCACTTGGTGTTCTTGCATTCAAGCTTGAGTACAGGCCGAAGTATGGCAACAGCCTTACGAAATCGATTGTAATTTGATATGTCGCGAATATCTTTCGGTAGGAAATTTGATACTCATATAAAGTGTGCTTTTTTCAGTATAGAAATATTGATGGATCGGGAAAAAATATTCTTGAACTCTTCTGGTGAAATTGTTACTTTTATAACTCTCAAAGTAATAATGATGTTTTCGGAAAAATAACAAAACTATGGAAATAAAGACCTGAAAGAGTTAAAATATTGTTAGCCTCAAAGTAGTTCCTACAAGATTACCTAAATTTCAAATTGAACATAATCCTGATTGCTAATTTTTGTGTTACAAAAATATGTTCTACTGATGAACTGGAACCCCAAAATACAATGCCGTAAGATAGAATTGACTAAAAATTTGTAAAATAGATAGTTTTCATTGTGGTTATATCAACTTGATATCGAATAGCCTTCTGTGTGTAAACTACCGAATTTAACCTTGGTATCAGGGAGTAACAGTGTTGTTCCCAGTTTAGCTGTTTGTCTACTGTCATTCCCAATACTATTTTACTTAAGCTTGTTGGTATTCGCTGGTTCCCAAAGTTAATGTACGCTGGAAAACTAACATTCGTCCTGATGCTGGAAAAACCATGATGTTTGTTTTATCAGAATTAAGAGTTAGTGAATTACAGATGCACCATTCTCTGACGGTCGATAAAGCAGTTGTTAAGCCAACTGTCACAGATGCTAGATCTTGGGAACACACTATTATATTAGTATTATCAGCAAAAGTGTAAGAACTCGTTTCCAATGCTGGTGATACCGTTTCTTGAAATGTGTCAGGCTCACCTTCCAAAGCCTCTGGGAGATCGTCATCATAGACAACGAATAAAATAGGTCCTAAATTAGTGCCTTGTGGTATGCCAGAAGTTATAGTAATTTCCGTTGAGGAATCTTTTTCCTTATTCACATTCATTTGTTTTCTGTCCTTCAAGTTATTTTGAACAAGCTTGAGTGGTACGCTCCTAATACCTTTCATTGCAAGTTTCTGCAAAAGAACTTTGTGATCGACGCAGAGAGGCGTAGCACCACTCTGAGATATTGCTTCCCAAACTATTATTTTGGTGGAAAATTTGGAAATTTGAACGGTAACAGGTTGTTTTGATAGGATTTTTAAGTGATTTCCACCAAGTTAGAAACAACGTTCATCAGATATAAGGATATATCCATTCCATTTTTCATCCTCTTCATTGTCTTATATACACTTTTTCCCAGTTCAGTCAATTGCACTAATTTTTTAACAAAACCTATTTCATAAATTACTTATATGTTAAAATGTTAAAAAAAAAGAAGCATATTAAAATTATAAAAAATAATAAATTCCGGATACTTTCTAGACGGACTATAGAATATTGACGGATAGTTACATAGCAAACGTCATCCGATATAGCTATTTCAAAATTGTTAGTTATTTGTACCTCCTTTTTTTCAAGTTTTTAGCTAAAGAAGAAATGCAGGTATTATTTTCAGAGTTAGTTCAAAATATAAACTTGAAGAAGCCACAGTTTTCGCGTTAATTAATGATTTGTGGAAATATTCTTCATTATTTTGTTTGATTAAAGTGCAGTATTTATATGAAAGAATGAGATATTTTCGTCTCAAACGAAAAAATAAAATCTAAAGTTAATGGTTGTAAATTTGCGATTTGCGGAATTTTAATGAGATCGAAATTGCCTAGAGAATAACGAGACGGTCTTAAATATTGCCATTATATCAAAATAATCTATGCTCTTCAAAATGTACGTTGCATTTTATTCCTTAAGCTATAACCAATATAGATAGAGTGGACTGTATGTGAAATATACCTGGTGCCAGGGATTTTTCTTATTATTAGATATAACTAATATAAATAGAGTGGACTGTATGTAAAATATACCTGGTGCCAGGGATTTTCCTTATTATTAGATATAACTAATATAAATAGATTGGACTGTATTTGAAATATACCTGGTGCCAGGGATTATTCTTATTATTAGATATAACTAATATAAATAGAGCGGACTGTATGTGAAGTATACCTGTTGTCAGAAATTAAAAGAATACTCTACACTTGAATAAAAAAAAATATGTGTCACAACAATGTATACTATGCCGTGGTCAATTATAATAAAGATTGACTTCTTCTGTGTGGTGCTGTCGGTGTCACTATCTAAAGGAGTTTGGTTTCTTAAGAGACTGTGAGAGACAAAGATAGGAAGGCTGAGTTGCTTCCAATTTCACTGGTAGGTATATCAAAATAACATGAAATTCAGTCTATGGTTTCTCTGGTTACTCTTCTTTCATAGAGCCACTCAGTTCTTTTGGAAGCAACCACGGTATATAGATATTTGATTGATCCGGTCTTTACTTGGTGAAAACTCATTTTAATCACGGTATATAGATTATGCATTATACAATAATACTTAAATATTATACAGTATGCATTCGCAAATAACCTGCGCTTGAGATTACATAGAGTAGCGGAAGATTTGAGCCTTAACAATAGTAAAACAATATAGGTATGGAAAATCCTGCCAGAGACATAGGAAATTCGATATTAAACTAGAGAGATGATCAAAGCCTGCCGCTCGCAGCCTTTGAGAGAGAACAGTTGTTTATTCGTCATCGCCTCGCGCTGAGATTTTGATTCTTCCACTGCTCAACTGGATTTTAAGAGTGGAACAATATAATAACTTTTATTCTTCTTATCCGAAATCAATGAAATATAAATGCCATAAATGATCTGTCAAATAAATCCAATTTATTGTGTTTCATTCCATTTAAAATTTCTTTGCCTCTGAAAAACATCCTGTACTTCAGAACCGTTTTCAGCTCTGTAAAGAATCAAATTAATCGTAAAAGAAGCGATGAAATAATATTTGTTGGTAAGGTGATGAGTTCCGCGAACGATCAGCTGACTGGTGTGTCGAGTCATTTACCTTGATATAGGGGAACAAATAGGTAGTCTCATACAGAAGTTGAGTGAACATTTAATGTCCTTCTGTGTTTACCCACGAATCGAGAATAGCTCAGCTCAAAATTGTAACAAACCATTTCGCATTCCGCTTGCAGGAAATCTAATTGAATTACCTATTGAATGTTTGTTGTCGTAAGTATCAGGGTAAAGAGTGTTTTCATTCCTTTGGCTTCCAGCAAGTATACACAAGAGTGTATTGGTTGAGCACATATGGAGAACAGGTTCAGATATTGATTCCAAAATTTTGGTGCAGTATATTTACCATTGGAAGTTAAACCTGATAACTCATAGACTTTTTGTTTTTATGGATCGAATCTTTATTATTTTTTATTAAATTTCCTAACGTGTTTCTTGTTTTGAATGAAATGTTGCAGTTACTCTTTTTCTTTAAAAGTCCTGCTTTTTTCGGGACTTTTGGTTTATGTACGTTGAAGAAATATATTTTATATCAATAGCTATTGTTGGATATACAAGTGATATTGACTGTTTAAATTGCATTCGTTTCAATATTTTATTTATTAGGAGTACAAATAAGTTTCCGCCGTTTTATTGTAGATGGCGTGGCACGGAGTTTCGGTTAGCTTTCGCAGATGATAACCGGCTTAAAAAATAGTTTGGACATTCAAGAACAACATAACCTATTAATATCATTGATTTTATATTGGTAAAATATAATTTTTATAAGTTAAAAATGTCAAAATTTGAGCCAAGTAAGCGTCATTTGCGGGAAATATTAGTTTACTTCTTTAATTTAAAGAAATCTGCTGCTGAGGCGCATCAATTGCTCGTAGAAGCATATGGTGAGGGTGCTTTGAGTGAGAGAACGTGTCGAGAGTGGTTTCAAAAGTTTAAAAACGACGTAGAAGACAAAGATCGCACTGGAAGGCCAAACATTTACGAGGATGCAGAATTGGAGGAGTTATTGGAGGAAGATTCATCTCAAACACAAAAAAAACTTGCTCTAACATTAGAAGTCACTCAGCAAGCAGTCTCACATCGTTTAAAATCATTAGGATATTTGATTTTTGTTAAAAAACGGCGGAAACTCATTTGTACTCCTAATATAATGAACGGATTGAAACCATTGTTAAATGCAATCTGTTTTATTATATTCAGTTCTCTATCAAAATTCTCTGGTGTCATAGGTATGTTGATTAATCTAAATATCATGCTATTATAAGCTGCTAGTTTTTGAGAATGTGGGTGATTAGAATTTGAGTGGATCGTATTATCTGTATGAGTGGGTTTCCGGAAAATTGAAAAGTCATGTTTATTGTTAATTTTTGAAATTTTTAAAATCAAGAAAATTGACGTTGTTATTTTGTTCTATTTCATTGGTGAATTTTATTGTAGGATATAATGTATTTATAAATTCTAAAGACATCGCAAGTTGTCTACTGGTACAGGTGAATAGAGATAATAATATCATCCACGTAACGATTCCAATAAATGAAATATTTAAAGAAGGGGCTCTCTTGGATTTTGGTTACCAGGAAGTCCATAAATATTTCGGATAATATCGGACTGAGTGGGTTTCCCATAGTGAGACCATCATTAATTCGTAAAATATGCCATTAAATAAAAAATAGTTTTGGTCCAAACAAACCTTTAAGATTTCGATAATCTCTTGTTTTATAACCGGATTAGTTCTATTTTTTACTAATAGCATTTCTATCAGACTTTTTGATTCTTTGACTGGCATGCAAGGAAACAAATTTTGCACGTCGAAAGAAATGAGTTTAGCATTATTCGGAATATATATTTTTTTTATTTTCTCTATCAGGTCATATGATTTTTCAATGTAATATAATTTTCTTGATTTTAAAATTTCAAAAATTAACAATAAACATGACTTTTCAATTTTCCGGAAACCCACTGTCATGTTTATTGTTAATTTTTGAAATTTTTAAATCAAGAAAATTATATTTCATTAAAAATTCATATGACCTGATAGAGAAAATAAAAAATATATATATTCCGAATAATGCTAAACTCATTTTTTTCGTCGTGCAAAATTTGTTTCCTTGCATGCCAGTTAAAGAATCAAAAAGTCTGATAGAAATGCTATTAGTAAAAAATAGAACTAATCCGGTTATAAAACAAGAGATTATCGAAATCTTAAAGGTTTGTTTGGACCAAAACTATTTTTTATTTAATGGAATATTTTACGAAGCTAATGATGGTCTCACTATGGGAAACCCACTTAGTCCGATATTATCCGAAATATTTATGAACTTCCTGGAAACCAAAATCCAAAAGGCCCCTTCTTTAAATATTTCATTTATTGGAATCGTTACGTGGATGATATTTTATCTCTATTCATCGGTACCAGTAGACAACTTGCGATGTCTTCAGAATTTATAAATACCTATCCTACAATAAAATTCACCAATGAAATAGAATAAACTAACAGCATCAATTTTCTTGATTTTAAAAATATCAAAAATTAACAATAGACATGACTTCAATTTTCCGGAAACCCACTCATAAAGATAATACGCCCACTCAAATTCTAATCACCCACATTCTCAAAAACTAGCAGCTTATAATAGCATGATATTCAGATTAATCAACATACCTATGACACCAGAGAATTTTGATAGAGAACTGAATATAATAAAACAGATTGCATTTAACAATGGTTTCAATCCGTTCATTATAAATAAAATATTGAAACGAATGCAATTTAAACAGTCGATATCACTCTTATATCCAACAATAGCTATTGATACAAAATATATTTCTTCAACATACATAAACAAAAAGTCCGAAAAAATAGCAAGATATTTAAAGAAAAAGAGTAACTGCAACATTTCATTCAAAACAAGAAACACGTTAGGAAATTTAATAAAAAATAATAAAGATTTGATCCACAAAAACAAAAAGTCTGGAGTCTATAGGTTAAACTGCGGTACTTGCCCATCTGTATATGTGGGTCAGACAGGTAGATCTTTCGGGACTAGGATACGTGAACACGAGAAAGCTTATCTTGGAAAAAACGGAAATTCAACATATGTTGACCATCTGTTGGAGACAGGACATGATTTTGACAATAACTTCAAAATCCTACACCTAGAAAATAAGAACCTCAGTTGAACTACCTTGAAGCCCTTGAAATCAACAGATTCAATAAAGAACAGATTCTCCTAAACGACCAGACGGACCACCTTACTTAACATTTTCTGTATCTTCGTGTAATAATAAAACAAACAAATTACTGTAAATTCCCACTACCTTCTTTTCTGTACATTTTGAATATTAAAAGAACTCAATCTCAATTATTACCATACCTGACAAAGTCATGTTGTCATGACGAAACAATTGTTGTGAAATTAAATAAATTAGCGGAAATTAAGTTGTTTTACTTTAATCATGGAGTATTAACTATTGTAGTAGAAAGTTCTACAAATCGACACAGTGTTACATACATATTTATTACAATTCTTCACTCAAACAAACTCGACAAAGTTTTGTTGATCACTTAGGCAAATTGCAGACATGCACACGTTTCATACTGGTTGGTTTTCATCAATGCAATGTATGCTGGTGACCATAAATATGTCAAGTATCTACATGCGCTATACACAGAGACACTAAGGTATTAATCATATACTAGTGCCATCTGGAGTATGCAAACATCCATACAAGTCATACCTTTTTGAGCTAATTCAAGTAAAGAAATGTATTCCCGATATTATCCTTATGATTTAAACCATTGACATAATAGACCTATTAATAGACGTCATCACAAATTTATCCTTTCAAGGAAAGCAATAATAATTATTTTGAGAACAACTTTTCTTTAATATACATAAAAAATTGTGATGACGCATGAACTGAAGTTGCTTGATCGTCCAGAAGTCAAGTGGTGCGAAATTGTACGATGTTTTAAACATTTGAAGGAACTCTGTACTTCGTGTCCATGAAGAAATCATTAAAAGTATATAAAAATTGAAGGAGATATGACAGGAATATTGAATTTCATATATAAATTATGATTTCTACACAAAATATTCTCGTCGATATTTATAACTGCAAAACGCAGTTGTTTTTCAGGTTGAAACATATTTGTCTGGAGTTCCTACAATAAAACGTTATTAATGTCGAAACCTTTGATGTCAGCTCGAACGTATTCAGAGGGAATTAATCTCCCTTGTCAAAATATCCGAATAATTCAGCACTGCGTCCTCAACAGGGTTCATAAATCATGCCTGGGATTTAAATCACCTGCTAAATAGACATCAAAGGTGAGAAAATGTCTGCAGTTCATCTCTTCCCAGAATATGAAGATTTTGTCGAAAATATTAGTATTAAAATTTAATTTGTTGAAAGGATAGGAGACTCGCTCTTTGACGTTTTCGGCTGAAGAAATTTGGATAATAATATGAGGATGATGGAAACTGGAGAAACAAAGAGAAAATGTCAGATTGAATTTCTTTTCATTGTATTTGGTGAAGGATGGAATTCAGATGCTTAATTATTTTGAAATGAGAATCGGAAATTCAAGACGAGGTGTCAGTCGCGATCTTCATATATAAATTACTAGCGATCCGCCGACTGCATCCGACCGGGACGCCAGCCGCTGTAACTCCGCTTTTTAATTCTCTGATATCTTCTAAGACTACAATTTTAATGAAATGCTGTTAAGGGCAGCTTTGATCTACATGAAATGTACAACGTTCGTAATGTATTTAATTGGATAAGGAATAATACTGTTGAAGCTCTCGAATGGAAATTCGGATGTAGCGAGGGAGCTTCCACCTCTTAGTTCGGGAGACGGCGTTTCGTTTCCGAGCATGCGCATCTGAAACTCATCAGACAGGCTTGATGCGCAGGCTCTACTTGTGACGCCGGTGACCATGCGTCCGCTTGGAACGCTGATCTTCAAACGCGGTGCCTTGCTCTATTTGAATCTGGCGGGGACGGTTAGTCACGAATCTGTTGACTGATCGGTCCTCTATCGGTACGCCGGTCAAACTACTACAGAGCAAGGCAGGTTTCTGGACGAGGAGCGAAGAAGTTGTTCGCTACACTGTATTGTATAAAATAGCTGGGTAAACAACACATATTTTTGTAATGTGTAAAAGATAAAAATGGTTTCTGTGGGTTTTCCTTTGGAGACTTTTTTACCGATCTTTTTGAAACCTACAATTCCGTAATACAATTATTTGATCTATCTCGCAAAATTGAGCGTTTGCGATTTAAGCTCACGAATATATATATTTGTTACAACATCACATTACAAATCTACGAATTTTTCGGCTTTTCTGTACCATAATATGTATGTATATATTATACATAAAAAACTTCTTCTTGAATCATTCTATAAATTGCTGAAATCTGCATTAAAATCCGTTAAATAGTTCAAAAGATCTAAGCGGACAGACAGCGGAAACATTTTCATTTTAAACTATGTGACATTTTCCAAAACAATGAACTGTTGCTTAATGATTAAAATAAGTTTCTAAAAATATACATGACATACCTCAAAAAACTTCAATTCTGTATAAATTTTTTTGACTGCAGTTTCGAAGTATTCATCTTCAAATGAGCGGAAACTTAAAAAAAGATTAAAGATATTTAGGAGGTTTGAAAAAATGACAAAAGCAATATGGTAGAAGTACTAAACACAAAGTGCAGAGATACGGTTGACAGGTGTTATTTAAATATGTTAAATATTTTTCATTCAATGATCCATTAATTCTAAATTATTTTCATGATGCAATGAGTTAAAAACTTACTTAAACCGCCTGCCTTTTCATTGTAGAGGTTTCATTTTGAATAGTCTACTGTCTGGGCAGGTATCACTTTTGAAGCTGTCATGTTTTGAGATTTGACAAGTAAAAACTACGCCTTTACTGAATGTATCCCTCAGAAATATTGACATAGTTAAAAATATATATAGGAGACAGTATTTTAATTTCCACAAAAATGTTTATAATACAATTGTTTCACCACGATGTGACTTCTTTAGTATCTACATTCTACTGGCTGATGGCCAATTTAAATACATTGTTAGATACGTGACAAAATAATGGAAGAATAAGTCATAAAAACTCAAGGTGTTTATTAGAATTTGCCGCTAAAAATTGCCATTAGGGAAAGATATTCAGTAATGGAGACTTGTCAGCATCTGTTTCATCGTTCAAAAGGATTTTAAGGGCATTGTATCTATTGATTTCAAGAAATTCTAAAAGTGTTAATCTAGAATTTTTGCTTTCGACGTGGTTATAGTTATTGTTGAAATTATGCCTGAATTCCTTATGAGGATTAGCATATGTCGAACTTACGAACTTAATCTTAGATTCTTTTCTTCAACGATCTGCCAGTCTGGCCAATGTATACTAAAGGGCAATCGTTGCAAGTCAACTTGTCGACTCCAGATATATTTTCTTTATTTAATCGATCCTTATTGTTTTTCATGTAGGTACTAGGGTTATTAATGGTTTTAAAGTTGGGTTGCAATTGAAAATATTTTTGAAATATTTAACAATATTTTCAGATAATCCATTAACTTAAAATAACGAAAAATATTTCTGTGTATTGTCCTTTTTTATGATAAGGTACACGAGATTTAATGCCACTTTATTTTGTTTATTGGATACCATTTTGTCTATCAGAAAAGGGTTGTAACCGTTGTTTGACACTATTCGTTTAATAATATTTAATTCTTTCAAAAATTTATCTGAATTCAAAGGGATATTCAATAGTCTATGAATAAAACTATTATATGCTGACATCTTTTGGTTGATGGGGTGATTTGAAGTTCAAAATAGTTTATTTGAGTTGGGAGTTCAAAAAGTAGGTTTATGTTCCATCCCTTAGGTTGGCCATCGTTAATAGACTCCTTTTTTTGGACTGAATTGAGTGACCATGAAAATTCATCTCTTATATTTTCCGCTTCTTTCCGCACAAGATAATCGAAGTTCCCCGTTTCGGAATCCGGATTGAGCATTCTCCATTACGCGATACCGACGTTTCTAATCTAGTTTTGATTGGGTGTTTCTTCTTCGTGCTGCGTAAGTTCAACCGAACGACTTTCGGTAGATCCCGTCTGACTAACGGCGGCACGCTTGATAGCACTTTAATTATTTTACGCCACGGCGGCCAGACTTAATTGAAATTTATAATAATTACCGGGGCATTCTTACACAGCGGAAGAATATACCCGACTCGGCTTATATATGTTTCGGCGAGAATCCCCACTAATTAATTAGAAATTTTCCTACCCCACTAATTTTCGTAGAGAAGAAGGTTGGTTGGGTCAGATTGGGAACGATCTTCAACGATTAGTCGTTGACGAATGGGATACTCATTTTTCAGGGATTTTGGTTTATCATTTTCTCGAATAATATACACCTTTTTTCAAATTAATACACACAAAAAACTAGAAATATTATGAATATTCACAATTTTGACTTTCAGAGAGAGTTGAGCAATATTTGAAATGATTCATATATAAGATTTTAAATTCAGAATTATACATTCTAACTTCTACATTATATATTCAAACTATATACAAAAACTATCAAATTGATATCCTTATATAGTTGTTGTTAATACATTTGTATTAATACATTTCAAGTCGGGATGTAAAAAGGTTTTTTCCGAGACATTGAAAAATATTTTATATTGATTATATATAACAATATCAATTTGATAGTTTTTGTATATAGTTTCAATATATAATGTTTCAATATATAATATAGAAGTTAGAATATATAATTCTGAATTTGAAGTCATTTAAATTTTACTTTTATCGAGTATTGACTCACATTAAAATTGGTTTTTTAAATTATGAAATAATTTCATATAGACTCTTTATATCCACAATATATTCCTCAATTATTTATTATTTTTGAAATTCTGGTTTATTTTCTTATCATGGGACATTATTTGGGGTGAATAAGTTTTGTTATTGTTTTTCTGTGTTCCGAGTACAAATAGTTATAGGTTATACGTAACAATACGTTGATCATTTCTTTTTTTTTGGATACTTTAAAGCTTACTTCAAGTTTATTCGTTCCATGTTTTATCTTATTTTGGTAAGTTGAATTTTGAACTTGTTATATATTTGAATCTGAATTCAATACATTTCTGATGAGGCCATATAGGCCGAAATAGCTATCAAATGTTCCGAGTTCTCGTTCAATTATTTTTATTTGATCCTTTATTTTGATAATGTTAGATAATTTTAGAATAGTGGATTTTCTTGTATTTGTATGTTAATATACATACTTATATAGTTGTTATTAATACATTTGTATTAATACATTTCAAGTCGGGATGTAAAAAGGTTTCTTCCGAGACATTGAAAAATATTTTATATTGATTATATATAAGGATATCAATTTGATAGTTTTTGTATATAGTTTCAATATATAATGTAGAAGTTAGAATATTTAAAGTCATGTAAATTTTACTTCTTTCAAGTATTGACTCACATTAAAATTGGTTTTTTATATATAAGATTGTTCGGAAATTAATATGGTTTTTTCCCGACAGAGGATTTAATTGTAGTTTTTCGAACCCAACTTCACTCTCAAGCCTCATGAAAATTATATTCATTGAAAGCTGATAAAGCACGGCTTGTGTGTGAAAAAATTCAATTAATTCTACGCAGTAGTTTTTAGTTGGTGCTCTTTTAAATATGGAGAGCAATAAGCAGTATTTTTGTCATCTTTTACTTTTTTAATATAGAAAAGATGAAAATACTGTTTAAGCCAGGAAGAAATTAACCGATGTGTATGGAGAAATTGTGTTGATAGTACGCTAGTGCAAGAAATGGTTTGCTAAATTTCGATCCGGCAATTTTTAAGTCGAAGATGGACCACGTTCTGGAAGGCCGGTTGAAGCTGATTAAGACACGATAATGGCATGCAAATCGGCGAAGAACATCACGTAAGATCGGTGAGATGTTAAATTTATCGAATTCAACTGTTTATAACCACTTGAAAAGTGTTTTAACCTCGAAACTCAAGATATGGGTTCCCCATGTTCTCTCGGAGAGAAATTTGTATCGTCGCGTTAACGTCTGTGATTCGCTTCTCAAACGTAATAAAAATGATCCATTTTTCAAGCACATCATTACTAGGGACGAAAAATGGGTTGTATATAACAATGTCAAACGCAGAGATAATGGAACAAAAAAGATGAATCGGCTCAAAGCAATTCGTAAGCCAATATCCATCAAAAAAGGTGATGCTGTCTGTTTGGTGGAATTTTAAAGGAATCGTTTTTTTGGAGCTTTTACCGGATAACACAACAATTAATTCTGAAGTCTACTGTCATCAAATGGACAAACTGAATGATGCACTTCAACAGAAAATGCCAGAATTAATAAACAGAAAAGGTGTTGTGTTCCACCAAGATAATGAGAGACCTCATACAAGTTTGTTCACTCGCCAAAAGCTTTTACAGCTTGAATTTGATACACTGTCACACTCACCATATTTTCCAGATCTGGCGTCTTCGGATTATTATTGGTTCCGGTCATTGCAAAAATTTTTTGACGGTTAACCTTTACTTTAAATGAAGAGGTCTAAACTTGGATCAGTTTCTTGCCAGCAAGCATGCTACTATCAGAAAAATGGCGAATGGTGTTAGTGTAAGAATGTTGCTTTGTCTGAGAGGCCAATGTATGTTCACGAAAGAAAACTGAACTACCACTCTGTCAACTATCTTTGATCTTCTGTAGGCGCCAACCTACAGATGATAGCGTCATTACAATTCTAACTCTAGTCAATCGCTGTAAGCGTCACTTATATTTGGTACCTACAAGTATTGGGTGTTTTTTTAGAGTGATAGAACTTGAAATTGAAATAAATTACATTTAAATTAAGATTGAAGCCAAAGTTTTTTTTTATTTGAAAGATAATTTTATGACATTTATGTTTTGAAAATAATTTTCGATATATCTCCACCAGGACTAACTCTGAGGAACCGCATTCGAACATACCAATTTTGGACCACTCTTTCGAGTAATTCAGGCCTTATTTCATCACTAACATGAGTTATGTTGGCTTCTAAAGCGTCTATTGTTTCTGGTTTATCAGCATAAACCAATGACTTGACATAACCCCAAAGAACATAATCCAGTGGAGTTATGTCGCATAATCTGGGAGGACAATTAATTTTACCATTTTTCGAAATAATGTTATCGCCAAAACTTTATTTCAATAAATCTATTGTTACGGTAGCAGCATGAGGTGTAGCACCATCTTGTTGGAACCAAAACACTTCTGGGTCGATACCATTCAAATTTTGAAACAAATAATCATTGATCATCGATCTGTAACGAGCACCATTCATTGTAACATTAGCTCCAGCATCGTTTTCAAAGAAATAAAGGAAAAAACAACAAATAGAAATCCAGCGTGTAAAGCATACCATACAGTGCATTTTTCAGGATGCAATGGAATCTGCAGAACTTCCTGAGGATTGTTTTCACTCCATATGTGGCATTTTTGCTTGTTTACATAGCCGTTCAACCAGAAATGAGCTTCATCACTGAACACAATTTTACGATAAAAAAGTGAATCAACTTCAAGCTGTTCTAGCGCCCAATCAGCAAACAAACGACACTTATTATGGTCAAGTGGCTTTAATTCTTGAACCAGTTGGATCTTGTATGGGTGTAGACCAAGATCTTTACGCAAAGATTTCCATGTAATGTATGCACAGAGTCCAATTGGTTGTGAACGTCGACGAATAGACAAATCTGGATCATTATTAACACTATGACTTATAGCAGTGATATTTTCTTCTGTACGTACAGTTCTTTGTCTTGTTGTTGTTGTATCGAGAAGAAAAAATGTTGTTCTAAATCTATCGATAGTTCGATGAATAAGCTGCTCTGATGGACGATTATGTGAACCATAAATTTCAGGAAAGTGCTCTATAAGTTTGCGAATAGAACACTGATTTTGAATATAAATTTCAACAATTTGTAAACATTGTTGCGGCGTGAGAGTTTTCATGTTGATTTCTCAATGCTTACTGAACAGAAATGCCAAAATAACATGGCTTCTACCTTGTGTCATATAACAGTTATCGTTATCGAAAGTTCTATCACTCTTGGGATCCGGAGAATCCAAGAATGATCGTTGAAAAGCCTCTTCATCCTTAACGTGTCACTGTTTGTTGCGGTTTTTGTGCTGGCGGTGTGATTGGACCTTAATTATTCGAAAATGATGCTGGTGTAACTGTTACTGTGAATGGATTGCACTACCGAGCTATGATTTAAGATTTTTTATGGCGAGAATTGGAAGATATTGATATGGACGACGTTCATTTTCAATAAGACGCTACGTGCCACACAAGCAACGAAACAATCGCAATTTTGCGAGAAAACATTCCTGGCCGTGTTATTTCTCGAAGAGGTGATCACAATTGGGTACCGAGATCTTATGATTGAACACCTTTAGACTTTTTTCTTTGGGGCCCCGCGAAAGATGGAGTCTATGCCAATGCTCCACAATCGATTCAAGACATTGAAGATGGAATTCCTGAAGTTATCTAGGACATACAGCAACAAATGTGCGAATTGGTCGTAGAAAATTCCATGAAAAGGATATGGTATACCTCTCCAAAATGAAATAAACATTCATTGATTTCTCTTAAAATATACGCGTTTTTTTTAATATCAAAATGAAACCTCCTATTGGAAAACCCTTCACAAGAAACGTATCCAAAGGTAAGAGAGACTCTGGCATGATTGTATTGCTCTTCAAGGAGACATGAAGAAAATCAAATTTTGTCAAATTGTTCAGAAGTTGTCAACACCTCATTTCTAATGTGAAATCACCAAGTCCTCAAAAGTTCGAACTACAAAAGCATCAGTTTCAAATATCCTTAGTGACGAACTGCTCTCGAATTGAGTCGCATTTTCAAAGTTCTAAATTATCATGTTTTTTCACACCCCGTTCAAAATTCCGGATCACGTCTCAGTTAACGAAAAAACCGGGAAATTCAATTTTGTACGGTATTTTTCGAGGCCGGTCGACCGTCAGGCCCAACTTTCCGATTGATTGGAAGCTCCTGATTTTCAGCTCTGTATGTGTTGCAAGACATCTCGGTTAGTTCGTGGGAAATTAACAATCTCGCCGGAAATGCGTGATCGGCAGTTTTAATGTGTTAACCGAAGCCGCGCTGCAATCTCGCAGTTCACTAATCTAATAATGAGATCGTGCTGAAGGATTTCTTACCTCCAACCCAAATTGCAACAACAGGGTTGAAATGGCGTTCTTTGTTTTCCGAAGAGCGCTTGGGGTCGGGAAGAGGTATCATCCCCTGCCGGAAAATTCGAATGGAAAGCGGGTCGAGAAATGCATCTGGTGAGCAAAGTGATTTAGGTTGTATTGAGATATACTCGATTAACATTCCTAATTTAAACAGAAATAATTAAGAAGGCTTAAAATTATACAAAGGGTTTTTGATTAAGAATCATGGGATTTCAATTTTAAATGACACAACAAAGGTTTGACATATGTCACATACAAATTTAGAGTTTCAGTATCATCGCCTAGCTAGTTGTAAATGGTCGTCAACTTCTTTGAGCAGGATGTCAAATTAATATAATGAACTTAAAACTTGAAGAAGGAAATATAACTACTTAAATGATTTATCGAAATATTACAAACTGAATGGTCATCAAAATGGAAATAGGGAATGATCGTGATGATTTAAGAATACGTTCACTAACAAAGGCTAGGCTATAATATTAAATGATATGTTTTCATTTCAAATAAGATGATCTATTGAAAAAAATGTACAGTAAGCAAATAATCACAAATAACAGATCCCAGATTTTATTTCAAAAAAAAGTTCACACACTTTTTATGTTTCACAATCAATTCAAAATCCTGACACGTCTTTTGGTCTTTCGACCATCTTCAAAGGAGTACAAAAAGAAACCAAACTTAAAATTGAAGAAGTTCTTTTATTACACTTAGGACATCTATGTATTTTTATGGCGAATGGAAATAATAGCATCCAATAACAATCAATTCAAAATCCTGACACGTCTTTTGGTCTTTCGACCATCTTCAAAGGAGTACAAAAAGAAACCAAACTTAAAATTGAAGAAGTTCTTTTATTACACTTAGGACATCTATGTATTTTTATGGCGAATGGAAATAATAGCATCCAATATAGAGGTGTTGCCAAAGAGTATTTGGGAATTTGTTAAATTCTCATTTTTCTCAATGGCTTTCATTGATTGAAAGAACCTCCGAATAGTCCATCAATTCACCCTTATTTACATTGTAATGTACAGTGACATTCTTCTCATTGCAAAAATTATTATTTTCTATGCAATGTTCTGCAAAACCGGTTGTTTTTCAAATTAGACATCCTATGTTCTTTGATTCTATCTTGTAAACATCATCCTGGCTGTCCTATATATATAGCATTAAAATCATCACATTTAATTTGATGAATCTCTGATTCGGAAAAGTGCTTTCTTTCTTTATTGCTCACCAACATCTTAGCTAAATTATTTCTTATTTACTCTAAAACCAAAATCTAAGGCACCAATAATTATCTCCGGGTATAAACAATCCTCCGAATAATCCAAAATTGATTGAAACTATATTTTTCGAAAGAAAGTCCGGTACACCAACTTTTAGCTCATTCAACTCCACCAAGTCATCGACTTATAAAACAGATTCAACTAAAATCGTTCAAAATGGAAGTCGATCCCGTCGGTAAAGAAAACATAATCACGCCGTTATTCTGATAAAATGAGCGCTCCTAGCGCTGAAGTACCGCAGAAGGGATACCTGCAATTGGTACTTGACAAACTGTACCACAGATAGATCTGCACGTCAATATTTCGAAATGCTTGAATTTCAACGGCGAAATTGAAGTGTGACACGTATCAACTTAGTTTTTGCTTTATTTAATTCCCACAAAAAAGTCGAACGGAGTCAAATCACACCTCCGAGGCGGCCAATTGACATCAGCATTTCGACTGATTATTCGATTTTCAAAAACGGTGCGCAAAACATCGATGGTCCTGTTAGAACCAAATACCGCACCGAACAGTTACTCTTTGTGGGTGCATGGTTTTTTCACAATAACGTTTGGATTCAACTCCACCAAGTCATCGACTTATAAAACAGATTCAATTAAAATTGTTCAAAATGGTAGTCGACCCCGTCGGTAAAGAAAACATAATCACGCCGTAATTCTGATAAAATGAGCGCTCCTAGCGCTGAAGTACCTCGCTGGAGTACCGCAGAAGGGATACCTGCAATTGGTACCTGACAAACTGTACCACAGATGTATCTGCACGTCAATATTTCAAAATGCTTGAATTTCAACGGCGAAATTGAAGTTTGACACATATCAACTTAATTTTTGCTTTATTTAATTCCCACAAAAAAGTCGAACGGAGTCAAATCACACCTCCGAGGTGGCCAATTGACATCAGCATTTCGACTGATTATTCGATTTTCAAGAACGGTGCGCAAAACATCGATGGTCCTGTTAGAACCAAATACCGCACCGAACAGTTACTCTTTGTGGGTGCATGGCTTTTCCACGATAACGTTTGGATTCAACTCCACCAAGTCATCGACTTATAAAACAGATTCAATTAAAATTGTTCAAAATGGGAGTCGATCCCGTCGGTAAAGAAAACATAATCACGCCGTAATTGTGATAAAATGAGCGCTCCTAGCGCTGGAGTACCGCAGAAGGGATACCTGCAATTGGTACTTGACAAACTGTACCACAGATATATCTGCACGTCAATATTTCAAAATGCTTGAATTTCAACGGCGAAATTGAAGTTTGATACATATCAACTTAATTTTTGCTTTATTTAGTTCCCACAAAAAAGTCGAACAGAGTCAAATCACACCTCCGAGGCGGCCAACTGACATCAGCATTTCGACTGATTATTCGATTTTCAAGAACGGTGCGCAAAACATCGATGGTCCTGTTAGAACCAAATACCGCATCAAACAGATACTCCTTGTGGGTGCATGGCTTTTCCACAATAACGTTTGGATGCGAGAGTTTTGTCATATCCTTCGAAGTGAAAATGTGTTAATGTCAAATATTAAACTAACTTTGTGTCAAAAAAAGAACGACAGAAGTGTTCTCTATTATTTTTCGATTCCTCATTAATATCTTGTACGCAAAACATTTTACATTTTATAAAACCGATGTGATCGTGACAATGTTTTGCAAGTTTCTTGTCATCAAGCCAACTATTGGTTGAAATAGGCTTCCATAGATATCATACATGCTCACATTATTTGTAACCTGTCATGTAAACAATAGTACAGATACCACTAAACGACCGTATTTGAGGACAAGGAATGAATAATCTGCTGGAACAATACGGTCCTACTGTATGAATAAATAATTGTGTGAGTACATTCTCCTTCACCAATCGATTCTTTGTATTACGAAAGGACTGAGGAGATTACTGTAACCACGGTGTATTGGCGTTCAGTCACATTATAAATTCATACAATATGGGAGGTTTTGAACGACTAAGTCCGCACCGTTTCACTAATTCTCAATTAAAAAACTTTACATTGAATTTCTGTACTTTGACGAGCATGCATCTAAGATAATGAAAACTTCTGTATGTGCATGCGAATAATACTCTTTTAATCATAATTTTACATCACTTTGAATTCAGAATAATATCTGGAAACTTCTACAATATAGGTATAGTCCGTCTAGAAAGTATCCTGAAAAAACAACGCTCAATTGTAATTATTTAGTATATGTTTTTAATTCTTGCATTAGAAAATTATAACAAAATATTCATCTTATTTACTTATAAACGTCGAGGTACACCTGAAACTAGGTCAACCCTATAATTTTCGGTAATAGTAGTCCAGGACTGTAAAACTGATTCAATTAAATCATCTTCATTTCGTTGCGCTGCTCGTTCAATTTCAATCTGCATTATTCTCCATATGTTCTCAATGGGACTAAGATCTGGTGAAGCTGCTGGCCATGAAATGCTTGTCACTTGGTGTTCTTACATCCAAGCTTGAGTATAGGCCGAGGAATGGCATTTTGTATTATCCTGCTGGAAACGCCACCCCTGTGGATATAAAGCATGCGCTGTTTCAAGGAGAAAGTCGTTCAGAATGTCACAATACTTTTCACTATTAAGGGTACCATCAACTATACAGATAGGTATAGGTAGCATCACGCTGCTTCCCAAACCATTATTTGGTGGGAAATTTGGAAATTTGAACGGTGACTGATTGTTTTGATAGGATTTTTGAGTGTTTTTCACCAAGTTGGTAACAACTTTCATCAAATATAAAGTCATCAGATGTTAGCCAATTTGCGAAACCCCAGGCGCGGATTGTGTCATCCTGGAACTAGCGTGAAAAACTGTAATCAAATATATTCCACTCTCTAAATACAAAAAAATCAATTTTTTTCTAAACAATACTATTTGCGGCATATACAATGGTTTGAAAGTATGATTTTATCAAAGGATTCCAATCTTTGTCGGTTATTATGAAAGTGTACTTGTGATATATCTTATTGGCAAGCATGCACATTCAATTCGTGATTGATTAATGACTTTAATAGTCAATGTATTGCGACAAACGTTCAATTTTCTAGGCAAAGAAAGAAGCACATCTCGATTATAACAGTTCAGGGATCAATGAAGTTATTTATGTCACTGAGAACATTGTTTGCTGTTCATGGTCTCTTAGATTGAAGCATAAGTGAGTTAGATGTATTTATTAATTCATTTATGTAAATGGTTATATAAAACAGATTTAATTTGTTAGTCTCCTATAATTTTGATTTCAAAGAAATTTTATTCAAAAACTTTTAGAATTAAATTAATGTCTTATAAGCACAACTTATATTTAATAGACATATAAAATCAAAACGCATTATATAATATCAAATGGAATAAATAACCCAACAAATATAAATTGTCAATTAAAATTAATAAATAAATATGTGAATTAATTTTTAGACGTAATTTGTTAATGAGATGTATAATTAAAAAAATTTGTGCTATTAAGCAAACATATATCATCTACATAACGATACCTATGAATAAATTATATTAATTTGGGTTATTTTGGATTTGGTGATCCGGCCGGCCGTTCGTGAAGACGCTAACTTTCGAACGGAAGGAGCTAAAACCTTGAAATTTTTAAAGAAGGTTTGAGGTCTAAGTGCAACAAATAATTTCATTAATGGGCAAAATTTAATGAATAGTTTCGCAGTTATTCATATTTGAAAAATTTCCATATTTTATCAATATTTTCGAAACTACAGATTCGATTTATCTAACATTCAGCATGTGGAAGTAGAATGCTAACGCTTATGTTTATGCAAAATTTTGTAAGAATCGTATGATTGGAAGTTTCAAAAAAATAATTTGTGGAAGGATCAGCGTTTAGTGCTACCTTAAATATCGGGTGTAATTTTAGAGTGCTAGAATTTTAAATTGAAATAAAACACATTCAAATTAAGATTGAAGCCAATTTGTTTTTATTTGAAAGATAATTTTAGCACATAATTTCTGGCATAGTCCACCACGACTAGCTCTGAGGAACCGCCTTATTTAATCAATAACATGAGTTATATTGGCTTCCTAAGCGTCTATTGTTTCTGGTTTATCAGCATAAACCAATGACTTGACATAACCCCAAAAAAAATAATCCAGTGGAGTTGCGTTGCATGATCTTGGAGGCCAATTAATTGGACCATTTCTCGAAATAATGTTATCGGAAAATCTTTTTTTCAATAAATCAATTGTTACGGTAGAAGCATGAGGTGTGGCACCATCTTTTTGGAACTAAAACACTTCTGGGTCGAAACCATTCAAATTTTGAAACAAATTATCATTGATAATCGATCTGTAACGAGCACCATTCACTGTAACATTAGCTCCAGCATCATTTTTAAAAAAATATGGATCGATGATGCCTCCAGAGTGTAAAGCACACCATACAGTGCATTTTTCAGGATGCCATGGAACCTGCAGAACTTCTTGAGGATTGTTTTCACTCCATATAGGGCAATTGTGCTTTTTTGCATAACCGATCAACCAGAAATGAGCTCCATCACTAAACACAATTTTATGTTAAGAGAGTGGATCAACTTCGACCTGTTCAATCAGCAAACAAACGACGCTTATTTTGGTCTAGTGGCTTTAGTTCTTGAACCAGTTGGATCTTGTATGGGTGTAGACAAAGATTTCCACGTAAAATCTTCCATGTGGTGGATGCACAGAGTTCAACTTGTTATGAACGTCGACGAATAGACAAATCTGGATCATCATTAACACCATGACTTACAGCAGCGATATTTTTTTTGTCTAGTTATTGTTTTTGCATCGAGTAGAGAAAATGTTGTCCGAAATCTATCGATAGGTCGACGAATAAGCTGCTCTGATGGACGATTATGTAAACCATAAATTTCACGAAGTGTTCTATAAGTTTGGCAAATAAAACACTGATTTTGAAAATAAATTTCAACAATTTGTAAACGTTGTTGCGGTGTGAGTCTTTCCATGATAATTTGTCAATGCTTACTAAACAGAAATTTCAAAACAACATGGCATCTGCCTTCTGTCAAATCATAGTTGTCCCTATCGAAAGTTCTATCACTCTAAAAAAACACCCGAAACTATAACTTTCGAACGGAGAAAATGAAGACTTTGAAATTTCATGATTCATTTGAGACATAAATATCTCAGTTGAGTTAAGAGCGAAAGCAATCCATTATTCAGTATTTTCCGAACTACTGATCCGATTGATCTGAAATTTAAGTAATAAAGATAATATATATATATATATATATATATATATATATATATATATATATATATATATATATATATATTTCTATTCATTATCTTGCTAAATGAAGAACAAAATAAAAACCATTAATGGAATACGTATATATACATAACTTTATTAACGAAATATTCTGTTCGAAGGCAAAATTTTTAAGAAACGTGGTTGAGTACCATGCAAAAATTAGGCTATTTAACAGAAAAATGTTGAAAAGAATATCCGATCATAGACTATATTCGAAAACAGCCACGTACATGTGTGAAAATAGAAATTATGACATAATTCAAACAATATATATATATATTTCTAAGAATGTTATTATATTATATCAATTTTTATTTTTATAATCGAAGAAATAGGCGATTTGATGTCATGATTCTGAAACAGTTTATTTTCTTTAGTTTGAAATATAACATAATAACATACACAGAAAAAATAATAACATACAAAGAAATGAAAAGAAAGAAAATAAAAAGAATAAGCTTACTAACCTGAAAGAAAGCAAAAACAATGCTATTTCTTCGGGTTTCTCAATTCACATTTCTAACAGCTGACTAAATTTAACATGAGGTAGTTTTAGGTTAGAATCTAAGACATAGAACAAAGAAGTTACAAAGTTGTTCTCCCTAAAAATAACAGTTTTATTTTTACATATTTAAATTTAAAGTTTAGAAGTATTATAGTAACTCAAATTTTTCTGCAAGATCGTGAGATTCAAAACAAAGACAAAAATTTTGTGAACAGAGCATTGTTGAACGTTAAAGAAAGCATAGTAACAGTCCCAGGATCAAGTTTAAATTTAGCATTTCCATGTAAAATAACGACAAAAAAGCTAATACAAAATTTCGTAATGATGGTATAGAAGAACAAATAAAATTATTTTGTAAGGATAGGGGGCAAAAGCTGCTAACTCCACGTCAGTGCTTTTCGCCTCTCTATATAGACTCTTCGATAAGGAAAGTTCGATATATGATCGACAAGCTCTTAGTGGACCCAAGAAAAATATATCATCCAAGATACGTTGAATTCTAGAAATGAAAACATCGAGTTATTCATTTACCTCGGAAAAGGATGATGTCAAAGTTTTTCTTGTCAACAAAGATACCGCTTTCGCATCGGGTTTCTATCAAACTTTTCCAATTCTAATAAAAATTTGAATGTGTTTGAGTCGGGCAATAAACCCGAAACAATATTGACTCTCGAATGAATATTGGCTGTCCGGACTAGCTGCCTCAAACTTTTTGTTCCCACACACGTGGGGTTCCCCAACGGAATGTTTATGTCATAACTTTCCGGCTTTATTTGCACGGTTTCGTTTTTATTGATACGGATTTTCAATTGAAAATTGACTAAACACGCTGAATTCTGTGTGTCTAAAAAAAATATATTTAGATTCATACTTTTCATATTTCTGTTTCTACACAAAATAAATTGTAATAAAATAAACAGCGAAAAAATTGTGTAATCTGCATGAGTTTCTGTGAATGCCAGTGTTTGTAAATACGAGTACATAGAATTCAATGATATACTAGAAGAATATTGCAGTAACACCTCCATGTCTACAGAACCACAAGAAAAACCTCGGACAACTTTTTTCATTTAACTTTATTGAACAAAAGAAATTAAACAAAACAACAAGGAATAATGGTAACATAAACATTTGGTAATAATATATACTAACTGACAAAGAAACTGCAACACCTAGGAGCTGTTTAAATTTTAATTTTTTTTGGTAAAACATAGATAGTATAGCAAGCAATAAATTATTGAAATTTGAAGAGAAAAACGAAGGTTTTACAATTTTTTTTAATGAAACTGTAAATAGTGTGTTTGTCCACCGCGATTATCTATACACTCCCCAAGACGTTTTGGCATAGATGCAATAAGATGGTCTATTTCTTCTTGAGGGTTACTATCCCAAGCTACCAGATAATGCTCGACCTCATGTTGCCAGAGTTAGTTTAAACTTTTTTGAAGCGACCCATGTGAATCTTTTGCCATGGCCGCCCAGATCCCCCGATCATTCACCCATAGAGCATGTTTGGACATCATGGGTAGAAGGCTTGGAACTTTACCCCAGCCCCCACGGACTTTGGCGGCTCTGAGACATGAACGTCTCAGAGCCTCCTACTGGTTCGTTATTGATATGATTTTTTCGTGTTCTCTTATTTTTGCCTGGAATGATTTAGATGTTTGGCCAATATGATGTATAGTAGCCAAACAACCTGGCAAGTATTACAGGTTTAGATATAAGCTTCTAATTTTTTTCCTCAGAAGTAATTTCTTCAAGTTCTTTAATATTTTCCTGATAGTTTTCTCTTGGAGATTTCAAAGATTTATCATTAAGCAACTGATAAAATCCAAATTATTGTTTTTTTTTTCTTTAATTTATTTAATAGAATGTGTATGATGGACAGAAAACACATCCGTATCAACTACTTGGAAGGCAATTCTGCTGATAATTACACTACCATCCATCGAGAAGTAACAGAATTGAAAGATAAACCTATCATGTTAAGGTTGGTTACAAAATGGCGAATGCGCAGGGTTTAACTTTACTGTGTAATGTAATTTTTATAGATAAACCAGACCAATTTTGGACCACTTTTTCGGGTAATTCAGGTCTTATTTCGTCAATTACACGAGTTATGTTGGCTTTCAAAGCGTCTACTGTTTCTGGATTACTAGCATAAACCAATGACTTGACATAACCCCAAAGAAAATAATCCAGTGGAGTTATGTCGCCTGATCTTGAAGGTCAATTAATTGGACCATTTCTCGAAATAATGTTATCGCCAAATCTTTCTTTCAATAAATCAATTATTACGGTAGCAGCATGAGGTGTAGCACCATCTTGTTGGAACCAAAACACTTCTGGGTCGATACCATTCAAATTTTGAAACAAATAATCATTGATCATCCATCTATAACGAGCACCATTCACTGTAACATTAGCTCCAGCATCGTTTTTAAAAACCTATGGACCGATGATGCCTCCAGCGTGTAAAGCACACAATACAGTGCATTCATTCAGGATGCAGTGAAATCTGCAGACCTTCTTGAAGATTGTTTTCACTCCTCATATGGCAATTTTGCTTGTTTACATAACCGTTCTGTAGTACCTACATAAAAAACAATAGGGATCGAGTAAATAAAGAAAATAAATCTGTTGTCTACAAGTTGACTTGCAACGATAGCCCTATAGTATATATTGGCCAGACAGATAGATCATTCAAGAAAAGAATACAAGAACACCAAAGAAGTTACATATCGGATTCCGTACATTCGACATATGCTAATCATTATAAAGAATTCAGGCATAATTTCAACAATAACTATGAAATTATCCACGTCCATAGCAAAAGTTCGAGATTAACACTTTTAGAATTTTTTGAAATCGACAGATACAATGCCCGTAAAATCCTTTTGAATGAACAATCATATTTAGAAACGCATGTTGTGGAGATAAGGTGTATTTACATCGCTCTCTACGAATTGTTGTTTTATTGTAGTATTTTGTTACTTTTTAAAAGTGAGTTTTATATCAAACCATTCCAAAAGTGTCGGGAAATATTTTTCGCGACTCTGTTTTTGTATTTGAGGAGTTTATCGGCTCATTTCTGTCAACATTTTGATCCCGATTCCCGTGAGAAATT
Organism: Megalocaria dilatata; assembly: GCA_034642435.1. Taxonomy (NCBI): domain Eukaryota; kingdom Metazoa; phylum Arthropoda; class Insecta; order Coleoptera; family Coccinellidae; genus Megalocaria; species Megalocaria dilatata. The sequence continues at coordinate 50,306,983 of CM067854.1, forward strand.
TCCGCCTTGAGGTGGAGAGACGGCGCGCAGTTCACATCTGGAGCGCCCTGGTGTTTGGTGAGGTGGACTGTACGGGAGCATCATGGTGATATGTAACGTTTGCACCGCAGGCTTGACAGGCAAGACTCCAGGGTTGAAATGTGCAGGTTCTTGCTCATTATTTTACCATGGAAAATGTGTTGGCATGAGTAAGCAGTCTGTGGTGGATCTCCAGCTTCCTGGTGCGTCATGGCTGTGTCCTGAATGCAGATTGGTCAAAAACAAAGGTCGATCGTCCGTTGTGGTTTCTCCTGGTGTGAAGGAGGATAAGGATCCACCTACATCGGCGCTCACCTTGAAAATTGTTCAGAAAACCCAAGATGATATATCAAATTTGAATAAGAAACAGCGGGAAATTATTCATTCCGTCTCCTTTTGCAGTGATCAAATATCATCTTTTCAGATGATTATCAATAAGGTCAATGATAAATTGGATATAATCGAAAGATTAACACAGGAAAATATTAGTCTGAAGAAGGAGGTAATTAATTTAACTAATAGAGTTGAATCAATGGAACAACAGTTGAAGTCAAATAACTTGGAAATTCTGGGTGTGCCAGAGAAGTCGAATGAGAAATTACCGGTTATTTTGCAGAAGATCTCCGAAAATATTGAGTTTCCCATATCTTCAGGTGATGTTGATGCCTTGTTCAGATCAAACACTAGCATCATTGGTAAGCCTAGGCCAATCATCGTCAAGTTCAATCGAAAAGTCGCTAGAGATGAATTCTTGTCCGCTGCCAGAATGAAGCGCAAATCAAATAGAACGTCGTCTCCCGGACTCAAGATTGATAAAATTTCTGATCAGCTGTTCATAAACGAACATCTCACAAGATACAATAAAATTTTATTGAATAAGGCGAAGGAATATGCACGAAAAAATAACTACAAATATATATGGGTCAGAGAGGGCACTATTTATGCAAGGAAAGATGATAAAGCCAAAGTCTTTAGAATATTCACCGAATCTGACTTGGAAAGACTAAATTTATTTACTTCTTGCTCCACTTGAAAGTTTAATTGCAGTGTTTTATGATGATACTGTCTTTTCTGTATCGGAATGTACGGGGATTGAGATCAAAATTTTCCAACATTTACAATAGTTCTTTGGCTTGCAGTTGTGATATTGTGTGCCTTGCAGAGACGTGGCTTACTGATTCAATAGTCGACAAAAAACAATCAATAGTCAACATACACTATCTAATCTCGCTGCCGTTGACGTTTTTTCTGATTCTTTATTGGCCTTCTCTTGCACTTTGAAACGATTTTTGGGAAATTACTGAATTTTGTTTCATATTTGTATTTTTTTTAATTTATGGTTCAAATGAATTTACTGTTTTCGTTGTTATTGGTTTTTAAGTAACATTGTGATTAGATTATTAGTGAATACATAATTTTGGGTTCGTCCTGTCTTGTATTCCTTTAAATGAATAAATAAATAAATAAATAAATAAATACGTTGACAAATCTCCATTACTGAATATTTTTCCCTAATGGCAATTTTTAGCGCCAAACTCCAATAAACACAAGTTTTTATGACTGTTTTTTTCATTCTTTTATCACTGTATTCAAACTCTGGACACCATCAGCCAGAAGAATCCTGAAGAAGCCACATCGTGGTGAAATAGTTGTTGTATTATAAACATTTTTGTGGAGATGAAAATACTGTCTCTTATATGTTTTTTAATTTAAAATATATTCATTAGTTTTTCATTTATAGCTGATCTAAACTTCAATACCTTCTTTTACCCAATGTCTGGTTTAGAAGCAGACTCAAATAAACGTGTTCAGCTAACGGAACATCGTTTATCAATCCTACGCTCTTCCAAGGAAAGATGTTGAAAAGGAAACCTGATCAAGAGTCAATATCTTTGGTATTTTCCTTTAAATCTGTAACTTATTGTTTTGTCGTCATAAGAATTCCAAGACTATAGATAGGATATAACAATAACCAAACTTATGTAGGTACACCTATTGTCTATTCGATATTCGCGCAGCATTATGCATTAAAATTTTTCAACCACATACATCGAAGTGCATATTAAGAATTCGTTCACCCGCCTGAAATGGAAAACGAACGAAAGTTTTATTTCTTAATATCGGAAGAAGCGTAGGTGGGAAATTATTCGATTCCAAATTCCGCTCCATCCAGCGCATCGAATCGAATAGTCGAAGATGGAAATAGCACCATACCATGTCAAACTTTCGCTAAAGAATGCCCATCCTGCGCGTTCATAAATTACACCTTCCACCTTAAGGCCGGTTCACACCTCGGATGCTCTCTTTTCTCTGCCCACGAGGACATTCGTTACACCGAACCGTGACGTGTGGCAATAGATAGCGATCTAGATGCCTCTGTAATCGTTTTGTATGCCCCTTGGCTCGAGCTAATGGTACCGCTATCCGCCAATTATCACGCTAAACAAACCGTATTTTTTCTCAAGTGGATTTCTGTCCCGCGGTCGCAATTAAAGATTAGGACGTACGTAAACAATCACTTATTTCGTTTTTGACAGTTTCTGACACTTCAGATCTATTTCTGTTGTAAATATTAGGAGTACAAATAAGTTTCTGCCGTTTTATTGTAGATGGCGCGGCACGGAGTTTCGATTAGCTTTCGCAGATGATAACCGGCTTAAAGAATAGTTTGGCCATTCAAGAACAACATAACCTATTAATATCATTGATTTTATATTGGTATAATATAATTTTTATGAGTTGAAAATGTCAAAATTGGAGCTAAGTAACCGTCATTTGCGGGAAATATTAGTTTACTTCTTTAATTTAAAGAAATCTTCTGCTGAGGCGCATCAATTGCTCGTAGAAGCATATGGTGAGGGTGCTTTGAGTGAGAGAACGTGTCGAGAGTGGTTTCAAAAGTTTAAAAACGGTGATTTCGACGTAGAAGACAAAGATCGCAGTGGAAGGCCAAAAATTTACGAGGATGCAGAATTGGAGGAATTATTGGAGGAAGAATCATCTCAAACACAAAAAGAACTTGCTTTAACATTAGAAGTCACTCAGCAAGCAGTCATTTATTCATATTACCGTTCTTCTATAATAAATATTTAATTTGTGTTAAAAAACGGCGGAAACTTATTTGTACTCCTAATACAAAGTTTTATTGGACAATTTTTGCGTCCCATGCAAAATGCATAAACTTCAAACCGATGAACTTTCACATTATCGATATTATTATATTTTTAATATCATACAGATCTATCCTGTCCTACAGATTTCAATTTCAAAAAACTTTTATTCAAAAACTTCTTAGAATTAAACAAAATGAATATCTTAGAAACCCAGTTTCAATTTAGAAGACATGTCCCTTATTATACTGTACCAAAAGGAATAAAAGAATTCCAAGAAATATAAATTATTAATTAAAAACAAAAATAAATACTTAAAATAGAAAGGCCTTTTACTTGATAGAAGAAATATTACAAAATTTGAATATCAAAACAAATTAAAATATGTTTATCTTCTACAATTTTAATTTGAAAAAATGTTTTATTCAAAAAACTTTTAGAATTAAATTAATGTCTAAAACAAGCACCGCTTACATTCAATAGACGTATATAATAAAAACTCAATATATAATGTCAAATGGAATAAATAAACCAACAGATATACGAAAGTCATTAAAATTAATAAATAAATATTTGAAGGAGACAAAATTTTGTTTCTGGTCTTACCTTTAAGAACACCAATTGCCTTTTAAAAACATGAACACACTTAAGCCCTTAAGATCCTTAGTAGGAAGGACCTTAAGGTCCTTAGTAGGAAGGAGCCGTGGCTACCTTGAGGAGCCGTGGCTAACTTAAGGAGCCACCTTAAGGACCTAAGGACCTCAAGGCTACCTTGAGGAGCCGTGGCTGCCTTAAAGAGCCGTGGCTACCTTAAGGAGCCGTGGCTGCCTTAAGGAGCCGTGGCTACCTTAAGGAGCCGTGGCTACCTTAAGGAGCCATGGCTCCTTAAGCCTACTAAGGACCTAAGGACCCTGAGCCTACTAAGGACCTCAAGGTCCTTAAGGTGGCCCCTCAAGGTAGCCACGGAGCCACCTTAAGGACCTCAAGGACCTCAAGGCTACCTTGAGGAGCCGTGGCTGCCTTAAGGAGCCATGGCTACCTTGAGGAGCCACCTAAGGACCTTAAGGTCCTTCCTACTAAGGACCTAAGGAAGGAGCCGTGGCTACCTTAAGGAGCCGTGGCTACCTTAAGGAGCCACCTTAAGGACCTCAAGGCTACCTTGAGGAGCCGTGGCTACCTTAAGGAGCATAGGCGACCTTAAGGACCTTAAGGAGGAGCCACCTTAAGGACCCTAAGGTCCTTGAGGTCCACGGTTCCTTATGGTCCTTAGTAGGAAGGACCTTAAGGTGCCACCTTAAGTGGGAAGGACCTTTAGGTGGCTACTTTAAGGAGCCGTGGCTACCTTTAGGAGCCGTGGCTAACTTAAGGAGCCGTGGCTACCTTGAGGAGCCTCCTTAAGGACCTTAAGGTCCTTCCTACTAAGGACCTAAGGAAGGAGCCGTGGCTACCTTGAGGAGCCGTGGCTACCTTAAGGAGCCACCTTAAGGACCTCAAGGCTACCTTGAGGAGCCGTGGCTGCCTTAAAGAGCCGTGGCTACCTTAAGGAGCCGTGGCCACCTTAAGGAGCCGTGGCTCCTCAAAGAATATAATTTATTGGAAATATTTAATATATTCAAATATTCGAATAAGTTAATTCAGAAATCTCTCAAAACATGCACTGTATCTTCAAAAAACAAATATAATTCTAAGCAGTCCCTTCTTCGGTCCTAAATAATATTTCAAATATCAAAATCAAAAAACTAACCTATATCAACAACGCACCACGTGTAAACAAATGAATGTTTCGAAACACAGATCAGCTTTATAATTCAAGATTGATCTAAGTTCTAACAAAATCAAAGAACAGTGTGAGTTATTTTTAAGGCTTATTTAAATTCATTGACATTCCATAATGAGATTTATTGAAGCCAAAATATAATTATATATTATATATAAAATAAAATAGAAAGGCTTTTTTTTAAGGCAATTGTGTTCTTAACGGTAAGACCAGAAACAAAATTTGGTCTCCTTTAAATATTTATTTATTAATTTTAATGACTTTCGTATATCTGTTGGTTTATTTATTCCATTTGACATTATATATTGAGTTTTGATTATATACGTCTATTGAATGTAAGCGGTGCTTGTTTTAGACATTAATTTAATTCTAAAAGTTTTTTGAATAAAACATTTTTTGAAATTAAAATTGTAGAAGATAAACATATTTTAATTTGTTTTGATATTCAAATTTTGGCTTCAATAAATCTCATTATGGAATGTCAATGAATTCAAATAAGCCTTAAAAATAACTCACACTGTTCTTTGATTTTGTTAGAACATAGATCAATCTGGAATTATAAAGCTGACCTGTGTTTCGAAACATTCATTTGTTTACACGTGGTGCGTTGATATAGGTTAGTTTTTTGATTTTGATATTTGAAATATTATTTAGGACCGAAGAAGGAACTGCTTAGAATTATATTTGTTTTTTGAAGATATAGTGCATGTTTTGAGAGATTTCTGAATTAACTTATTCGAATATTTAAATATATTAAATATTTCAAATAAATTATATTCTTTGAGAAGTCCTTTAAGTGTGTTCATGTTTTTAAAAGGCAATTGGTGTTCTTAAAGGTAAGATCAGAAACAAAATTTTGTCTCCTTTAAATAATTATTTATTAATTTTAATGACTTTCGTTTATCTGTTGGTTTATTTATTCCATTTGACATTATATATTGAGTTTTTATTACATACGTCTATTGAATGTAAGCGGTGCTTGTTTTAGACATTAATTTAATTCTAAAAGTTTTTTGAATAAAGAATTTTTTGAAATTAAAATTGTAGAAGATAAACATATTTTAATTTGTTTTGATATTCAAATAAATACTTGAAGGATACAAATTTTGTTTCGTATCTTGTATTATTAAAACCAAGTCCCTGTCCAAAATGCGATACATAAGCTCAAGTACTTCTTCAAAATTAACTTACTTCAATGATGTAGAGAAATTGTTGTACGAAATCTATCGACAGTTCGACGAATAAGCTGCTCTGATGGACGATTATGTAAACCATAAATTTCACGAAGTGCTCTTCAAGTTTGGCGAATAGAACACTGATTTTGAAAATAAATTTCAACAATTTGTAAACGTTGTTGCGGCGTTGAGTCTTTCCATGATAATTTGTCAACGCTTACTGAACAGAAATTTCAAAACAACATGGCTTGTACGTTCTGTCAAATCACAGTTATCCTTATCGAAAGTTCCATCACTCTAAAAAAACACCCGATAGTAACGGCTGAATCAGACAAATATTATTTAATTCCTATGAATTTTTCCATCAAGGTTTTCGACCTCATTCGCAGATATTTACGGTAAAAATTAGAATTTCACTTGGCTCATCAATTTTTTGCCAGCATATCTGCAAATTGCAATAATTTTTTCCGGTTCGAGCGAATTCGATCGCCCTGGGCAGTCCGACTAAATCAGATCGGAAACCACTTCTGGTCCCATGTACCAGATGAACGTGAGACCGACCTCGGACGGCTTTTTTCCGTCATTTTTCATCCTATACGGAATTGTAATTAATTCATTACATTGAATTGTATTATTAGCAACATATTTGTACCGCAATTTTATTCCCATCCGCGGACGCGCGGTGCCATCTTTAATTCATCGCGCCGCGATCTAGATTCCGTACGCGCTCACGGTAAGTCCATTTTTTTCGGGACGATTACGCGGCGATATTAAAATTCCGCAATTTTTTGGCCTTGCGGAATCCGAACTCATCATGTTACCGTCGGGTTTTGCACATGGCCGCCTAATTCGATTTTGATTGGTTCGCGCGTCGGAAATGCAGTTGATTTCGAGGCATAACTGAGTAGAATCTCATGATTATATATTGATTATTAATGAATTCATTTGAATATATTTTGTTTCAATACATAATGGCTTCAAAAGATATGATATTTTTGTGAACTAAAACTGCTTCATGAAATTTTCTATTTATAATAGAAAAATCACTGTGTTCGATCAAATTTTCACCAACAATATGACACCTGTCCGGTTGCGATTTTCATACCATTGTCAAATTTGACAAAATATACCGTCTCTGTCCACTTAATTTAAATCACCCAGAAAAATAAGCCTTCTATTAAGTGAGAAAAACCCTCACAATTAAAAATCACCCACAAAAATAAGCCTTCTATTAAGTAAGAAAAATTAAATAGAAAGGCCTTTTACTTGATAGAAGAAATATAACAAAATTTGAATATTAAAACAAATTGAAATATGTTCACCTTCTACAATTCTAATTTCAAAAAAAATTTTTTGAAATTAAAATTGCAGAAGATAAACATATGTCAATTTGTTTTAATAAAAAAAGTAAGAAAACCCCTCACAATTAAATGTGTAAAATATCAATTTATTGATAGTAAAACATTGTAATTTCTACAACTAGTTTTAATTATGATCAACTAGTAACGGCTGAAACAGTTCAGTATCTAAATAGTGCTAGTGTAGCCACACAAGCCAATTTATATAGAAGACTTAGCACAAAATATGGAATATGCTAAAATAGAAAAAGACTTTTTACTTGATAGAAGAAATATAACAAAATTTGAATATCAAAACAGATTTAATCTGTTAGTCTTCTACAATTTTAATTTCAAAAAAATTTTCATTCAAAAAACTTTTAGAATTAAATTTATGTCTACAATAAGCACCGCTTATATTTAATAGACGTATTTAATCAAAACTCAATATATAATGTCAAATGGAATAAATAAACCACTATATATAAAAAAGTCATCAAAATTTATAAATAAATATTTAAATGAGACAAAAATTTGTTTCTGATCTTACCATTAAGAACACCAATTGCCTTTTAAAAACATGAACACAACTTAAGGACCTCCCAAAAAATATAATTAATGTGCATGTTTTGAGAGATTTCTGAATTAACTTATTTGAATATTTAAATATATTAATTATTTCAAATAAATTATATTTTTTGAGAAGTCCTTAAGTTGTGTTCATGTTTTTAAAAGGCAATTGGTGTTCTTAATGGTAAGATCAGAAACACAATTTTGTCTCCTTTAAATATTTATTTATTAATTTTAATGACTTTTTTATATCTGTTGGTTTATTTATTCCATTTGATTTTTGTAGACATTAATTTAATTCTAAACGTTTTTGAATGAAAATTTTTTTGAAAATAAAATTGTAGAAGACTAACAGATTAAATCTGTTTTGATATTCAAATTTTGAAACCAAGATATGCTATCAGAACATTTGGTTTAACCAAGAGTGCTTAAGAAGAAAAGTGATTCCTAATTACGTACAAGTAAAAACGAGCTCCCGTTCCTATTCAGCCAAGACCTCGACAAGATGCGCAGAAAAAATTTGTATCAAGGAAAGAACCAAATCAATCTACTAAATGCGAGTTACTGTACATATTATGTCAAGATACTGCAGCAGAACTGACTCATAAACTCCATCCAGTAGAATTTGATATTTTTGATGATAAAATTAGAGACCAAATTAGTAAATTCGTTTTTTTAAAATATATTAAACAGCTAAAAAAACTAAATTCATTAAAAAAAAACTCAAAAACCCCAATCTATTAAAAGACGAGAAAATATAATATATAAATCAAATGACTGGGTCATCAACATGACCGAAGCTCAATTATCAATAACGAACTAAACTTACTCGAACAAAGTCATAAATTTGCCCCAACAGTTAAAATTTAAAAAGTAAAAGAAGTTCTTACTGTAGAGTCCACCCAGGCATTAGATCTTGACGTGATGGGGGCGCTCTCTTGACTAGGACCCTAAATTCGTCCCGGCGAATTGGAGGGTTAAGTCTTGGTGTCTAACGTAATGCCATTTCGCGCCAGTCACTGGACCTGTATGGTGGAAGATCTCCGAATGGGGCCCTAGTTTTACTCAGGTGAAATGGAGGGCTGAGCCGGTTGATTAACTCAGTGACAAGGGAGTCTGTCGCAGCACAGGGCTTCTCCCTTAAAACTGGCGTACTCTACCCTATCGCAGTATAAATCTCCGGATTCTGTGTAATGGCCGAGTGCGTTATGTAGCATACTGCGTTACCTCGGGGGGGTGGTCTTGCCCTCAGGTGTTACTTGTACCACCTGGCCACCCCACTTGGTGTTGGACTCGAGGGGGCAGTGGTTGAAAGTCCGCATGCTGGACTAGGGGGGTATTTCATTTATCTGTTCGCAGACCCCCATTTTCGGGATATTCTCATGAAACGACTCGGGGTTTAACGGGACTTGACGGTTCGACCGGCCTGTCCTGGCCCCTGGATCTGTGCGTAACAATTTAGGGTTTGTGGATCTCGACGAAATGGCTCCGCCATTAGTGCTTGACGCCAGGATCAATCAAATGACTTCACATGGGTTCGGTGGGTCAGGACGTATAGTCCGCTAGACGGTGCTCGTACCAGGATCAATTGTAGTCGTCAATCTTGAGTTTATCTTAGTTTATGGGACTGCGTTCGGGTGGATGGATAAGAATTCCCTCCGGCGGGTGAGTTGCGTCTCAAACAACTCGGGTACTGACCTGCTGAGCCAGTAGAGGTTGGATAGTGCTTCGCTACTACCAGTCAGACGGTTCTGGCTTTCGAGTCGGGGCCCAAACTGGAAGCTGGTGGGTTCATCTCTTCGAAGGGGTTCTCGCCGAGCGCGATGATATGGCGTAATCCTTATCACACTTTCTATCTCTAGGGGTGGACTGTGGAGACTGCTTGGTAGTCACTTGGAAAAGAGGCCTTCCTCAAATAGCCAATAACTATTCTGGTAGAATTCACCTGTAGACTCCACAATTGCACATAATAGTGATAGTTTCTGGTCAAACAATCCGGAATAGGTTGCAAAGTTTCAATACGGGTGAGTCTAGATTTCGTCTGTACAGTCTGATGGGCGAATGTTGGTATGGCGAGAACGAGATCAACGGTACATGATGCCAACTGCTCTTTTCGGTGGCGGCTCAGTGTGTGTTTGGGGGAGGTGAATTTTACCAGGTAGTGTATTAGCATGTAAGCGTAGCACTTTCACCGAGTAACTGGTTAGCAGTCTCCACACTCTGCCCCAAGAGGCAGAAAGTGTAATAAGAGTTACGCCTTATCATCGTACGTGTTGAGAACCCCTCCGAAGAGATGAAACCACCGGCTTCCAGTTTGGGCTTCAGTTCGAAAACCTACAACCTTCTGACTGGAAGTAGCGAAGCACTATCCAAACTTTACTGGCTCTACATGGTCAGTACCCAAGTTTTTTGGGACGCAATTCACATGCCGGAAGGACTCCTTATCTATCCATCTGAACGCAGTCTCATGAACTAAGATAATCTCAAGATCGATGCCTCAATTGATCCTGGTACGAGCACCGTCAATCCGGCCTGTATGTCAAGACCCACGAAGCCTTGTGAAGTCAATAGATCCTGGTGTCAAGCACCAACGGACTAGCCGTTTCGTCTCAGCTCTTCATTCCACCTTACGGTGAAACTAGGGCCCCTTTCGATCGATCTTCCACCACACGGGTCCAGTGACTGGAGCGAATGCCATTACGTTAGGCACCAAGACTTAACCCCCCCATCTCACCGAGATGAAACTAGGGTCCTAGTCAAAGCAAGCGCGACATGCTCTAATATCATGGGGACGCGTTTGATGAGGTATTTGTTTTAACAGAGCTCTTTAATGCCACCATAACAACGGTAAGGTATCGTGATTTAATTTTAGAACCAATTATTGTTCACTTCGCGGCAGCCATTGGTGATAATTTTACGTTAATCTACGATAATGCTCGTCCAAGAAGGCAAGAAGTTTTAACGACTGCATACAAATGCAAGGCATTAACCGAAAACACCTTCTCTCCAGATCAAATTTTTATTGAACATGTCTGGTCTACAATGTCACAGTATCTACACTGCTTACCTAACCCACCACAGACATTACAACAGCTCGCCAATACTTTGACGGACATTTGGCAAAATATTCCTCAAACTTTCATTGACGACCTCATTGGCACAATACCGAATAGAGTAAGAGCATTACGAAGAACTAGAAGAGGCTCCACCCTATATTAAATAGTGATATCAAGTTGATTCTTACAGAAGGAACCTCTTTTCAAGCCTCCACCAGGTTGAAATAATCAGAATCTTTGACTCAAAGTCTCTAATCGGAATTATAATATATAAAAATCAACTATAAAATAATGGCTGTTCATTTCTCTTACAATATTCTATTCTATTCACTTGACAGATAGATATGGAAAGGATAGTCCATATCTCTGTGTGTTTGACATGAATCATGTTTGGGCTGATATGATTGAAATTATACCTTAATAGTCATTGTCACAGTAAACATAAAAAATGTCATTTCATAATTTCAAAAATCACAAAACTCACTCTACATAGCTTGAAAGCAAAATATAACGGAAAGCTGTAAACCGTCACAGTGAACATAGAATATCTCGAAATGTCACAAAATCCATAGTGAAAATTGACGTTTCCCGATCTATTATATTTATGGGAATGAATCATTTAAGGTTCGAATTTGACATCTTGCGGTGTACGACTAATTCCATTTCGACAGATCGTTTATTAAGGAGTTCGAGCAATGAATAATTCATCGAAATGCACTCGAACAAATATCGCAATCCCGAATTTGGATAATCGACCAGCTAACTGACGCTTCTTCGGTATTTATGCCGGTCAATTTGCATAATTCCCGACCGCGTCGTTTATAAATCATGAATATTGAGAAATGTCATCAGATAACGATGATATGTAGTGAGGAAAGGGGTTTTTATGGGCCTTGCATTACGTAGATTAGAAAGAATCTTGGCTTTTGATAATTTGGCTATCACGTAGTTACAGTTGGAAACATTGTAGAGAAGAGGTAAGTCTCTAATGATAAAATTTGAATATCAAAACAAATTAAATATAATATGTTGTCTTCTACAATTTTAATTTCAAAAAAATTTTATTCAAAAAACTTTAAGAATTAAATTAAAAGAAAATATAATTCAAATGGCCGCCACGACTCGCTATAGTACCCAATTTTCCAGTACACTGTCGATTGTTTGGAGCTCAATCTCATGAATGGCAATTTCGATTTAATATTTCAAGACATCAATCTTTTCTGGATGGTTAGCGTAACACATTTAACAGATTCACACAAGAAAGAGTCCTCCAAGGTGAAAATGAACTTCATCGCTAAAGATGATTTTTCTGGGAAATTGCCCTCATTTTCATATTGCTATATATTTTCGATTGTTTATCGAGTCCATTAGTAAACATTTGTGAAGTTGGTGAAGAATGCAAATAAATTATTCCGTTCCTGATATAATCCTTGAGGATCCTAAGGTATCAGTGAGCCAATTCTGTGAATTTTCGAACATAACTGATATATTAATTACCTTATTTCAAGTCTCTAGGTCTTTTCGTTCAGAAAGAAGCATTTTTAACTTAAGTCGTTCGTCCGAACGACCGATTCTCACGAAATTTGGCACAAATCTTCCTCACGGAGTAAACAAGCGCGTACGACTCCAAAGGTGCCGCCAACTTCTTCATCTCGCCGCCGGTCACTAATGGCAGCGCATTCTCTTCACAGACGAGAAGCTTTTCACCGTAGAACAATCCCACAACCCTCAAATCGACAGAGTCTGGTCCGCAGAGGCTCCCGGTGCGTCATCGAACATCGTCAAAATCCGCAATTCGTCATGGTCTTGGGCGAAATTTGCGCCAGCGGCAAAACAACCTTAGTTTTCGCGGATCAAGGGGTCAAAATCAATCAAGAAGTCTAGCGGCGACATTTTCGAGACTGTAGTACTTCCGCAGACCCAGCAGCACTTCGGCAACACGCATTGGACCTTTCAACAGGACTCCGCTCCGGCGCACAAAGCGAAAATGACGCAAGAAGACCCGTTTTCTGGGTTTCCTAACATCTGCAGAATGGCCGCCCTACTCGCCGGATCGCAACCCAATGGACTACAACATGTGATCGATTTTTTAAGCTCAGGGCGTGTTATAAACACCAGAAATGTTTGGAGTCGCTGAAGCAATCCCTGCGCCGGGAATGGGACCGATTAACGCCCGAAGAGCTGTGGCTCATTGCCAATAATTTGAAGAAGCGTCTGAAGCTATGTATTGCCGCCAAAGGAAGCCACTTCGAAACCGCTTAAATATATTATTACCAAATGTTTATGTGATTATTATTCGTTGTTGTTTTGTTTAATTGATTTTGTTTAATAAAGTTTAATGAAAAAAGTTTGTCCGGGGTTTTTCTTGTCACCGTCTAATATAGTAGTACTTTCGGAAATAATGAGGAAACGAGAAAAAGTTCCAAATATAAAATGAGTGCAGAACCATTGGACCAATTCTTATTATTAACAGCCGTTCCGAACGGGCCGGTCAGAATACCTTTTTACCTTGGATTCTTCATCAGTGGGTCCAACCTAATCCTCTGAAACAAATTTCAGCCCAAAATTCGAAAATTGCAGACAATTGAGCAAAACAATAGAACGCTGTTCCATAGCAAAGGTGTATAGTTGATGGGAGGAATCTGTGGTTGAAACTAGTGTAAACTTAAAGAATCACCCTGCATAAGAATATTACAAAAGATCATTGAATAATAATATAAGCTGATGCTTCAGAGATTAATCGTTGAATAATGACGCTAATCTCACTAAGAAATGAAGAAAAATATTTCGCATCCTTTCACCCGATTCACACCTTCGCAACTTCACTTCGAACAGATTTATCGCAATCCTTCCATCTCGCTAAAGCCATCGGATTACGGGTCAAAGATGATAGATTGGACGGATTTTTGAATCCGAGATCGGCGATCGAAAAAACGGCGGAATCAGTGGAATAAAATGACATGAAAGAGGATATCAACGCAGCTGCATATTATCCATCACGAAGATACAAGTACGCTACGCTCGATTACCGTTTTTGTATTCATCAGAGGCACTGTTGGAGTCTCTGCTTGTTACTCTTTATTGTAAGTACCTTCCAACACGTAGAAAAGAAATACGACTCTATCAGAGGCGCATTAAGTTACTTTGGAAATGTGGCGAACGTTTCGGCTATAAAATAGGTATTTCCCAAGGATCGTAGTAATGTTTCCGTGGAAGACTATGAACCTCTTTGTTAAGTATGGATCGGAATATATGTCAAACGTCAAACTTCCAATATCCATTCGCCGGACACTTCGGTCTGGTTTTGTGAATAGAAATCTGCCATACGCGTGATAGGTCGAGAGTAACTCTCAGAAAAGAGGAAATGTATTCCTTGCTTTGGATATTAGTTTTTGGGTTACATTTGCCATAAAAAGACCAATGAAAACCATATCACTTATTTTACCAAAGTTGACTTTTTTTTATCAACAGTCCCTTTCAAGAGCGACACAGTCATTCCAGCGCTTCTGGGACCCTCCGATACCTTTCTTCAAGCACAATGTATGGCCTCAAAATAAGCCTTCGGCGATCACCTTCTCAGCCGAGTCACATCTTTTTTCTCTGAGAACTTTTTCTGGTCCCCAAAGGGGTGAAAGTCACTGGGAGCCAAATCTGGAGAATAGAGTGGGTGCAGAAGCAATTAGAATTTTAACTCGTGCAATTTTGCCATAGTAACCAACAACTTGTGACACATATCTTCAGGAAATGTTTTTTATTGGCATATGTAAGTTTTCCTTCGGAATTTCCTTCTTCAATCGATTCTTTTGTTCCATGCAACGAAACTCATTTACGGAATATGGGAATTAACATGCAATAACAATTAAAGTTATTATGCCAGTCGCTCAGCAGAAAAATAACTTCACTATGTAATATGAATGATGACGAATATTTTACTGGACTGCTCTTTGAATCTTTCCCTACTCTTTCTGTCTATCCAGGGTGGGGAAGAATTTATCGCTTTGCACCGGCACGGCGACATCAGATAGATCCACGTCTAGTGTTGATTCGTATTTCCATGACGAAGATGGAAAAACGAAATGAAAATAGTTCTTTCTTGAAAAAACGAATTTTACTGATGTGATATTATGTTTCACTTCATTTTTACATTTTCATTCTATTTTTCCTGTTCTTTCACTTAAAAATATGTTTCTCGTCGAGACACTTTAGAATATTAGGCTTGTTGCCTTTTTTGCCTAGGAAAGAAATAGTTTTGTGGATAGTTGTCGATGCCATTAGTAGTAGGGTGTTTTTTTAGAGTAGTAGAACTTTCGATACGGATAACTGTGATTTGACAGAAGGTAGAAGCCATGTTGTTTTGACATTTCTGCTCAGTTACCATTAACAAATTATCATGCCACAACATCGTTCACAAATTGTTGAAATTCATTCATTTAAATCAGTATTCTATTCGCCAAACTTATAGAGCATTATAGTTTTCATAATCGTCCATCAGAGCAGCTTATTTGGCGAACTATCGATAGATTTCGGACAACATTTTCTCTACTCGATGCAACAACAGCAACAGGACAAAGAACTGTACGTACAGAAGAAAATATCGCTGCTGTAAGTCATAGTGATAATGATGATCCAGATTTGTCTATTCGTCGACGTTCACAACAAGTTGGACTCTGTGCATCCACCACATGGAAAATTTTGCGTGAAGATCTTGGTCTACAAGATCCAACTGGTTCAAGAACTAAAGCCACTTCACCATAATAAGCGTCGTTTGTTTACTGATTGGACCCTAGAACAGCTTGAAGTTGATCCACTTTATTATCGTAAAATTGTGTTTAGTGATGAAGCTCATTTCTGGTTGAACGGCTATGTAAACAAGCAAAATTGCCGTATATGGAGTGAAAACAATTCTCAAGAAGTTCTGCAGGTTCCATTGCATCCTGAAAAATGCATTGTATGGTATGCTTTACAGGCTGGAGGCATCATCGGTCCATATTTCTTTGAAAACGATGCTAGAGTTAAGTTTACATTGAATGGTGCTCGTTACAGATCGATGATCAATGACTATTTGTTTCAAATTTGAATGGTATCGACCCAGAAGTGTTTTGGTTCCAACAATATGGTGCTACACATCATGCTGCTACCGTAACAATTGATTTATCGAAAGAAAGATTTGGCGATAACATTATTTCGAGAAATAACTCCACGGGATTATTTTCTTTGTGGTTATGTCAAGTCATTGGTTTATGCTGATAAAGCAGAAACAAAAAAAAGTTGGCTTTGGAAGCCAACATAACTCCTGTTATTGATGAAATAAGGTCTGAATTACTCGAAAAAGTGGTCCAAAATTGGTCTGGTCGAATGCGGTTCCTCAGAGCTAGACGTGTTGTATATAAACCGGAAATTATTTTTACAACATAAATGTCATAAAATTATCTTTCAAATAAAAAAGAAATTGGCCCCAATCTTAATTTAAATTTGTTTTATTTCAATTTAAAGTTCTCTCACTCTAAAAAAAACACCCGATACTAGTACTTTCGTGTAGATACCGAACGTGACTTGCATGATATCTACACACCATCATAGAGACAGGCAATAAAATCCAACAGATTCCGAGCAGGATGTCTCAATTATTCTAATCCGGACCTGATCTCCCAAAGAGTTACAACCAGACGACTGTAGAGATACTTATCTAGGAAAATGTGGCAGTTAAACGATTAGAAAAGCCGGGACAGAGAGATATCTATCTGAGAGCACATTTAATAATATAAAATCTTAATCTTCCCTATAGAATCATGGCGACCGTGCTCTCGGTAAGGTGCAGCGAAT
Organism: Megalocaria dilatata; assembly: GCA_034642435.1. NCBI lineage: Eukaryota > Metazoa > Arthropoda > Insecta > Coleoptera > Coccinellidae > Megalocaria > Megalocaria dilatata. Next base: position 50,323,849 of record CM067854.1, read on the forward strand.
TTCATATTCTGCCCGTCACCTTGTCCCGAAGACAGTTAATTAGTCTCAGGAACTAATTAAGAGAGGTACGGAAAAAATTAATAAAAAGAGATCAGTTTCAGTTTTTGAGAAAACCCGTAGAAGATGGTCTTCGAACTGAATGAATACACTGCTCAACAACTCGATATACTAATCTGAACATGTTAGGATATGCGATAAAATATAACTTTTCGATTCTGTACTGAGAAAACTATAAAGTTTCTTAAATTATTGTGAAAAATTCGTTATACGTTCAAAGTATTGTCCGAATCTAGCCACTACTTCTTCCCAGTTTTCTGGCAATTGCGAATTCCTCTGGCATTTATGATGGATCTTCATCGAGCCTTGCTTCTAATTCTTCATTTTTAAACTTTGATGACGCCCAAATTAAAATTCCCACTTTTAAATCAGGCGAACCACTTCTGAAACGTTGGTTCAGCTGAAGCATGGTCACCATAAACATCTGCTAAATTACGATGACTTTCGGCAGCCTTTTTCTTCATATTGAAGTAAAAATCCCCGCAAAACTTCGGTAAGTATTCTTCTTGCCATGAATTCGGTTCGACAGTTGATGATGGGGCATCCATACATTGTCTGACGTTTTGGATTACCGTAATGGACCCGCTTTTCATCGCCAGTCACAATTCTATGCAAAAACCTCATTCTTTTTTGCCGTTGGAGCAGATGCTCACACGTGAAAAAGCGGCGTTCGACATCTCTTGGCTTCAGTTCATACAACACCCAATTTTCTACCTTTCGGATCGTTTCCATTGCTTTTAAACGATGGCAAATGGCTGATTGAGTGGCTCCAAGTGTTTTTGCGAGTTCCTCTTGCGTTTGTGATGGATGTTCATCGAGCTTGCCTCTGATTCTTCATTTTTAAACTTTGGCGGCGCTCCGAGTCATTCTTCGTGTTCCAATGCCACTTTCAAACTACTATTGACACATTCCTTCAGCTGAAGCATGACATCCACTAAAATACGATGACTTTCGGCAGCCTTTCTCTTCATATTGAAGTATTAAAGCAAAAATACATTATTGGGTACCAAAGTTGACATTTTCAGCTCACGCAGAATCTATGTTGTTAACACTTCAGCAGAATGATAGATGCTGAAAAGAAAGCCTAACGCTGACACTTCAAAATGAAGGTGTTGACAGGTGTGCTACATCAATAAATCTTTTCTACCAAGGATTCAAATATGGACATAACGAGGATTCTTCAAAATTCCGTAGACTGCACATATTATCAACTGCAGAACGACAGGGGGGGAAATTTCTGATGAATATCAAGAAATGAAAGCCGCCTATACAGGCAGAGCAATGAAGGTATCCTTTTTAAGTTAATGATAGAAGGGAGATTGAGAGATGAGTTGGTTTTGGAAGGAAATATCCGCAATTGAAATGATCTGGCCCACAACCTGTTCCACATTACTGATCAGAAATTTACTGAGATTGTGGTCTGCCTTCTTTGAATGGAGATGGTATCCCGAGAAGAAGCAGTTAGCACAGATAACCCTCTTTCTTTTATTCTGGAAACTTTTGCGAACTAAAAACTTCAAGCTGGCTTTCACAGCAGTTAAGTGGGCTATATTACGTCCATCCTCGTTTAAGTGTTCCTTATTTAGCCTATAAAGTGAATGGTTTCCAGCTTGAGTACGAAAAAATCTCCAATACGAGGCTTAAAAAATTCTGAAACATCTCCACTCAACCGTTACACGAACTATACAACACAGGTGGATACGACCACAAGCTATGAAATTATTCTCAATTCCCGCAATAACAAAAAAGTCAATGAATAAAACATTACACTGGCGATTGCGATAATCACTTCACACATAAATAACAAGCATAAACCCATCTCGCAGCCATAGAGAAACACGAATTTGCTATCTGGCACCGTCGAAATGATCGCGAAATTCATCTCGGCAAATATTAAAGCCAGCTTTATTCGTCATTTCGATCTCACGATCCCGCAACAACTAGACGAAAAGGATAAAAATGCAAACGGTAAATCGGCCAACCATGAAGAGATGAAATTATGCTTGCCATAGGCGGTCTGAATGCACTCGCATTATCTTCTCTCTTCATATTATATTAAAATTCATATCTCTTTTACCAGCTGAAGAATCGCGTACACAACACATAACGAAACGGGCATAATCGTATGCCCGGACATAAACAATAACTTGTCGGAAAATATTGAAATGTTTTCACTACCTTTGATATTTTCACAGAATGCTAAATAACCACTTTCAACAATTTCTGAACATAAAGGACGAGCCATCTAGCGTTTGCATTTTGAAGTAGTGGTTATTTCGAGTCTGGAAACACTTCTGTCATTCGTTTTTTGACAGATAGTATCAAATCACAGCATCCTGTTGATGTCCTCATTTTGAAAAAAGTACGCACCCAAGAAATTTTTTCACTCAAGAGACGCTTTAACATACAATGTGGCATATTGCGCCATCGTGCAGAGAATAAATCCATGCATCACTCTAGCGCCAAAAAAATCGAAAAAAACCGTTTGTAAGAACAGCCAAGGAGTGCATTAGGCAGGTTTTGTATTTCATTGCATATATAGGGTGTTTTTTTTTAAGTGATAGAACTTTAAATTGAAATAAAACACATTTAAATCAAGATTGAAGCCAATTTTTTTTTTATTTGAAGCATAATTTTATGACATTTATGTTTATAATTTCCGGCATATGCCCACCACGATAAGCTTTAAGAACCTGCATTCGACCAGACCAATTTTGGATCACTTTTTCGACTAATTCTTCCATTAATAACACGAGTTATGTTGGCTTCCAAAGTATCTATTGTTTCTGGTTTAACAGCATAAACCAATGACTTGACATAACCCCAAAGAAAATAATCCAGTTGACTTATGTCGCATGATCTTGGAGGCCATTTAGTTGGACCATTCCTCGAAATAATGTTATCGCCAAATCTTTCTTTCAATAAATCAATGTTGTTACGGTAGCAGGTACAGCACCATCTTTTCGGAGCCAAAACACTTCTGGGTCGATACCATTCAAATTTTGAAACAAATAATCAAATAATCATTGATCATCGGTCTGTAACGATCTGTAAATAAATTTCAACAATTTGTAAACGTTGTTGCGGCGTGAGTCTTTCCATGATAATTTGTCAATGCTTACTGAACAGAAATGTCAAACTAACATGGCTTCTTCCTTCTGTCAAATCACAGTTATCACTATCGAAAGTTCTATCACTATAAAAAAACACCCGATATATGTATATATATATGATAGTTACTTGGCTGATATTCAAGAAAGAATAAAATTGGACTCTTCTATATTTTGAAAGTTTATCCGTCCAAAGAAGAAAAATACCAGGATACCCGGCGTGATCGTGCAGTAAGGGTTCTTCCCATGAGAATCCTCAGCATGTTGTCAACTTGTTCGCAGAGCATTTTTCTTGTGCGGGAATTGATGGAGTTGATGCTCCATCGGAATATAAGAGTAATGACACAACCTTCACTCAGCTCCCGCAGGTTCTTGTGCCTGTTATCTCTGAGGATAAAATAAGGTCAACCATGTCCAGATTTCCGAACAAGGCTACACTGCTGGAAATGATGGCATTCCATCATATGTCATAAGGGACTACAGTTTAGTGCTTGCTAAGCCCCTATATTATATTATTAGTTTAAGTCTAAAAACATGTATCTTCCCTAAGAAATGGAAGAGAGCTCGTGTGCTCCCTGTATTCAAGAAGAGAGATGGTTCCCAGATTGTGAAAATTATAGACCAATTTCGATATTATCCAATATTGCGAAGGTTTATGAGGAGCTATGATATGGAGATACGTATTTCAGAGCCAGTTCATATTTTTCCACGGAGCAGCACGGTTTTGTTAGAGCAAGATCTAATGTGACTAAATTGGCAACGATCGCACAGTATATTACTGAATGTTTGGATGATGGAGGTCAGCTTGATGTGGTGCATACTGACTTATCGCGAGCCTTCGACTGTGTCGATCACGATATTCTGCTGAAGATCTTGTCCTTCGGTTGCAGTCCGGCATATGTTAAGCTCATCGGATCATACTTGGAGGATAGAATAAATTATGTCTTCTACAATGGTTATAGATCACTTGAGTATGTTCTTTCATGTGGAGTGCCTCAGGGGTCTAATTTGGGACCATTATTTTTTATCATGTACAAAAATGATCTCCTTACTTCTCTTAATCCTGTTTTAGCGTTTGCCGATGACTTGAAGATTTACTTGAGAATACGCAGTCCTGATGATTTGGTACTGCTCCAATCAAGCTTGGAGTATATCCATAGTTGGTGTTTTTGCAACAAACGTATGCTGAATATGGAGTAGTGTTTTAAAGTAACATTCAGTAGAATGTCACATCGGTTGACTTATAGCTATCATATAGCTGACAATTATGTTGGCGATAAAGATCGAATATATGACCTTGATGTCCTCTTTGATTCCACGTTCAGTTTCATCCCACATGTTGAAGAGTTGTGTGCGCCTGCTAGCCGCACTTTGGGCTTTGTGTTGAGGTGTGGCAGGGACTTCAGTGATCTGTCGATTTTGAGGGGTCATCAGTAAGTTGGAGTATGCACATTTTATATGGTTTCCTATTTACGACTGTCATTTGGTGTCACTTGAGCGCATTCACAGAAAGTTTTTAAAGTTTGTGTTGGTACTGCTCTATCTTCTACCATGAATGAGATGAGAATCTCATCGTTGCTATCTAGGCATGAGAATCAGTGTGTAAAGATTGCTCAGAGACTGTTGACGGAAGGATACTCACCTCATCTGCTATCGAAATTCAATGTTCCAAGATAGGCAGTGACGTCTACATCTACTTTTTATTTGCGTACAGCTCGTACTAACTTGTTGGATCGGGCAGCGATAAACTGTATGTGTTAATGTGCTAATAAACTTCTAGTGAATATATTTGGTTAATTTTGCGAATTATTGATTATTTTAGGTTTTTATCCATTATAACTTTGTAATATTCCGCATTCTGTAACATGTTACCCTGTAATTTGGATATTCGTGTTGGGTTAAATAAAGAAATATATTATTATTACTATTATAAGAGGTGTGTCCTTCCTCAAACCAGGAGTTTATTAACCGCCTTCCATCATTTCGCCCAGATGTCTTGATTTCTCTTTACGTAATCGCGATTCACATCCGATAAAATTAGTTCAGGTCAGCGCGAAATATTTCGTTTCAAACACACCGCTTTTTTTCAAACTTAGCTGAAAGGCTGTCCTGGTGCTTCGAGATCGATATACGTATTTTCGCGGCCGGTTTTTTAGATCGAATTTCACGCCTTTAAATTCGCGAATTAAAATTCAGACGGCTTATCTGATGGCATGATGGAGGACAATCTCAATCAGCAAGTTCGTTGAACAATTTCATCACCAGCGGTAGAGGAGAAGGAGGATAATGACGAGGTGTCCCTTGATCCTATACAGCTGATAACATATGAATTTTTACACCTGGGATAATTGATGTTATTCCTTAAATTAGCGGTAAATTGATGGCAGCGACAATAATTTTCATTTTACAAAGTAAGATGTTAAAGTCCTGTTGTGTTCACTAGTAACTGTAAAATGTTTGGTACAGAAGATATTCCCATATTTAATACAGAAAAAATATAACAATTTCTGTCCTCCTATCGGGTGTTTTTTTAGAGTGATGGAACTTTAAATTGAAATAAAACACGTTTAAATTAAAATTGAAGCTTTTTTTATTTGAATGATAATTTAATGACATTTATGTTTTAAAAATAATTTCGGGCATATGTCCAACACGACTAGCTCTGAGGAACCGCATTCAACCAGACCAATTTTGCACCACTTTTTCGAGTTATTTCATCAATAACACGAGTTATTTTGACTTCCAAAGGTTCTATTGTTTTTGGTTTATCAGCATAAACCAATGACTTGACATAAGTCCAAAGAAAATAATCCAGTGGAGTTATGTCGCATGATCTTGAAGGACAATTAATTGGACCATTTCTCCAAATAATGTTATCGCGAAATCTTTCTTTCCATAAATCAATTGTTACGGTAGCAGCATGAGGTGTAGCACGATCTTGTTGGAACCAAAACACTTCTGGGTCGATACAATTCAAATTTTGAAACAAATAATCATTGATCATCGATCTGTAACGAGCACCATTCACTGTAACATTAGCTCCAGTATCGTTTTTAAAGAAATATGGACCGATAATGCCTACAGCGTGTAAATCACACCATACAGTACATTTTTCAGGATGCAAAATGCACTGCAGAACTTTTTGAGGATTGTTTTTACTCCATATACGGCAATTTTGCTTGTTTACATAGCCGTTCAACCAGAAATGAACTTATTACTAAACACAATTTTACGATAAAAAAGTGGATCAACTTCAAGCTGTTCTAGGTCCCAATCAGCAAACAAACGACGCTTATTAGGGTCAAGTGGCTTCAGTTCTTGAACCAGTTGGATGTTGTTTGGGTGTAGACCAAGATCTTTACGCAAAATTTTCCATGTGGTGGATGCACAGAGTCCAACTTGTTGTGAACGTCGACGAATAGACAAATCTGGATCATCATCGACACTTTGACTTACAGCAGCATATTTTCTTCTGTACGTACAGTTCTTTGCCTTATTATTGTTGTATTGTAGAGAAAAGGTTGTCTGAAATCTTTCGATTGTTCGACGAATAAGCTGCTCTGATGTACGATTATGTAAACCATAAATTTCACGAAGGGCTCTATAAGTTTGGCGAATAGAACACTGATTTTGAAAATAAATTTCTACAATTTGTAAACGTTGTTGCGGCGTGAGTCTTTCCATGATAATTTCTAATGCTTACTGAACAGAAATGTCAAAACAACATGGCTTCTACCTTCTGTCAAATCACAGTTATCCCTATCGAAAGTTCTATCACTCTAAAAAAACACCTGATAGTTTCGTATTATGCTCAGATCGATTTCACTTAAAGGATGTGCCATCTAGAGTTTGCGTTTTGAAGTAGTGTTTATTTCAACTCACTTCTGTCATTCGTGTTTTGACATAAAAGTAGTTTAATATTTGACATTGAAGAAATGGGTCGATTTACGCTTGAAAAAATCTGGGAAATATTGAAAACTTATTTCCAAAGTGGTGAATTTTTTATCCAAACGGTTAGAAATTTACGTGGAAAATTCAAAAAATGAAATGCCCTCACGGCAAGTTATGGATCAAATCGTTCGAGAAAAGTGGATCGTTCTTTAACCTGAAAACATTCCAGCTGTATTCCTAGAATGTGGTTGTACATCCATCAACATCGACTCGTCATCGTGCTCAAGAACATTTCTCGTACTTCTCTGAGACGAATTTTGCATAAAGAACTCGGTATGGAGGGCTCACAAACGTCAACTAGTGCAAGAAGTGAAACCTCGTGACCATCCGATGTGTTTCCAATACGGTCAATAGGCTAATGGTCGCATGGCTGAAAATGAGCTATTTCCCATAAAAATCATCTTTAACAATGAGGTTCATTTTCTCCTCGGAGACCCATTTTTTGTGGGGATTCGTTAAGAATAAGTGTTACGCTCGCCAAAAACGATTGATGCCTTGAAACACAAAATCGAATTTGCCATTCATGAGATTGAGTTCCAAACAGTTCACAATGTACTGAAAAATTGGGTTGATCGAATGGAGGTCTGTAGTCAGTCGTGGCGGTCATTTAAATGATATTGTTTTTCATTCGTAAATGTCAATGGTCAGCCCTTCTTACAAACTCATAACTTTAAAATATTCATCAGTTTTTCAATTATTGCCGATCACAAATGCAAATTTTGAACGGCCCACCCCTTATTTCTGCAACTGACACGTCTGAGGTTAAATTGAAATCGATGTTTGTTTCGGTATTGTAAAGATTCTGAGTGTTTTTTCCAAAATTTTGAAATGAACAAAAATTTTCACTTGAATCGTATTCGCTTCGAAAAACATACATATTTCGGAGGTACGGGGCAAATTTGATATTTTCGAAATAGTCGAAATCGATTTATAAATCTTTCTCATTCCAGAAATGTTTCATGAAATGAAAAATAACACGACAACCGCGCACGCAGTATTGAAAAGAGCAATTAGGACAATTAATCCTGAGCACTTTAGAGGAAATGCATTGAAAATCTGCGTGAAAAGTGAAAAGCAGAGCGGGCATATACAGAGGTCTAGAGTGGTTTTCATAATTATTCTGGAAATCCCTGAGTAAAAGTGAGTTTGCTTTAGAAAAGACCTTCGTTAACGTGTCTGCAGAGATGCTTTCATTTTTTTCAACATGCAGTTATGAGTCTCCCAAGTCTGAATTCAGAATCGATTTCATCGGGAATTTTGAAATCACACAGCCTAAATTTCTTTTCTCATTTTCTACTACAAAAGTGATGTTTATATAAAAAAAGAAGGAACGGATTTTTACTTGATAGAAGGATTATTACAAAATTTGAATATCAAAACAGATTTAATCTGTTAGCCTTCAACAATTTTAATTTCAAAAAATTTTTTGAAGAAACTTTAAGAATTAAATTAATGTCTTTATAAGCACTGCTCATATTTAATAGACGTATAAAATCAAAATTCATCATACAATATCAAATGGAATTAAGAAAAACCAACGAATATAAATTGTCAACTGAAATTACCAAGTACCTTATAAGCTTTGTATGATTTTTTGTGAACATGGAACATAGAGTACCTTGGATATAAATGTACAAGTTGTTTTAAGATCATATATCGCACTCGGTAAGTCTATACATTGTTTAATTGATTTTATTATTTTTTATATGTAAAGTTGAACTGATCTTATCGTAATTTTAATTATTTTATGAGTATGTGCTACATGTTTTGAGATTTTTTGAAGTAATTAATTTAAATATATTGAATATTTCAAATAAATTAGTTTTTGAGAAGGTCTTCACTCTAAAAAAACACCTGCTATTTGTGTTTTTTTTTGTTGAATATAGAGAAATAAGGTAGGTGGTGAGAAATTGAAATATATTTTCTGTGACCTGCCTGAAAACGAAACAAAGCCGTTCAAACTTTCCATTTACTGAATTTTTTTCAAATAATTTATGGCATCCAAAAGTTCCTTTCATCCTCAAGTTGTTAACTCAAATCCAACAGCAAAACGCACGTTTATTCGTTTAACTTAGTGTTTCCAAAGTAAGAATACGTTTCTAACAATCAATTAGTTCGTTTCAAAGTAACCTTCTCAACACCTGGGTTTTAGAAGGACTAATCTGACGACCTCGTGCCCGTTCACGATTACGGTCCATCCATCAAAAGGCGCACTTTTTCACGTCATCATCGTTTGTCGATATTAAAAACTAGGCAGGGCCGGATTCATAGATATAAGTTTAATATTTGTTCTCATGTTTACTGATGTTTCACACATTTTTCTCCGTTACTAATGAATTAATGATCGTAGAACATTATGGTGAGTATTTTTTTGAATTAAAGATTACAACGACTCGTTCGTTATTTCATGTTATATCAAGTAATTTAGAAATTCTTTGACAAGCACAAACACGTAATAGCAAGAAGACTGAAATTTCAAAAATACGAAAAATCAAAATAAAATAGAAAGGCTTTTTACTTGATAGAAGAAATATAACAAAATTTGAATATCAAAACAAATTGAAATATGTTTATCTTCTACAATTTTAATTTCAAAAGAATTTTTTATTCAAAAAACTTTTAGAATTAAATTAATGTCTAAAGCAAGCACCGCTCACATTTAATAGACGTATATAATCAAAACTCAATATACAATGTCAAATGAAATAAATAACCCAACAGATATACGAAAGTAATTAAAATTAATAAATAAATATTCAAAGGAGACAAAATTTTGTTTCTGGTTTTATCTTTAAGAAATACTACTTGCCTTATAAAAACATGAACACACTTAAAGGACTTCCCAAAGAATATAATTTATTTGAAATATTTAATATATTTAAATATTCGAACAAATTATTTCAAAAACCTCTAAAAAATGTGCACTATATCTTCAAAAAACAAATATAATTCTAGATAATCCCGTCTTCAGCCCTTTTTCAATATTCCAAATATCAAAATCAAAAACATAACCTACATCACTCACGTGTTAAAAGACTTAAGCTTCGAACTACAGATCAACTATATATTCAAGATTGATCTATGTTCTAACAAAATCAAACGAAAAATCACAAAAAGTTGAAAAATTTCGCTGAATAAGTAAGAGAATATGAAGTATGGTAGAATTTTCCGTAAGCTTTTAAGTGGGCAGAGTGTTTCTTCGAAATTATTTATTATTATTAATAGTGAAATGAATTTTTTGTGGATGTTTTAGAATTAATTTCTATAATCTTTAAAATTCTAATTTGTTACTCTGATGATAATTCTTCGAAACTTTCATTGTTTTGGTTTAAAAATCATAGAAAATCATGAAATTGTTCCAACTTTCTTATTCTTCTTTTGAATGAGGATCTTAAACGGTATCAATATCTTTCCATTTATTATTATTATTGAAATAATTTTTGAATAAGTAGCTCTTATCATGAAATAGCGAAGTTAAAATGTTTGTTGCAATCCAGGAAATAAAATGTAAAATTTGGTTGTCGACTTCATGCAAAGTATAGAAGATATATCTAGTTTATGGGATTATACTATGTATAAGCGATTTGTAATTGACTGACGGAAAAAATTAACGCTTCTGAAAATATCAATTAAGACGGGCCCTGCGAGAAAAACGGCCGCAATACGTTAACAGACACTACAAAGTTATTTGCAACATGACACATGTTGCGTTGCCCGTTAGAACGTACTCAAAAATAATTATTCATGTGTTACTGTCATTTTGAAAGAAATATAATCAATTTCCATTTCTATGTGTGATATTCACTGGAGAGACCTGATGGTGGGATTTGCCACTACTTTCTAGTTCCTATACGAATAATCTTAATTACCTAATCTTTGTTGAGGAAGTTGCTAGAAGGTTGCTTGTTAGTAAATTCATAGAGAAAAATTTTTATTTTGAATTTCAAAGTCAGGGCTGAAAGGGTTAAATGTTACTCTTTCTGTTTAGAACAGAAAGCTGTACATTTTTTCGAATAGATTGTTAAGTAAAAAACAATATTTAATGGAGTAGTCCGTTACTTTGTGATAGTTCATTTTAATTGAATAAAATAAGGAATTACTTTGTTTTCTATCACTTTTTATTATAACTGATATACAGTGACTCGAGTTTCGTAGTGTTTACTACATTTTCAAACTGAATGAACAAATTAGATCTCAACTATTATATATGCTGATTGTTACGGTAGCAGTATGAGGTGTAGCACCATCTTGTTGAACCAAAAAAAAAAACACTTCCAGGTCGATACCGTTCCAATTTTGAAACAAAGAATCATTGATTATCGATCTGTAACGAGCACCATTCACTGTAACATTAGTTCCAGCATCGTTTTTAAAGAAATATGGACCGATGATGCCCACAGCTTGTAAAGCACACCATACAGTGCATTTTTTTCAGGATGCAGTGAAACCTGCAGAACTTCTTGAGAATAGTTTTCACTCCATATACGGCAATTTTGCTTGTTTAAATGGCAGTTGAACCAGAAATGAGCTTCATCACAAAACACTATTTTACGATAAAAAAGTGGATCAACTTCAAGCTGTTCTAGGGCCCAGTCAGCAAACAAACGACGCTTATTGTGGTCAAGCGGCTTTAGTTCTTGATCCATTTGGATCTTGTATGGGTGTAGACCAAGAACTTTACGCAAAATTTTCCATGTAGTAGATGCACAGCGTCCAACTTGTTGTGAACGTCGACGAATAGACAAACCTGGGTCATCATCACCGCTATGACGATATTTTCATCTGTACGTACAATTCTTCGTCTTATTGTTGCATCGAGTAGAGAAAATGTTGTCGGAATTCTATCGACAGTTTGTCGAATATGCTGCTCTGATGGACGATTATGTAAACCATGAATTTCCCGAAGTGCTCCATAAGTTTGGCGAATAGAACCCTGATTTTGAAAATAAATTTCTACAATTTGTAAAAGTTGTTGCGGCGTGAGTCTTGCCATGATAATTTGTCAATACTTACTGAACAGAAATGTCAAAACAACATGGCTTCTAACTTCTGTCAAATCACAGTTATCCCTATCGAAAGTTCTGTCTCTAAAAAAAAAACACCCGATACATTTGAAAATTTAGGAACAATTTCAATGAGTTTGAAATTCATCCAGCATGCAAGTACAAAATACATAGCAAAATACAGTAGCACAGACTCTAAGCGTTATTTTATTCTGAAACTTTATGCTTTAAGTTTGAAATCCAATGGATATCATCTTTCGTTTCAATTATTAATTCATTCTAACATGAATTTCCGATATTCCTCCACTTCGAAATGCAAATTATGGAGATTTCGAAAAATTAAAACTTTGTTCGCTATCTTAAGGTAGTCTAGCGCATATAAATTTTATTTGAGTTAAAAAACTATTGATGTATGGTATGAAATGTGTTATTGAATAGTTTCTAGGCTTATATTTATTCATGCCACACTGTATTCATAGAAATTCTATATTCGCCGGATTATATCCGCCTCGAAGGACCATTCAATCACGGCCGATCCACCCCTGCGTATCCCCATTGTGTATATCGTTAACAAGACAAACTACCCGACAGGGACGGTGGATACAAATTCATGAATAAGGTGGTATCCCTTACACGTCAGCCAGATTTGTTTTTCGTATAGAGTTCATAATCATAATAGGCCGGGACACGGCCGGGCATAATTTGACACCTTAAGTCGTCGTTCGGATGCGTCCCGACTTCCATACAAGATCCATTATGTGATCCCAAGGCTTATTATGAACTTGCGTATTCATTTCCAGCCCCGCCGTGAATGTGTAGAGCCGATTGACGGCAGAATTATCAGGCCATTTCGGTTTCCGCTTAATGATAGGGCTTATTTTATGACGATGTCGTTTCGGAATGGAACACAACTCAAAAGGTTCCATCGATTTGGGTGTTATGCGATGTGGCGGGATTGCCAGAAACGGGTATATGAAGCGTGTTCTGCACACAGACGTCACGTTTTAGGAGTTGGCAAATCTTGCTCCAATAATGTGATTAAACTAAGACCATCAAGAAGTTTGAAGTTTCCGCAATGAAAGTCGACGTTGTTATCGCATGCCCTGTAGAGGTGCATTGTTTTCAAGAAGTATAGAATTTCCCAGATTTCTTTCTTTTCGTACTATGAGATTGCACGAAGACACACCGAGTAGTATTTTTATCGAATTAACATACCAAATCCATGAAAATCGTGGAATATTGAATTTTTAGTGTTTCTTATAAGACGTCTAATCAGAAGAGCTTTTTAATATAATGAGAAATTAATAATAACTTAAAAAATGTTTTACCAAGTGATATGCGAGAAAACTTTCTTAGCTTCAGTTGATATCGGGTGTTTTTTAGGGTGATAGAAATAGAACTTTAAATTCAAATAAAACACATTTAAATTAAGATTGAAGCCAATTTTTGTTTTATTTGAAAGATAATTTTATGACATTTATGTTTTAAAAATAATTTCCGGCATATGTCTACGACGACTAGTTCTGAGGAACCGCAATCGACCAGACCCATTTTGGACCACTTTTTCGAGTGATTTATGGCTTATTTCATCAACAATACGAGTTATATCTTGGCTTCCAAAGCATCTATTGTTTCTGGTTTATCAGCATAAACCAATGACTTGACATAACTCCAAAGAAAATAATCCTGTGGAGTTATGTCGCATGATCTTGGAGGCCTATTAATTGGACCATTTCCCGAAATAATGTTATCGCCAAATCTTTCTTTCAATAAATCAATTATTACGGTAGCAGCATGAGGTGTAGCACCATCTTATTGTAATCAAAACACTTTTGGGTCGATACCAATCAAATTTTGAAACAAATAAATATTAATCATCGATCTGTAACGAGCACTATTTACAGTAACATTAGCTCCAGCATCGTTTTTGAAGAAATATGGACCGATGATGCCTCCAGCGTGTACAGCACACCATATAGTGCATTTTTCAAGATGCAATGGAACCTGCAGAATCTCTTGAGGATTGTTTTCACTCCATATATTTATCAGATTCGCGAGTGACAAACTTCGAAAGGAAATTAATTTCAATTCTTACATCTTCAAGACTGATATCACTGACCACTATACCCTAATGTTATCCATCAATATGGACGTTAAGGTAAATAATATAATTTCAGAAGATTCGTCCTACACTTATCTAAATAAACATAATCTGGGTAAAAAACTCAAGGAAGAAAATTGGCTCGCGGTTTATCAATGCAAGGATCCGGATGGTGGTTTTGGTACATTTTCCAATATTATAAGGGAGCACATTGCGGCATGTACAAAGACTAAAAAAATTAAAAAACAAAAAACTGACAAAAAACTGAAACCCTGGATGACACAAGCCTTACTTAATTCCATCAGGTATAGAGATCTCCTAAAACAAAAATTCATCAAGCATAGTACGGAAGAAAACAAAAGCGCATATAAAAAATACCGAAATTTCCTATTGTAATCTATTACGAATATGCAAACAGGATTATTATCGAGAACAACTTAAAGAATCCCACAAAAATGTAAAAAAAATGTGGAAGAACATAAACGAGATAACAAATAAAAATATTAAAAAAAAACCGTATAACTATGATATAGTAAGTGAAAATAGTGAAATTCTGAACTCCGATAGGGCGATCGCGGATCATTTTAATTGCTTCTTTTCCAGTATTGGATCTAAAATGGCAGATAAAATTGAAAAACCACCAATCCCGATCCCGGAAACTATCATTAGGACGAAAAACTCATTATTCCTTAGCCCCATAACAAAAAATGAAGCAATTTCTATCATATCTTCACTGAAAAATAACACATCCTCCGGCCCGGACAAAATTACCGTTCACTTCATAAAAAAATATCACGAATTCCTTGTAGAACCCTTATGTCACATTTTAAATCTGTCACTAACAAAGGGTACAATTCCAAGAGAATTTAAGAACTCCCTAACAATCCCTATATTTAAACAAGGTGACAAAAAACAATCCACAAATTACAGACCCATAACTATTATAAATAATTTTGCCAAGATATTCGAAAAGTGCATCAAAAATAGAATATTGAATTATTGTGATAGTAATAATATCTTCTCAAACTCACAATTCGGGTTCAGAGAAAAACTATCAACCGAAGATGCGGTATTTGAGTTAACGAACACTATATTTGACTCTTTTCAAAAACATAACAAATGCATAACAGTATTCCTAGATCTAGCAAAGGCATTTGATACCGTAAATCATGAGATTTTGTTTCAACGTTTGGAACTGCTTGGTATCAGAGGGACTGTATTAGACTTGTTAAAAGATTATCTAACAGACAGAGTGCAGGTTGTTAAAATAAAAAACACATTCAGTGATCCATTGCCAATAAACATGGGCGTACCACAAGGGACAGTGCTGGGGCCGGTTCTATTTCTACTGTACATTAACAATGTGTTCTCGATAACAAACTTTCATGGTAGATTGGTCTCATATGCGGATGATACAGCGGTCATTTTTACTGGGAATACTTGGTCTGAAACTTATGAAAACGCTGAGATTGGAATGCAGAGGTTGTATAGCTGGCTCAATAGCAGCCTGCTGAGCGTCAACATTGAAAAAACTAAATTTATCACCTTCTCATCTACGGCCAAAGACCAGCCTTTCAAAGATAAATTACTGCTTCATAGGCACGACTGTCAAAACTTTCTTAATTGCCAATGTCTAGCAATCCGTAAAACTAACTCGATAAGATATCTCGGTGTGATGGTCGATCAACACTTGCGCTGGAACGAACACATCAGCTATACGGTTGGAAGATTGAGAAAACTCATATACAAATTTTATCAGCTTAGAAATATATTGAACACCAAAAACTTGTTGATGGTTTATAATGCATTGGCCGAGTCTGTTCTACGCTACTGTTTGGTTGTATGGGGTGGTACATTTAAGACTGCTCTGTACAACCTGGAAATAATACAAAATACCTTGTTGAAAATCATACTGAAAAAAAATAAACGTTTTTCCACAAATGAGATATATGAAAAATCAGAAGTTCTCGCTTTGAGAACATTATACATATACCAATGCATATTATGGACTTCAGATGGTCCGCATGACTATGCCTCGCAAGCGTATAATACTCGCGGAATGGCTCGTCAACCGCTCAATCTTCCTCACTGTAGGCTACTCATACCCAAAAATTCATCACCTACCACGGTCCCAAACTATATAATCTGCTTCCTTCTGATATAAAGCGTTTAACTTTTAAGAGGAAGCGGAGGGAAGAAATAAAACAGTTCGTGATTTCTCACCGGGAATTATTGCTAAATATAGTCGAAAACTAAAAAAAAAAATAAAAAAAAAATAAAAATAATAATAGTTGCCTGTTTTTTCCCGTCTCCTTGAAGTATGCATAATTTCTGAACTCTAAAGCTGCGTGCAATGTATGGAGCTCTCTGTGGTCCCTCAATTTTTTTTTTCTTTTTTTTCTTCCGTTATTGAAAATTGTTGGCGGGAGATAGCTCCACAACTCAAGCCTAGCTTAGGTGGCTTCTCCTGCTTTCAATTTCTATTTGATAATGATAATATTTGAATTTGCTGTGTAAACTACCATGTGAATTATTTTATATGCTTTGTATTATTTTTTTTTTTTTTTTTGTATTATTTTTTTTTGTCTCGTTTCACCACAGAATACACTTTACTTTACTTTACTTACTTTTACTTTATATACGGCAATTTTGCTTGTTTACATAACCGTTGAACCAGAAATGAGCTTCACCACTAAACACAATTTTACGATAAAAAATTGGATCAACTTCAAGCTGTTCTGCGGCCCAATCAGCAAACAAACGACGCTTATTATGGTCAAGGGCCTTTAGTTCTTGAACCAGTTGAATCTTTTATGGGTGTAGACCAAGATCTTTACGCAAAATTTTTCATGTGGTGGATGCACAGAGTCCAACTTGTTGTGAACGTCGACGAATAGACAAATCTAAATCATCATTAACACTATGACTTACAGCAATGATATATTCTTCTGTACGTACAGTTCTTTGTCTTGTTGTTGTTGTTGCATCGAGAAGAGTAAATTTTGTCCTAAATCTAGCGATAGTTCGACGAATAAGCTGCTCTGATGGACGATTATATAAACCATAAATTTCACGAAGTACTCTATAAGTTTGGCGAATAGAACATTGATTTTGAAAATGAATTTCAACAATTTGCAAACGTTGTTGCGGCGTGAGTCTTGCCATGATAATTTGTCAATACTTACTAAACAGAAATGTCAAAACAACATGGCTTCTACCTTCTGTCAAATCACAGTTATTCCTATCAACGTCTAGTTGATGTTACGGTTGAATGGCTCTTGCGTAACAAGCTGAAGTATTGTTGTGGAGAAGTCTGCACGTAGGTCGCCCTCCAAGGGTATGTGTTTCGGGTGTGCCATTCCGTTGGGTTCGCGAGTACAAGTATTAGGGTGTCCTGGTAGACTCGAGACTTACTTTTCTCCACACGTGAAGGCGCTCATTCAATCTCGCTCATTCTCACTTTTATATAAGTGTTTATTTCTCCCCATCATCTTCTATTGTGCTGCGGCCTGGTTCCATCGAGTTGAGCATTCCCATGTCAGACGGGTTATACTGTCTGCACAGAGGCACTTCTTGCTCTTGGTTTCCCCAATGTGCCGCACTGTGGCTACGGCGACATTACAGGTGGTGACTGGAAGTACCCCGGCGCACCACTACATACTATATCGAGCAGCACACTACCATCTAAAGAAGCGTCTTCCTTTCAATTTTGAAGACACTTCTCTTCCTGCTATTTCTATCGGTTCAGAGGATCGGTCTCTAGTGGTGCGCCGCTGCTCCGGGTCGTACTTTGAGGCGTTATTGTCTCGTTGGCAGTTGGACTGAGAGGAGTCCGAAACCGTTCGTTGCACCTTCGGCTGGATCCCGCTCGTCAGGTTTGTCCAGAACAACTCCTGGTTCAGACCAGCTTTTCCACTGGCTTGCTTTATTTCAGGTCATGGCCCATTCAGGGCAAACCTCTTCAGGCTGAATCTTGTCAGGGATGATTCCTGTCCATGTGGTCACTTACAAACTAGTGACCACATACTGCGTGTCTGTCCTCTATTTCAGGATCTGCGGATCCGCGTGTTTTCTCAGGGCGATCTGTCTGATCTCATCTTATCCGACTTCTGTCGGGTTAGAGTCAATTTCTCGGCGGTTTCTTCTTTCGCCGCTGATGCTATCCAACGTCTGAACTCTTGGCATGTCGAATGATTTGGGATCTGGAACGGCAATGATGATATCGTGTTAAACCGTTAGTAGAGAGTGTTTTATACACTCAGTGACTGTCGTGTGCACTGCTCTGAGCTATCCCTATCGAAAGTTCTATCACTCTAAAAAAACACCCGATACATCATCCAATTTCCTATCTTTCGGTTCATTCAGGTTGCCTTTAAACGATGGCAAATGGCTGATTGGGTGACTCCAAGAGTTTTTCTTGCATTTGTGATGGCGCAACATTGAGCCTTACCTCTAATTCTTCATCCTCAAAATTGGTGGCGCTGCGTGTCGTTCTTCGTCTTCCAAATCAAAATTGCCACTTTCAAATCTGGCAAACCACTTCTGACACGTTCATCCAGCTAGAGCATACACTAAAGTACGATGACTTTCGGCACCCTTTTTCTTCGTATTGAAGTAGCGAAAAAAACGTAATGATGACACCTCAAAATGAAGATGTTGGGAGATGAAACAATGGAATAATAAACTAGTAGCGACATTTGTTATCAAAACCTCACGAAATTATTTTCACACCTAATAATAAAAGTTCAGTTGTCTAATTAATGAATCGTTAAATGTTATACACAGACTTTGGTCCGAGTTTCAGACGAAAATGTTCTGGAGTGTCCTTTCTGGTCTTCCATCTTGTGGCGATCATTTGAGACCATTTTGGATATAGAATGCGCGGACTTAAACTAAAAGAAACTCGTATTAGGGTATACGAGTTAGAGCTGAAAATGAAGAAATATTGAATAAAAGATCCAGCAGCAGATTGTTCATTTTAACGGTTTCAGACCATCTTCGACTGAAAATTCGTGAACTACGTGCGAAATGAATACTAAGAACATGATTTCGCGATTCGTCCGAGCTGCATCCTCCGCCATGATATGAAAGGTTGAACGCTCTCTTTGTGCACCTCTTCCGCGGATTCCTGAATCAACAAAAGGTAAGAACCGTCGTACAAGGCAGAAAAATGCGGCAATCCCATCTCGTACAGCGGGTCGTGTTCTTGTCTACACGTAGTCGTCGGTTTCGCTACATACGTCCTTATCTACGTGCCTTATCGTCGCAATAAAAGAGCCCGAATATAGGCCCATGCGAGATGGCAAACAATGGCACGAAATTTCGCTTAATCCGAGTCCTCGCATCGTCACCATCTAGATCGGCGTTGTGTTTTGGGACAAAAGGTCCCATTGTCTTCGGCACTGCTGTGGCGGGACTCATTACTATTCCGTACATAATTTCGCGATTTGCGGCACTTTATCGCTCGATCGGCGTTGGCTTTGCCCTCCGATTTTCGGAATTCGACCGTTTTCATCCTGGAATTTAACTGTCGGTTTTTGATGCTCCGAATGAAGTTGACATTTAAGGAGTGGGCCATTCAAAATTTCCATTTTTGATCGGTTATATATAAAACACTACTGGATATTTCTTCAAAGTTATGAGTTTATTAGAAAGTGTAAAGAATTGCGTGGTATGTAGAGATACCTTTTTGAATTCTTCGAAAGTAATTGATTAAACGTTAACCATAGTATGCACATTCTTGGTTGGGCATACTTCAAATGGGGATGAAAGAGGGATGTATATTAGACTTTAATGCTTTATTCACAGCCCAAAATACATACAAGTTCAGAGAGTTGAATTATTTTACCCAAATTCAGGGAGTTGTTTCGTGACCAGATGTGGAATGTAATCCAGTTCGTAGAGACCATGTAGAGAATTGTCAGCAGAAATACATATAATACAAGTGTACAATTTTAAGTTGTTAACCCAGATCACAATTCCTTGGCAATTTCAGAAGTCTAGCTATCTTGAAGAAACTCCCATCT
Source organism: Megalocaria dilatata (assembly GCA_034642435.1). Classification (NCBI taxonomy): domain Eukaryota; kingdom Metazoa; phylum Arthropoda; class Insecta; order Coleoptera; family Coccinellidae; genus Megalocaria; species Megalocaria dilatata. Next base: position 50,344,097 of record CM067854.1, read on the forward strand.
TGACAAATGTTGATGAAGAAATATTGGAACTTTTGAAAACTCGGAGCATTTTCTCTTCAAATTCGGACTAATACGTCTCTGGCTCACGCATTGCATGCTGAGATAATGCCGACTGAAACTGATAGAGCATCTTCAGAAGATCTAAGTTGAGTAGCGTGTATGCCCCAAAGGTTTCGCAGGGAACGATACCTTGTCAGCCTACCGTGTAGGAACCTGCTTGAAGCTCTAAGCCCTCGGAATCTAAAACACTGCATTTTTATCCTTTTAGAAACATGGAAATAATTTCTCCACAGCCTCAGGTCATGTTCGCATCGAGAGATGAAAGTTTCAGCTCGGAATGGATTCGTACATAATAAGTTCTTGTGGGAAATCTACATGGGTTGCGTTAGATGTAAGGACGTGTTGTTAGTTTCAAATTGGTTTCTTCTTATATTAAAACCAGGTTTAATTTTTTCGCAGAGATTCATATCTACTGCGATAAAATTAAATGTAGTGTATTTTCAATCAGTGTCATGAAACCAGTTCCTTATCTATTCGCCCTAACTCAAATGTGATGTTCTCTGTGTTTGTTGTTTTTCGCACACTCTTGTAAGTCCAAAGTCTATCTGTTCCACTCAGGTCGGAAATTATTGTATTATGCTAAGATGCGTGGGACTCTCAAGAAATTTCATTTGCAAAATTCGAAGGACATCAAATAGAATCCCTATACCCATATACTTGATGACAAAAACGGTAAATATCCATATAAATATCTTCATTAGATTTCATAAAGTTTCTTGGCATGAACAAAAATTTTCTGTGGTGAGTGCAAAGTAACTGAATTTAGTTCACAAGAAAGCATACATTCTATTGCAGTCTGTATATACAAGTCTTCAACAAAAATCGCCCATATATAACGTTCAAAGAGACAGAGTTGAAAGCCCTTTTAGTAAAATTCGATTCTGACCAATTTAAGATCGGTTTTGTTAGTTCTAGCGAAGCCAGCGAGTATGCGGCCTTGATTTACAGCATGTGGCAATTCAAACGCTAAATAGAGATTAAAATTTCGATGTAAACATTCAACAATACATTCTACAATAGTAGAATAGTAACAGAATGGATAGGGGTTCAATTTGAAGGAAAATGGATAAGAAGATTCGGACCCATTAGGTGACCTGCTCGAACTCCCAATCTTATACCTCTAGACTTCTTCCTTTGGTACATTTTAAACGTTACTCGTGATCAGCTTATCAAAAGAATACATAACTGCTGCAATAAGCTAATGCAAAGTTAGGGGCAGTTAGGAAAAGCTGTGGATTCTATCCGAAAACGATGTAGGCTTTGCATTAGAGAAGGAAGCAGGCATTTTCAGAATTTTTTGTGATAAGTTTGAACTTTTATGAATAATAAAAAATGTCGGCACCATTCACTTTCATGCAGTAATGTAAGTTTTGCTGAAAACGTTCACGTACGTTACTCAAGATTTCTGATGTAATTTGACGGCATTCATTAATGATTTGAGTTCGCAAAGCATCCAGTGACTTAGGCTGGGTGGCGTGAATCCTAGATTTCAGGTGACCCCATAGAAAAAAGTCCAGTGGAGGCAGATCAGGTGATCTGGGTGGTAACTCAGTATGTTCCCTTCTTCCAATCCAGGCGTGAGGAAACTTTTCATCTAAGAACTGACGCACCGGTTGAACGAAATGAGCGTTCTCCAATAGATCTAAATAAATTTGGCTAGTGAGATTACCGGCTATAAAAATGGCCATCAATACCCGCCAAAACATTTACTTTTTGAGGACGCTGAGTATGCACCTCACGAAATAATCTTGGATTTTCATCTGACCAATACCGACAATTATGCCGATTTACAATGCCGTTAAGGTTAACTGAACGCTCGTCCGAAAAACAGTTATCGAACACGCAGTTTTGATTACCGTTAATCATTTCACTGACCACTTCACAGAACTGGAGTCGGCGATCAGGATCATCCTCATTCAGTTCCTGAACCAATTGTATCTTATAAGGATGGAATTTATGTTGTTTGAGGATACTCATGATTGTTCTGCGTGAAATACCAGTTACATCGGACAATTTCCTAGTACTCAAGGTCGGATCCAAGTTTTCGTTGGATCAGCCTGTATATTGTTCTATAAAAATTAAGATTCAATAGAATGTTCTATACGTCGTGGAAAAGTTTTATAAATGAGGCAGTTTTTGGACCTAATTTCTATGAGAATTCAGAATAATCTAAGGAGAATCTTCTGCTCTTTCCAATTGTGTAGACCGAGTGTTGATTAAAACGATAGTTTTCAAGTTATTCTATGTTTTAAGTGAAACAATTGTTAAACGTCACAAAATAGTAAAATCTTGAATAACATTACAGAGGAAGATAATTGGACCATAGTCTTAAGGAACTTGTTGCAAATTGTCTGTAGAATCACCTCGTGGAATTGGGCTAGAGATAACTTGGGCACCCGGTTTATAGGACAAACAGGAGAAACTTTCACAATAAGGTTCAGGAACATTAGGCTTTATTCAGGAGAATCAGAAAGATAACTATTATTCGTGAAAAATGAATCATGATTCAAATAATGGATGGAGTAGTCCATGAATCCTACTTTTCCAAAATGAGAACTGTCAAATTGGTTATCACATAAAACAGTGCTGCCAATTTGAAGTTATCCGCTTCAAAAAGTAACACAAAAGTTTAGAAATGTCTATCTGCACGCCACATTCGTTTAAACGGGACGCGAACCTCGTTTTTTTTCCGAATATCAAATCTAACGATCTCGGTCACTTGATACGTCCAGCATGGCCAACCTTGATCTTTCAACGGATGATTGCAAGCAGACAAACGTAATCTAGAGGTAAGTGCATACGTTGTAAGTAACGAGATATGGTAATCACGTCCTCCGGAACGGACTACTGGCGATGTGCGGATGTGATACATAAAATTACCGGAGTTTCTAAATTCCGACCGTAGAATGAGTAGGCTGTGCAGACCAGATAGCGTTTGTGCCGTACATGTTGCGAAGAAATTCCCTAGATTTATTGCCAACTAGATAGCTAGGGAGTCAGGGTCGAAAAGGGTTATTTTCGGATGGAAAAATTATTGGATGCGATTATGGATTACATTGGACTTAAAATGGATGGAGTTTCCGATTGGTTTAAGGTGAAACATGATAACAATTCCAATTAAGAAAACACTTAATTAATACAGGGAAACTGGATTTAACGAAATACTAACTTACTATCAACCTACGTCCTAAGAGGCATCCTTGGGAAGTTTGATCCCCTTCAGAAAGGCGTCCAAAAATCTGTATTTCTTGAGTTTTTTCCGTTAAAATTTAGCAGATAGAGATTAAATTAAATATACGATCAAGTCGAAGATGACTAAAAGTTTCTTCCAGTGGTCATCAGGCTTGAAGAACCGGATATCCTTTTCAAAGTATAATTATTTTCTGTGCAATGCTCTGCAAAACAGATACGTTTTCGGCTTTTCAAGATAGACATTATGTGTGCTTGGATTCTATTTGTAAACAACGCCAATCTATATAGGGTAGAATGACCATAGTTTAAAAAGTTTACAAGATAGCCCTAATTTGAGTCACTCATGATTAACGTACCATTTTCTTCCAGCTTGTGACTGCCATCCTATAGGAGCTTCAGGGAAGACCTGCAATCAGAATACCGGGCAATGTCCGTGTAAAGATGGTGTTGTAGGAATAACCTGCAACAGATGTGCCAAAGGATACCAACAGAGCAGATCACATATTGCACCATGCATCAGTAAGTAAAATTTTAATCTTCTATAGCGAAAGTAAGGGAAAATTCAATTTTATATATACATTTATCAAAATGACTTCAAAGAGGATAAGTGAAATGTGCTATAAATTTGTTGAACCACCAGTTATTATCTCAGGAATTTGTGTTGATATTTCTATTTTTTTCTTCAAAATATTGACCAAGTTCACTCGGTTATCCTGGAATCAAATCTAAAAAGTTCTATTTCCATCAAAATTTGTTTTGTTTTATTATCTTATACTGCATTACTTCCAGTTCTTTGTCTTAAAATTTAAAAGAGTTAACCCAGGATTTTTTGCAGAAATTCCTGTAGTTCAGATGATGGCAACAGAAGAAGAAGATGATGGTGGATACGGGGGTGAAGACCCTGACTCAACAGGAGTAGCCGCTGGTGGAGGTGGTGGTAAGTAGATAAATGATGAAAACTTTCATTTAGGGTGTTTTTTAAGAGATCAGTGAAACAGGAATCGACAGAAAAATAGATTCATATTGAAATAAATGTATTAACCTGAGTAATTTGAAATAAGGTTATTCTGATTTTCACAAATTTTTATTGTTAAACTCACAACAATTGTTTCGTTATCACAGTAGTATCATCAGGCAAGATCACATTTTGAATAACTAAGCTTGTTTCCGAAATCCGTGGCTATTTATATTACAGTAACTACAATAAATTTTTATTGAGCACTAAAACCCAAAAAAAGGGTCCCTGCAAATTCCAGCTTATCTGAATATATTTAACAGAGGTGAGCTATTTAAATCTATTTGTTCGTTAAGTAATATTCCAATTTTATTATGTTTATTTATCTCTAGGGATTCTAACAGATTTAAGGCATAACTTTTGCTTTCTATATGTAGAATTTCAAAGTTATGGTTGAAAGTATGTCCTGTTTCTAACAAATGGTTGGAATATGTAGAATTGCTTTTATTATTGAGGAAACTCTTCAAATGTCCACACATCCTATGACGGAAAGTTCTTCCAGTTTGACCTATGTAAATTTTAGGGCAATCACCGCAGGTTAACTTATAAACCCCAGATTTATCATCCTTATGTGTGTAGTCTTTATTGTTTTTGATAAATTTACTCAAGTTTGAATAAAGACTACACACATAAGGATGATAAATCTGGGGTTTATAAGTTAACCTGCGGTGATTGCCCTAAAATTTACATAGGTCAAACTGGAAGAACTTTCCGTCATAGGATGTGTGGACATTTGAAGAGTTTCCTCAATAATAAAAGCAATTCTACATATTCCAACCATTTGTTAGAAACAGGACATACTTTCAACCATAACTTTGAAATTCTACATATAGAAAGCAAAAGTTATGCCTTAAATCTGTTAGAATCCCTAGAGATAAATAAACATAATAAAATTGGAATATTACTTAACGAACAAATAGATTTAAATAGCTCACCTCTGTTAAATATATTCAGATAAGCTGGAATTTGCAGGGACCCTTTTTTGGGTTTTAGTGCTCAATAAAAATTTATTGTAGTTACTGTAATATAAATAGCCACGGATTTCGGAAACAAGTTTCAAGTTTAGTTACTCAAAATGTGATCTTTCCTGATGATGCTACTGTGATAGCGACACAATTGTTGTGAGTTTAACAATAAAAATTTGTGAAAATCAGAACAACCTTATTTCAAATTATTTAATATGGATTTTCACCAAGTAAATACTGATACAATTCAATATTAACCTGAGTTCAGAAGTGCAGTAAAAATTGGGGGTTCGCTCAAGTTCATCTGGGTTTTCGCGCTAGAAGTTGAATCGCTTCTCCATAAAAAATTGCAAGAATATTTCAACTCACAATTCCAACACCACATTCAAATATTGATAAGCATAATGCAAAGGCTCTATCAATCGATGATCCATAGAGCCTTCGCATTACCCTCATTAAAAAATGACCGCGAAGCTGAAGTCCAAACTATAAAATCAATAGCCGCGAACAACGGTTTCAACCCCAATATAATAGATAATCTAATTCGACAGAAACTATCTGAAATAGCTATGAGCCAAATTTATCCCATCATAAAAACCGAAGAAAATAAAAAATTCATTTCTCCGTCGTTCTTTGGTAGCATAAGTCAAAAAGTGGCCAATAGTTTTTCAAACTCAGATGTCAATATTGCCTTGAAAACGCAAAACAAATTATCATCGGTAATATTTAACGCAAAGGACCCTACTCCAAACATACCCAAATCAGGATTTTATGTGTTATCTTGTTCTACGTGCAGTAATAAATATATAGGACAAACAGGACGTTCCTTCAAGACGAGGTTCAACGAACATAAAATGAGTTTCAGGAAAAATAAACAAAATTCTACTTTTGCCACTCTTGTCATGTCACGGTCATTCCCTTCCCACAATAGATAATCTTAAAATTTTACATGTAGAATCAAAAGGGAAGAAACTCGATTATCTAGAGTCTGCTGAAATTTTCAAATTACTTCACAATAGCAATAATGTAAAAATAATGAATGACTGTACGGAGTTATGTAAATCGAAAATATTTGAGATATTTAAAAAGTAACATCTGTTTAAACCCTTTTTCAACGAACATAAAATGAATTTAATGAAAAGTAAACAAAAATTCAACTTTTGCCACTCATTCTTTAGAAAACAGCAATTCCTTTCGACAAAAGAAAATCTTAAAAAAATTTCACATGTAGATTCAAAAGAAAAAAAACTTGATTATTGAAATTTTCAAATTCGTTCACAATAAAAATAATGTAAAAAATAAAGAATGACTGTATGGAGCTTTGTAAATCCAAATATTTGAGATATACAACAAAATAATGTAAAAATAATGAGTGACTGTAAGGAGCTATGTAACCCCAAAAATTATTTGAGATATTTAAATGGGTACCATCTGTTTAACAACCTTCTTTGTCGATTGCCGACATTCCGATATCTATTAGAAAGCCCCTCTTTTTTAACCCGGTTTTTTATCACGTTCCGCTTGTAAACCTCTGTACCACTATTAGGTGTTACCTAGAATCTATTGAAATATTCAAAATATGTATCACTTTTGTTTAAATACCACTGTACCACTGTTAGGTTTTCAGTTGTCTGATGATGGGATAGTTCATTTCCCGAAACTCGAGTCACAAGAAAATGTGTAATATATATTTTTTGGTAGTAAAACATAGTAATTTCTACAATTTGTTTTAATTAACATGTCTTTTTACAACACATCACATTTACTTAATAGTTGTAAAAAGTACATAGTAAATTTCAATGAACGTTAAAAAAAGTATAAATCGACCAGGTTAAAATTAATTCATTCCATATTCATACAATATCCGCAGGAAATGTGACTCTAGAAGCAATGCCATCATTATTCTGCAGAATTGGACGAAGTTTTTCTGATGTATGGATTGTTAGTCGTTCGAAAAAACTGCCATAACCGTTCACATCCCGGAATAAATGTTTTGGATTTTTCCAACTGAGCGCAATCAGAACCCTCTTTCCCTTGGGAATTTAACAGGCAATATAACTTCATAATACAAAAAATCTCCGCTCTTCATGGAAATATGACAAATTGAGCAATAAAAGAGATCCTCCGCTGTTACGGTATCCCGAAGAAGCAAAATCACATAGACATATGTAGTAAAGTAGATTGGACTGTAACAATAACAAGGAGTATCAAAACAAACACGATAATCCACAGGATGAGCGAGGGACAGGGGCGTATCAGTTTTATTTTCATTAGAGGAAATATAAAAGAATTAGCTCTCGTTGTTCTCCGACAGATGGCGGTACTGAAACTATACCACCGTGTCCGTACAATTCAAGATAGTTCAAACTGAGAGTGAAAGAAATCAGAAATGAATTACAAAAGTTAGGATACAGGTAATTAGGCGCAATGAAAAATTAGATATAAGGAATTTCAATTTTATCTCCTACCAAAATTTCGAAAGTTTTCACATTTTTGTGAGTGTACTTTCAAGGAATCACGTTATCTTCGTAGAAAGAAGGGATAAAATCGGTCACTAACGATGACAAGGTGCTTGAGGTTTTACTGAATGTAACAGAAGATCCATACACAAGCCAATGGAAGCTCAAGAATCCTCAAAAAGCACAAGTTCATGCAATTTCAGCGTTCAACTGCACCAGGCGCTTGCCTGGTTTTCTGGGAATTATATCGGTTTATTTCAAGTGATTCCAAGAATGTTAATCTAGAACCCTTACTCTCGATATGGATTATTTCATATTCCTTATTGAAATTATGTTCAAATTCTATTAGATGGTTGGCATACGTGGAAAGTGTTGAATTTGAACTATGGCTCTTTAGATTTTCGTGAATTGTTTTCATGAAAGATCTACCGTTCTGACCAATATAAACCATTGGGCAATCCTCACAAGTCAACTTATAGACTCCTGAATTATTATCTTTGTTTGATTTATCTTTATTCTTCTAATCATCCTGTCATCATGCTATTTGTTCTGTTTATTTTTTATCATGTTATCTATAGGAGTTGGGTTGAAACCATTGTTAAATACTATTTGTTTTATTATATTAAGTTATTTAGAAAAATTTTGAAGGTTCATCGGAACTTTTGATTGTCCATGGATAAAGCTATTATAGGCTGATATTTTTCGATTGAAAGGATGATTAGAAGAATAAAGATAAATCAAACAAAGATAATAATTCAGGAGTCTATAAGTTGTAAGGATTGCCCAATAGTTTATATTGGTCAGAACGATAGATTGTTTAGGAAAAGAGTACACGAACATAAAAAACTAGAGTTCAAATTCAACACATTTCACATATGCCAACCATCTTATAGAATTTGAAAATAATTTCAATAACGAATATGAAATTATGCATAACGAGAGTAAGGGTTCTAGATTAACATTCTTAGAATCACTTGAAATAACCCAATATAATTCTCAGAAAATTCTCCTAAACGAACAATCACCTTTATTGAATATCATCATGTAATTTGGGAAAAACAACGACTACCCCAATAACTTTTATTACCATTGACGTTATCTCTCCACTTAATTGAGAATATCCTAATAAATAGCACTCTACTTGTAGACCCACTTCCTTTAATACCTATCAATACATATTATAAGAAACTATGTAAGCTTTTACACGGTAGAAGTTCAAATGTAGAATATGATTAAGCCATAGCGTGGCGAAAAAATTGTCATTGTAGAAATGGAATTTTATTTATTACTATCGGGTGTTTTTTTTAAGAGTGATAGAACTTTCGATAGGGATAACTGTTATTTGACAGAAGGTAAAAGCCATATTTTTTGACATTTCTCTTCAGTAAGCATTGAAAAATTATGATGGAAAGACTCAGGCCGCAACAACGTTTACAAATTGTTGAAATTTATTTTCAAAATCAGTGTTCTATTCGCCAAACTTATACAGCACTTCGTGAAATTTATGGTTTACATAATCGTCCATCAGAGCAGCTTATTCGTCGAACTATATTCTGAGGCGATTAAATTTCTGGGAATTTATGTGGACAGATATTTAAGGTGGACATCCTATGTCGATGCTTTGTGTAAAAAATTAAACCAGTCATTTTTCGCCATTCTCAGGCTCAAAATGAATTTACCGAGGAGCTGTGTGCTCAATATTTATTATAGCCTTGTATATAGCCATATATCGTACAATATCTTGCTGTGGGGAAGTAGCCCTGATTTTCACAGAGCATTTGTAGCACAGAAGCGAATTTTGCGTTCGATATTTATTAGGAGTGCAAATAAGTTTCCGCCGTTTTATTGTAGATGGCGCGGCACGGAGTTTCGGTTAGCTTTCGCAGATGATAACCGGCTTAAAAAATAGTTCGGACATTCAAGAACAACATAACCTATTAATATCATTGATTTTATATTGGTAAAATATAATTTTTATAAGTTGAAAATGTCAAAATTTGAGCCAAGTAAGCGTCATTTGCGGGAAATATTAGTTTACTTCTTTAATTTAAAGAAATCTGCTGCTGAGGCGCATCAATTGCTCGTAGAAGCATATGGTGAGGGTGCTTTGAGTGAGAGAACGTGTTGAGAGTGGTTTCAAAAGTTTAAAAACGGTGATTTCGACGTAGAAGACAAAGATCGCAGTGGAAGGCCAAAAATTTACGAGGATGCAGAATTGGAGGAATTATTGGAGGAAGATTCATCTCAAACACAAAAAGAACTTGCTCTAACATTAGAAGTCACTCAGCAAGCAGTCTCACATCGTTTAAAATCATTCTTCTATAATAAATATTTAATTTGTGTTAAAAAACGGCGGAAACTTATTTGTATTCCTAATAATTTAAGGCCATTAACGTAATGTAAGCAAGTTTTTGTTGAAAACCGTATTCTTACTTTATCATGTATATATGTTTTGAAATGTTTAATGTATGCCAAGGAAAATGAAGGCGAATGGTTGAAATTATCAAGTCACCATGAATATGCTACTATTAATGCACAAATAATGATGCTCCCTAAGAATAAAACATTTAAATTCGAATGCTCTCCTTTATATCGAGGCATTAAGTTTTTCAACCATTTGCGTTCATCTTTGAAATCCTTGAATTTAAGAGGGTTTAAGAGGGAAGTCAAGGAACTTCTTTTGGGATAGGGATTCTATTCTTGATGAATTTTTTTGTGATCCCTTGGCGGTTTAGTTTCCAAAGATTTGGCGATAACATTATTCCGAGAAATGGTCCAATTAATTGGCCTCCAAGATCATGCGACGTAACTCCACTGGATTATTTTCTTTGGGGTTATGTCAAGTCATTGGTTTATGCTGTTAAACCAGAAACAATAGACCCTTTTAGAAGCCAACATAACTCGTGTTATTGATGAAATAAGGCCTGAATTACTCAAAAAAGTGGTCCAAAATTGGTCTGGTCGAATACGGTTCCTCAGAGCTAGTCGTGGTGGACATATGCCGGAAATTATTTTTAAAACATATATGTCATAAAATTATATTTCAAATAAAAAAAAATTTGGTTTCAATCTTAATTTAAATGTGTTTTATTTCAATTAAAAGTTCTATCACTCTAAAAAAAAACACCCGATAGTTGCTCTAAATTTGTTTCGTCGTCTTGAAACTCGAAAACAAAGCCACTGACAGAATTATCTTTCAATCAACTTATATAAAACTTTTCCAATTCATACTTTGTCTATTCCATAACTCCTGCCCCCCCCTGTTCCATTGATGCGAAAACCCCCGATACACGCGATCCGCTCACGCAAGAAGATCTTCTTTCGGTTCCAACGCTCCGAAACGGCCTCTTTCTGGTAAACTTCTCCCTTACCGATCAATTTCGGGACGCAACTCCCGTGTATTTTTAATGGTGGCTAATTCAATCTGCGGAAATCCCCCCACAGTTTATGTCGTGAATAATTTTGCAACTTTCCCAATTTTTGGCGGGGCGTGGGCACGCGGGAAAAGGCCCCGAGGCGGCGTTCAAATATTTTCCCGAACTCTCGGAGATTTTCTAGTCGATTAAATTTGTTTGATCCGTTGCCAGCTGCCGACGGAAACTGAGAGTTAACGGATTTCATTAAATAACATTGGAGGTTTTCCCCCTGTCGATACGAAAATCGGCGAGGGGGCGCGCCGTGAGACGAGTTATTTACGGGTCTATTCATTATTTTCACTTCGTTATTTTGTTTTCCCGATCGGATACAGGCTTAGAGAAAACATAGGGACGATAGAAATAAAGCGGTAAAGTTTTGATTAGCAAAATATATTGTTGACCGAGGGACGTTGCTGATGGTATGGCAGATTGATTCCTTATTTTCTTTAATGATTCCTAGACATCGAATAGTCTTATTCCGGAGGAAATATACAACATTTTTTCAAATATTGAACTTTTTCAGCCATCAGTTACTATGCTGCCTAGAGAAATTGAAATTACGTACTGTAAAAACTGAATTAAAGACTGAACTAGCAAAGAAAGAAACTGAAACATGGGAAAAAATGAAAATATCAATAGTAGAAGCTAAATAAAATAATAAGAAGAGGTTTTTTACTTAATAGAAGGATTATCACAAAATTTAAATATCAAAACAGATTTAAGGTTAGTCTCCTATAAATAATTTGAAATAAGGTTATTCTGATTCTCACAAATTTTTTTTGTTAAACTCACAACAATTTTTTCGCTATCACAGTAGCATCATCAGGTAAGATCACATTTTGAATAACTAAGCTTGTTTCCGAAATCCGTGGCTATTTATATTACAGTAACTACAATAAATTTTTATTAGGCACTAAAACCCAAAAAAGGGTCCCTGCAAATTCCAGCTTATCTGAATATATTTAACAGAGGTGAGCTATTTAAATCTATTTGTTCGTTCAGTAATATTCCAATTTTATTATGTTTATTTATCTCTAGGGATTCTAACAGATTTAAGGCATAACTTTTGCTTTCTATATGTAGAATTTCAAAGTTATGGTTGAAATTATGTCCTGTTTCTAACAAATGGTTGGAATATGTAGAATTGCTTTTATTGTTGAGGAAACTCTTCAAATGTTCACACATCCTATGACGGAACGTTCTTCCAGTTTGACCTATGTAAATTTTAGGGCAATCACCGCAGGTTAACTTATAAACCCCAGATTTATCATCCTTATGTGTGTAGTCTTTATTATTTTTGATAAATTTACTCAAGTTTAAATTAGTTTTAAATGAAGTTCTCAAATTATATTTATTTTTGAGGTATGTAGCAATTTTCTCAGAAATACCCTTAGTGTAATTTAAGGAAATGTATTTAAAATTTTCTTTTATATTAGGAAACACCATATTTAAAGCTTTTTTTTTTTAAACTTAAGTAAATTTTTTATCAAAAATAATAAAGACTACACACATAAGGATGATAAATCTGGGGTTTATAAGTTAACCTGCGGTGATTGCCCTAAAATTTACATAGGTCAAACTGGAAGAACGTTCCGTCATAGGATGTGTGAACATTTGAAGAGTTTCCTCAACAATAAAAGCAATTCTACATATTCCAACCATTTGTTAGAAACAGGACATAATTTCAACCATAACTTTGAAATTCTACATATAGAAAGCAAAAGTTATGCCTTAAATCTGTTAGAATCCCTAGAGATAAATAAACATAATAAAATTGGAATATTACTGAACGAACAAATAGATTTAAATAGCTCACCTCTGTTAAATATATTCAGATAAGCTGGAATTTGCAGGGACCCTTTTTTGGGTTTTAGTGCCTAATAAAAATTTATTGTAGTTACTGTAATATAAATAGCCACGGATTTCGGAAACAAGCTTAGTTATTCAAAATGTGATCTTACCTGATGATGCTACTGTGATAGCGAAACAATTGTTGTGAGTTTAACAATAAAAATTCGTGAAAATCAGAATAACCTTATTTCAAATTATTTAATATGGATTTTCACCAAGTAAGGACTGATACAATTCAATAGTCTCCTATAATTTTAATTTCAAAAAATTTCAAACTTTGAATATAAAACAGATTTAATATGTTAATCTTCAACAATTTTAATTTCAAAAAAAACTTTTAGAATTAAATTAATGTCTTAAATAAGCACTGCTTATATTTAATTGACTTGTAAAAATCAAAATTCACTATACGATATCAAGTGGAATGAAAAAACCCAAAAAATAAATTATTAATTAAAATTAAAAATGAGTAATGTCGAATGTTTCGTTCCAAACATACGCACCTGAACTCGTCAGAAGGCACGTGGTATGTATGTTTTGCCCTTGACAAACATTTGAAAACATGTTCAGTTTCTGGTCTTATATTTATGAAAACTAAATCTTTTTCAAAAATACACAACATAATTTTAAGAACTTCTCCAAATCTAATTTAAAATAGAAAGGCCTTTTACTTGATAGAAGAAATATAACAAAATTTGAATATTAAAACAAATTGAAATATGTTTATCTTCTACAATTTTAATTTCAAAAAAATTTTATTCAAAAAACTTTTAGAAATAAATTTATGTCTAACAAGCACCGCTTACATTTAATAGACGTATATAATCAAAACTCAATATATAATGTCAAATGGAATAAATAACCCAACAGATATACGAAAGTAATTAAAATTAATAAATAAATATTTAAAGGAGACGAAATTTTGTTTCTGGTCTTACCTTTAAGAAACACCACTTGCCTTTTAAAAACATGAACACATTAAAGGACTTCTCAAAGAATATAATTTATTTGAAATATTTAATATATTTAAATATTCGAATAAATTATTTCAAAAATCTTTAAAAAAATGTGCACTATATCTTCAAAAAACAAATATAATTCTAGACAATCCCGTCTTCAGTCCTCTTTTAACATTCCAAATATCAAAATCAAAAACATAACCTATATCACTCACGTGTTAAAAGACTTAAGCTTTGAACTACAGATCAACTATATAATTCAAGATTGATCTATGTTCTAACAAAATCAAAGAACAGTCTGAGTTATTTTAAGGTTTATTTAAATTCATTGACATTCTATAATGAAATTTATTGAAGCCAAAATACAATTATTTATTATATATAAAATAAAATAGAAAGGCCTTTTACTTGAAATCAAGGCCTTTCTTTTTTAGTTTGGTGATATCTCTGCAGAATTAGATTTGTGGTATAATCTGTGGAAAAAGAAAGATTTAGCAGGGGACAAATTAAAGGATATTGAAGTGGCTGCACTTTTGGAGGAGACTTATATTTTTTCCTGCAACAAATCATGCACTCCTCATTTTAAGTTCTTTCCCATTGACTACGACTACTGTTGAACGATATTTCAGTGCCCTTCGAAGGGTAAAGACCTGGCTGAGAAGTACAATGGGAGAGGACAGATTGACAGTAAATTTTTTAAGTATAAAGAGGACTGGATTGAAACGAGAGTTTTGAACAAGTTTTCTACAAATCCCAGAAAAATGATAAAAGTATAAGGCGTGTAACTAGAATACATTTTTTTCAAGCAAATAATTGTAATAACTTAGTTGATAAAGCACTGTTATATTAGGAGTACAAATAATTTTCCGCCGTTTTTTAACACAAAATAAATATTTATTATAGAAGAACGGTAATATAAATTTATTTAAAATATTGCCCATCACTTGCAAGCACTTTTTCCCATCTCTGAGGCAGCATTCGAATCCCACGTCTGAAGAACTCCTTGTCTTTTGAGGCTATCCACGAATCAACCCAATTTTTGGTATCCTCATAAGATGTGAACCGCTGCGCCGTCAGAGCATGTGCCATAGACCGGAACAGGTGATAATCGGACGGTGCAATGTCTGGTGAATACGGCGGGTGGGGTAACACTTCCCAATCAAGTGTTTCCAAGTACTTTTTCACGGGAGCCGCAACATGTGGACGAGCATTGTTCAATATCTCTCGGCTTTAATTCGTACGGAACCCAATTTCCTTGTCTATGAAACATTCCTAATGATTTTAAACGATGTGAGACTGCTTGCTGAGTGACTTCTAATGTTAGAACAAGTTCTTTTTGTGTTTGAGATGAATCTTCCTCCAATAATTCCTCCAATTCTGGATCCTCGTGAATTTTTGGCGTTCCACTGCGATCTTTGTCTTCTACGTCGAAATCACCGTTTTTAAACTTTTGAAACCACTCTCGACACGTTCTCTCACTCAAAGCACCCTCACCATATGCTTCTACGAGCAATTGATGCGCCTCAGCAGCAGATTTCTTTAAATTAAAGAAGTAAACTAATATTTCCCGCAAATGACGCTTACTTGGCTCAAATTTTGACATTTTCAACTTATAAAAATTATATTTTACCAATATAAAATCAATGATATCAATAGATTATGTTGTTCTTGAATGTCCAAACTATTTTTTAAGCCGGTTATCATCTGCGAAAGCCAACCGAAACTCCGTGCCGCGCCATCTACAATAAAACGGCGGAAACTTATTTGTACTCCTAATAATTATACATATTTTTCTAAAAGTGTTGATTTCATTCAGCTTCGAAAAAAAAAATCCCGTGATAAAATGTCCCCGACCATGGTATGCCCCCCTTAGATTTGATCCTAGGTACGCCCTTGATTACAACTGCTATGAAAATATTTTCCTAACTTTTCAGCACCTGCTATCAGGCCGACCACTCCGTGAAACACCATGAAACCAGAAAAATGACCATAATATCCAGTGACCTTATCTAGATCTGACAAAGTGAATACTTCTCAGTGATTTCCTAATTAACTCTTATCATCGATCTTCGGCCAACATTCACGTACCGGCCTTTGGGGTAATCAAAAACGTGTTAATTAATATTATTCGAAGATAATTGCCGATGTCGGTCGAGATTGGTTTGGGATACCCGATTCCGAACCAGATAGAGACGAAATTAATTAGGAAGCGGGGTTTACACCCGTCGCTAGCCTGAAAAGGCCAGGAGCAATGTGATTATTTCCATATTTACGAAGGATACCCATCACCTTAATAGTGATAGTCCATTGGATCGCTCAAATATCAGCTTCTTATTTGCATAGACGTTATTCCAACAAATTTATCGATAAACAACGATTGTTTCGCCAACATTGTAGTTTCTTCAGATTAACATTTTGGTATTAATAAGGTAAACAAATACACTTGGCTTAAGTTTCTCAAAAATTCAAATTATGTTGTTGACATATACACACATCGTTAAAAGTCAGTTAAACAGTGATTCATCTCACAAAAAAGTACTGGAGTAAAACAAGGTACAGTGCAGTTCAAGAAAAAATATCACTGTAGATTTGCAATAAAAATTGGCATGTCACATGGTGTTAACTCTAAATTGTAATAACTATGCCAAATTTCAGTTGAATATCTTGTGAAATGCAGATACTCTGAGAAAAAAACTTGAAGAAAAAATCAAACTTTAGCACCCTGTATCTCGAAAATGAAACGTTTGCGATCTCATGTTTATGGGAATTTTTTTTTAATTATGCAAGGAATCTCCCCTTTTCGTTTGTACCTTCAACTTAGGTATAAACAATTGCTTATTGCAATTTGACCCTTTTTTATAAATCTTTACACCCCAACATATAGATCATCAAAAATCATTAATAAGGAATATAAGCTATGACAACAGAAAGTACGGAAATCGAGACAGTGTAACATACATCTGTATAACAATTCTATACTCAAACAAACTCGACAAGGTTTTTTTGATCACAGAGGCAAATTGCAGACATGCGCACGTTTCAAACTGATTGGTTGTCGTCAGTGCAATGTATGCTAGTGCTGACTAGTGACTCCAAATCTTTCTAGTATCTATAATCCTTATACTAAGATATTAATAATACACTAGCGCCATCTGTATTGTTAATATCTTAGAGTCTCTGTCAAGTATCTATATTCGCTATACATAGAGACTCTAAGATATTAATAATACACTAGCGCCGTCTGTATTATTAATATCTTAGAGTATCTGTCAAGTATCTATATTCGCTATACATAGAGACTCTAAGATATTAATAACACACTAGCGCCGTCTGTATTATTAATATCTTTGAGTCTCTGTCAAGTATCTATATTCGCTATACATAGAGACTCTAAGATATTAATAACACACTAGCGCCATCTGTATTATTAATATCTTTGAGTCTCTGTCAAGTATCTATATTCGCTATACATAGAGACTCTAGGATATTAATGACACACTAGCGCCGTCTGTATTATTAATATCTTAGAGTCTCTGTCAAATATCTATATTCGCTATACATAGAGACTCTAAGATATTAATAATACACTAGCGCCATCTGTATTATTAATAACTTAGAGTCTGTATTCTATATTCGCTATACACAGAGACTCCAAGATATTAATAATACAGATAGCTCTAGTGTTTTATTAATATCTCAGACTCTCTGTGTATAGCGAATATAGATACTAGAAACATTTGGAGTCACTAGCATATATTGCACTGACCAAAACCAATCAGTGTGGAACGTGCGCATGTCTGCAATTTGCCTCTGATCTATAAAAATGTCGAGTTTGTTTGAGTATAGAATTGTTATACAGATGTATGTTAATTAAAAAAATGTATATGAGACAGTGATTTATTTCCACAAAAATGTTCGTACTACTACAACAATTGTTTCACCACGATGTGGCTTCTTCAGGCATTACATTGTACTGTTGTACTATTACATTGTACTGTCAGACAGTACACTGTAATACCTGAAGAAGCCACATCGTCGTGAAACAATTGTTGTAGTAGTACAAACATTTTTGTGGAAATAAATTACTGTCTCATATACATTTTTTTAATTAAAATGAGTTTCCACCAAGTAAAGACCGAATCAATCAAATAGATGTTTGTTACACTGTCTCGATTTCTAGAACTTTCCATTATCATAGCTCATACTACTTATTAATGATTTTTGGTACAGTTCGGCCGAATTAATTTATCTTAATATATAGATCATCTCATCGTGCCGTTGAACGACTTTGGTATAGACCTCTAAGATGTGGTCTATAATATTTGTTCTTTTACAAGATCCGTGTTCTCATTTCAATTAATTGGTGAAGGGACCATGTTCGTTGGAAAGACGATTCATTTAAGTGCATGTTATTCGACTTCGCAATGAAGCAGTCAGTAACCGCCGTGTAGCTCAGGTCCCGCCTTTGCATCTTAGCCTTAATTGACTGTAAATTTTTTTTTCAATGAAGATTGGTCTTTGGTTACACCGATTGCGTGGAATATTCAGTTAATGGAATCGTGGACATTCTGAATATAACGAGGTTTAATGAGGAAAAAAGAAATCAAGAAATTGACATCTATAGCTCAGATGTGCACTTTAGAGTGTCTGGATTATGAAAAATTATTGTTCAAAGATTAGTTTTTAACCCTATGATAAACGGCGATAATGGTGACAATATTGTCTTATTATTGTTTATTCTTATATACAATTATTTATTGGATCACCTCCAAATGAAGACGAACGAAGACTTCCAGCCTTTTACACAATATTTATGTACAAAGTCGAATGGAATTGTGATATAAAGGGTGTTTCAATAAAAGCGCAAGATATCAGTGTTCAATAAAACATAGTTTTCTGTATCAAAGTATTGAAATATTTATTGATTTATAAAATATACATTTGAGAATTATTTATGAAACAAAATATCTTGTGAATGGCCGCCACGACTTTGCTGGCATATGCGTACTCTTCCGACGAAATTTTCAATAACTTTGTTGAATACATGTCGTGGTATTTCATTGATACAGCGTCTAATTTCGGCTTTCAATGCTTCGATGGTTGCAGGCGTTAAATCGCAAGAGAGTGAATGCCACTTCTGGTCACCAAATCAGGAAATGACAGGACCAGGAGCAAACTCGTGCAAGATCGTCAATGTTGGATTTTGTAGGCATGCAGCTGTAAATCTTTAGTGAGAATTTCCTGTTGAAATGTCCGATTCTTGTGCCCGATGGCGAATTGACGTCTTTGGTCTTTCTGTCACACTCTCGCCAACTGCCGTGATGTTTTGTTCTGAACGACCTCTACGAGCTTCACATCACTAACCGAATAACATGCTTCACATCACTAACCGAACCATTACTTTTTTTATTGTTCTTTTCACAGTAGATGAATTAGGTACATTATTTCGTCCGAACATTGGACGAACTTTACGAATAGTGGCAATTAAACTTTTACCATTTTGATAATAATTTTTGACAATCATGACGGGTTGTTCGAAGCTGCTCCTTGGGACAGCTTCGAACAAAAAGATGGCGAACCTAGCGCTAGGTCTGGATAGGGCCAAACTAAGAACACTTGTCGGAATTATGACAGGTCACTGCAGACTGAAAGCCCATTTGCACAAAATCGGTCTGGCTGACGACGATGAATGCAGGCTGTGTCTTGAGGAGACGGAAACAGCCATGCACATCGTCTCAGAGTGCCCAGCGCTGAGTCGCATCAGATTCGAGGTCTTTGGCCAGGTTTTTATAGCCCACTGCGAACTGAAACAAGAATTAGAACAAGATTATCGGTTTTATCCAAAAAATGGATCTCGTCGGGGAGATATAAATTAGGGGTGAACCACAATAGTCCGTGCGGACGCAGTGGACAAACGCCATAAATAACAATAACAACAGTTTATTGACACGACATTTCTTCTCCGGCAAAGCATCTCATTCGATGGGTTGTGTAGGGGGTTGTTTGGAAGTCTAATCTTTGTTATTCTTCTCAGATTTGCTCTTCCTCCGGTTATTATTCCCTTCTATGTAGTATTTTTGCAGGTCCCATATAATTGGTGACTGTAAATCATCTTGTAAATTCTACTTGCTGTTTTCGTTTCCATACCTTGGTCCTTGTAGGTTATGGAGCGAAAGTGTGAACTACGGTGAACTTTCTATTACTATAGCTCACACTCCTTATTCAAAGTTAATTATCTTTTCACTTATACATTTTTTCTTTATTTTTTCAGATACCTGTGGAAAGTGCAAAGCCGCCACAAAAAGACTCAATTTGAATAAATACTGCAAGAGAGATTTTGGTGAGTGATTTTGAATCTTTTATTTGTTCAGTTGTAACGTACTTTACCATCTGTATACGATTATTTTATCACAATTGCTTGAATGGAAGAAGTTGTTTGTTTCGATAAGCGTTTGACAAAATAAGAATCTTCCACCTAGATTCCCAAAAACCATTGTCAGAATATATTTTGTTTCAGTGATTTCATCTGTCTATTGCAAATTGTTTTATTGAGTTGCGTTGCCATTGTAAGTGTTGAAATGGCTGCTGTTCCAGCACAAATTGTGCTAAGTATATAAGATAGCCGAGGTTAGCGCAAAACTTCGACAAACTTTGATCTAAACCTCTCCAATGTTCAAAGAATATTTCACCATTACGAAGAGTCTGGTGTGCACACTAAAAAATCTTATTAAATAACATAAATAGAGGTTAACACTTGATAGAAGGTGTATAAAATTATTTTAATATTAGCCTTCTACATATTTAATTTCAAAAAAATATATTTAATAACTTCAGGAATTAAATTGAAATAATGACATATAAGTACCACTTATATTAAATGACATATAAAATAAACATTCATAATAAGACATCCAAATGATATAACAAAATCCAATAAATAAAAATTGTTAACCAAAATTCTATAAATTAAATATTTTGAATAAACAAAATTTTGTTTCTGCTGATCAATCTTATGAAAACAAATATCTTTCAAAAATGTTTAACATGATCTTAAGAATTTCATCATAAAACTATCTTACTTAGAATATTCAATATTATTGGATATCTAACTAAGTTACTTTCTATAAAATCTCAAGATATGTAAAAACATTTCTGAAAAACAAGAGATTTTATACAAAGTACTTAGTTAGATATCCAATAATATTGAATATTCTAAGTAAGATAGTTTTATGATGAAATTCTTAAGATCATGTTAAACATTTTTGAAAGATATTTGTTTTCATGAGATTGATCAGCAGAAACAAAATTTTGTTTACTCAAAATATTTAATTTATAGGATTCTGGTTAACAATTTTTATTTATTGGATTTTGTTATATCATTTGGATGTCTTATTATGAATGTTTATTTTATATGTCATTTAATATAAGTGGTACTTATATGAAGTTATCAAATATAATTTTTTGAAATTAAATATTATTATTATTATTACATAAGTGATAAGAGTAAAGGTAAAACTATAAACTCAAAAAACAAAAATAAAATGAAACTGAGAAAGTACTCTAGAAGTGAAACAATTGAGTGGTGAATGCAATGTAATGGAATTAATTATTGAACCCGTGTAGACCATCCATCCAGAGCGTTCTTGAAAGAATTCACCGATGGCGATGACACAACTTCAGCAGGGAGTCGATTCCACGCCTCGAACACTCTGTTGGGAAGAAACTGGCTCCTCGGTGTCGTCCTGAAGTTCTCCTTGGCAAGCTTTAAACGGTGTCCTCTTAAGGCTCGATAATGGTTAAGTGGAAAGAGGTAAGACATATCCGTACCGAAGAGGGAGTGAAGTGCTCGATAGGTGGTTATCAGATCTCCCCTTCTTCTACGATCCGAGAAGGAGGGCAACTCAAACAACCGCAGCCTCGATTGGTAATCAGGGCGGATTGTGCCAAATGGAAGACGGGTGTTCCACCGCTGGACAGATTCCAAAAGATCCCGATCACCCCTCAGATTGGCCCACCAAACAGGGCCCGCATATTCCAGAATAAGACGCACATAGGTTGTGTAGAGAGTCCTGCTTGTGGCTACATCGCATCTGCAAATGTTTTAGACAGCTGGTAGGTGAATTGTCTCGCCTTAGACACAACAGTCGAAATGTGAGCAGACCAACTTAAGTCATCCGTGACGGTAACACCCAGGTCACAATGCTGAGAGATAGCAGCTAGCTTCTGCTGGCCAACGGAGTAGGGAGTCCTTGGATTTTTTTGCCGATATGGAGCACGCAACACTTCCCGATATTAAGAGGTAGCAACCACCTCCCACACCACTCAGAGAGCTTATTGAGGTCTTCCTGGAGGTGTCCCGCATCAACCAAGGGACATTTGTAAAGCTTTGTATCATCTGCGAACATTGCACAACTGGATGAAAAAAGTCGGGGGAGATCAAAAGTGTACAACAGGAACAAGATAGGACCCAAAACCCAACCCTGCGGAACTCCACTAAGAACTTCCATATCAGAGGAAGAGAAACAGTCACCGACCCTCACCCGGAAAGTGCGAAGCGACAAAAATGACTGAATCCATCCAAGAACTCAAGCTTCCTCAGGAGACGACGATGGGGGACGACGATGGATATGTAGAAATAGAAAAAATATTAAAATAATCTTATTAAATTAAAAACAAAAATTATTTTCAATCGTACAATATTTTTTCCTATTTTACTTATGAATTCGTTTGTTGATTTTGCCTCCGAATTTTATATTCAGTTAAATTCAATAATAAACTAAATTTTCAAATCTCATTCTCATTTTTTTGTGGTCGCTTTGTAAGGCTTACAAAATTCAAAATTATTTAAATTCCATTAATTCAAAGTGTTCTGTAGTTGTCTTTACTGCAATACTCAACTAACCGGTCAGTTTAATTCATCACCCACTCTTCCAATTCGAATGTCATATATTTTCAATCATTATTTCACATTGTTGTTATAATCACTGATCTGATTTTGTTAATTTGTTACAGCTATTATGGCAAGAGTGTTATCAAACATCGATAATAGCGAAGATGAACACACCAAAGGCTGGGTTCGATTCATGATATACGTAGAAAATGTTTATAAGAAAAACAGGGATTCCAGAATTAGAAAAGGTACAATGATGATGGTTGTACCAGAAGCAGATCTCAACTGCAAATGTCCCAAAATAAAGGACGGCAAGTGAGTAAATTTCATATAATCTTTTCCCTCATTTTGATCGGACCTATGTTCATAGAAAAACATTTTTTAGAATTAGCACATATATCACCTGTCATAGTTTGTCATAGAGCTTATAGAACATTCTGTATTCAAATTATATGAATAACTATCTGACTATATTTCCATATAATAGGGTATAGACGGTATGAATAACATTCTCAGGGCTGATTTGTTTAATCAGTTGCATTCAATTTATTGCTCCTGAGAGTCATCTGCCAGTAAATATGTAATGTACGTCCTCTGATCTGTTTTACTGAAGTTTTCTGTAATGGCATTGCAGGAATCTGTCAAAAGAGGTGCGTCTCAAAATGTTTCTCCTATATCAAATCTCAACGTTACACTTTCATTCATATAAAAATTATCTGTTTTCGTTGAATGAAAAGATGATAAATCTGATTTGTTTCAGACAATACTTGTTCCTGGGAAGGGAGAAGGACGATTCCCCTGGGGGCACAATCTCAGGCAACTTGGGGATTACCCAACGCTCCATTGTGATCGAATGGCGAGATGAATGGGACCAGAGAATGAGGAGATTCAGGCGTAGGGCCAGAAAATGCAACTGAATATCCACCTTTTCTAGTTAAAAATGTTCAGCTTCAAAAACAATCTACGTATCTGTAAAATCGAATGATAAGCTGACAGTTTTACTGTGATTTATGTATGTCGTATTTCAGTATTCTGAATTTTTGAAAAATCAGAGGGAGCTTATTGAGTAACCTAACAATGCACTGTACCAAATGCATTTTTATAATGACCATTGGTTAATCCCTAATTATTTATTAGATGACAGTTGTAACTTCCATGTTTTATATTATGTAAATATTTTTCGTCTCGATATAAATGTCTATTAGTGATTAAATAATTTATTTATTTTACTCTGAAGAGCATGTTGAGTGGCAGATCTTAAGAAATGAAAAATAGTCATTCATTTCTAGTTTTTTATGAACTGATCAAATTTCACTATCATACCAGCTGATCCATACGATAATCAAACAATATGTTTAGCACACCACCAACCGGAATTTTAAGTGAAATAACTTTATTTTGCGCTATTATTTATTCAACTAAAGAAAGTGAGTATTAAAATTACCAGGTTTACCAGTATATACATATGAATCAAAACCATAAATTAACTCCCGACTATTTGTTTTTAATATTTTTTTTGTTTTGTTATTTAATTTCATGATAAATTGTTTCTCTTCTACGAAATATTTTTTTGTTCTTAAAACCTCCTCCGTTGTTTTAAATACTCTTTTATTGTATTTTGTTCAGTAGTTTATCTGTAACTTATGGATTTTAATTCATAATTATTGAATCTTTAAAATAGAAAGGCCTTTTACTTGATAGAAGAAATATAACAAAATTTGAATATCAAAACAAATTAAAATATGTTTATCTTCTACAATTTTTTGAAATTTCAAAAAATTGTAGAAGATAAACATATTTTAATTTGTTTTGATATTCAAATTTTATTGAATCTTTGTCAAAATTCCCTATGTTGTAGCGTTGTTATTGACTAATTTAAATATCATACTGTAAGCTACTAATTTATACTATATACAAATACACTTCTCGAATCACCTCTACTCCCTCAAATTAATGTCTTACTGTAGCCATATAGATGATTAAATATCGTTAAGCGATAAAGTTTTGATAAATTCATTACTATTAAGCTATTGCTTTCAGTGCTTTAACGTCCGGAATCAAAATAAACGAAGGATCTTCAAAAACGAAATAAAAAATTATTTTCATAACTGCACAGGTTGGTGACAATTTTAAAGTTATTCAGAACAAAAACCATGTACCTACTTGATCTGAATAAGGATTAGAAATCAATGAATGTAAAAAAAAGTATGATTATATTTAGTAATCGAACGTTATTGAACAAGACTACTTGCTTGATCACTTAGGATGGAATTGAATAATTTATCCAAAATATCTTCGACTCTCTTCTTCACATATTGCGTTTTAACATGTAAATAGCAACTTTGAGTATGTTCACCTGAAGATTGTTGTATAACCAAACAAATAATAGCGGAAATTAAGAGAAGAAAAAATAAAACAAAGAATTCACAAAGTGTTTCAGTTGATATAGAGCAATAATTTTCAATTTTTTTCTTAAAATGATGAAAATCTATCATATTGTCGTGGTTTGCCTATTTTTTTCATTCATAAAATCATGTTTATCTTGTTAGGAATGGTTATAGAGTTTTTACCATTGCTATAATATAACTCCGTATCTGTTCACAACACATTGTGTAAATTATGTTGTACAATATTTAAATCTGTTGTCCAACATTGTTTAATTTTTAACTTATAAACGTCTATTTCCTCTTAAAAAACTTCTTCGACTATTTTTTCTACTTTAGTACTTAATGATTTTTGTCTTCCCAACTCAAGATATGAATATTGTTTTAATGGATGACTATTCTCAATTTCTGTGAGTGGAAAAGACTGAATGGGAAGAAATTAGGATAAGATTGTACAGTATTAAAAAGGCAGCATGAAATCAGATAGTAGTTATATAGATGAAACTCCTAGAAAGTTATAACCTACTCAAAATTTCCAATTCATATTATTGTCGTATAGATAATTATAAGGCATATACTTAGTTCCTAGCGGATAACATTCAATAATATCTTCATGTTTTAGAAATATTTATACCCATTTGTAGACTTAGATTAGATATTTCGATGTTGTTAACATATCAAATTTTAACGTGTTCCAGCAATACTGAAACGAAGCGTCCTCGTTACCTGCTGTGTGATGTTGAACTGTAATCTGCTCCTGCCATTATTTTCATCTAATTTCTCAAATTTACTCAGGAGTGTGACTCAAATTATTGTGTGAAAAAGACATTTCCAAATGAACGTTGAAATATTTACAAATAAATTATATATGAAAAAATGTTCGCCAATCTATAACTTTATTACTAAAAAAACTGTATTAAGTGGACCTTTTTTTATACACATCGATATTTCTACAATACTTTGAGTCGACGATTGGTCATTTTAAAGTTTTATTGTAAATTCATTGTGTACCTTCTATCCAATAAAAATTACATTACCTACATATTCATACTTTTACTCTGCATGTTTATTACCTTATAAATCGTGTTATACCTTGCTTTGACAAAGTATAAACTATACAATATCACTTGACAAACTGATAAAAATGACGAAAATATCGTGAAATTGAAAAATGCAAGGCTCCATCCATCCTTCTCCCTTCAATCTGCATCTTTACATATTAACGCTAACCTTTTTATCGTGATCGTCTAGTGGCGAGCGGATAGGACGTTACGTTGTATAGACAACCCAAATTACACCTAACGAGAGCAGGAAACAGTAACGGGAAGTTCAAATATTCAAAACACAGTATCGCCAGAATAATATATTTCTATTAGTAATATTAATAACAACCCTCAATGAATGGAAACAAACATTTATCAGCCTGTGGTGAAATCTACTCTACTCAGTGGTTCACAAAGCTCCACAGTGAACCTTATAGCGCCCCCGGTCTAAAAGACTTATTACTACATATCGTTAGGTTGGTAACTTGCTCAAATCAGATATCATTCTTATGCAGCGGAAGGGGTTAGAAGGGACAGGATACAGTCAGCATACACTTCAACTGCACTTCCGGTAACCAGTGCTGAACCTAACTGTTACAAAGGGTAACTTCAAATGGACAGTAAGGTAAGGGACACTGTGGCATGCCCAGGAGATCTCCTTGAAGAGGGGATCTAATATAATTCGAGTCGACTGGAAAGTTACTATCAAATGGACTGTATCTGGTCTCCTCGGGGTGGTCAAGGCCCAAGAAGGCTCAGATATTACTGAAGAACGAACTGAACACTACCTGAAGGGTCATGCAAACTAATCCCTGGGGATATCACAATACCTCGGAACAATTATCTAGCAATCACCCACACATTCTCACAGTAGCATTGGATATCCTGAGCTATTTACTGTCTCTATATGATATGTTGTCCACTATCAGGACTACTCAGCAATATACCATAAAGAACGCCACTGGTTCACATGGAATACGACCTCTCAAAGTAAGCGGACACATGCATTTGGCCAATATGTAACACAAACTGACTAGGACATTATAAAATAGATACAGTACTTCATCACCTATGCGTGTTAATGAACAAACAAAGAAATAGGTAACCGGGGGATCACACAAGAGTACATGCAAATCAGGTACATATCAAGCACTGCAATTAGTAAGAACAGATAATAAATATCCCTATTAGCAAGTATTAGGCAGATAAAGAACCACTATTTACAAAAACAGCAAAAAGCAATCAGGCACCGAGAGAAAGTAAACAATACAAACAGATAACTTGTGAGGGACGTGCCGCTTTAATTATATACAAAGGCAATGCATTTTAGTTAAACCATTCCGGTAGGGTTAAATAACAGTGAAGCAAAAATACAGGAATGAAAAGCGAAGTACAATGAACGAGCGTGTAATAATTAATTTCACATTAACACTAAGGTGGTATTCAAAAATGTAAAGCATGCAATTAATCAGAAGCATTTAAAAGAAGTTTACTTACTAAGAGTTACCTAGGGGGGACTGTTATAAGTAATATTATCTCGAGTATGTTACTAAGTTGCTCGAGGGGTTTATTTCCAAGAACCTTCCTCTTGGCCATTCCAAATACCATGAGAATGCTATAAGGACATTGTTCTCCTTTGTTATTGTCACTAATCACCTACGTGTCAAGTTACAGTGCCACAGAGTATTTGACACTTATAAATAAGGCCGGTAAATACAATGACGTAATGGTGGAATTTATATAATCTATGAGGGACTCAGTGACTCGTATGATCATTAGAGGATACAGATCTCATCAACTTGAATTTTTTAAGCCTTCATAGCGAGGTCTTTAGGCAAACTTCTCCTCAGAGAATTGCGAGAAATGTTCAGTTCTTGGGCACGATGACGAGTTGATGTTGATGGATGTTCAGCTACATTCTGAGCTACACCACCAATGTTTTCAGGTGTGCTCATTGAAAGGAAGAGTGAACGGGTTGCTTTATCTAATAACGATCCAGTTTTCACGAACAAATTGATCCTCAATCCCGCTGCGCCCATGGTCGTGTTTGTGAATGTTGGTATGAATGTGACTTATGAAGAATAAACCATAGACTTATTATCCTAATACGTCTATAAACACATCGAATTTGTCTGCAATCTGCATAGTCCAAGAGGCTGAGGACAAATAAAGAGAAACGCTACACACATTCCATAGTTGTAGTTTGTCTATGATTATAACCTTACTCTCATATTGTCAGAAAGGCTGCTTATGATATTAACATTACGTTTTATTTTGTAGTGTTTTCATTTTAATTTAAAGCTCTTGGGTGAGTCCTCACAATAATTAATTTTTTCGTCTAACTAGTAAATCTTATCAAGATTAGATAGAAATTAGTGAGTAGTTTGTCCAAGCTTACTCTTATGTACACAAAGCCCAACTAGAGCACAACTGAACTCGTACAAGCTGAAAAAGCTTCTGAGGGATCTTCACAGAAGATCAAGGAGTATCAGGATAATATTTCTAGAAATCTATTCTACTAATTTTTTGATGAAATAAATTTGATTGATTGAATGCTAATATACCATATATGTAAATAATATTTCATATTTCTAGGTAATAATTTATACAGAAAACATTTCAAAATGGTGGCTCATTTCTGCAAATTATGTAATAATTTACTTATGATAGAAGTAGATGATAAGGATTGTTGCACACTCTATTGTGTAACGTGTCCTTATAGACGTCCCATTCATTCTTATGTGGCGACTGTTTGGACCAGAGATAATACAGTAAGTGTTACTTGATATACGATACCTATACAAATATTATTATTATGAGTTGAACACATGATGTGTGTTGCTACATTGTAGCTTTTCTAAATGCTTTTTAACTAGTCAAAAATTTTATAACATACAATATTTAAATGGACTCAGGTTGCTTTTGGAAAAACCATCTGGTTGGACCTAGGTCACTCCATGTGGTCATTGATTAAATTCCTAGAATTTCGTAATCTGTTCAGCTTCAGGCCTTTACTTGCCTTATGTAAAATCTCGAAATGCTCATCAAAATCCTATTCTGCATACATAGAATCCAACCTATTATTGAAGAAAGATCACCTATATTCATTCATTCTAGTATTAAGATCTTCCTTGTCCTATATAAGTTTTTGAATAATAGTTGGTAACTATGATTTTTTATAAGTGTGCCATGGATTTTTATCAAGTAAAGGCCAGTACTTATACATATGTCTTTAATTAGTTTTCTCAACTATTTTGTTTTTTAGTCTAAACCTGAAGACTTTTTTGTCGACATTGAGCAAACAAGGAAATTGTTACCTACCACAACAACAGAGGCCTGTCCTAAATGCTACCAGATGAAAGCTTATTATTATGAAACGCAAACCAGATCTTGTGATGAACCAATGACAATTTTTTATAGGTGTGCGAATACAGAGTGTAATCATAGTTGGAAAGTTTAGATCAAGTGTTTCAAATTATGCTTGAATTTACTGTAATTATAATATACATTTTTATAGTGAAAAGACGCCAATCATGACATATACTAATTGTGTTACTTTTCCTGAGCATAATTGGAATAGTATAAGAATTATCTCAAATGAATTTATACATTGTTTATTTGATATGTGATGATCCTCTGTCAGCTGAGGAGATGTTTTCAAAGAAAACAATGGTTTTAAAGTATCAGAATTAAAAAGGCAAGTAACCATTTGTATAGGAAATGTTTCTAAGAATTGAATGAGTTAGGGATATTTATTAGTTTTTGTTATTTTTCTATGGTCTTATGTATTTCCATTTGTTTATGTTGAATATATGTTTGTTGAAATGCAGAGTTTTTATTTGATTCTTACTTGTAGCAGTGGCTCTCTCCAGTATTTATAATTATTTGCAAAACTGTAATTTTAAGTCAATTTCAGTAATACTTCTACTTGCCAGGGTAAACAATAATCAACGAATTGAGACAATGTGGATGGGGTAGGGTTAAGATACTTCTCATTGTCCTTATTGTTTGCTGATTAATATTTTGGGTGGAACAATTCAAAATTGTACACTGTAATAAATATATTTAGTCTGTAAATAAACCAATAATAGTCTATTTAAATCTCACTCAATCCCCATTGAAGTATGCTTATCCTAGAATTTGCATACTAACGTTC
The DNA here is from genome assembly GCA_034642435.1 of Megalocaria dilatata. Taxonomy (NCBI): domain Eukaryota; kingdom Metazoa; phylum Arthropoda; class Insecta; order Coleoptera; family Coccinellidae; genus Megalocaria; species Megalocaria dilatata. Next base: position 50,374,487 of record CM067854.1, read on the forward strand.
GGTCAAGTATTATGAAGAATTCAAAAAGGTATCACAGCATTCACAGTTCAACAAAGAATTGAAAACGATACATTCATTCATTTCATAGACTTATCCTTTAATCTCCATATTTTGTTTATTACGCATAGATAACGAGAATGTACACTTTTATCTATGATGCATAGCATAAAGGACAGCCCCATAGATTAACTAAATACTATAGATATATATATACTACTCTGTCAAGAAAGTACCGGGAATTTTCAAACACATTTGAAATTTTTGTATGAAGGATTACAAAATTGCGTTGACGTTCTAACGCTCAAAGATATATGTGTTATCATCTGAATTAAATGCAGCTTCTGATGTAAATGGAAAGTTTTCATATTTTTTCAGTAGGTAATTTTCATTTGAATAGGCAATTTTACATTTAGGCATCATTATCATCATACTACTCTGTCAAGAAAGTACCGGGAATTTTCAATTAAAACAACATTTTTACATTTAATCGTCAAAATTTATTGGGTCGCCTTCAAAATAGACTCCATTTGCTCCAATACATCTATGCCAACGGCACTTCCAATTATGGAAACAAGTTTTATAGGCGCTTTCCGGAATGGACTTTAGCTCTCCCGCCGAATTTTGTTTTATGGCTTCAATCGACTCAAAACGGGTGCCACGAAGGGGCAATTTTAGTTTTGGGAAGAGGAAAAAGTCGCAGGGAGCCAAATCCGGCGAATACGGTGGTTGCTGAAGCACGTTTGTTGAGTTTTTGGCGAGAAAGTCAGTCACAATCGTAGCTCGGTGAGAAGGCGCGTTATCGTCATGCAAAATCCATGAGTTGTTCGCCCACAAATTTGGCCGCTTCTTACGGATACGCTCACGCAAACGTTTCATAACGTCTAGGTAATACTCCTTGTTTACCGTCTGACCCTCTGGAACGAATTCGTAGTGCACCACGCCACGGATATCGAAGAAAACAATGAGCATAACCTTCATTTTCGAGCGGCTTTGGCGTGGTTTTTTCGGTTTCGGCTCATTTTTTGCCACCCATTCCGATGATTGCTGGCTTGTTTGCTCGTAGACTCGTAGACCCAGGTCTCATCACCAGTTATAATGCGTTCCATGAATGTAGAATCGGAATTACAGCGATCCAGCATGTCTGAAGCAACCTGTTCGCGATGACGTTTTTGAAGAAAATGCAGGTCTTTCGGTACGAGTCGTGCGGCCACCTTTCTCATGCCCAAAATATCAATCAAAATCGTACATGCGGACTCGTGGGATATCTTAAGATCATGTGCTATCTCTCTCAAGCTGGTACGACGGTTTTCCAGCACCCTTTCCTTAATTTTATCGACGTTATCTTCGATCGAAGCCGTCGATGGGCGACCACTTCACGACCGTTCTTGAAGGCTCTGTACCACTGATATGCACGAGTTTTCGATAGAGCATTATCACCAAAGGCCTTTTGCAATATTTTCAATGCATCGGAACACGAAAATTCATTTGCAACACAAAACTTTAAACAAATTCTTTGCTCAACGTAATCAGCCATAGTAAAAATCGGCACGCACTCTGACATCGATTGACTTAATCGACTGTTGCAAACACACTAGTTGACAGATCCCGCTCAAGCTTGGCATAGTAATTAAGGACAGTGGTACCAACCTAGGAAAAAAAATTTTTACCTGCCTCATTGCCCCGCCAGATTTAAATCGATAATTCCCGGTACTTTCTTGACAGAATGTATAAAATTTGTCTATGGCAGCCCACCTAAAGGTATAGAAACAGATAAATCAGTGGAAAAATTTCACGGTTAAATTAAAAATACTAGGCAATTTTTTGGCGTTTTCATAAGGTGGCCTTAATACAAGAGTCTAGTATTATAAATATATCACATTTTTTTTAAAATAGCCAACTATCATCGCAAATTTTATTCTCCGATAATCTTATCTGTGGTCAGGTAAAAGAGGAAATTATTTTGTGAGATAACCTAAAAAGATATGTCATTTATTCTTTACATTGAAGTGAATGGCAGAAGAGCTTTAATTTTAACAATTATTGAAATATATCAAATTACCTAATATGGCTGCAACTAATAAAGGCACATTTCAACCGGTAATAGAGTTTATATAATATTGATTATTATAGTTGAATGATTTCTGACATTTTAGGATTCTGATTTTCAAATCAGTTATGAGGATCAACAGAAAATTAACCAGTTCGCTAGGCTGCATGCCAAAACCAAAGAACTGAAGGAAGATCTCATAGTTAAAGAGGTATTAATAATAATAATGATTTATTAATCCTTTAACACACAATATTTCTGTGTAATACTATATTGATATGCAGGATATATTTAAATGTGAGTCTTTTTAAGACGAAACTGTTTAACATATTTGCCGTTTAAAGGCATTAGTAATATTTAACTTTGAGAGACTTATTGACCACTTTTTCATTTGTTCCACTCAAGTACGATAAAGAAATTAATTTATTTGTGTTTTTAGTTTTTATGATTGGATATATTTGGCTTATGGTTATTTCGAATTGTTTCTGTTCAACCAAATTGTCTATTATGTCATGATTGAAATTTTGTTCGCAGCTATTGATTTCATAGTTTTGACCAGCCGAATCTGTTGCTACTTTTTATTCATTTCATGCGGAACCCTGTCGTTTCTTCAAATGATAACAGAGAAATAACTCTATCTCAAAATCGTAGTTTGTAGATACAAAACTTGACATGTTTAAGTTTATAGAAAAATATACCGGATCATGGAACTTAAGTTGTCGTGTGTTGAAAATCTTCATCGGCTGTTAGAGGGAGATGATGGTGCTGCAGCAGCGGTCTTACGGTCTATAAACTGATGATTAGCACCATCTATAGGAAATTTTGAATTCTACTTCTACACCCTACTACCAAAGAGTTTGAAATTTCGCAGTGTCAAATTTTACTTTAAGGGATTATATTTTTGCCCCCTTGAATATTTTATAAAGGTGCTTTTAGAGATTTATTTTGATGAGAGCTACCTTACTTAAAAAATACTCACTTTAAAAACATTCTGTATATGTTTCAATTTGATTTTAATTCACTATTATGACCAACATATGAGGGGAATAAATATTTTAATTGCAGAATGATCTCAAAAGTTTAGAAGATGCTTGTGATGAAATATCACTATTTGATGATGAGGAAAAAGTTCCATACTTAGTAGGTGAGGTGTTCATTTATCGTGATTCAAATACTACACAGGTGAGAAATGTATTTGTTTCCTTTTATGGACATACAGAATTATCAACACATATGTGCGGCAGTTAACCTATAAAGAATCAAAAGATTTATCAAATCGCGATCATCATATATAATGATAATTCTATATGTCTATATATATAAATCTCGTGTCACAATGTTTGTCCTCAATGGACTCCTAAACCACTTAACCGATTATAATAAAATTCGCACACCATGTGCAGTTCGATCCAACTTGAGAGATAGGATAGTTTAAATATATAGTTTTTAATTATAGTCGCATTTTGAATTTATTGTTAATTATTTGTCTGTTATTATTTGACAGTCACAATTATCTGTTAACTCCGAATGATTCTAACAGATGTCGATACCTTTCGACTGGGTTGAGTAAGTAATCAATAGATGGCGCTGCTATGGTAAATCTACGAACGTGACTGATGTTCTCTTATTGTTCCTCTTAGATTGTTTACTATAATGTAATATAACAAAAACTTTAGCCACAGCAACGCGTGGCCGGGTCAGCTAGTATGTCTATAAAATCAAAGTGTTTTTATGACTTTTTTTTAAATTTTGATAATCAGTATAAAATATTAAATATTGAAAATAAAAGTCACACTTTGTGGAAACTAGAGATCAATAGATAATAATAAAAAGCTGATTCTATTTAAATATCAATAGACCTAGACAATTCCCCCTGATTATCTTTGAATAACTTACTAGAATTCCCTAATAATCCTTTTTTTTGTGAACAGGGGTTAGTACTAAGAAAATGTTTTTACATTTTACACTCAGTGTAAATACTCACCTGATGAACTCAGTATATGACGAAACAATCGTTTTGTTAAGAATAGAAATTAGTAGAACTTGAAATTGTCTTTATTTTATAAATTGTTATCATGGGGAATAAGGGAAGTTAAAGCATTTAAGTGGTGTATTGTGTAGACTACGGTAATCTTGAACTACAGCTGCCCATGTATTTCTTGAGTTTTTGCAGTTAACGAATATACTAGTCTGTCAAGACAGTACCGGGAATTTTCAATTAAAACAACATTTTTACATTTAATCGCCAAAATTTATTGGGCCGCCTTCAAAATAGGCTCCATTTGCTCCAATACATCTATGCCAACGGCACTTCCAATTATCGAAACATTTTTTATAGGCGCTTTCCGGGATGGTCTTTAGCTCTCGCGCCGAATTTTGTTTTATGGCTTCAATCGACTCAAAACGAGTGCCACGAAGGGACAATTTTAGTTTTGGGAAGAGGAAAAAGTCGCAAAGAACCAAATCCGGCGAATACGGTGGTTGCTGAAGCACGTTTGTTGAGTTTTTGGCGAGAAAGTCAGTCGCAATCGTAGCTCGGTGAGAAGGCGCGTTATCGTCATGCAAAATCCATGAGTTGTTCGCCCACAAATTTGGCCGCTTCTTACGGATACGCTCACGCAAACGTTTCATAACGCCTAGGTAATACTCCTTGTTTACCGTCTGACCCTCTGGAACGAATTCGTAGTGCACCACGCCACGGATATCGAAGAAAACAATGAGCATCACCTTCATTTTCGAGCGGCTTTGGCGTGGTTTTTTCGGTTTCGGCTCATTTTTTGCCACCCATTCCGATGATTGCTGGCTTGTTTGCATATCGTACTCGTAGACCCAGGTCTCATCACCAGTTATAATGCGTTCCATGAATGTAGAATCGGAATTACAGCGATCCAGCATGTCTGAAGCAACCTGTTCGCGATGACGTTTTTGAAGAAAATTCAGGTCTTTCGGTACGAGTCGTGCGGCCACCTTTCTCATGCCCAAAATATCAATCAAAATCGTACATGCGGACTCGTGGGATATCTTAAGATCATGTGCTATCTCTCTCAAGCTGGTACGACGGTTTTCCAGCACCCTTTCCTTAATTTTATCGACGTTATCTTCGATCGAAGCCGTCGATGGGCGACCACTTCACGACCGTCCTTGAAGGCTCTGTACCACTGATATGCACGAGTTTTCGATAGAGCATTATCACCAAAGGCCTTTTGCAACATTTTCAATGCATCGGCACACGAAAATTCATTTGCAACACAAAACTTTAAACAAATTCTTTGCTCAACGTAATCACCCATAGTAAAAATCGGCACGCACTCTGACATCGACTGACTTAATCAGCTGTTGCAAACACACTAGTTGACAGATCCCGCTCAAGCTTGGCATAGTAATTAAGGACAGTGGTACCAACCTAGGAAAAAAAATTTTTACCTGCCTCATTGCCCCGCCAGATTTAAATCGATAATTCCCGGTACTTTCTTGACAGAATGTAAAATAATTTTTATATCACTCCTTGTAAAGTTTATGCAATAATTATCCACTTAATTTCAGGAATGCTTAGAAGAAGCTAAGAAATTAGTATCACAAGAAATGAAGGATCTTCAAACTAAAACGAACGAATTAAAGGAAAGAATGAATGAGCTGAAGTATAATCTGTATGGAAAATTTGGCAGCCATATTAATTTAGAAGAAGAATGAGTTTAATATTATACGTAATACAGGCTTACTAATTTTTCAATGGCGAACTTGAAATGACATTTCTTCTCACTTAACAGTTTTTTTATAATTTTTGTCTAAAATCATATTAATGTATAAAATCGATAATATTAAAGAACTTTTCAAGGATTCATCAACTGTATTATTCCTAATAAATAGACTCTCACAAAAATCTGTTCAATGTAAGTATTAAACAATATATTTGATCAAATTTCCACAAATTTTGTTGATAACAATATTGACATAACTCATTTGGATTATAACATCATTATCAAGTGTAAAGAGTTTAATTGAATTCTTTACTCTTGATAAAATATATTTTTTTATACCAGTATATCCTATTTTTATCATGAAATATCAGTTAATATTAGTTTAACAATAACAAATATAAATTACTGAGAAAATGTATTTAAATAGAAACACATTTTAAAACAATAACATTACAATGATTTTTTTTGCCAAATTGAAATTTTCATTTATAAAATAATGTTTAAGAATTCTCTGTAACACCTATTTCACAATAACTGAAAAATAAACTTCCAGATTCATAATTTTTTCATCTTAAATTCTGTTCAATTTAAAAGAGTCAAGAATAGAACAAGTATTTTCTAATGCCATTCCTGTCCTAATGATGGTGTAAACACCATTTCTTGATAAATCTACAATTGTTGAACCACTTCTATTTTTAGCGGAGTAACTTAAATTTCCACCATCGAAAACACCATCTAATTTATCCCAAAGTACTTTGAATTCTTCTATTGTTACCGAACTTGGGTATGAACTCAAATTTGCACTTGTTAACGCTAATGGTTTCTTAAGTCCTGTAGCAACACTTCTAATAAAATCATAATTTGGTATTCTAATACCAACTTTACCACAACACAATAAAGATTTGTCTAAATGTTCATTTATAGTCCGAAGAATTAGAGTAACTGGTCCAGGTAATAATTCTTGCAGTAACCCACTTGGTAGGTGATCTACAATTGCCCATTTTTTAACATCTTCAATATCTCCTAAACATATGGCTAATGTTTTATTTTCTTCTCTACGTTTTATGGAATATAATTTACTTATAGCACTAACATTTGTTGCATCGCATGCAATACCATATATTGTATCAGTTGGTAAAGCAATAACACCTCCACATTTCAACAACTTCACAGCACAATTTTCGGCAATAATGCCATCAACACTCCTAGGAATAGTCATGATTTTTGGAACATTGGTCAAAACATAAGGTAATTTACCAGTCAAAGTAGTCCACATTTCAAATGTTACTCTGAACACTGAGAAATTGTATTGTATCACCCATTCTTATTCGCTGCTCTTTTGAATTCTATAACATCTGATGACTTTTTATAATGGAGTGAATATGTATGAAAATTTTGCATAACAAACTTTTAATGTTTTTGAAATTGTTGAGGTTAAGAGAGTAGTGATGTTAGGTTAGCAGCACAGAACTGAAATTCTTCTTCAAAATTTTATTGCAAGAAAATTCTTTCTAAACAGTGCGGCCTCATGTATTTTACATTCGATTTAAAATTACCAACGTAAGTGACATCTGCAGTTCAAGTATATTAATAGTTGAATGATCAGGGATATTCAATGGTATTTATAAGGTTATTCAATTTCAATCGATATTTGAAGTACATGTCAAACTCTATATTGTTTGATGATGACCATCCAGTCTTGGGGTTTCGAATAAGTTGTATATACAAATTTTCATCTAAATACAAAAAGGTTAGATTGAATCATTATGTATTTATTTAATATTTCATGAAATGCGTTTCTGTATGCTTCTTGTATTTCGATTGTTTCGAAAATATGTGTAAATATTCAAATCATTCATCTTCATCTAACTTCTGGATTTTCCATAGACTTATAATCCTAATACGTCTATGGAATTTCCATTTGGTTGAATAACTATTTTTCAAGATATTGAACGAACGACATTTTTATTGGATAGAGCCCCAGATTGATAATATTTATTAATCTGAGGCTAGAGGTCATGTACAGGCTTTGTCCATTCACTTAGATCTTCTATTTTAGGTTAAACCTCAACTTCCCGAACAAATTTCGAGCTTAAGTTGTTTGTTTCCGAAATTATTTATTTAAAAATTGATTGAACTTAACTATGAATTTATTCATGAGTATCGCCCGTTTGAGAGAATTTGTGTCTTCAAATTTCGAAGTACAGGCAAAGCATGTTTATTTTTATCTTTCGTTCATGAAAATTAAATTTATACTTCTGAATTAGTGAAAATTTGTCTCTCTAAGAATATACATTTTGTTCAATACGTTGGTTGATAAGTTCTCGGTTTAATGAAGAAAGCTTAACTTTTCTGATCAAATTTGACTTTATTCATAAATAAAGTTTACTTAGAGATATAGGTACAATCCTTTCACTATTTCTGTAAAGTTTTAAGATGTTTTTTGCAGAACGATTTATCTGTGTGTTAGTTTTGGCGAACGGCTCCTCAGTCGATCCAAATTTCTTCCAGAAGAAATTTTATAGGTCTACGTATAGATAAGATCTGTAGGCGAAATTTGAATAATGGGGTGGGCACTGAAGCAATTTTGAGTGAAAATTCTTGCAATTTTGTCATCTTAGCAAATGACTTTTGACAGGGTGTATTGTATTGGTGAAAGAACACTTTTATGGTGTGTCAAATCGATTTTGTGGATTTTTTAATGACGTATCACAACTGTATCACGGTGTATTTTTTCATAAAAAAACACTGTTTCATTAACACAAGAAATCCTTTTTTCTATTATTTTGTCACTGAAACTACTGTAACTTTTGAACTATAGGTCAGGAAATTTGCACAGCTGTCTTTTGAATGTAAGTACTTTCTAACAAATTAAACATTAAATTTGTGAGGCCATCTGTGTGTCACACCTGAAACTTATTAGCAGACGTAATAACTGAAGTGGGATCATAAAATGATGATATTTTAATTTGATTGTCATTTTTTACTGTCATCCAGTTATTCTCTGTTGTTCAAAATTTCTGTTCCACACATAACATGTTTAAGAATAAACTGCAATAACTATAATGAAAAAGGGCAGAAAAAAGAAGAAGAACCAACTAAAAAATGGACTTCGTGATTATAGTATATTTAGAGATAAATCTTCTCTAACAATACCAATTTTAGCAAATACTTTATCAACTAGTATTTCAATTATAGATATTGATATATTCCATTATATTAATGGAGTAGGCTGTCAGAACAATAGTGAGGCTTTAAATCACAAGGAAAAACAGAAAACGAAGATATACTATGACAAAGATAATACGAGCCCATCTGTAAACCCAAAAAATACTAGATTGTTTCAATCAAGAAGGATACAAGTGGGAGATAATGTATTCTCGAAGGGAGATTTTTATTCTCAGACCAAACAGCAAAGAAGTAGTATAGTTCAATACAAAGATTATGTTGAAATTTTGAAGCAGTACGAAGCAAATGAAGTGAAACAGCATGATAATTTGAAACTTAAAAATTGTGGTATAAAAGTCAGTTATCCTGATGTGAATATTCATGTTCTTTCAATGATGCTACCAAGATTAAATGAATCAATGGTGTCGACCAAAAAAGAACAATTTGAAAGAACTAAAAGTATCATTTTAACTAAAGATGTTTCACAAAATGAGAATCATGAATGTTCAGAAAAAAATGAAGTTTACACAAAACACGAAGAGTATATAAAACAAAAAGAATTTTCAATGAATATCCAACATAAAAAAGTTCAAATGGAGAAAACAGATTTGATAAATCGAAAAATCTCGGATACAAGTCAAGAATTGGAAGTATTGTGGAAATATGTCCTCCACCCAAATTATGAACAGCCTCAAAATTTTTTCAATAGAATATCGAAAGGATCGAAATATACTTCAGGTGAAAAATCGATAGGTTTTACAAAACAGCAACAATTTTTATCTACAACAGAAAGGCATAAAAGAGATGACGAAAAAAATTATGAACAAATTGAGCAGTTGTATTTTAACGATAAAGTGCAAGAAACGGAATCAGGTAAGGAAAACGTAGGTAACCAAATTGAAGTAATGATGCAGATTAACAAAAATACTAGTAAGGAAGAAAATTGGATACCCAAACTGGTGAGGAAAGTGCACAATTGCTTTTCATATATTAAAGAGTTTCTGGTGGAGGGAAAAGAAAATAGTTCCGAGAACAACATAGATTTTAAATATAGAAACCGAAAAAAATCCCACCCAAAAATATTTTCGAAGGAAGATGATTATAAATCGAGTAAAAACAAGGATTTAGTCACCTTATTCTACAAAGAAAATAACACTTCATTTAGTTCCACAAACTTCATTCCACAACTAACGAATATAACTATGAATAACCCAGAATTGACACTGAAAAATCCGTATTGTAGGAACTATTTCGTATATTTCAATAAATATGCTCCAACTTCATCTCTGCCAGTTGCTAATTTCCAAATAACCAAGGAATATTCACGATATGAAACATATTTTACCAAACAAAAATGTTTATTGAATCAACAATATTCCTGCTTCGAAGATATTGCTAAGGTTATTTTGTTTTTAACAAAAATGCTTGCCGAAGAAACAATTTACCCTACAACCAAATGCTTCACTAGTGTGTTTAGGATTCGAGATATCTTCAGGAAAGTTGCTTCAATCAGTTGTCCAAGTCATAAGAACTGTAGAAAACTGGAGATGATGCCAGAATTGATTTATTCTCTTAATTCAACAGAGATAATTCGGGAGATACTTAAGGTCAATCATTCTCTTCCAGTTTGCTGGAGGCCAAATACAAGAAAAAAGAGAACTCATGTAGTTACAGATGTCGATGTTACTATAATCAGTGAGGATTCTGTTTTAGTACGATGGAAAGTTCCCAAAATTTTGTTGATGTTGACTAAAGGCTATAAAATATTTCTTAATAATGTATTTCAGTGTACCCTGATGTCTTTCGAAACTTGTGCTGTTTTGGATAATGTTGATATGTCGAAACCTATGTTGATTGCTATTATGACATATACTGCTGATGGATATTGTTGTTGCACTAAAGTTAAGACTTACTACCACAAAAGTATTTTGTTTTAACTTCAGTTCTCTTCATTTAATTATAAATTCAATATCCGAATACACGATTGTTGCCCTTATTTGTTTTTTACTCAAAATGTGTATTGTATTGTTTCAATGTGTGATGTGGGAAAGATAACACTGCAACGAAGCTGTGTACTTGGCTTAATCTCGCAAAGGAAGGCTAGAATTTTTACTAAACATCAGCACCTTCTATGCACCTGGCATCGAAACGTATTTCAATAATCTTCATATGTTTCAGTAGTTTTTACTCATTGTTTCCAAATTATTGATAAGAAATAAAGTCATATATATTTGAAAAAAAGATAGATTGTGTAACCTTTGCAGTGTTTTTTTATAATTCACATAATAGATGGATAATTACTAGAACACCCAGATTTTTCTGTGAAACTTTTATAATTCAGTGTCAAAAATGTCATAGTTTTCATTACTCCACCCTATCTAGAAATGAAACTCTCTAAATTCCAGTGTCCTATCACGTCTCGCAAATTGAATATTACTAAAACTAGGTTCATAACAAAAAACCCTTCATCAAACACGAAAAGAAAGGTTATCACTTCCACGTTAAATAACCGATTTTGTGGTCCAAAAACGAGGAGGAAAAGATCTGATCCTAAGACTCTGATGGTAAATGAAGAGAACCAGACGAGCGAAATCATGAAATCCAAGAATTCAATGAAAACTCAGACTCGAGTGACACCAAGTGCGGAAATATCCAGTATATTAGATCATTACCATTTAAATAATGAAAATGAGTATGAAAAATATCCATCAAGAAGTAGATTGAAACAATTCAATTGTAGTCAAAATTTGTTAGGGGGGACATTTCGAAATATTGTTTTAAGTCAAAAACCCATTTCGACAAAGGTGAATAATGAGTTATTGGTTGTTGGTAAGCCTGAAAACCGAAGAAAATACTCTGACTTTGTACCACAGCCCTGTGCATTTGTTCATATATTGTCAGCCTTAATCTCAAGCAGTTTCGAGGCTAATTTCAACTCTAATTGTGGAAGTTTGGCATCTCTGAGAGCCTTGTCTAAGATGCTGGAAGATGTGCCAGAAGAAAACGAATTTGTTTTTAGAAACAGTTTTTATAAGCCAGTAATATCACATTCACCAAAAGGCCCATATAAATCTATAGCAACATATGTCCCACCAAATGAATTTTCGACCAATAAATCTTCTTCAACTGTAAGTTATGAAGTTGATAAAGAAAAAACTGAGGTTCTTCCCAAATCTGAGATTGATACGAATTTTGAAGAAGCGAATAAGTCTATAGTACATTTTATTCAGGCCGACAAAAGAGTTAAATCAGAAAATATGGATGGGCAACATGATAGTTTAACAATTGACGAGCTTTTTATGAGTAAATTTTATGCTAGCAGTGTTTTTGAAGAAAATGTAGAACAAGATTCACATGTTACCATTCGTGAAGAAAATGGTGCAGTTAACTCGTACAATAGTGTGAAGAACCAACAGAAAGGGGATCATTATATCAATGGCACAGTTAAAAATTATAATGAAGATGGGATGCAAGATGGTCTTTACGTCCATTTTGAAAATGAAAATTCCTGTCGGAAAATCGAAAGTCTTTTCAGATCAAATTCCATAAGTTACAGCAGAGAAACATGGAGTATGAGTTGCCCTTGTTTGGGATTGGACAATAATAGATATGAACAACTTATACATCAACATATTCCAGTACGTTACGATGAAATTATTTCGACTAGTAAAGATTCTCAAAGATATGAATTTGAAGATACAAACGTTGATGATATTAATGGAAAAAACATCTCAGAAATATATTCAGGAAATTTCAAATATTCCAAACACCGTAGCCTTATGAAGATTGATCATAACAGAAAAGGCAACTACGACAAATGTGAAAGATGTACCAAATGGAGTAATCAAAGTATAATCTTTAAAAATCCTTTATGCTCACTAGATTGTTGTTCTAACAATAGTCAGAATCTAACAAATAAAGATATAAATAATAACATCAGAACAAAAAGTTTAATAACGATTTTCTCGAAAAAATATAAAACAAAAGTAAAAGAATCAAAAATGAACAAAATGAATGATGAAGCAGATATGGAAGATTTCAAAAAGGAAGTTTTGAATTTCTTCTGTGGATCTAAAGGAAATAAGAGAAATTCTTTTCAAACAACTACTTATAATGAAACACAAATCTTTTCCGGTTCTGAGAAAAAGAGCTTTGAAGATCTCACTCTTCCATCAGTAAAATTAGTGATACCAAGAATTTCAAAATTAAAGCTGGATATTGAGAGAACAATCAAAGAGAAAATCAACTATTTCTTAGCGAATTCAAATTATGAAATTAGTTCTAAGCCTGAATCTAAACTTGATGTAGATACAAGTTTGAGTTTCATTTGAATAAAGTGTTCGCATTTTGTTTCTATAGAAATATGTTAAATATAGATAAAGTAAGTTTCAGAAACGTTTTAATGACTCAATTCTTAAACTTCAAAAAAAATTACTAATATCACTCAATATAATTATAATAATGCTATATTCTGAGACCAATTCGAGGCTGGCACTGCGATCTTTTCTCGACGATCTTACTAGTGTTTCCGAAGTGTCAAGACTCCCCAACAAACTCTCTTTTGGCCCTTATAATACCTCGTACGTGTCGGTTTTTTCCTTCCAAATTTTTGATCCGTTCACCCGCTCTAAATTGCAACTTAGCACTTTCCAAAATTGCAGCTATTTGTCGATGTCAGCGTTTTTCTCTGAAACTTTCCGTTCCTAAACTTATCTGAAAGAATTGTACGTTTCGTACAATCAGCCCTTATGAACTTTTTAATCTGTAGTTTGTTATTATAATATATAGGCCAGAATAAAAGAATTTCATTTCATGAAGCCGCCGTTCGTGCGTGCGTCGAAAGCGAATTCCTAAGTTTAACATTAACTGGTCTGGAGATTAGAATAAACAAATTAATTCAGGGGCATTGAACCTCGCGTTGAATTTGCTTTTGCCCACTGAATTAATCCCTGTATCATTACAGCACTTTCATGAATTCTAAACCTTGTTGGCTTACCACAGTACAAAGTGTAGAGTGTATCCGTCCGGAAGCCCGCTAACTTTCAAACGAAATGAGCTGGAGCCTTAAATAAAACAAATGAATATTTTTTCAAAGTTATGAGTTCATCTAATTATTGTTTTTCACCGGGAATCTTCTAACCGATTAGTCATATTGTTTAGTGTAAAGAATTTTATTATTTTTATATAAAATCCATGTCAGTACGTATCGGGTGTATTTTTTAAAGTGATAGAACTTTCGATAGAGATAACTGTGATTTGACAGAAGTTAGAAGCCATGTTGTTTTGAAATTTCTGTTCAGTAAGCATTGACAAATTATCATCGAAAGACTCACGCCGCAACAACGTTTACAAATTGTTGAAATTTGTTTTCAAAATCAGTGTTATATTCGCCAAACTTATAAGCACTTCGTGAAGTTTAAGGTTTACATAATCGTCCATCAGAGCAACTTATTCGTCGAACTATCGATAGATTTCGGACAACATTTTCTCTACTCGATGCAACAACAACAAGGCAGGAAACTGTGCGTGCAGAAGAAAATATCGCTGTTGTAAGTCATAGTGTTAATGATAATCCAGATTTGTCTATTCGTCGACGTTCACAACAACTTGGACTCTGTGCATCCACCACATGGAAAATTTTGCGTAATGATCTTGGTCTGCACCCATACTAGATCCAACTGGTTCAAGAACTAGAGCCACTTGACCATAATAAGCGTCGTTTGTTTGCTGATTGGGCCCTAGAACAGCTTGAAGTTGATCCACTTTCTTATCGTAAAATTGTGTAAAGTGATGAAACTCATTTCTGGTTGACCGGCTCAGTGAACAAGCAAAACTGCCGTATATAGAGTGAAAACAATCCTCAAGAAGTTCTGCAGTATCCTGAAAAGTGCACTGTATGGTGTGCTATACACCCTGGAGGCATCATCGGTCCATATTTCCTTAAAAACAATGCTGGAGCTAATGTTACAGTGAATGGTGCTCGTTAATGCTCGATCATCAATGATTATGACGCTTTGGAAGCCACATGGCGAGCGGGCTTCTGTCCACCCTACCACTGCGTCCGCACGGACTATTGTGGTTCACCCCTAATTTATATCTCCCCGACGAGATCCAGTTTTTGGATAAAACTGATAATGTTGTAATTTTTTCAGTTCGCTGTGGGCTATAAAAGCCTGGCCAAAGACCTCGAACCTGATGCGACTCACCGCTGGGCACTCTGAGACGATGTGCATGGCTGTTTCAGTGTCCTCAAGACACAGCCTGCATTCATGGTCTTCAGCCAGACCGATTTTGTGGAAATGCGCTTTCAGTCTGCAGTGACCTGTCATAATTCCGACAAGTGTTCTTAGTTTGGCCCTATCCAGACCAAGCGCTAGGTTCGCCATCTTTTTGTTCGAAGCTGTTCCAAGGAACAACTTCGAATGTTTCAAGCCAGAATGGCTCCGCCAGAAAGACTCTAGCCTTGAGTTCATTCTGCCTGTTATAGCCTCGTTAGCCGTGTCATGTGGTATTCCCAGGAATGATTCCGGTCGTACCAGAGGCAGCGCAGCTCCAGCAAATGCCAGCCGATCCGCCTCCTCGTTACCCAAATAGTTTGAGTGGCTCGGTATCCAAACCAGAGTGACTCCGTTATACGAGCCTGTTTAAAGCCGTGCGGCAACTCCAGACTGTTTTGGATGTAAAACAGCTGGATTCCAGAGCTTTTGGTGCTGACTGACTATCAGTAAATATTTTGATTTTACCGTGGTGGATTTGCCGTTTTATCAGCAGTTCCGCCGCGGTCTCAATGGCAAATATTTCTGCCTGGAATATCGTTGCGTTCTGACCGGGACTCAATGAGATGTTAATTCTCGGTTTACTCCCATAGACTCCCGCTCCTGTTCCGTTCGTCGTTCGCGAGCCGTCTGTGAACAAGCCAAGGTCGGTTCTCAATAGAACCTCAGCATGCTGGGTCCATTCGTCCCGGCTGGGAACGATTACATTGAAATTCCGTTTCTGGCTCGTGATTTTTGGCATTAAATCCGAGGGCATCGATAGGATACTGTTCGTTAAAAGCTCGTCCAGTAGTCCTGAGCCATCCATCACTATTGCCTCTGGCCTGTCAATCGCCAGTTGATATAGTTTGTATGTGGTCCGTTCCGCCTCCTTCTGCACGAGTAGGTGCAGGGCTGGTAGATTTAGTAGGACCTCCATGGCTGCTGTGGTGGGTGTGGTGCGAAACGCACCTGTAATTGGAAGGCAAGCCTGTCTCTGTAGTCGGGTGAGCTTTTGTTCGCCAACCGTTTGTTGGCCTTTCTTCCACCACGCTACAGCGCCATACACTATCCGTGATCTAATTACCATAGTGTATAGCCAGTAGATCTGCTTGGGCTTTAGGCCCCAGGTTTTACCACAGATCCGCCTGCAAGTCTAGAAACCCATTCAGGCTTTATGACACACTTTATCCAGGTGTGCATTCCAGGTGAGGGTCTTGTCCAGGACTATTCCCAGGTATTTTACCTCAAATGAGAATTGTATTATTTCACCACGGATAGTCGGCGGTTCTAAACCATTCAACTTCCGTTTTTTAGTGAATGGTACTATAACTACCTTTTGCGGGTTATGAGACATGTCTTCCCTTATACACCATGTGTCAATAGTGTTCAGTATCTCTTGAAGGACGGCCGATATCGTCACCTCCGATTTACCTTTCACTATGATTGCCAGGTCATCAGCAAATGCTTGAACGTCGACTCCCCACAGCGAAATGATCGCTAGCAGGTCATCAACGAGAAGGGTCCACAGTAAGGATGAGAGAATACCTCCCTGCGGACAGCCCTTCGCAGCCTTGAACTCGAAGACCTCATCCTGGTATGAGATCGTTATTGTTCTGCCGCATAGCATTGCCTGTATCCATCTACAGATTAGTGGGTCGATTCCTCTCGCAGCGATATCCTAGCGAGAGAAGCCGGCAGCGTATTGTTAAAAGCACCTTCAATGTCCAGAAACGCTGTTAGTGCTATCTCTCGATTATCGAGAGATTGGTTTAATTTTCCGACCAGATTATGCAATGCAAGTTCTGACAATTTGCCAGCCTGGTAGGCATATTGATGAGGGCTAGGGGGACTGTCAGTTAGCACCTTCCCCCTGATATGGACATCAATCACCTTTTCCAGACTCTTCAGCAGGAACGATGTCAAGCTTATTGGTCTGAACGAAAAGGGTTCCGGTTCTGTTCGTCACACCTTTGGTATATATACCACTTTAGTTAGTGTCCAGCTTGTAGGGATAACCCCCAAGCCAGACTTGTTCTAAATAATTTTAGCAGATACAGAATCAACACATCCATGCCCTTTTGAAGAAGGGCTGGAAAGATTCCGTCTACCCCCGGTGTTTTGAAAGGTTTAAAAGACCTTATTGCGTCTCTGACCGCTTGTCCAGTGACTATATTTTTGGATATTCGCCAGTTGCCCCTCCCAGGCCAGATTAAATGGTCAGGGTTGGATCTGGCATTTGTATCTTCCAAGATTTGACATCCAGGGAAATGTTTGTTCGCAAGGAGCTCCAATGTTTATTTTCTGGAACGAGTGAAACCACCCTCCAGACGTTTGAGCGAACCGGTTGTTCTCACTGGCTCTCTGGAGAGAATCTTGTGTATTCTGGCAGTTCCGGGGGTATCATTTATACCCTCACAAAACTTGCCCCACAAGTCCCTCTTGATCCTCCTAATGCTCTTATTTTAGGTTAGAGCGGAAGCCACATAACTCGTGTTATTGATTAAATAAGGACTGAATGAATCGAAAAGGTGGTCCAAAATTGGTCTGGTCGAATGCGGTTCCACAGAGCTAGTCGTGGTGGACATTTGTCGGAAATTATTTTTAAAACATAAGTGTCATGAAATTATCTTTCAAATAAAAAAAAATTGGCTTCAATCTTAATTTAAATGTGATTTATTTCAATTTATCACTCTAAAAAAACACCCGATACATATGTGTATGTATGTATTCTGCGCTGAGCAGTACATTCTCTTGTGTTACCTTACTTTGATTTTTTGAGCACCGCTAGTCTAGGCCACTGTTACTAGAACAACCTTCTCTTTATTCGACGCTGGTGCGAAACGACGAAGGCGTCTTTGAATGCTACACATTTCAACGGCCATTCCAATTAGTGCTCATTACATCGTCTATCGGTCTTGGAAGACCGTTTATTCAATAAATTCGCACGTGTAGTACCTACGTAACAGTACCGATCAGTTCGTACGAAACTAATAGAGAAACCAACTAAACTAGAAATTATAAATTACTTAGTTATGGCGGTTGAACACGATTTCCGACTTCTTTACGCTCGTTCATGGCAGAAATAATCGGCGATTTTAATTGAAGAATAGAAATTGTATCGGACCGATGTACGGTGAAGAAATTTTCGTTGTAGTTTGTGTGAAGCCACTGATTCAATTTTCACTGAATTAATTTTTTTTGCGAATCCGTAGAATCCATGAATATTGACGCGAGCGAAGTACACGATGAATCTGTTGAAATTGATCACGATCTTTGGATCGTGTGAGATTTATTTCATGCATGAAATATTCTTTCAAGAAAAAAAACCGAAATATAATCAAATTGACAATCTGAATATTTATGACTAAAAAAAATTCATATTATGTGTAGAAGGAACTTCCATTTAAAGAAAATATTTATACACTATTCTATAAATTGAAAATATATAATAGATTAATATAAAATTAATACTTGTCTAGAAAACATTTATTTTTCATGAAATAATCAGAAGAGGTGTTTTACTTGATAGAAAGAATATTACAAAATTTGAATATCAAAACATATTTAATCTGTTAGTCTCCTATAATTTTAATTCAAAAAAAAATTTCTTGAAGAAATTTTAGCTTATATTTAATAGACGTATAAAATCAAAGCTCAATATACATTCTGTCAAGAAAGTACCGGGAATTATCGATTTAAATTTGGCGGGGCAATGAGGCAGGTAAAATTTTTTTTTCCTAGGTTGGTACCACTGTCCTTAATTACTATGCCAAGCTTGAGCGCGATCTGTCAACTAGTGTGTTTGCAACAGCTGATTAAGTCAGTCGATGTCAGAGTGCGTGCCGATTTTTACTATGGGTGATTACGTTGAGCAAAGAATTTGTTTAAAGTTTTGTGTTGCAAATGAATTTTCGTGTGCCGATGGATTGAAAATGTTGCAAAAGGCCTTTGGTGATAATGCTCTATCGAAAACTCGTGCATATCAGTGGTACAGAGCCTTCAAGGACGGTCGTGAAGTGGTCGCCCATCGACGGCTTCGATCGAAGATAACGTCGATAAAATTAAGGAAAGGGTGCTGGAAAACCGTCGTACCAGCTTGAGAGAGATAGCACATGATCTTAAGATATCCCACGAGTCCGCACGTACGATTTTGATTGATATTTTGGGCATGAGAAAGGAGGCCGCACGACTCGTACCGAAAGACCTGAATTTTCTTCAAAAACGTCATCGCGAACAGGTTGCTTCAGACATGCTGGATCGCTGTAATTCCGATTCTACATTCATGGAACGCATTATAACTGGTGATGAGACCTGGGTCTACGAGTACGATATGCAAACAAGCCAGCAATCATCGGAATGGGTGGCAAAAAATGAGCCGAAACCGAAAAAACCACGCCAAAGCCGCTCGAAAATTAAGGTGATGCTCATTGTTTTCTTCGATATCCGTGGCGTGGTGCACTACGAATTCGTTCCAGAGGGTCAGACGGTAAACAAGGAGTATTACCTAGGCGTTATGAAACGTTTGCGTGAGCGTATCCGTAAGAAGCGGCCAAATTTGTGGGCGAACAACTCATGGATTTTGCATGACGATAACGCGCCTTCTCACCGAGCTACGATTGTGACTGACTTTCTCGCCAAAAACTCAACAAACGTGCTTCAGCAACCACCGTATTCGCCGGATTTGGCTCCCTGCGACTTTTTCCTCTTCCCAAAACTAAAATTGCCCCTTCGTGGCACCCGTTTTGAGTCGATTGAAGCCATAAAACAAAATTCGGCGCGAGAGCTAAAGTCCATCCCGGAAAGCGCCTATAAAAAATGTTTCGATAATTGGAAGTGCCGTTGGCATAGATGTAATGGAGCAAATGGAGCCTATTTTGAAGGCGACCCAATAAATTTTGACGATTAAATGTAAAAATGTTGTTTTAATTGAAAATTCCCGGTACTTTCTTGACAGTAGTACAATATCAAATGAAATAAAAATGAAATAGAAAGGCCTTTTACTTGATAGAAGAAATATAACAAAATTTGAATATTAAAACAAATTGAAATATGTTTATCTTCTACAATTTTAATTTCAAAAAAATTTTTATTCAAAAAACTCATAGAATTAAATTTTATTATTTTATATTAATATATAATTATATTTTGGCTTCAATAAATCTCATTATGGAATGTCAATGAATTTAAATAAACCTTAAAATAACTCACACTGTTCTTTGATTTTGTTAGAACATAGATCAATCTTGAATTATATAGTTGATCTGTGTTTCGAAGCTTTAGTCTTTTAACACGTGAGAGATATAGGTTAGTTTTTTGATTTTGATATTTGGAATATTAAATGAGGACTGAAGATGGGATTGTCTAGAATTATATTTGTTTTTTGAAGATATAGTGCACATTTTTTAGAGATTTTTGAAATAATTTATTCGAATATTTAAATATATTAAATATTTCAAATAAATTATATTCTTTGAGAAGTCCTTTAAGTGTGTTCGTGTTTTTAAAAGGCAATTGGTGTTCTTAAAGGTAAGACCAGAAACAAAATTTTGTCTCCTTTAAATATTTATTTATTAATTTTAATTACTTTCGTATATCGGTTGGGTTATTTATTCCATTTGACATTATATATTGAGTTTTGATTATATATAAATATAAGCGGTGCTTGTGTAGACATAAATTTAATTCTAAAAGTTTTTTGAATAAAAATTTTTTTGAAATTAAAATTGTAGAAGATAAACATATTTCAATTTGTTTTAATATTCAAATTAAAAAAAATATATATCAAAGGAATAAATAAACCAATAAATATAAATTGTTAATTAAAATAAATAAATAAATATTTGAAGGAGACCAAACTTTGTTACTGATCTAACAATTATGAAAACTAATTGCTTCTTTTTAAGTAACTTATTTAAATATATTAAATATTTCAAATAAATTATATTTTCTGAGAAGACCTTAAATTATGTTTTGAATTTTTGAAAAGGAATTAGTTTTTATAATTGTAAAAGATTCGAAACAAAATTTTGTCTTCTTCAAATATTTATTTATTAATTTTAATTGGCAGTTAATATTCTTGGGTTATTTATTCCATTTGAGATTGCATATTGAGTTTTGATTTTATACGTCTATTAAATATAAGCTGTGCTTATAAGACATGAATTTAATTCTAAAAATTTTTTAATAAAATTTTTTGAAATTAAAATTATAGGAGACTGATAGATTAAATCTGTTTCGATATTCAAATTTATTTTCCATAGGTGTAAAACCAAAAAAAGATAGAATTCTTTATTCAGTGTAGCTATTTTACGTATTTCATGATTATTATAAAGACAGTTCTAACATTTAGAATTAAATATTAGATTAGAAACTAACCAATTTTAGAAAGTTCGAAACAAAAGCTCAAACAAAGCCAGCTGAAAATGATCCATATAAATGTAGCACATTTTCCAGAACAGCGTTTAAAAAACAAATTATAATTTGTTTTCTCACACATTTCTGACAGAATTTAATCTGTGATCATATCTTTTCTTTCTAGGTTTTTCTGTGGTGGAACATAGAGTTCAATATTTTAGGTTAGCCTTAAACAGCTTAGTAGTCCAGTTGTCGTCAAAATTGTGGACTGATGAATTTTGAACGGTGTTCTGGAGAATGTGCTAATTTTTTGTTATTTCTTTAAATTTATAAGGAGAATTTTTCGGAATAAAATTTGTTATTCATAATGTCCCTTTAAAACAGCTGTATCGGTTAATGTTTGCTTAGAAATTCAATATATCTACTTGGAGAGAAACAGAAATCCTAAGACGTTTGATTTTATTCAATTTTTTTAACATTTTTTAAATTAAATTTGTAGAAGTTTCACCGAATTATTCCGTTTACCGTATAAAATACTGAAATAATCCTCTTTTAAGTTTTCAGAAATAAACATGCGTTACTATAAAAATTCAAATAGTTACACATTTTTTTGAATGAAATTTCGCATCATTACATTTTTAGGCAAATGGAAACTTTACAAAATGGACAGAGTAAAATAGAAAAAGGCTTCTTACTTGATAGAAGAAATATGAAAAATTTTGAATTAATACAATTTTAATTTCAAAAGGATTTTTATTCAAAAAACTTTTAGAATTAAATTAATGTCAACAAGCACTGCTTATATTTAATAGACGTATATAATCAAAACTCAATATACAATGTCAAATGGAATAAATAAACCAACCAATATAAAAAAGGCAATTAAAATTAATAAATAAATATTTGAAGGACACAAAATTTTGTTTCTGATCTTACCATAATGAAACCAATTCTTTTTCAAAAATATAAAACACAACTTAAAAATTTTCTCAAAAAATATAATTTATTTGAAATATTTAATATATTTAAATATTCAAATAAGTTAATTGAAATATCTCTCAAAACATGCACTGTATCTTCAAAAAACAATTAGAATTCGAGAAAATAGAAAAAGGCTTTTTACTTGATAAAAGAAATATAACAAAATTTGGATATCAAAACAGATTTAATCTGTTAGTCTTCTTCAATTTTAATTTAAAAAAAAATTTCTATTCAAAAAGCTTTTAGAATTAAATTAATGTCTACAATAAGCATTATATACGTCTGTTAAATATAAGCGGTGCTTATTGTAGACATTAATTCAATTCTAAAAGTTTTTTGAATAAAAATTTTTTTTTAAAATTAATATTGTAGAAGACTAATCTAACAGATAAAATCTGTTTTGATATTCAAATTTTTAATTAGAATTCGGATAATCTCTTCATCGGCCCTAGATAATATTTAAAATATTAAAATCAACGAAGGATTTTTTTTGGTTTTCTTGATATTTAGCTCTTTCTTTTCAGCGACATAAGGACGGCTTCTTGAGATACTTTTATATTTCGTTGATTTCCAAATCCGTTTGCCAATTTGCGAAACCACAGGCGCGGATCGTGTCATCCTAAGGCCAATAAAGCATTTAAACTGTTTCATTTAATCGTACCCAGTCTCCCTGAAACTGGTCTATGCCTCATATCCATGCCATTTTTTATCCTCTTTATTGTCTCATATACAGCACTTTTTCCTAGTTCAGTCAGTTGCACTAATTTTTTAACGTTTCGAAAACCTTTTCGTGTTTTTTTTTCTGTTGCAACATTATTTCATAAATTGTATATCTGTTGGCAATCAACAATATTTGACAAATAGTGTTGCCATGCAACTTTGGCCATAGCCGACTATCTGCACAACCTATCTTATACATTCTGTCAAGAAAGTACCGGGAATTATCGATTCAAATCTGGCGGGGCAATGAGGCAGGTAAAATTTTTTTTTTCCTAGGTTGGTACCACTGTCCTTAATTACTATGCCAAGCTTGAGCGGCATCTGTCAACTAGTGTGTTTGCAACAGCTGATTAAGTCAGTCGATGTCAGAGTGCGTGCCGATTTTTACTATGGGTGATTACGTTGAGCAAAGAATTTGTTTAAAGTTTTGTGTTGCAAATGAATTTTCGTGTGCCGATGGATTGAAAATGTTGCAAAAGGCCTTTGGTGATAATGCTCTATCGAAAACTCGTGCATATCAGTGGTACAGAGCCTTCAAGGACGGTCGTGAAGTGGTCGCCCATCGACGGCTTCGATCGAAGATAACGTCGATAAAATTAAGGAAAAGGTGCTGGAAAACCGTCGTACCAGCTTGAGAGAGATAGCACTTGATCTTAAGATATCCCACGAGTCCGCACGTACGATTTTGATTGATATTTTGGGCATGAGAAAGGAGGCCGCACGACTCGTACCGAAAGACCTGAATTTTCTTCAAAAACGTCATCGCGAACAGGTTGCTTCAGACATGCTGGATCGCTGTAATTCCGATTCTACATTCATGGAACGCATTATAACTGGTGATGAGACCTGGGTCTACGAGTACGATATGCAAACAAGCCAGCAATCATCGGAATGGGTGGCAAAAAATGAGCCGAAACCGAAAAAACCACGCCAAAGCCGCTCGAAAATGAAGGTGATGCTCATTGTTTTCTTCGATATCCGTGGCGTGGTGCACTACGAATTCGTTCCAGAGGGTCAGACGGTAAACAAGGAGTATTACCTAGGCGTTATGAAACGTTTGCGTGAGCGTATCCGTAAGAAGCGGCCAAATTTGTGGGCGAACAACTCATGGATTTTGAATGACGATAACGCGCCTTCTCACCGAGCTACGATTGTGACTGACTTTCTCGCCAAAAACTCAACAAACGTGCTTCAGCAACCACCGTATTCGCCGGATTTGGCTCCCTGCGACTTTTTCCTCTTCCCAAAACTAAAATTGCCCCTTCGTGGCACCCGTTTTGAGTCGATTGAAGCCATAAAACAAAATTCGGCGCGAGAGCTACAGTCCATCCCGGAAAGCGCCTATAAAAAATGTTTCGATAATTGGAAGTGCCGTTGGCATAGATGTATTGGAGCAAATGGAGCCTATTTTGAAGGCGACCCAATAAATTTTGACGATTAAATGTAAAAATGTTTTTTTAATTGAAAATTCCCGGTACTTTCTTGACAGAGTAGTATATTCTTTTAGCAATTAATTGTAAATCTAAATAGAGACAGTAAGCGAAAATTCAAGAGACAAAGAAATCGAATAAAGAATTTTGTATATCGAATATTTCTTCAAAGATTTGAAGAATACTGCTAGAGTTATGAAAGTGAAATAAATAGCTCTCATTATGAAAGATTTATTATTATGAATAATATAATCAATCATTCTAGTTGAGAAACATTATATAATAATATATTTTATATAACATCAATTATATTTTAAGAGGAATTCAAGGAATTCATTTTCAAGGAATCTGTCACAATTGAATAGAAAAAATAAAAATGGAAAGGCCTTTTACTTGATAGAAGAAATATAACGAAATTTGAATATCAAAACAAATTAAAATATGTTTAACTTCTACAATTTTAATTTCAAAAAATTTTTTATTCAAAAAACTTCTAGAATTAAATTGATGTCTAAAACAAGCACCGCTTACATTTAATAGACGTATATAATCAAAAATCAACATATAATGTCAAATAGAATAAATAAACCAGCAGATATACGAAAGTTATTAAAATTAATAAATAAATATTTAAAGGAGACAAAATTTTGTTTCTGGTCTTACCTTTAAGAACAACAATTGCCTTTTAAAAAACATGAACACACTTCTCAAAGAATATAATTTATTTGAAATATTTAATATATTTAAATATTCGAATAAGTTAATTCAGAAATCTCTCAAAACATGCACTATATCTTCAAAAAACAAATATAATTCTAAGCAATCCCTTCTCTGGTCCTAAATAATATTCCAAATATCAAAATCAAAAAACTAACCTATATCAACAACGCATACTTGTAAAGAAATGAATGTTTCGAAACACAGATCAACTTTATAATTCAAGATTGATCTATGTTCTAACAAAATCAAAGAACAGTGTGAGTTATTTTTAAGGCTTATTTAAATTCATTGACATTCCATAATGAGATTTATTGAAGCCAAAATATACTTACTTTCTTCTATCAAGTAAAAGGCCTTTCTATTTTATTTTATATATAATTATATTTTGGCTTCAATAAATCTCATTATGGAATGTCAATGAATTTAAATAAGCCTTAAAAATAACTCACACTGATCTTTGATTTTGTTAGAACATAGATCAATCTTGAATTATAAAGTTGATCTGTGTCTGAGACTTATGTCTTAGAATGTTGCAAAAAAGACGTATATAAAAATTATGAAAAAAATAAATTCCGGATACTTTCTAGACGGACTATACATATTCTCCCGATTATGTGAGCGTAAACGATGTTGCTGAACACATCAGTTGTCAATGCAAAATATTGTTGGAGTAATATTAAAATAGTTTGTACCAAGGTGGTACCTTATGTGCAGCACCAACTCCGGTAGATATTAGAATGAGAGAGGGGCACCTTTACAAGGCTGAGAGAGCGGCTTCAGCAGACAGTCGGTCACAGATACTGGTGAACAAACTATACCTTCATACTTAAGAACGAGTCAAACTAAGTTAAATTTTTCCTTTTGTGATTGCTGTTGAAGTTCTCTGAGAGAAATGGAGAAAGATCATCATCAGCCTGACTCTATTGCTACAGTTACCATCAAACCGGAGTATGCTCCTTCAGAGATTTATGCATCTTCTGAACCACCACCGGTAAGATATTATTATTATTATTATTCTTCATCTGGTGAAAGGAACGGTCTACCGACAGTTTCAAGTAACCGAGCTTTACCTATCTAGGAGTAAACCTTATTGTTTTGGACTTCTATTGAGTCTTTCAAATTGAACTTTATTTTATTGAACTGTTTCGCCTGTTAGTACTTAGTAGTAGAACCAAATTAAACTAATTTTCAGAAATTAATATGATTCACAACAGCAATTTTAAAGAATTATTTATTATAGTGTCTATGATTTGTTGTTTGGAAAAAAAAAATTTGTATTTTTCTATTGGGCAATTTGTGTCGTTCATTGTTACTTGTCAACAGCCAAAAATGATGGGTGTGTGGAACGTTGATAATTATCTAATATCTTAAATATCAAGCAGAGTATTTCTTTCGATTTCAGAAACATTCTTCAAAAATTGAAAACAATTAAAAAATTTTAATATCAAAAAAGATTCGATCTGTTAGCCTCATATAAATTTTAAATTCGGAAAGTGTTTATTCAAAAACTCTTAGAATTAAATTAATGACTTATAAGCACTGCTTATATTTAATAGCAAAAGGAACAAAAAAACCCAACAAATATAAATAGTCAATTAATATTTGAAGGAGACAAAATTTTGTTTCTGATCTTATATTAATTAACCCTAAATCTTTTTCAAAAATACAAAACATAATTTTAAGATTATTTAAATATTTTAATATTAGCCCTTTACATATTTATTTTCAAAAAATTATATGATATTTAATAATTATAACTTCAGGAATTATATTAAATTAATATCATATAAGTACTACTTATATCAAACGACATATAAAATAAATATTCATTATTAGACATCCAAAAGATATAACAAAATCCAATAAATAACAATTGTTAACCAAAATCCTATAAATTAAATATTTTGTGTAGACAAAATTTTGTTTCTGCTGATCAATCTTATGAAAACCAAAATCTTTCAAAAATGTTCAACATAATCTTAAGAATTTTATCATAAAACTATCTTACTTATATATAATATTCAATATTATTGGATATCTAACTAAGTTATTTTTATAAAATCTCAAGATATGTAAAAACACCACTAAAAAACAAGTTTTAAGAGAGAGACTTTTCTTCGTCAGTACTCTATTATATTCATATTCAATAAAATATAATATCAATCAACAAAAATATTTTCTCACCTTTCAACAATTCAGAAAGCTTCTGGTAAATGAAATTTAAATGGAGTGTAAGGTTAACTCAAATAAATAATTCTGTGGTTTACCATTGATCTAAAAGAGGCAATTTAAAGGCCTCTGTCATTAAAATTAATAAATAAATATTTAAAGGAGACAAAATTTTATTTCTGATCTTACCTTTAACCTTTAAAAGGCAATTGGTGTTTTTAAAGGTAAGATCAGAAACAAAATTTTGTCTCCTTTAAATATTTATTTATTAATTTTAATGACTTTCGTATATCTGTTAGTTTATCTATTCCATTTGACATGATATATTGAGTTTTGTTAATATACGTCTATTAAACGTAAGCGGTGCTTATTTTAGACATTAATTTAATTCTAAAAGTTTTTTGAATAAAATTTTTTTGAAATTAAAATTGTAGAAGACAAACATATTTTAATTTGTTTTGATATTCAAATAATGGAGTATTGGAGTAGTCCGTACTAGGATGCATCAATTTGTTCACACGTTTGAAACTTCAATTATTCAGAATAAAAAATACCGAAACAACAATATCCAAAGAAGTGTCTTATATTTTTTGACTCCGATTTCAGTAAATATTCTTCTTGAAAAGTTATAACCATGTCATTGTTATCTTATTCAGATAAAAATCAAGAATTATGAAAAATAATTACTTTGCAACAATTCTCGATGTAATTATCGATTAGAATACTACTTTCATTTGCAAACCTCAAAAGATTGACGCATCTGACATCTTTAGCGACCTTATCTTGAACTTACTGCTATCATAAAATTATTACTGTATTTATTATCTCAGAGAAAAATTCAAATTATATCATCCTACTCGTTTATTGCATCAAACTGATATTTGATCGGTGTGTATTTAATATGTTCTCTTTCAAGAGATATTTTCCAGTTGGATGGAAATGTTGAGAAAGAAATGTTTTATGTTTTCAAAAAGTTATCTTTTTGACTCCTCATAAATGCTGATTAATAATGAAGACAATTTGAAAGTATGTATAATTTCTTCGAATTTAAATGAGACATGAATATAAGAGACTTTTTGAAAGAAAGATGACATTATTTTTGAAATAGTAAATAATACAGAATATAACGATTGAATCGAAAATCTCAATGATATATTCATTTATACATAGTCCTTCTAGAAAGTATCCGGAATTTATTATTTTTCATAATTTTAATATTCTTCTTTTTTGTGACATGTAACATGTAACAAAAAATATTTTCTCACTTTTTAACAATTCAGAAAGCTTCTGGTAAATGAATACTGAAAATTTAAATGGAGTGTAATGTTAACTCAAATAAATAATTCTGTGGTTTACCAGGCTAACAGAATATATCTGTAAATATTAAAATAATTCAAAAATGTTATATACCTTCTATCAAGTATAAACCTCCATTTATTTTATAGAAATATAAACACAATAATTACAATTGAGCTTTGTTTTTTTCGGATACTTTCTAGGCGCACTATATCATTAAAAAACTTCTTCAATAAGTAATGACCGAAAGAAGAAACATCGTGTTGAAGTTTTGAGTACATACCGTCTATTGACGATGTGAATTAAGGTACTCTAGTTCGAGAGAAAATATGAAAGGAACGGACGGAAATATTGAAGTCTCAACAGAAATAGAAGAAACGTCTTCAATAAATTCTTCAGAATTAATTCTTCCAAAGAAATGATGCCACTGCAATTCTTTCAAACGATTTTCAATATAGAGAGAATCAAGCTTACGTTTAAAATTACACTAAAAACTACGAATCCCGGTACAAATCCGCCTGTATACGCAAAATTTTTAAATTTTAGGTAATTTGTGGACTGATAGCACGTTTTTATACTGAAAGAAGATACAGATCATATTACCTAATATATTATCTCACGATGAAACGTGTCTTCGATGTATCTTCCTCTAAATATCAATCTTTAAGGTGATCACGTTCGTTCTAAGAAACGTTTAGATTTTAGCATTTATCAATATTTCCGAATCAGCTTATATCAAACATAAATATTGAATTTAATATTTGATCGTTTGCCCTGACACGAATATGGAAAGTTACATATTCGTGATGATTATAATTTGTTCGTGCGATCATATTTATATTTTGGAATATTGTGAATAACTTTTTCGGCGACTCATAGAATTATAGAATAGGTACTTTTGTTCCTTCCAGAAATGATATGTTTTGTTCAAAGCATACATAGAATTTCAAATTGAAATAAAATGTAGAAAATATTTTTAATATGTATGAAATTGGCAATTATTATTTGTAATGAATGCCCTGCATTTACATAGGTCAGACAGGACGACTTATAAACATAAGGGTAAAATAAAAGTATATTACATAATAAAATAACATCTGGTGTTTCGGAACATCGTATAAATGAAAACATTTCATAGATTTCAGTAGAACTGAGATTTTACACGTAGGTAATGAAAGCAGAAGAATGGTCCTTTTAGAAAGTTTGGAAATTTGTTTAGCACATGGTAAGAAACTACCAATCCCAAATGAACAACTTCAATTTGATTTATCACCATTGCTCTTATCTGTAAAAGATAAGGACTCAACTAACACCATATTTTTACACTGTCCAAAAATGTACATGTGATCTACCCTACTATTGATGTTTTTATTTACTTTATTAAGATATCCTTATGGCGTAATGTTTGAATATGATTTCGAACATGTTGCAGCGTGCTCCGATTTTCACAAAAATATCGTTAAATTAAGCTGTATACCGTCAAAAACGCGTCAGATATTTGCTTCAAAGTGCTCAATTATTATGTGACCTCCATTTTTTCTTAAGTTAGTAGTTCGTCAAATGTTTATTTCGGTTAATTAATTGTATCGAAGACTGTGTGGCATGTGACGCCTTTCGACTGAAACCACATATCTGCAACATAAACGCCTATTAATAGGGACACGAAAAAGTTAATAATCATATCTCTGTACTGCTCACCGTTAACTGCAACATTCAGAACATCTTTTTCTCAAAGACATATGGATCAGAGATTCCACAGACTCATAAAACTAATTTTTTGGTTAAACTGCGTGATTAACATAGAGAGTAAAATCCATGTTTTGTTTATCGCCGATATTGGGAAATACTTCATCTATTAAAATTTTACACTGGGACGATTCTCAAAAAACATTATCATCGATATTCACCTATTTTACACTCAATCGATCTGTACACAGATATCCTCCTATGAATCATTTATTTGATTCCGTTATATTGGCTATATTTGTGAAAGTTCGTTTTGTGTGGAGGCCAACGATAGAAAATAACTGTATTTGTGTTGATTATTTGCGAACTTGAATACCAAAAAAAACTGTAAAATCACCAGAAAACTGGATTTCTGATGTAGGTTTTCAACAGAGCAGTGGCGTAACATTTAGACTATTGCCTGAATTTTCCGTGTTTTCTCGATTGCATAATGGCAACATAAAAAATTACATGACTCACTATTGAAATAGAGGTAGCCCACTTCGACTAGATATAGAAATGTACAAAAGCAGTAATCATATCGGGTGTTTTTTAGAGTGATAGAACTTTAAATTGAAATAAAACACATTTAAATAAATTTTTTCTTCTTATTTGAGAGATAATTTTATGACATTTATGACCAGTTTTTTTATACAACTTCTATCAAGTATTAACCTCTATTTATGTTATTTTATTCACATCTGTTTGCCTGTTACGTGAGAAACGAATTTTTCATAAATTATTTGACGTTAAACGTTTATTTCCCGATAAAGAATTATATTTTACAAAGTCTTACAGTTTGCAGTGACCAAATTTATTTCTAACTTAATAATTAATAATAAAACATTAAAATTCAGAATAATATCTGAAATCAGTTCACCAGAACCTCTACAGATACTACCCGATACTTCTTCGTAGTAATTTTTAATTTATAAACATTAAAATTCAGTTTTAAAAATGGGTTGAAAACCCGAAAAATATATGTTAATAGACATTAAATATACAGTGAAACTGAAACCAAGTGTTTTTGTTCACTTTATTAATTTAAAAATGTTTCACCAAGTGATTTACGAAAAATCAATATCAATTGTAGAGTCGACTAAAATGAATCAATATGTCTACTGAAAATAAAACGGTGCTTTCTTAGGGCTATATTCAATTCGATTAAAAAAACGTTTTTAAGAATTTTATAACATTGAATTACTCTCTTTGATATTTAATGTATTATCTAGTAACAAATGTTTGATACTACTTTATGCTCAAACAACCCAAAATTAAATGAAAGCTGATCTGAAAAACGCAAAAACAACTGACGGTTTTTTCACTTGTTTCAAACCAAGGCGAACTGAGATCCTTATTTCAATATCGAATACGTGGTAATTCAAGGAGCAAAGGAATATATTTCTCCAATATCAAAGAAACTAATTAATAATGACCATAAAATGTATTTCTTTGGAAAATGTAATATGAGATTTCACCATGATTGAGTGATTTAGAAATTCGAACCTTTCCTTGACTCTTAACCGCAATGACAGAGTTGTGAACGTCGTTTATTTGCATTCGAAGGCTGACCGAAGGATGTTACTAGTCACTGAAATTTTTCGATTAGCATCTTTAAACTGAGACGCTGATTGCATACAAATTTTATATGATTATGGATACGTTTTTATGTATCCTCCTAGTTAATGACACAATCTGGATTCTCATCGGATATCTCGGGAACAAATTGTTGAGTTGATGTCTATTAATTATTAGATTTAATCTTTGGCCTGGATGCTTCCGAATTAATTGCCAACCAGTGTTTTTTTCTTTTCCATTCCTCGAGCATTCGGATGTTATTTGTTTTACTAGACAAAAAAAGAGAAGACCTAATTTCGCTGCTCTAAGCGGAAATTTGAGTTCTGGAAAGACAAGAACGTTGGTCAGAGATATATCATGGAAGTACCATGGTCATAAGATTAAATGAGTTTTTTGCCAGAAATGCGCTTACAATAATAGCCTTGTGAGATGGTGGAAATTCCATAAGTTTACTATCCATAAATCTGTTTTTTTTTCGGAGAATTCACACTCTCAAAAGCCATTTAACGCTCAGGTAATACAATTTAAATATCAAAACAGATTAAATCTGTTAGTCTTCTACAATTTTAATTTCAAAAAAATTTCTATTCAAAAAACTTTTAGAATTAAATTAATGTCTAAAATGAGCACCGCTTACGTTTAACAGACGTATATAATCAAAACTCAAAATACAATGTCAAATGGAATAAATAAACCAACAGATACAAAAAAGTCATTGAAATTAATAAATAAATATTTAAAAGAGACAAAATTTTGTTTCTGATCTTACCTTTAAGAACACCAATTGCCTTTTAAAAACATGAACACAACTTAAGGACTTCTCAAAGAATATAATTTATTTGAAATATTCAATATATTTAAATATTCGAATAAGTTAATTCAGAAATCTCTCAACTTGCACTATATCTTTAAAAGAGAAATATAATTCTAGGTAATCTCTTCATGTCAATGAATTTAAATATAACCTTAAAAATAACTAACACTGTTCTGTGATTTTGTTAGAACATAGACCAATCTTGAATTTTAAAGTTAGTCTGTTTGAAGCATCCATCCTTAACACGTGTTTGTTGTGATATAGTTGTAGTTATTTGATTTTGATATTTGGAATATTATTTAGGACCGAAGAAGGGATTGCTTAGAATTATATTTGTTTTTTGAAGATATAGTGCATGTTTTGAGAGATTTCTGAATTAACTTATTCGAATATTTAAATATATTAAATATTTCAAATAAATTTTTGAGAAGACCTAAAGTTATGTTCATGTTTTTAAAAGGCAATTGGTGTTCTTAAAGGTAAGATCAGAAACAAAATTTTGTCTCCTTCAAATATTCATTTATTAATTTTAATCACTTTCTCATATCTGTTGGTTTATTTATTCCGTTTGACATTATATGTTGAGTTGTGATTATATACGTCTATTAAAGCGGTGCTTATTTTAGACATTAATTTAATTCTAAAAGTTTTTTGAAAAAAAATTTTTTTTAAATTAAAATTGTAGAAGACTAGCAGATTTAATCTGTTTTGATATTCAAATTTTCTTATATTTCTTCTATCAAGTAAAAAGCCTTCTTCTATTTTATTAGCTCAGGTAATATTCCTTATTTATGTTGTAGAGTAAAACACCATATCTTAAAGAATTTCACAATTTATTCATCGAGAATGTGATGCCCGACCGGTTTCAATTGTTACATAATCTTAACTGTAAAGGAATACAAAATGCATTGAGATATATTAATGTATCTAGATAGATATATAAATTTTAACATCTTCAGGAAAACTACACTCAAAGATGCAATCATTTCTCAGGATTTTTTTAGTCCCTACAAACATAAATTTACAGCTCTCAATTTCACGATTCATTCACAATATCTATGTTTCAGGAAAATGTTTCCACTGTATATCTTCATTATATAATATATATTATATATATAATATATATTATATATATATATATATATATATTTTCTTTATAATCTATATTATATACAGGGTGGCCTAAAATTTCGCTTCAAAATATCCATCGGTAATGAAATAACAGCGAAAATAGTGAAAGAGGCAATGTGGAATTTATCTCAAGAATATTTTTCGTATCCGACACATTTCAAGGGTATTTAGTAGTTATTTTGTACATTTTTTGTCCAAAGAAAGTATTAATTACTGGTCCGAAGAAGCAGACGGATCATGTTTTTGATTTAACTTAGTCTCTCGTAAATTTTTGAGAACGTTACAAGTGTTCAAAGCGATTGTAAATTTGAATTAGTATTAAAATGGTGTATTCCGTTGAAGAAAGGGTAGAAATTATTAAATTATTTCTAAGAAATAACTATTCTGCGCGAGCAACAGCGGCTTTATTTAACGAACGACATCCTGGAAGAAATGTATCCCCTGCTTGTGCGACTGGTTGCCAAATTTGACCCCCTCCTCCCTATTCAAAATCAAGGGGTTGTACTCATCCCCGTTAGGGGGTTGCAGTTACGGGGATGCGAATAGCGGAAAATTTATTCCCCATCGAATCAGAAATTGACTTATCCGAGCGATTTTCCACATTTTCATTTTTGAGCCGGAAAATCGAGGTGTTAAGTTTCGTTGAATCACACTGTATATTATCTTCACTATAATCATATAACCCTGAAAAATAAATTTTCTTATTGTACATTTGGTGAATAGAATAATTTGAAGAGAAATAGGTAAATAAATAAATTCCCTTGTAAAGAGTGGGCAATCCAGAGTTTGCGTTTTAAAGTAGTTGTTATTTCTAGTCTAGCAACACTTCGTGGTTTGATAGAAAGTTATTTCAATGTTTAAAATTAACGAAATGTCGTTTTAGGTTTGAATAAAACTGGGAAATATTAAAAACTTATTTCCAAACTGTTAGAAACTTACGTGGAAAATTCAATAGAAATTAAATGCCCTCACGGAAATTTGTGAAGCGAGCTCGTGAAAACCGCATCTTTACTTGATGAAGTAACACGTTCACGTGCAGTGAGCGCAGCTGAAAACATTGCTGCTGTTGCCACATAATGTGGCTGAATATCCATCTTAATCAACTCGTCATTGTGCTCAAGAACTGAACATTTCTCGTATTGAAGGCTCACAAAGTTCAATAAGTGAAGCCTCGTGACCATCCAATGCGTTTCAACTTCGCTCAATGACTAATGATCGCATTGCGGAAAATGAGCATTATCCCTGAAAAATCACATTAGCGATGAAGCTCATTTTCACCGCGAAAGACTATTTTTTATACGGATCCGTTAAACCATGCCTTGAAACAAGAAATCGAAGTTGCCATTCATAAGATCGAGCCCCAAACAATCGACAATGTAGTGAAAAATTGGGTTGATCAAATGGGGTACTGTAGCTAGTCGTTGCGGTCCTTCGAATGATATTGTTTTTTATTCGTAATTGTAATTTTTGAATTTTTTCAATACGATTTCTAATCTGAAATGAACAATCGAGTTTATGATGCGCTAATTTGTTGACTAAAAAAATTAAACCAAATACAAAATCTGTATTACTTCTGCTCATACTTATGTTGTTCAGGTTATTCTCCAAAAAGTAACACGAGGTTGAAAGAACAGAATAGCACTATTGTTTATTCATTTCAGAGGCAGGTTCATTGCTTCATCCACTGTTGAAATCTCCAACATCGATCCATGTTGAGATCTGGACTGAACAAAAGCGTTTTTTCTCCTTCGGTATAATTGTGGGTTACGGTGTCACTTCAGGATACCTGTAATAATAAGTGTTGTGTTTAATAAACCGAGTTGAATAATTAATTCACAGTAGATATGTTTCATGTAAGAAATATTTTGTTTCCAGGTGACTCCACTTCGTTTAGAATTGAGAGTGAACGTAGATTTAAGAGAATACTCGATTATTTGAGTACCTGCAGTAGTTTTCATATTATTCCCTCAAGGTACATTAATTATATATAAATTGAATTACTATGAAGAAGTATTTGCATATTGCAGAATAATAACTGGTATTAATTCACCAGAACCTCTACAGATATTAATCTAAATGAATCTCATGAAAACATTCAGAATTAAATTTTAAAACATGTCCTAAATATACTGTATTACTTTACAGACTTGTATCGGGTGTTTTTTTTAGAGTAATAAGAATTTTGATAGGGATAACTGTGATTTGACAGCAGGTATAAGTCATGTTGTTTTGATATATCTGTTCAGTAAGCATAGTAAGTCATAGTGTTAATGATGATCCAGATTTGTCTATTCGTCGACGTTCACAACAAGTTGGACTCTGTGCATCCACCACATGAAAAATTTTGCGTAAAGATCTTGGTCTACACCCATACAAGATTCAAATGGTTCAAGAACTAAATCCACTTGATCATAATGAGCGTCGTTTGTTTGCTGATTGGTCCCTAGAACAGCTTGAAGTTGATCCACTTTTTTATCATAAAATTGTGATGAAGCTCATTTCTGGTTGAACGGCTATGTAAACAAGCAAGAAAACCATCCTCAAGAAGTTCTGTAGGTTCCATTGCATCCTGAAAATTGCACTGTATGGTGTGCTTTACACGCTGGAGGCGTCATCGGTCCATATTTCTTTAAAAACGATGCTGGAGCTAATGTGAATGTGATATAGTAAATGGTGCTCGTTACAGATCGATGATCAATCATTATTTGTTTCAAAATTTGAATGGTATCGGCCCAGAAGTGTTTTGGTTCTAACAAGACGTTGCTACACCTCATGCTGCTACCGTAACAATTGATTTATTGAAAGAAAGATTTGACTATGAAATTATTTCGAAAAATGGTCCAATTAATTGACCTCCAAGATCATGCGACATAACTCCACTGGATTATTTTCTTTGTGGTAATGTCAAGTCATTGATTTATACTAATAAACCAGAAACGCTTTGGAAGCCAACATAACTCGTGTTATTGATGAAATAAGGTCTGAATTACTCGAAATTATTTTTAAAACATAAATGTCCATGAAATTATCTTTCAAATACAAGAAAAATTGGGTTCAAACTTAATTTAAATATATTTTATTTCAATTCAAAGTTCTTTTACTTTATAAAAAAACACCCGATACAAAAAGAATCTATCTTATACGACAACCCTACACAAAATAACACTACAATTAGAGCATGAATCGTGAGATACACAGGTAAAGCAAGTATGATCATCAATAACTTGAGCAACCTTTGAATATGCTGTGCGATATTACTTCCTGATGCTCTCTCACGTCGACCATTTCACGATGTAATACTAATTTCCAAAATCAGTGACAACAGAAGTCCCAATTTAGGTACTACCATTCTTCAAACATTCTCTATGGCGGCAATTTAATACTTAACAATATGTC
The DNA here is from genome assembly GCA_034642435.1 of Megalocaria dilatata. Lineage (NCBI taxonomy): Eukaryota > Metazoa > Arthropoda > Insecta > Coleoptera > Coccinellidae > Megalocaria > Megalocaria dilatata. The sequence goes on from CM067854.1 coordinate 50,411,971, forward strand.
TAATTAACATGAACCTCCAACTGAACAAGTACGGTCGATCTTCTTTAACTTCAGCCTTGGCGAAATATGGGAATACGATTTCCACCCGGATAAACGTGCCAAAAGGTCTTGCGATTAATATTTTTAGTGATAGAAACAAATTTTAAGAACCAACTTACTTCCAAGTAAGGCGCTGAAAAAATCCGTCAACGACGATATGGAAACTGGACCACTAGATTTCAACTCGACTCAGCTTAACGCGATTTCAACTGGAAATGCTGATCCATTTCCTATTCTCTTAGCTCTTTACTTCTCAGATTTCTAAAACAGTAAACAGTGAACAGTGAACTCCAAATTCAAAGGAACCTGATATGAGATCCAAAAATTATACTGAAAACTTTAAAAATTCAATCAAGATACACACAGATAACGAAGAATTTACGAAATCAAACGTCATTAACGCATTTTCTGAATATTTATCAATCAGGTCATATCAATATCGTAAGGCATTTTTCAAATGAACATTTCATAGGTTTCCTATCACGTACACATCCGTGAATTTTTAATTATAGTGGAAAATAAACGAGTCCATCTGTAACTTTAGTCCGATTAATGGCTGAAACAGTGTGCATAACCATTGTTCGCTCCATTTGACGACAGATAGATAATGAAATCCAGGTCATCGTTGCTCAAATGGCATGTTTAGGTACTGGCTACGACACTTTCACTTCGAACTGTTGAAACTTCCATATTCGATAATATTCGCAATGTTCAGTAGTTTGGCCGATGTAAAAGGAAGATTTTACAGATTCTCTAATCAGTTTTATGCGAATGAAAATGTTCGAACTGAAATAAACGTGCTCGGCTAACTGAGCACCATTTATAAAACCACAGAAAAATGTTGACACGAAGATACGATCATAGACTCAGTATCACTAATCATAAATCATTGGGTTCTTAAATTGCCGAAACACAAGTTACAACTCAGATGTAGTCTTAGTTCAAAAATTCACCATATACTATGAGAAGAAATTAGGACAGATTTCTTCTTAACTAATTGTCCGAAAAATTTGACATAAAACTAAGACCTTAATTTACCGCACAATTAATTGATCAAGAATTCAATGAAACGTATCACCATTCATCGCGATCATTAATTTTCTTCCCGATTGAAGGATTCTTCTCAATATAGATGATTAATTATCGATCCATCAGAGCATGTACACTGAAACGAAAACGATCATCTTTCGCTTTACCTACGAAGTAATGGCTCATTTAGGCGTCATTGAACTGTGTTGGGGGAAATGTGTCACATTTTATTTTTTCGAGCACGTTTCATGGCACGAATGTAACAATAAACAATGGTGAGAAGGAAGTGTGGAGAGGTATCAAGAGCAATTTAGATGCGACGGATGTACGAGAAGGCAATTAGCATCGGGGATATAGGTAGCAATGAATTTGATACAGATAAATTTAAAATTGATGGTATTTCCATAGTTTGGGTTTTCAGGTATATCAATTCGAACGATAATATGTATTAGGTCACATTACAGACGTCTTTGTTTGCATTAAAAATAAGTTTCTTCGTTTGTCGCCTGTGGCCCAAGAATTATCGCGATTATTATAAACGCTTCATATATTGTCGATTGTCAAAGTGTTGTCGAATTAATTATCTTTACTCTTATGACGAATTAATTATCTTACTCTTAATGGAATCATCATACTTGTAGTTTGGTATCATATACATTGATCCAAGATATACATTTGTTATCGTTGAAGTCTCCATGTTTTGTTTTTCTGCATTACCTCATGGTTTTCGTTGCCATGGTTTATCTTTTTCCTAGATAAACAAATTAATCATCGAGATAACTACCTCAAATTGTTTTGAAATCAACACAATACTTATAGTCGTCTTAAAATTATCCAGAAAAAAACAAAGCTCAATTGTAATCATTTAGTATGTATTTTCAATTCTTGAATTAGGAAGTATTCATCTTCTTTACTTATATAACCTCCATTCAACTGTAAACAAACGTCGAGGTATACGCCAAACTAGATCACCTCCATAATTCTCGATTATGGTAGTCTTTATTTCGTGTCGCTGCCGCTTCAACTTCAATATTCATTAGTCCCCATATGTTTTCAATAGGACTAAGATCCGGTGAAGCTGCTGGCCATGAAATGGTTGTCACTTGGTGTTCTTGCATCCAAGCTTGAGTATAGGCCAAAGTATGGTATCTTACATTATCCTGCTGATAACGCCACCTCTCTGGATATAAAGCATGCGCTTTAGAAGAAGATCGTTTAGAATGCTACAATACTTTTCACTATTAATGGTACCATCAACTTTACAGAGAGGCGTAGCACCACGCTGAGATATTGCTCACCAAACCATTATTTTGGTGAGAAATTTGAAGATTTGAACGGTAACAGGTTGTGTTGATACGATTTTTAAGTGATTTCCACTAACTTGGAAACAACTTTCATCAGATATAAAGACATTATTAAAATTATCTTCTTGAAAACGTTCACAAAATTCTATTCTTCGTAGAGGTGTCATTATAGGGATTTTTTTTTTGGTTTCCTTGTTATGTAGCCTTGTCTTTTCGGTGACATACGGACGGTTTTGAACATATTTCGTTCACAGCCGACTATCTACATATCCTATTTTATGAATGTTACAAAAAAGAAGTATATTAAAATTATGAAAAACAATAAATTCCGGATACTGTCTAGACGGGCTATAGATTATATAGGGATTAATATATTTGCTCTTGTTTGTTGTCTCAAAATACCATAACAATGAATTGATACAGCGGTATTCTGTCGTCTATAACCACGGTATTATACAGTATAAAAAACAACTAATTTATTAATTACGGGTCTCAGTATAAGAAAAATTGAATAAAAGCAAATATCATGAAAATTGAAAAATCCAAAGAATCCATTCCTTTATCCAGGAGGATGTGTTACTTATTTGAGAAAGGCCAATATTTAAAAAAAAATTATATTGAAAATTATAACACAACATATGAACCTTCCAGTAAATATTTTTAACTATATATGGCAATGAAGTCATCGAATTTATACTGGATAAATGTTACTATTTAATTTCGAATCTAAAAACAGAAACCTTTTATAAGATCTCGTATTATTTATTCGATTCGAGAAAATTGAATCAAAATGTCCCAGAAAAACTGAGTTGCTATTTCTGCATGGAATTCAAAAATATGAAGGAATCTATGGATATTGAAGAAAATTACTTTAACGTTCATTTAACTATGAACGTTAAAAGTTCCTAACATTATATAAATGTTTCTGATTTTTCTTTAAAAGATCTCTTTCGTTTCATTTTTCAATTTCGCCATTTTCTGGAAATTTTCATTATACTTTTTGATTTATTTCTTCATTAATTCTTTATATATTACCATTTAATCAAACTATATTTTCAGCATTGAAATAATATGAAATTACTTTGTAATACCTTCAATAAATATCTTACAATATTTTTTATATTTTTCGATATAAATTATTGCCTGAGAAACGCCGTTCCATGGAGGAAAAATTTCAAACTTTATCGACTGACATATAATCATCAGAATCAAAATATTAGCGAATTAATTCAATCAATTAATAGAGCGATAAAACTTTAAATTGAAATAAAACACATTTAAATTAAGATTGAAGACAAATTTTATGACATTTATGTTTTAAAAACAATTTCCGGCATATGTCTACTACGACTAGATCTGAGGAACCGCATTCGACCAGACCAATTTTGGACCAGTTTTTCGAGTAATTCAGGCCTTGTTTCATCAATAACACAAGTTATGTTGGCTTCCAAAGCGTCTATTGTTTCTGGTTTATCAGCATAAATCAATGACTTGACATAACCCCGAATAGTCCAATCAAGAAGATCGTGAAATCGGGTTTTTCGCTAATAGGGCTGAATTTATATGAAAATAATCAGAAAAAAGCGTATGAAACTGTGGGCAAAGTAAAAAAAATTTCAAATCCCGGGAAGGGGGTGAAAAAAATGAAAAACTACCCCAAAATACGATTTTTGGGTTAAATTTCGAAAATATCAAAAAAAGTTTCAACTAAAAGTTGTAGAGCATAAAATTTTAGGTCTACCTCTTTCCGACCATTTTTTCCCTAAAACGCATTCTTTTACCCCTAGGACGGTATAAAGGGTTTAAAAAATGAAAATTTAATAAAAAATGTAAAAATTGGACTGTTTGAATTTTTTTTTTCATTCTCTTAAAAAAACTATAAACAACAATCGTAGAGAAAAAAAATTTTTTTTTCATCCCTTCTATGACGAATACATAAATTACCTGTCCTTAAAAGGTTTTATTACCTGCAGGTAAAAATCTACAAATATAAATATTACATCAAAATTTATAAAAAAAATTTAAAAATCAATTGAAAAATTTTTTTTTAAATATTACCCGTTTTAAGTGAAATATTGAGGTAAATTCGTTTTCACCTCTTCAGTTTTAATAGAAGGGATGAAAAAAAATATTTTTTTCTCTACGATTGTTGTTTATAGTTTTTTTAAGAGAATGAAAAAAAAATTCAACAAGTCCAATTTTTACATTTTTTATTAAATTTTTATTTTTTAAACCCTTTATACCGTCCTAGGGGTAAAAGAATGCGTTTTAGGGAAAAAATGGTTGGAGAGAGGTAGACCTAAAATTTTATGCTCTACAACTTTTAGTTAAAACTTTTTTTGATATTTTCGAAATTTAACCCAAAAATCGTATTTTGGGGTAGTTTTTCATTTTTTTCACCCCCTTCCCGGGGTTTGAAAATTTTTTTACTTTGCCCACAGTTTTATACGCTTTTTTCTGATTATTTTCATATAAATTCAGCCCTATTAGCGAAAAACCCGATTTCACGATCTTCTTGATTGGACTACGAAGAAAATAATCTAGCGAAGCTACGTCGCATGATCTTGGAGGCCAATTAATTGAACCATTTCTCGAAATGTTATCGCCAAATCTTTCTTTCAATAAATCATTTTTTTCGGTAACAGCATGAGGTGTAGCACCATCTTGTTGAAACCAAAACACTTCTGGGTCGATACCATTCGAATTTTGATCATCGATCTGTAACGAGCACTATTCACTGTAACATTAACTCCAACATCGTTTTTAATGAAATATGGACCGATGATGCCTCCAGCGTGTAAAGCACACCATACAGTGCATTTTTCAGGATGCAATGCAACCTGCAGAACTTCTTGAGGATTGTTTTCACTCCATATACGGCAATTTTGCTTGTTCACATAGCCATTCAACCAGAAATGAGCTTCATCACTAAACACAATTTCACTATAAAAAAGTGGATCAACTTCAAGCTGTTCTAGGGCCCAATCAGCAAACAAACGACGCTGATTATGGTCAAGTGACTTTAGTTCTTGAACCACTTGGATCTTGTATGAGTGAAGACCAAGATCTTTACGCAAAATTTTTCATGTGGTGGATGCACAGAGTCAAATCTGGATCATCATTAACAATATGACTTACAGCAGCGATATTTTCTTCTGCACGTACAGTTCTTTGTCTTGTTGTTGTTGTTGCATCGAGTATAGAAAATTTTGTCCGAATGTATCGATAGTTCGACGAATAAGCTGCTCTGATGGACGATATGTAAACCATAAATTTCACGAATTCGCCGAACTTATAGAGCACTGATTTTGAAAATAAATTTCAACAATTTGTAAACGTTGTTGCGGCGTGAGTCTTTCCATGATACTTTGTCAATGCATACTGAGCAGAAATGTCAAAACAACATGGCTTCTACCTTCTGTGAAATCACAGTTATTCCTATCGAAAGATCTATCACTTTAAAAAAAACACCCGATACAATATTATTTATAAACATTATTCGTTTCTTTGAAACTCATTAGTAATATCCAATATTCATCATATTCTCACATGTTTCCCTTTTGAAAGCAGTCGAAGAAATGACCCTGAATAATTAGTGAATAGCCTAACTCTTGTGGAAGCACAGAGCAAGTCCAAACCACAGACTGAGTTCACCTTCTTCTTACTTTTGACAACAAGCAGTTTATTTCAATGTTTTAAAAAGCCTTTAAGTAAGTCTTATTTGCCTTTAATATTATATTTTCAGCGATAATGAAAATTTTTCTAGAAGTACTTAAGATTACCTCGGAGTGCAGAATAGTTTTCCAGAATTTTCATACTTAACGACAATAACCAAGACAGCCAGCAAAAGAACACAAATCCGCCACTGTCTTGATGCGATTTCAGGTGTTAACGAACTCCTGGCTCAAACTTTCTATTTCACGACATTTAACTCTAAAATCTCAACCCGTGACACGAATAATAAGTGTCGTGTTATTGAAGTTGAGGAGCAGCGACTCGAAACAGTATTCTGAAAATTTTCGAATTGTACGAGACACCCAAGTTGATTGTGGTCGTAAAACGTTAAATTCTTCTTTTATTCATTCGAATATACCGGAAAGTTTCACTAATGAATTGCAATATTGCCCAATCAATTCTTAAGTACGCTTATTTCGCATATGCATTTTTTTATATCTTTAGGGTCGATCGAAAGTTTCTCCAATTGGCTACTTTCGTCAATTCTTTCAGTTATTTCATTATGTCGTAAATGAATCCATATTATTATTGAAATGACTATGTTCTATTATAAAAGCTTTGAAATCCGTATCAAAAAATTTAAAATAATGAAACCTCACCAATAAAATGGATCGAATTCATTCACATAAGTTCAAAGTGTTCATTACTCTTCATCTCTGAACTGAATTATCATTGACGGATATGGACACTTTCCCATTTCTGCTGCATTTTGCTCAATAAAAGTCTAATATTTCAGTAAATTTGCTGGATCTTTCAATAAATTCACAGCAGGAAAAGAACAGATAGGTCGTATGTAATTATCAATGTGTTGTTATGTTCACACTGAACTGTGATTTGATATATAGCCATAGAAGCGTTTGAAGTAATCGAAGTATCAGAACTGGACTTGAAATTTCATAGCATCGAATTCATACGTATAGTCTCATATATATTTCCTTTTGCATATCTAGTAGGTTTTTGGTGAAATGTTTCTTTTATGAGTTCCATCTTCCGTGACAGAAGACTCACCTTTTAAAAACTGTAAATATTTCAAAATTTTTGAATGCGAGAACCTTCAATAACTTATTATGAAGTGTAAGCTATGGTAGTAGAAAGTTCTACAAATCGAGACAGTAACATACATCTGTATAATAATTCTATACTCAAGATACGATAAGGCTTTGTTGATCACTGGGACATATATGCAGACATGCGCACGTTTCGAACTTGTTGGTTTTTGTCAATGCAACGCAAAGCTAGTGACTATAAATCTGTCAAGTACCTATATTTGCTTTACACAGAAACACTAAGGTATTAATCATAGATAAGCACCATCAAGAGCATGCAAATATACATACGAGACATACCTTCGCAAGTTAATTCAAGTAACGAAACGTATTTCTAATATTTTCACGTTACAAATGCAGAAAAAACTTTTCTCATGCCCGAGTTAGATCATGATATGCCTTAATGCTTATAATTAGCATATTCAAATAAATTCAATAAGGATATTTGGTTCAAATCAGCCAAATTAATTTATTTGAATTTCAATAAATAGTTCTGCAGAACCCTATAAATCTCACACAAATATTATGGGGTTTCTTTCAACTTGAAAGCTACTTTTCTGGCTTTTAGACAAATTCTGAGGAATATCAGACGTCCGCAAATGACATAACCTCAAAAGTAGCTATTTTTCTGATTTCCAATTCTATAGTGAATCATTCTGACTGAATAGCTTGAAAAATCTTCTGTAATTCTTTTCCATAATTCACTATTCGAAGAGAATTAAATAATTTTTTCTATAAAAATCTGACTATCAAAACAAATTAAAATATGTTTATCTTCTACAATTTTAATTTCAAAAAAATTTTTTATCCAAAAAAAACTTTTAGAATTAAATTAATGTCTAAAACAAGCACCGCTTACATTTAATAGACGTATATAATCAAAACTCAATATATAATGTCAAATGGAATAAATAAACCAACAGATATACGAAAGTCATTAAAATTAATGAATAAATATTTAAAGGAGACAAAATTTTGTTTCTGGTCTTACCTTTAAGAACACCAATTGCCTTTTAAAAACATGAACACACTTAAAGGACTCCTCAAAGAATATAATTTATTTGAAATATTTAATATATTTAAATATTCGAATAAGTTAATTCAGAAATCTCTCAAAACATGCACTATATCTTCAAAAAACAAATATAATTCTAAGCAATCCCTTCTTCGGTCCTAAATAATATTCCAAATATCAAAATCAGAAAATTAACGTTTATCAACAACGCAAAGAAATGAATGTTTCGAAACACAGATCAACTTTATAATTCAAGATTGACCTATGTTCTAACAAAATCAAAGAACAGTGTTAGTTATTTTTAAGGCTTATTTGAATTCATTGACATTCCATAATGAGATTTATTGAAGCCAAAATATAATTATATATTATATATAAAATAAAATAGAAAGGCCTTTTACTTGATAGACGAAAGTAAGTATATTTTGGCTTCAATAAATCTCATTATGGAATGTCAATGAATTTAAATAAGCCTTAAAAATAACTTACACTGTTCTTTGATTTTGTTAGAACATAGATCAATCTTGAATTATAAAGTTGATCTGTGTTTCGAAACATTAATTTCATTACACGTGGTGCGTTGTTGATATAGGTTAGTTTTTTGATTTTGATATTTGGAATATTATTTAGGACCGAAGAAGGGATTGCTTAGAATTATATTTGTTTTTTGAAGATATAGTGCATGATTTGAGAGATTTCTGAATTAACTTATTCGAATATTCAAATATATTAAATATTTCAAATAAATTATATTCTTTGAGAAGTGTGTTCATGTTTTTTAAAAGGCAATTGGTGTTCTTAAATGTAAGACCAGAAACAAAATTTTGTCTCCTTTAAATATTTATTTATTAATTTTGATGACTTTCGTATATCTGTTGGTTTATTTATTCCATTTGACATTATATATTGAGTTTTGATTATATACGTCTATTAAATGTAAGCGGTGCTTGTTTTAGACATCAATTTAATTCTAAAGTTTTTTGAATAAAAAATTTTTTCGAAATTAAAATTGTAGAAGTTAAACATATTTCAATTTGTTTTGATATTCAAATTTCGTTATATTTCTTCTATCAAGTAAAAGGCCTTTCTATTTTAATTTTTTCTATTCAATTGTGACAGATTCCTTGAAAATGAATTCCTTGAATTCCCCTTAAAATATAATTGGTGTTATATAAAATATTTTATTATATAATGTTTCTCAACTAGAATGATTGATTATATTATTTATAATAATAAATCTTTCATAATGAGAGCTATTTATTTAACTTTCATAACTCTAGCAGTATTCTTCAAATCTTTGAAGAAATATTCGATATACAAAATTCTTTATTCGATTTCTTTGTCTCTTGAATTTTCGCTTACTGTCTCTATTTAGATTTACAATTAATTGATAAAAGAATATAGTATTTATGCTTTTTCTGAATGAGGAGGAAGTATGACTAAATTATATAATGAAGTTAATCATATAATTGAAATCAGTGAATCGAAGAGAGGAAAAATATGAAGGAAAAAAAGCTCATACAATCCAAAGAGACAGACAGGCAGTAACTGTAAAAACTGAGATTGTTTTCTGAAATATATTCTTGTTCCGTGAAACTTGCCATTGTTCTCTGAATTTCCATTTTCACACGAATTATCAACAATTAATCTGAATAATTAACAATTACTCCTGTGTGACAAGTCTGAGGAACAATTGAATTGTTTCTCAATACATTATAGATAGAAATTAGTGCAAAAAGTATATAAAACTGAAACGCTTAATTAGTTGACGAAAAAGTGATAACTTGGCATAGTCTTCATAATACAAAGCTTTCGTGAGAAATAGGGCTTTTTTTCAAATAGATCGCAGATCAATTCAATCGGTCCATTCGGCTACAAGCTCATTAGTTTTTGCAAAACCAGATTAAAAACGGTTTAAAATGAGAGGACGCTTCACATCTTAACATCTGCTTTGACGTGCCGACATTCTAATAGTTGTTAAGCGTTTTCTCATTTTAAACCTTTTTTAACCTGTTTTTATTACCTTTTCTACCTCTGTATATTCATAAATACTCTGTTCTGCTTATTGAATCTTCTGTTGTCTGAAGATGGGATAGTTAACTACCGAAACTCGGTTCACAATTAAGTGTGTAAAATATCAATTGTGATCAGTGACATACGGACGGTTTATGGAGATACTTTTATATTTCGTTGATTTCCAAATCTGTTAGCCAATTTTCGGTACCTTAGGCGCGGATTATGTTGTCCTAAGACCAATGAAGCGTTTAAATTGATTCCTTTAAACTTACGCGGTCTTCCTGAAACTGGTCTATGCCTCATGCCCTTTTTATCGTCTTTATTGTCTCATATACAGCACTTTTTCCCAGTTCAGTTAAACGCACTAATTTTTTAACGTTTCGAAAACTTATATACAAATATTCTACCTGCTTTTTTCTAGTTGCAACATTATTTCATAAATTGTATATCTGTTGACAATCAACAATATTTGGCAAATAGTGTTTCCATGGAACTTTGGCTATAGCCGACTATCAGCACAACCTATTTTATACATTACTTTTCTCTCAGAATGTTACAAAAAGAAAGTATATTAAAATTATGAAAAATAATAAACTCCGGATACTTTCTAGACGAAATATATATGTATTGGAATTCATAATAGCAACAATATATTTTCAATGTGTCATAATAGAAAATGTCAGTGGCTTTTACTTGTCAGCGCCAAATTAAACCGTATTTTGATTCATGAGAAGAGTCTACATTCAGAAAAAGTTACTTATTAAAACAGTTACCATTATCAGTCAATGTTAACAGATCTTAAGTGAGCAATTTTAATGTGAGTCAATACTTGATAGAAGTAAAATTTAAATGACTTTAAATTCAGAATTATATATTCTAACTTCTACTTTATATATTGAAACTATATACAAAAACTATCAAATTGATATCCTTATATATAATCAATATAAAATATTTTTCAATGTCTCGGAAAAAACCCTTTTACATCCCGACTTGAAGTGTATTAATACAAATGTATTAATAAAAACTATATAAGTATGTATATTAACATACAAATACAAGAAAATCCACTATTCCAAAATCATCTAAAATTATCAAAATAAAGGATAAAAAAAAAATTGAACGAGAACCCGGAACATTTGATAGCTATTTCGGCCTATATGGCCTCATCAGAAATATATTGAATTCAGTTTCAAATATATAACAAGATCAAAATTCAACTTACCAAAATAAGATAAAACATTGAACGAATAAACTTGAAGTAAGCTTTAAAGTATCCAAAATAAAACATCAACGTACTGTTACGTATAACCTCCATGTTCCATGTTTTATCTTATTTCGGTAATGCAAGATATGTCTTTCCAACAAACCAAATAAAACCAAATTTCGCCAATGGTGCACCGAAAAGTAGAACCTTCAAGAAATTGTTATCTACCTTTGGGTTAGCTGTTGAGAAACTGCTTAGAAGTGGAGGGGGTCATCTGAATGATGTGTTATTCGACATATTTTTTGAAATATTATGCTATTATTTCAAATATTTCGTAGTACCTAGATTCAACCTAAGACGTCTGATAAGGATCTTAAAATTATATAAGATGAAGTAGTGTACACTTGGTTGTACTTCCTATGATAAAATATGATATTCCCAATGAATAACGTCCGTTGATTACTGGTATAGAAATATTTTATTAAATCTTACCAGTCTTCATCGTGTCTAATAAGCCACCTACTCTGAACATGGCGGTGCATCATTATTGAATGCAGTAGAGTGACGTTTCCTAGTTGGAAAGTTAGTGAAAGTGAGGATGTACGTCCCGATTTTGCATATACTATGAGAAATCTACATGAGATGCGATCGTGCCATTCAGATGAACCCAAACTAATTAGAATCATTACACCGTTTATGCATACGTTGATATGGAGTTGTTTCGTAATGATAAAATCGTTATTGAGCTCAAAGATAAGTTTCAGTAATATAATAATGAGAAGAAGTTTTTTATTGATAGAAGAATTATTACAAAATTTTAAATTTGAATATCAAAACAGATTTACTCTGTCAGTATTCTACAATTTCAATTTCAATAAAAATTTTATTCAAAAAACATTTAGAATTAAATTAACTTCTTATAATTACAGCTTATATTTAATAGACGTATAAAATCAAAACTGAATATACAATCAAATGGAATAAATACACCAACAAATATAAATTGTCAATAAAAATTAATAAATAAATATTTGAAGGAGATAAAATTTTGTTTCTGATCTTACAATTATGAGAACTGATTGCTTTTCAAAAATACAAAACATAATTTAAGGAAATTTGAATATCAAAACTGATTTAATCTGTTAGTCTTCTACAATTTTAATTTCAAAAATTTTTTTATTCAAAAAACTTTTAGAATTAAATTCATGTCTACAATAAGCACCGCTTATATTTAATAGACGTATATAATCAAAACTCAATATATAATGTCAAATGGAATAAATAAACCAACAGATATAAAAAAAACATTAAAATTAATAAATAAATATTTAAAGGAGACAAAATTTTGTTTCTGATCTTACCATTATGAACACCAATTGCTTTTCAAAGACATGAACACATCTTAAGGACTTCTCAAAAAATATAATTTATTTGAAATATTTAATATATTTAAATATTCAAAGGAGTTAATTCAAAAATCTCTCAATCTCACTATATCTTCAAAAAACAATTATAATTCTGATAATCTCTTCATCGGCCCTAAATAATATTCCAAATATCAAAATCAAATAACTATCACTATATCTTACCTACACGTGTTAACAGGATAAATTGCTTCAAACAGACTAACTTTAAAATTCAAGATAGTCTATGTTCTTTACAAAATCACAGAAAAGTGTAAGGTATTAGAAGGTTTACTTTAAACCATTAAAATTCCATAATGAGATTTATTAAAACCTAAATATAATTATATATTATGTATAAAATGAAGTAGAAAAAGACTTTTTACTTGGTAGATATAATCTGTTAGTCTTCTTCAATTTTAATTTCAAAAAAATTTTTATTCAAAAAACTTTTAGAATAAAATTAATGTCTACAATAAGCACCGCTTATATTTAATAGACGTATATATTCAAAACTCAATATACAATGTCAAATGGAATAAATAAACCAACCAATATAAAAAAGGCAATTAAAATTAATAAATACATATTTGAAGGAGACAAATTTTTGTTTCTGATCTTACCATAACGAAACCTATTCCTTTTCAAAAATATAAAACACAACTTAAGGATTTCTCAAAAAATAAAATTCATTTGAAATATTTAATATATTTAAATATTCAAATAAGTTAATTCAAAAATCTCTCAAAACATGTAATATATCTTCAAAAAACAATTACGTATAATCTCTTCATCGGCCCTAGATAACATTTAAATATCAAAATCAACTAGCCATCACTATATCATACCTTAGAACTTAATACGTGAACTTGTTCGAAAGAGACTAACTTTAAAAAACCAGGTAGTCAGTTCGTCACAAAATCACAGAAAACTGTAAGACATTCTATGGTCTTCTTCACACCATTGACATTCCATAATGCAATATGACAGATGAAAATATGGCGTAATTACCTCAACAGCTAATTTTAAAAAAGCCGATAACTAATAACGGTAGCGGTTTGGATGACAATTCACAAAAATGAGAACATGCATATATCATTTCATAAATACATCTGGTAGAACTTAATTTCAGACATCAGAATAACAAGTGAAATGGCCTGCCTATATTATGAAGGGTATTTTGTAACATTAATAAACTTAGAGTAAAAGATTGCTAGCTGTGATTTCCACCCCTTCAATTCATTTCCTGATCATCAGTCAATTTTGTGATTACAGTGGAATTCGTTTATTATGATATCGCCTATAAAGACCAACCGCTTCCCATCAAAATAATGGTTTGGGTAGCAATATATCAGAGTGTTGCTAAGTCTCTCGGTATAGTAGATGGTACCATTGATAGTGAAAACTATTGTGACATTCTAAACGATTTTCCCCTAGAAACGGCGCATGCATTATATCCAGAGTGATCTCGTTTTCAGCAGGATAATGCAAGATGCCATACTTCGGCCTGTACTCAAGCTTTGATGCAATAACATCAAGTGACAACCATTTCTTGGCCAGCAGTTTCAACAGATCTTAGTCTTATTGAAAACATAGGGTGACTAATGAAGATTGAAAATGATTTTTCCTCAGATGGTATATTTGTTTGTATAGTTTCACATCTATTGTCCAATAAATATGAAGATTCAATAGAATGTAAAAGGTTTTTCGATAAATGGTTTCATTTTGATATTAAACAGAGTTTATATTAAGAGAAACCAATGGATGTTCATTTCATTGTGAAAAAGGTATACATTGACAATGCAAAATGATATCAGCTAAATGGCCGCCGTTTTCATGAAATTTTCCGTGACCAATTCGCACATTTGCGGCTGAATGTATTCGATAACTGTACAAATTCCATCGCTTCACGACGAACCAAAAGTGCTTTAATTTTGCAAACTGTGGCTGCAAAATTTTTACAATTTTTTTAGTAATTTTAACAACTTCAATGCGTTGTTGAAGCGTGTATCGTTCCATTTTTAGTGATGGCGTAGTGTTTAATTGTCAAATGTCAAAATATGACACCTTCAAAAGTGACAGATGCCCATATAGCGGGCTATTCAAAATGAAACATCTTATTGGAAAACCCTTTACTATTCTCAATAACTTTCAATATTAAAGTGATACTACAATAAAGTAATTTAGTCTCATTTCATGAAGAAACTTGATCTCTTTGATTCTGATAACAATTTCAATAGCGATGCTCATTTGTCACAAAGATATTCACACTTCATGTGGATGGTACATATCCCTTAGAGGAAAGTACCACGGGGCCAAGCTTGGCCCAGGCTTGGCCCAAGCATGAAGGACTCTGGGCCAAGCTTGTAAGCCAGGCTTGGCCCAGTCCTGGTATAAGTCTGGAGTGATAACGATGGGCCATACCTACTTCCCAGGATTGGCCCATGCTCTAATGCCAGGACTGGCCCATGCTTTAATACCAGGACTGGCCCATGCTCTAATGCCTAGACTGGGCCATACCTACTTCCCAGGACTGGCCCATGCTCTATTGCCAGGACTGGGCCATAATTACTCCCCAGGACTGGTCCATGCTCTACTGCCGGGACTGGGCCATATTTTGCATTTATTAAAAAACGGGATTAATAATTAGGTACGCATATAAACAGTAGCTCGATTTTTTATATCTGAATGTTGTTATATTAGCTGAATTACATAAAGTTTTTTACATTTTAATTTATAAAATACATTATAAGCTAACATCTTAATGAAAAAACAACTTTTTGAGTAATTATGAAACTTATTCATCAAATAATCTTTTTTTTTAAACTTTATTTTATCCTTATATATTTTTTTTTTTAATATAATGTTTAGTATTTAATGTTTCACTGATTATTATCTAACAATATATTATTAATTAAATATAAATATTAATCAGTCGAATTACTTAAATTAGCCAGTCAGTAGAATAAAATTAAATGATTAAAAAACAATTTATATATCTTATCTTAATCAATATTTTTATTCCCTATGGCGCTTAGCGCGTCCACCGTCTCTGTCTTTTGCTCCGGATAAAAAGGTACTAACAGCAGTTATCACCGATATTTTTTCTTGAACCGTTTGATATTTTGCCATTAAAAATTCTGCAAGCATAAAAATGATAGTATATTGATATTTCACATTTAAATAAAGCATTAACTTACTCTCCATAATTTTATAAAATTCAGTTTCTTTGAAGCTCTTTTTCCCGACGCCTTTTATCGGATAGACTAAAAACATAATGAAAACAAGTATGGCTGCCGATGGAGCGCTAAACGAAAATACTCGAATCACGCCGTATGTTACCGAACGGCTTACCCCCACTTTACACACGTTTTACATGCTTTCAAGGCGCGCGCGGTGTTATAGAGGGGGTAAAAAAATCGCACGATCTGGCCACACTGGCTGGGTTACCTAGTCTTGGCCCAAGCTCGGGTTTTCAATGCATGGCCAAGGCTGGGTCAACCAGACTCGGCCCAAGCTAGGATAATGAGAGGCATGGCCAAGGCTGGGTTACCCAGACTTGGCCCAAGCTCGGATAATCAGAGGCAAGGCCAAGGCTGGGTTACCCAGTCTTGGCCCGAGCCTGGGTTTCCAATGCATGGCCAAGGCTGGGTCAACCAGTATTGGCCCAAGCTCGGATAATAAGAGGAATGGCCAAGGCTGGGTTACCCAGTCTTGGCCCAAGCCCAGGTTCCCAATGCTTGGCCAAGGCTGGGTTACCCAGAATTGGCCCAAGCTCGGATAATCATTGGCATGGCCAAGGCTGGGTTACCCAGTCTTGACCCAAGCCCGGGTTCCCAATACTTGGCCAAAGCTGGGTTAACCAGTCTTGGCCCAAGTCTGGGTAATCATTGGCATGGCCAAGGCTGGGTTACCCAGTCTTGATCCAAGCCCGGGTTCCCAATGCTTGGCCAAGGCTGGGTCAACCAGTCTTGGCCCAAGTCTGGGTAATCATTGGCATGGCCAAGGCTGGGTTACCCAGGCTCGGCCCCAGTCTGGGTAATCATTGGCATGGCCAAGGCTGGGTCACCCAGGCTCGGCCCCAGTCTGGATAATCATTGGCATGGCCAAGGCTGGGTTGCCCAGGCTCGGCCCAAGTCTGGGTAATCATTGGCATGGCCAAGGCTAGTTCAAACAGTCTGGCCCAGGCACGGGCCAATACAGGTACGCCGAGTTTAGGCTTCCCAGTACTGGCCCAGGCATGGCCCCTTTGTCAACTCTGGGGGTTTCCTGCATGGGATTACCTACTTTTACTCCCACAAATAGATCTCGCTTGTACCTGGTACAAGTTGGCGAATGACCACGGTTGATTGTCGATACTTCTAGAACGTAATTTAATAAGGTGGCCTCCGTTCCTTATATTACTCACATAACAAACGGAATATTTTAATACGTTCGACTTCAAGGTCTTATTTCCTGTTCAGCTTCGGAGATTTTCTAATGAAATTAATGACGGTAAATATAGAACCGCCGAAGAAATCAGATAAACAAACCGTAGAATAATTGGCGATTCTTCACACGTCGATGTGAAAATTCGAAATAGTTTCGATTTTTTCATGAGAGCTAATTAATGGAATTCAAATTTAATAGTTTCGATTGAAGGTCGAAACAATAAAACGAATGGGATACATCTTCAATTGCAAATCGGTATTGCTGTGGAAACATTCAACAACTTTCACGTATAATCACGAAACCAGATAGTAAATAAGATTGATTTTGAGCTTGGACAATAGTTAGCTCATTATCTACTGTTTCATTTTGAGAAATCACGATATATTCAAAGAGTCTCATAGGATGAAGTTTCTCAGTAAAATTACAGCAGAATATTCTGCAATCATTACAAAATTACTAATATGTATGGGAGTATGATAAATATGGGGTAGTATTCATAAACTACTCCGAAGGGAATGAACAAGTTTTTTCGGTAAGCCCAGGCACAGGTCAAATTTTCAAGAGAGACATCTTTTTAACGTTAATTCTTGAAGTGTCAATCCTTAAATGACAAGGGGACTCGAATAGCATACCAATTTAAAAATACTTGGATGTTCTTCATAAAGACGCTGAAAATTTTTATATTCCGTTATAAATGCCAGAAACGGTGAATATATAAAATCCTGTCGAAATTCCAGAGGGAACTCATAACCAAAAACTTCAGTAAAAGTATGGTTTTTTCTGCACCCTATGAAGCACGAAGTACCCCATGGTTCAGTACTTGGACCGATTTTTTTTCCTGTATACATTGGATATCTCCAATTTAATTCGTTCGAAGTGTCTGCAAAAGTGTATACTGGCTCTGAATAGTGTTGCTCGGTGGGTTAAGGATTGATTGTTGCCTCTCAACATCGAATAGTGTTGTGTGTTGCACATTGGCTGCACCTAGTACCAATTTTAACAGAAATATTATCTAATGGCAACTTCGATTTAGTGCTTCAAGACATCAATCGTTTCTGGATGGTTAGCGTAACACTTATCCTCAATAGATCTCCACAGAAAATAGTCCTTTTTGTCAAAACACGAATTACAAACGTGTTGGCAGACACGAAATAACCCTTACTTCAAAATGCAAACTCTAGATAGACCATTCTTTACATTAAGTGTTGGTTAGCCAGACCATGCTTTACGAATGGAAACAAGTTATGATCAGAGGAGAAGGAAAAACCAAAGATGAATCGTTCTTCGAGAGAAGTATCAGGTGTTTTTTTAGAGTGATAAACCTTTAAATTGAAATAAAACAGATTTAAATTAGTATTGAAGCCATTTTTTTTTAATTTGAAAGATAATTTTATGACATTTATGTTTTAAAAATGATTTACGGCATATGCCCACCACAACTAGCCCTGAGGAACCGCATTCGATCAGACCAATTTTGGACCACTTTTTCGAGTAATTCAGGCCTTATTTAATCAATAACACGAGTTATGTTGGCTTCCAAAGTGTCTATTGTTTCTGGTTTATCAGCATAAACCAATGACTTGACATAACCCCAAAAAAAATAATCCAGTGGAGTTATGTCGCATGATCTTGGAGGCCAATTAATTGGACTTTTTCTCGAAATAACGCTATCGCCAAATCTTTCGTTCAATAAATCAATTGTTACGGTAGCAGCATGAGGTGTAGCACCATCTTCTTGGAACCAAAACACTTCTGGGTCGATACCATTCAAATTTTGAAACAAATAATCATTGATCATCGATCTTCAACGAGCACCATTCACGGTAACATTAGCTCTAGCATCGTTTTTGAAGAAATATAGACCGATGATGCGTCCAGCGTGTAAAGCACACCATACAGTGCATTTTTCAGGATGCAATGAAACCTGCAGAACTTCTTAAGGATTGTTTCACTGCATATACGCAATTTTGCTTGTTTACTTAGCCGCTCAACCAGAAATGAGCTCCATCACTAAACACAATTTTACGATAAAAAAGTGGATCAACATCAAGCTGTTCTAGGGTCCAATCAGCAAACAAACGACGCTTATTGTAGTTAAGTGGCTTTACTTCTTGAGCCAGTTGGATCTTGTATGGGTGTAGACCAAGATCTTTACGCAAAATTTTCCATGTGGTGGATGCACAGAGTCCAAGTTTTGTGAATGTGGATCATCATTAACACTATAACTTACAGCAGCGATATTTGCTTCTATAGGTACAGTTCTTTGTCTTGTTGTTGTTGTTGCATCGAGCAGAGAAAATGTTGTCCGAAATCTATCGATAGTTCGACTAATAAGTTGCTCTGATGGACGATTTTGTAAACCATAAATTTCACGAAGTGCTCTATAAATTTGGCGAATTGAACACTGATTTTGAAAATTAATTTCAACAATTTGCAAACACTGTTGCGGCGTGAGACTTTCCATGATAATTTGTCAATACTTACTGAACAGAAATGTCAAAACAACATGGCCTCTACCTTCTGCGAAATCACAGTTATCCCTATCGAAAGTTCTATCACTCTATAAAAAAACACCCAATATTTACCTTTCTTGAAGAACGATTTATCTCTGCCCTCCAAATAGTCATTTGTTTTCGCTGGACTCGCCAACGAGTTAGAGAACCGCTGAAAGGATTGTATTGCTCTAGAAGGACTATATTGATGAATCAAGCAGAATTTAATTGAAAATTTTGTTTTCTTCATTATACTAGGAACTCATCAGCCAATGAGGTTCATCATGTGTAATACACACCTAGTACGATTTACAAGCGCGCTAAGTCTCTTCTTTTAGAATTAAGTGCATCTTATTGATGGAACGAAAATTCACCTTGAATATAAATAGCTGATATAGCACAAATATCAAAAGTTCAAATACCACTCGTAAACGAAACAGAATTCTGGCCAATTTGAAATTATAATGAATTACTCATTTGGCGATCGAATATATATATTATTCCAAAGATGTTTCGGTCCGATTCGTCAATGATGTAAGTTGCACCGATACGTAAATCTGACAAACCAGAACAAGGAAAATTTTAATAATTCAAGAGTCGACCTAATCCATAATTCTAAGACCACTGGTTGTTGAAATTGCAAAACCACTCCAAGCTCGAATTCAGGTCGACGATGCTCGAGAAGATTAGTTGAGAGAGAATGCTAGGATTTAATAGCTCTAGGAATCCTTGTATTGTTTCTTCGAGAAAACGTGTTCTTTCTTTAATGGCAGCTTTTAAAGTCGGACCTTCAGCTGCAGATCATAAAGATTGAACTTTGAAAATATATCTCTGCGACTAAGTAGATGTTGTACGATGGTTATTCGTATGGTATAATTTTTCTTCGTAAATTTTGTAGATTCATAACATATTAGCTTTTTTTAAATCGTATATGAAAGAATTTTGTTTCATAAGTGTCTTGATAAGGACTCTTAATAAAAAAGAAATCAGAATAATCTGTAAACCTCCATCACTTGCTATTGGCCGAAATCAGTGTTAACAGTTTCACCAGGTTTAAGCAACTCATCATCGATTACACCTTTCTGATCCCATCACACACATAGCATTGTCTTCTTTCCGAAGCGATTTGGTCGTGCATGATTTTTGATGCTTAGGATTCTTAAAATGTAATATATACATATTTAATCTCCTTTCACGAATCGATTATTTTCTTTGTGTCTGTCAAGCAGCATTTCACAAGTGGTTTTTCGATTTTATCTTTCATTCAGTTCATGTGAAATCCATTTCCCCTTTTTCTGAATCTTCCCCATAGTTTTCAAACGAAAAAAGATCGCTTCCTTAGTCACATTCACTTGATCTGCGAATTCTTGTCGTGCTTGAGTATCATCTTCATCCAATAAGGCTTACAATTCATTATCTGTGAACTTTTTCAGTAGTTTTGCACGGTCTTCGTTTCTCACGTCAAAATCACCACTTTTGAATTTTTTAAATCACTCGAAACACTGTGTTTTACCAAGAGCATGTTCACTGTAAGCTTCTACAAGCACTCGATGCGATTCTGCAAATGATTACAAAAAACCAATTCAGTCCACAAATCGTAGTTCGTAGGCAGAAAACTCGACAAGGTTATAGAAAAATATACTTATGTGTGGAACTTGGGTTGTTGTGTGTTGAAAATCTTCGTCAGCCATTAGAGGGAAATGATGGCGCTGCAAAAGTGGTCTGGTGTAGTTTACTCTTAAAGAAAATATTCAAAAAGATAACGTATAGATACATTTTGAATTTGATGTCTGATATTACAGGATTTTTCCAAAATTCTTGAGAGTTGGATTTTCAAACTGATTTTTATGGGTAGGAGATTTTGGTCTACAAATCGAATTTCATTTTTTTGTAATATTGTTGGAAGTTTATTTTGAGATCAAACTGCTCTTCTATTGTATACCTACCAATAATAGATACATATCATAATAATTTATATGGGTTTTTTGATTCTGTCAATTTGCTTCACAAAGTCAGCTTAGTAAGTCTATATTTCAAAAAATAATATTTAAGTAATATAGCTTGCTAAAAATTTCTTTGATTTTGTGAAAATTCTTGAAGCTTTACTGTAGAATTAAAGCAGGGCACCACTATTGTCCATATAAACTTGAATACTTTTCAAGCGTTCTTCAGACGTTATTATATTGAAGCTGAGAATTTCCAGAATGAAGTGAATTGAATTATTATTTTGTTGATTTTTGAAAATTTGCAAAACTTTTGTGTAAAAATGAAGCAGGGTATCACTATTGTCCATATAAACTTGAATACTTTTCAAGCGTTCTTCAAACGTTATTATATTAAAGCTGAAAATTTCCAGCATGAAGTGAATTGAATTTTTATTTCGTTGATTTTTTGAAAATTTTTGGAGCTTTACTGTAGAATGAAAGCAGGGCATCACTTTTGTCCATATAAACTTGAATACTTTTCAAGCGTTATCCAAACGTTATTATATTGAAGCTGACTTGAATGTTCAAGTATTCAGACTCGAGGCTTACTTTGATGATTGTTCATGTAATTTTATAATACTAGATGTAGTCTCAATTAATTAGGAATTCTCAATAAACTGTTGGTTAATATTGAAATGCTACCATATGAATGAAGTAAGCAAAAATATACAAAGAGTTTTTTCCCTTTCTAGGCATATGTCAAACATGTGTACGCCTCTGTTCAGGTGGCTAAGATTGTCGCTGTCACAGTGGTGATGTGCTCTGTCATCATTGGATTCTTCATTTTGGCCTCAGCATACATCACAGCCAATGCTTCCTGCAAACAACTAGAGCAAGAAATAGAACTTCTTGGAGAGGTGGCTGATAGATTCCAACCTCCACTGCAGCCTGAAGCTCTTGTACAGGTAACGAGAAAAATGCGAATTAAGAAGTCTTTTTTCCAAGCAATTATTCTGCATTAGTAACGTAAAAATACCGAGAATACATTTCTTTACTTGTATGTCTTGTATGTATTTTGCATACTCTAGATGGCGCTAGTGTACTATTAATACCTTAGAGCCTCTGTGTATAGTGAATATAAATACTTGACAGATTTGAAATCACTAGCATACATAGCACTGACGAAAACCAATCAGTTTGAAACGTGCGCATGTCTGCAATTTGCCTCTGTGATCTACAAAACCTTGTCGAGTTTGTTTGACTATAGAATTGTTATACAGATGTATGTTACACTGTCTTGATTTCTAGACCTTTCTATTACCATAGATCCATACTCCTTATTATTAATTTTTGCTACAGATCACCCGAATTAATTTATTTGAACAAAGAATACCATCTAGCAGTCATGTTCCTTTAGGTTATATCAAAGAGTGACAGCTCGTTCATAAAAAATAAAGGAGAATAATGCGATATAAAATCAAAATCACAGATGCAGATGAAATCTTTCATCAAACACATACACTTGACAATTTGAATCTATTTAGAATTTTAAAATTCCAATTACTATACAAAAGTACATAATGAAACTGTAAGTAAGTAAAAAACATTTTTACGTATAAATAATTACAAATTTATGAGTCTTGCTTCGTTGGTTGAATTAACAAATTAAAAATTGAAATATTCTGAGAACCTTTACCAAATGATTAATATTATAATATAATGTGTTTCTCATACATGCTGTTAATTTGATTTCAATAACTTCGTAAAGGTTACAGACTAATATTCAAAATAATTTATCAGCAACCTTCATCATTGAAATTTTGATTAAGAGATAAAAACCTTCGTATTTGAAGTATGAGAATTTGGATTAACGTTTCAATAAATGTGCTGATTCGTGTATTGCTCTAGAACATATTGTATTCTAGTTCCAGGGAACTATCTTTTGCCCAAATGTCTGTAATTTTCGAATTCAAAGCCGAAAATGGTATTTAATAACTAGGTTGGACTCACCGATGAAGAAAAAGTTTCGCATTTATTCACGTTTAGAAATGTTTCATATTTTATCCAATATTTTAGTGCAATTTCTCTATTTTCAAAAATGTTAACTAAAATATTCTTGAACTATTGAAACGTTGAACAGATGAATAATTCGTGGTCAAATCCAATTCTGTGGCTCCACCTAGCCATTTGCAAGCGTGATTACTTTCTGAAGAAACAATTTTGAGACTTGAAATTTGCAAATTGAACTAAATTAAGAGGATCGTTCAGGAATTGGCAAAATTAGCCCATGAGCTCTAGAAATATGATGAGTATCTTCAAAATTTCAAAAAAACGAACACGCTCACAGATATGAATATCTATCCGTATTTCTTTGCAAAATATGCATGAATTTTTTCGAATGAAAATAATTCAGGTTGTAGTAACTAATGGGTGATTGAAGTGTAATTTTTCACGTCCTCCTATGAATAGCTTGTGCCTCCAATAACTAATATAATCAGCTTAATAGATATAAAGGCCCTCATTCAACTTTTTGCGCGCTTATTCTAAGAAACAGCAAGTTGTTTGGTTTAAATATTTGTAAATTTCGAATTTTGAGCCAAAAAAGCTATTAAGATATTAGGGTGGATATACTCAAGAAAACTCCTAGGCCAAAAGTAATTCTGTCTGGCTAGTCAGTCCATAAATACTCTAACTTTTGCAAGAAAAGAGAGACTTGAAACTTCTAGAAAGGTTTTGGACCTAAACATCTCAGTTCAGTTTGTTGATGGACAAAATACGTATATTCAATGATTCCCCAATTATTCACATGAAATTGACTTTCTGATGACAGAACACAGAATTTGTCATTAATAAGGAGTACGAGTTATGGTAACAGAAAGTTCTAGAAATCGAGACAGTGTAACATACATCTGTATAACAATTCTAAACTCAAACAAGCCCGATTAGGTTTTGTTGATCGCTGGAACATAAGCTGACTAGAGCATGAGAAAAGTTTTCTGCACTTGTAACGTTAGAAAAATCGGGAATAGTTCTTTTGCTTGAATTAGCTCGCTAGGGTATGTTGTGTATGTTCATTTGCGTACACTAGATGGCGCTAATGTATGATAAATACCTTGGTGTTCCTGTGTAGAGCGAATATTTGGTGCAGATCAGCCGAATTAATTTATTGGAACAGAATTATACGTTTCTATTCATCATATATAGCTTCTTCAAGAAGTTTTCAAGAAAAATGGACTGTTAAACGTATTTCTGTATCCTTTGGCATAATAATAACATCTACCCACAAAAATGAACGAGTGCGTCAAACTTATGGCCAGACAATTATTAATTTTTAAGACTGACTGATGACTTCATGATATTGTATAATCATTTTATGTCAAACAAATCCCATTCACGTTTTTTAACCGTTTCAAATTCAACTGCAGTGAATAAGTTATATAAGTGGTTTTTTTAATCACTTACTTGCATTCTGGTCGTACACGGGATAAATAACAAACAAGTCAAATTCGTACACTATTAGTTGTAGGTTAACAACCTCAGGAAGTCATTACTAATTACCGAGAAAGTCTTATATAATTGAGAAGGATACGCCGCCTTGTGGTGAGGTTCCTTTGTTTTGTTGTACCTGCGGACACGACGCGATCAGTTCCGGAGTCGGTGTGTCAAATACTGATCAGAATACCTAATATTCGGTAGTTGAAGAAATGTTAATATGGAAATGTAGTTACACATCATTTGATCAAACGGATGGATAAACAGTTACAATATCAAAACGACCCGTTCTAATTGCAGGTAAACTAAGAGTTTTCACACAAATCGACGAAATAATTGGATTTCTGACTGAACAATTGAAAATACCTATTAGTTTCAAACCTTTCAGGGAGGTTTGTGAGATACTTCTTTGATTCAAATATCGGAGAAGGTATTAAAAGTATAAATAAGTTTTTGCGATTTTTGTCGAGAATTGAAGCTTTATTGTGAAAAATTGAATATGTATTCAAGTTCAAAGTATTGTCCGTCGCTAACTACTACTTCTTTCCATCTTTCTGCCAATTAACGGAAAGAGCCGACTTTTTGGCCGCCATTCATGCATCGATTGATTTTTTGACTTCATCGACCACATTTCGAGCCCTAAGAGACTCTCCCGTTCTGAGAGTTAGTCAAAAGGTTTGGTTGAAGACAAGACCTCGACCAGACACTCTCTCTTAGTGAACCATAAAGCACTAAAGGACTGGAAGTGAATGTATTATCTACGTTATTTGTAGATTAGATGATAATTTGTGAAAAGTGAGCCCAACAGTTACCTGTAAAAGTGAACTCAGTGCAAGTGAACAACGGTGAAAAAGCTCAAAGAAATATTATTTCACAAACAAGATAGTGTTTTCACCGCAATTAGAGTTCAAAATACGCCGAACCACCTCCCTCAATTTGGACAAACAATCCCAAAATTGTAAATTCGTAACATGTATTTAGGCTGCAATAGAACATTAGAGTCTAATATACATCCCTCTCTCAACCACATTTGAAGTATGCTTCACCTAGAATTTGCATACTAATTGGTTAACGTTTAACTTACGAAGAATTCAAAAAGGTATATCTACATACCAAGCAATTCTTTACAACAACTGAAAAGTCATTGGCGTGGCATTATAATTTTCAGTGTTTTGTAAGTTCACGATTTACAATACATCGAATTTTTCTGCACAAGCATAATAAATAAGGTTGTAGGCGTCTTTATTAGCAGTTTGAACGGAGAAACGCCTGGTATGACCTGAATCTACCATCAGCAAATGAAGAAGCACCTCTCGCTTTCACCATAGGTTGTCATCATGCTAGCCAGTGGCGCTTCGTCTTAACTGTTTATACTCGAATTCATGCAATTATCGGAACAATAGAAACACAACAATTCAGGGGCTTAAACGGACCCATGGAGCTGTCAATTGAAGTTGAATAAATTTTACTGAATTCCAGCACTAATAAAGCTTGTCTTAAATTTAAATAACATTTTGGACAATTTTCTGTGATAGTTTAGGTTGTAGTTATTATCTGAGCTCGACCTGAGTATTTGAGTGAAAAGCACTAATGTGAAGTCAGTGAAGCTTTTGCGCGCGTATTTATTGGAAATTTCAAATCTGTGAACAATTTCCCAAAGAAACTGTATTATTCAGCCATAAATAAATTATTTGAATAGAGTGAGATTTTTCCTTTTCGTTGTTTGTAAGCACAATTACTCCAGAACTAAAATAAGGGACGAAAATGACCTTAAAGTATAGAGTGTTTTTTTTAGAGTGATAAAACTTTAAATTGAAATAAAACACATTCAAATTAGGACTGAAGCCAAATTTTTTTTTATTTGAAAGATTTTTAGAAGTGAAGAAATTTCTAGAATTTACGGTTCGACTAGTAGCAATCAGAAAAACTTAATATTCAGATTTCTATCGATTTGCAGGCTTCTCAGGTGCAATACTTGTAGGTTGACTGCATCGGTAACCGGCCATATTTCTTTCGTTTGCGTGAAATCACTGCTGCGGAAACTTTCGCAATCAACCGTGTTCGTGCATACCGATAATGATTACCATCCTTTCGCAAACTTCTCCTCAACATCAAAGAGTTGTCAGGTTCGTTTACGTCACTAATGCAACAGGATGTTACTTATGAATGGTAAATATCTGCTCGTATGTCCTCGAAAATTTCAATCGTTGTAACACTGATCGGAAGCCACTTCAAATGCAGAAAAATTATTGGAAAATCACATAGCATGTCATATTCAATGAAGAAAGAATTTTCTGCAATCTGAAAATATTTTAATATACAAAATCATCATATTAAGCGATGAAGCTCATTTTCACCTTAGGGAACTATTTTTTGTGAGGATTCGTTAAGGACAAGTGTTACGCTAACCATCCAGAAACCATTGATGCCCCGAAATGTGAAATCGAAATTGGCATTCATGAGATTGAACTTTAAAAAAATACCCATTAGTTTTTTGTTTATACCCGATCAAAAATGCAAATTTTGAATGGCCCATCCCTTATTTTTTAAGCTTAAATTGCTTTATCAATTTTGTGAATGTTACATTCCGTTGATGACAGCTGAAAATATGCCGAAGTTTATTATTTTCTTGAAACTTAAGAAATCCTCACAGATTAAAAATGAAACAGGATAAGAGCTTTGAACATTTATCTTCGTTCCTCTGTAAATTATGATATTATATTATTATAAATCCTTTGAAAAAGTGTGTGAAATTTTCAGGAGAAGTTGATATTATTAATTATCTGCGAAAATAATAAACAGAAAAGAATAATACCCGACCTACTTTTATGAAACTTTCAGTATTGGATATATTAGTAAAATTAACATTCCGGCAATTAAAACTTAATAATTATTAACATTTTTGTAAAATTGCATGGATTTCAAGTCAACGTTACGAATAAATTCACAAAACTGGTAATGCTTTTACCACTTCATATTATTAGAAGATGTTCCAGTATTTCATTCACGAAAGAACAATCTTGACAACCTGATGACTCTTTAACGTTTTCGAGTTCGCAAACAGAAATTTGGAAAGTGCAAATATAAGGTGTGTATTAAGATATTTGCATATTGTTGAAAAGTTTGTTGGAGAAGATAATGGAATGGTCGGTCGACCAAGAACGCGAAAGATATTTTGAATTTATTTTGGTATTCATGGACAATTCAAATTGATTTTTTAAAAAAAACTTTTAGAATTGAATTAATGTATTATAATAAGCACTGCTTATATTTAATAGATGTACAAAATCAAACTTCACTATACAATATCAAGTGGAATAGCAAACGCAACAAAAATAAATCGTTAATTAAAATTAAAAATAAGTCTTATCGAATGTTTAGTTCCAAACATACGCTCCTGAACTCGTCAGACAGGCGTGGTACGTACGTTCTGCCTGTAACAAACATTTGACGAAATGTTTAGTTTCTGGTCTTATATTTATGAAAACTAAATCATTTTCAAAAATACACAACCTAATTTTAAGAACTTCTCCAAAACTAATTTATTTGAAATATTTAATATGTTTAAATATTTAAATAAGTTACTTCAAAAACTCTCAAAAACATGTAGCACATGCTCAAAAACAATTAGAATTCAGACAAGGTCAGTTCAACTTTATATTTATTAGATAAAATCAATTAAAAATAAATAAACTTGTAATCTTACCAAACAATTTCTGGAAACTCTGTGAATGCAATTCAAACTAGGTCTAATATCCAAGGTACTCTATGTTCTATGCTTAACACAGAAATCACACAAAGTTTATATGTTAACATAATCTTTAGAATTTCATCATAAAACTATCTTTTTTAAAATATTCAATATTATTGGATATCTAACCTAAGTTACTTCTTAGAAAATCTCAAGATATGTAAAAACATTACTAAAAACAAGTTTTAACCAAGAAGCTCTCTGAATTGTCAAAGGTGAGAAAACATTTTTTATTGATTGATGTTATATTTTATTGAATAATATGATTGAGTACTGACGAAGCAAAGTCTCTCTTAAAATTTGTTTTTTAATAATGTTTTTACATATCTCGAGATTTTCTAAAAAGTAACTTAGATATCCAATAATATTGATACTGAATTGTTTCAGCCGTTACTATTTGGTAGTTGATCATAATTAAAACAAATTGTAGAAATTACTATGTTTTACTACCAAAAAATATATATTACACATTTTCTTGTGACTCGAGTTTCGGAAAATGAACAGTGGTATCTAAACAAAAGTGATGAATATTTTGAATATTTCAACAGATTCTCGGTAACACCTAATAATGGTACAGAGGTTTACAATCGGAACGTGATAAAAAACCGGGTTAAAAAAGAAGGGCCTTCTAACAGATATCGGAATGTCGGCAATCGTCAAAGAATGTTGTTAAACAGATGGTACCCATTTAAATATCTCAAATAATTTTTGGGGTTACATAGCTCCGTACAGTCATTCATTATTTTTACATTATTTTGTTGTATATCTCAAATATTTGGATTTACAAAGCTCCGTACAGTCATTCATTATTTTTTACACTTATTATTGAAATTTTCAAATTCGTTCACAATGAAAATAATGTAAAAAATAATGAATGATTGTATGGAGCTTTGTAAGTCGAAATATTCGAGATATACAACAAAATAACGTAAAAATAATGAATGACTGTACGGAGCTATGTAACACCAAAAATTATTTGAGATATTTAAATGGGTACCATCTGTTTAACAACCTTCTTTGTCGATTGCCGACATTCCGATATCTGTTAGAAGGCCCCTCTTTTTTAACCCGGTTTGTTATCACGTTCCGCTTGTAAACCTCTGTACCACTATTAGGTGTTACCGAGAATCTGTTGAAATATTCAAAATATTTATCACTTTTGTTTAAATACCACTGTACCACTGTTAGGTCTTCAGTTGTCTGATGATGGGTTAGTTCATTTCCCGAAACTCGAGTCACAAGAAAATGTGTAATATATATTTTTTGGTAGTAAAACATAGTAATTTCTACAATTTGTTTAAACAATAATATTGAATATTGTAAGTAAGATAGCTGCTTGAGATTGTGTTAAACATTTTTGGAAGATATCTGTTTTCATAAGAGGGATAAGCAGAAACAAAATTTTGTGTACTCAAAATATTTAATTTATAGGATTTTTGTTGACAATTTATATTTATTGGATTTTGTTATATCATTTGGATGTCTTATAATGAATGTGTATTTGATATGTCGTTTGATATAAGTGGTACATATATGACATTAATTTAATTCCTGAAGTTATAATATTAAATATAATTTTTTGAAATTAAATATGTGGAAGGCTAACAGAATATATTAGTAAATATTAAAATATTTAAATAATTCTATTAAATCTTCATCTTCCATGGACAATAAACGTGAAAGTAGAAACATTGAGATATACACCAATTGAGAAGAAATTAATATTCTTTTTTATTCACACCAGTTTAAAACTTGCCTTAGCATATTGCAGCAGTTATGTATTCTTTCGATAAGGTTGTCACGAGTTTCAATTGGGGTAGTATACACCATTTCTTCTGAAACACCCCAAAGGAAAAAGTCTAGAGGTGTAAGGTCGGGACTTCGAGCAGGCTATCTAATGGGTTACTAAGAATTACTAAGAAGTAAAAAAATTTCGTGGATATTTAATTGAATTGTTAGGTTGATCTGAGGTTTGGACTGTCACTTCTTAAGCCTCTATTCTTTCTGGAAAAGTGATTTTCTTGAAGTGTAGTTACTTTTTACAGCTTTACCCAAGCTACCTACTAGCTTGGTAATAGGGAGATATACTTTTCAGGAAAGAGAAATAGAACTTTAAATGAATCAACAGGGCCTCCAGTTTTGAGATTATTACCTTAACATTTCATAGAAAACCATTAGCAATTACATGAAAATTTGTAAGCATTCATTAATAGTAATACTGGATTGAAATTTCCTTTCAAATTGATTTGATGAATATATGTAGTGTAATTACGAATTAAATATTTGTTCAATTACCGTGTATATCCGCTCTATTTATGTGAAAGTTGAACTCTCGTTATGACAATAATTATAGTTCCAATTCAAAATATTATAAACATAATGTAAGCGGTTCCTCTATTATTTTTATGTGGCTAATATGAGTTAATTGATTTTGACGTGAGAACAAACAGCACGATATACACATAAGGAATGTACCGTTCTTTACTGATACCTATAATTTCTGCTTTCGTTACAGGAAGCCCCACAACCTGTTAGACCAAAGACTGATGAATTGAAAGCAGAAGAATCCCAAAGTAACGTGAAGTCGATAGAAAACAACAGCATCTCTGAAAATGATTCCAATGATAGTGATGACGATAACTCAGAAGAAGGTGAGTAAAACATTAAATAAAATTTGAATATCAAAACAGATTTAATCTGTTAGTATTCTACAATTTTAATTTCAAAAAAAATTTTATTCGAAAAACTTTTCGAATTAAATTAATGTCATAAAATAAAATAGAAAGGCTTTTTACTTGATAGAAGAAATATAACAAAATTTGAATATTAAGACAAATTGAAATATGTTTATCTTCTACAATTTTAATTTCCAAAAGAATTTTTTATTCAAAAAACTTTTAGAATTAAATTAATGTCTAAAACAAGCACCGCTCACATTTAATAGACGTATATAATCAAAACTCAATATATAATGTCAAATGAAATAAATAAACAAACAGATATACGAAAGTAATTAAAATTAATGAATAAATATTCAAAGGAGACAAAATTTTGTTTCTGGTTTTATCTTTAAGAAATACTACTTGCCTTATAAAAACATGAACACACTTAAAGGACTTCCCAAAGAATATAATTTATTTGAAATATTTAATATATTTAAATATTCGAACAAATTATTTCAAAAATCTCTAAAAAATGTGCACTATATCTTCAAAAAACAAATATAATTCTAGATAATCCCGTCTTCAGCCCTTTTTCAATATTCCAAATATCAAAATCAAAAACATAACCTACATCACTCACGTGTTAAAAGACTTAAGCTTCGAACTTTTTTTTGTTTTTTGAATAAAAAATTCTTTTGGAAATTAAAATTGTAGAAGATAAACATATTTCAATTTGTTTTGATATTCAAATTTTGTTATATTTCTTCTATCAAGTAAAAAGCCTTTCTATTTTATTTTATATATAATATATAATTATATTTTGGCTTCAATAAATCTCATTATAGAATGTCAATGAATTTAAGTAAACCTTAAAATAACTCACTTTGTTCTTTGATTTTGTTAGAACATAGATCAATCTTGAATATATAGTTGATCTGTAGTTCGAAGCTTAAATCTTTTAACACGTGAGTGATGTAGGTTATGTTTTTGATTTTGATATTTGGAATATTGAAAAAGGGCTGAAGACGGGATTATCTAGAATTATATTTGTTTTTTGAAGATATAGTGCACATTTTTTAGAGATTTTTGAAATAATTTGTTCGAATATTTAAATATATTAAATATTTCAAATAAATTATATTCTTTGGGAAGTTCTTTAAGTGTGTTCATGTTTTTATAAGGCAAGTAGTATTTCTCAAAGATAAAACCAGAAACAAAATTTTGTCTCCTTTGAATATTTATTTATTAATTTTAATTACTTTCGTATATCTGTTGGGTTATTTATTTCATTTGACATTGTATATTGAGTTTTGATTATATACGTCTATTAAATAGGAGCGGTGCTTGTTTTAGACATTAATTTAATTCTTAAAGTTTTTTGAATAAAAAATTCTTTTGGAAATTAAAATTGTAGAAGATAAACATATTTCAATTTGTTTTGATATTCAAATTTTAAATTAATGTCTACAATAACCACCGCTTATATTTAATAGACGTATATAATCAAAACTTAATATATAATGTCAAATGGAATAAATATGCCAACAGATATAAAAAAGTCATTGAAATTAATGAATAAATGTTTAAATGAGACAAAATTTTGTTTCTGATCTTACCTTTAAGAACACCAATTGCCTTTTAAAAACATGAACACATCTTAAGGACTTCTCAAAAAATATAATTTATTTGAAATATTTAATATATTCAAATATTCGAATAAGTTAATTCAGAAATCTCTCAAAACATGCACTATTAGGGTGTGTCAAAAAAATCGAATAATTTATTTTTGACCTTATACTCTGAAAAATAGGTTCGTAGACACCTAAAAAGAATTCTCTCCAAGTATGAGCTCTTAATTATTACAGGAAGGTCCTCCGCTTTGCGGGTTTCTATTTTTTTCGAATAATCAGATAAAAAAAATTATATCTCGCTTCCAACTGCGTGGAAAAATATTCCGTGGCATAGACTTTGTAAAAAATTGAATGCTTTATAAAAGAGGTCTCTTATGATTTTTTCAAAAACTCAACCGATTAAAAGATATTCATAGTTGAAGTTTGACTATTTTAAGGAAAATATTCGTTTTTATTATAAATTTTAAAAGTCGATGAAAAAAAATTATTTCGAATTGCGGAACTCACGATTCTGTAGGAAATTTACTGCTCTACAAAAATGGTATCTTATGATTTTTCGATTAAGTGAAGCCGTTACGAGATATCTATCGTCAAACATTAACGAATATCAATATTTCCAGTTTTTGATCAATAATTCGATAAATTTCAATTTAAATTATTAGTTTCAGGAAAATTTACATAAATTTAAATTTCTATCATAAAAGTCACTCCTTCAGGAATTATTTGTTCAAAAATTCATTGAGAAGTTTTTGTTCTAATGATATTTATGTAAGCTTTATTTGTAATAATTTAAAATGTCATTTGCATTGGCATTTCATATTATAACGGTTGTTTAGTATGTATTTTCAAATTTTATTCTACCAATTATACATGAATTTTTTTGTGATAGAGGCTTTTTGTTCTGAATTACATTACTTCTGTTGGTACTCTAAAGCTAACGCCACCTATGTTCTTTTTCTTAACTATCTCCGTTGTCTACTCGTTTATCACTACATTTTCAGTGCTCCAAAAACTTATCATTTTGTATACATGATAAAAACAATTTTTTCGAAATAAGTCATTTTCTCATCATATAAATTTATTTATTATCAATAATTCTACAATGAATAACGAAATCTATTATAATTTCTTGTTTTGATGCAATCAAACAAGCTCAAGACTGAAAACAATATTAAAAAAATTGTTTATAACATTTCTTTATCCATCAAAACTCAAATTTATGTAAAATTTCCTGAAACTAATAATTTAAATTGAAATTTATGGAATTATTGATCAAAAACTGGAAATATTGATATTCGTTAGTGTTTGACGATGGATATCTCGTAACGGCTTTACTTAATCGAAAAATCATAAGAAAACATTTTATAGAGCAGTAAATTTCCTACAAAATCATGAGTTTCACAATTCGAAATAATTTTTTTTCATCGACTCATAAAATTTATAATAAAAACGAATATTTTCCTTAAAATAGCCAAACTTCAACTATGAATATCTTTTAATCGGTTGAGTTTTTGAAAAAATCAAAGTCAAAAATAAATTATTCGATTTTTTTGACTCACCCTAATGCACTATATCTTCAAAAAACAAATATAATTCTAGGTAATCACTTCATCGGTCCAAAATAATATTCCAAATATCAAAATCAAATAACTATCACTATATCTCAACTTACACGTTTTTGCAGGATGATTGCTTCAAACAGACTAACTTTAAAATTAAAGATTGTCTATGTTCTAACAAAATCACAGAAAAATGTGTAAGGTATTCTTAAGGTTATATTTAAATTATTGATATTCCATAATGAGATTTATTGAAACCCACATATAATTATATATTATATATAAAATAAAATAGAAAAAGGCTTTTATCAAAACAGAACTGTTTTGATATTCAAATTTTCTTATTTTTTTTCTATCCAGAAAAACCTTTTTCTATTTTATAAACCATTAAATGACTGAATATGAAAAAGAGGTTTAACGTACCACGTGTTCTGGATTTTACTCAAAAGTATCTTAAAATTCTCGACACATTTCTCTCTACTTATTAATCATAATTGCTTCACGCAAGATTTTCTTCTGTGATTTTCAATATTCAAGGTCTCAAAGACCAGAGTGATTCGCTATAAATTTCAATTTTATGAAATTTCTTGAGAACCTTTTCAAATGAAATTATAAAAATGCCTTAGAAAACACTGTTTCTGTTTAAGTAGACATATTATGGATTTTCACGAATTTTTAATGTTATTTAATACAACAATTGCTTATATAAAAGGTTTCAGCAGTAGGGTTTCTAATGGTTCTAAAATGAGAATTAAATCTTCAACAGAAAATAGAAATAATTCAGCTTAGATGTTGAAGAATAATAAAGAAAGGAACCCCAACTTTTCCAAATCGGGGATTTATCCAATTAAATGTGATGATACATATAGGACAGACAGGCAGATGTTTACAACATTGAATCAAGGAACATAGAATGTTCCTTGAATAGAATCATAGAATGTTTGAAAAACCAGATCAAACGGTTTTGCAGAACATTGTATAGAAAATAATCTTTTTTTTTAACGAGGAAGATGTCAATTTACTATATAATGTTAATAAGGGTAAAATGGACTATTTGGCGATTCTTTCGATCAAAAAAGCCATTGAGAAAAAGGGGAATTTAACAAATTCCCAACTACTCTTTGACAACACCCCCATATTGGATGCTATTATTTTTAGCGCCATAAAAACACACAGATGTCCTAATGTAATGAAAGAACCTCTTCAATTTTAAGTTTAGTTCCTTTTTGTACTCCTTTGAAGATGTTCGAAACACAGAAATACGTGTGAGGATTCTGAATAAGTTGTGAAACAAAAACTGTGTGAATTTGTTCTAAATATGAATGATTTTATCAATTTTTCAAACAATATCGATAGGGAGTTTGCCTAAATTGACAATATATACTCTTAGTTGATCCGCCATTTTTGTTTCAAACATAAACATTCTTCGAAACAGTGCATACCTAGTTCTGTCATATAGCAAAGAGAAACAATTGGAGATCTTCACAACCATGTACTTCCAAAGAGTGCCTGATTTACTCTTCTACTTATCGCTTCTTCTTCCACATTTAGTAAATCTCCTTTTGTTTTTTTTTAAGACACTAATGAAAAGACTGTACATTTCAAACTTCCCCTCCAACTGGACTTCGACGAATTGGCTGGAGCCCTCATAGAGAAGAATCAGCGTTCTAAGATGAACTGCATCGTGGAGAAGAAGAAGGCAGAACAATTAGTGGACCATCAGCCAAAGACCGTTGCTTTACCTTTCGGACTGAACTTGACGACCGACCCTCGTTTCGAACGGGTAACAGGAGAAAGAATGGCTATCTTCTGCGAGAGTGGAACCGCACAAAGGTAAGATGAATAAAAAAATTAATTATATAAGTTTAGAATGGTTTAATAAACCAAAAAAGAATTAGAAAGAATTTTGTTCTTCTAATACATTTAAATATTAATGTAATTTTTCATTTGGTTGGCGAAAAAACTTCAACCAAATATAGAATACTGAACATGTAATCTCAAGCTTCATTGTAGACTGTCTTGAGGTGAAAAAATTCACATCTTTTCTGGCATCACTAATTAATGCCTACGAATCATCTGCATTTATGACTCTCAAAAAACACCCCATACATTAATCACTCATTAAGACAAGTTAAGACAAACCTCTACAATTACCACATGAGAATCTTATCCACCTTTACGCCTTTAGATCGAGCGGTAATTGTGTGCCAGAGGATATTATGCATTTTAATTGATGCTCTTAATCATCTGTGAATCATAGTTTCATTACCAAGTCAAGTGAAGAGAAATTAAACGCAATAGAGTTCGTTCTGATTGTTCCATGTCTGTCTAAGTACTTTCTAATGTTCACTTTAAATCGCCATTGTTGCGAGGTGTATAAATTTCTCCTGTTTCCTTTCACAATTGCATCCTTAGCGTGATTTGCGATTTAAATAATGGTGCATTGAAAAGCGTTCATCACTTGTTTCCATTCGAATCTAGACAATGAGTTCACCTATGAAACCTTGTTTATTTAAATGAGTGGTTGAAAAAAGGTTTCACCCTGTCATCTTCAAATATGTAAGACATTTGCGAGGCAGATTGCAAATTTTTTATAATGGTTGACCTTTGTTCTTCATCTTAAAGGTTTCCTAATAGGTGAAGTGGAAGTCATATTTAAATCTTAGGGTCTAACAAAGAGATATTTCATTTGAAATTAAGAGAAGAACGCAGTTTTTCTGTAAAGGATAATATATTTTTCATTCAATCCAAAGAACAAACTATAAGGTTAATAATATCTGCTAAATGTCCTTCTCGACTGTTCTAATAAATGGTCATTCTTTATATGAAAACTTCCATCCTGTTTTCTCATAATTGTGGCTCAATTTCGCATAATAACAGCTCCTATGTTGACTTTCAGCGTTTGAATCTTTGCTGCAACATGTGCTAGATCTTGTCTTTGAAAAAATTCCTAAGTTGAATGAAAAGTCAACATATAACAAAAATATTGATATAAAATTTGATCAATTAAATTATACATTTACCAGCAGTGAGGATTTCAAAAACTATTTCGAAGCAAAAATTCTATTCAAGTGTTAAATTAGTGAAGAACGAAACGAAAAACTGCATGAAGAGTATTGCTCACATCAATTTTAATGAAGATTTCATATACGAGTACAACTGAAAAGAGAAGAGAGATTCGATATTTGATTGAAAAATTTGTTCTTTTATTCAATTCCGATGCTCCAGCATCTGTTTTGTTGAGTTTTTAATTAAAAGTGTTTCTTTTTCAGCGCCAGTCCTTCCAAGAATCACCAGGAAGAAAACAACGAAGATGAAGATCAAGACGAAGAGACTATCATGATTCAACCAGTAATGATTCCTATTCCCCAGAGCCATTACCCAACACATATGGCCCAACAGATGGCACCTCAACAAACCGTTCATCAACGTTTCGTTCCTCAGCACATGCTTCCTCAGCAAATGGTTCCTCCCCACATGATGACCCCTAGAATTATCCAACAACAATATCCCCAATATCAACCCCAACCACAACAAATCCAAGTTCAAGAGCACATCATGGTACAACCTCAACAAGTATCACAACAGTTCAGATCTTTCCCACCTCCACCACCACCAATGGAAACAATGAGACCACCAATGCCCCATCCTCAGATGGTCCAAGAACAACAACCCAACAATGATTTCCCTCCTAGCACCGTCCTGCGTCATATTGCTGAACAGATAATTTCCCAGAAGATCATGGAAGCCCAGAAAGAAAAAGAAGAACAACAAAACCAAGAAGCACGTCAGCAAGCTGAAGCTCAATCTGAAGAAAGAACTATTAGGTTCCCTGGCGCGGAACACATGGTAAAAAGAATTGATTTATCTCTAACAGATATGATAGATATATTATCTTCTTATACAAAAAGAAAGGAATAAACTTAACTACATTTAAATTGAAAGCTATAGTCTCTTGGCTCTTAGTTATTGTGGAATGGGCAAAAAATCTTTCATAAAAACTCTCTCTTCTATTTGCATCACCCTTTTTGACTCTGCTACTTTGTGCTTTAAATAAAAATTGACGTGATGATATTCCTAGGGAACCGTGGATACCTTAAAACTTTGATACTCGTAGGTAAAAAGACCTCAAGTGGTGGTAGTTAGTTAGCACGCTTAACAAAAACTGATGATTTCTCTTTCACCTACCTTGAAAAATTTTTCTTCTGAATACTCCTCTATACCAAGAACTCATCAAGATATTCCTGCAAAATACTTCCCTTTCTTTTGAACAAATAGAAACTTTATTTTTGGATGCTCAAAGACTCAAAATTACTTTATATCACATGTTTTCTTCTTTATGACATCACTGGCTCTTCTTCTTCTTCTTCTTCTACTTATATTAGGCCCTAGGCCTGTTCTTCACGATACCTCAGCAGTTCGTTCGGTATGCCGTCGGGTCTTGGAGCTTTTCTATTTTTTGATTTTGTAATGTTAGTCCTTAGTTCTTCCATCGATATTTCTATACTTTGGTCATTATTAGTCTCATCTATGTGTTCTCCCTGCTCTATAGTATCACCATCACATCTGTAAAGTTGCCGTAAGTTGTCCATTTCTCTCCTTCTATTTCATTCAAGTTTACATATTCGTTAATAGGCTTTTTTCTTCCTTTGAGCATTTTCCAGATTTTGCGTTGTGCTCCATAAAGGTCGTGTTCCATCCTCTTTGTGAACTGCGTCCAGTATTCTCTCTTCAAAGTTGTTATCTTGGAGTTGATACGGTTTCTTGTATTTTTGTATTCTTGGTAATTATGAGGTGTTCTATTACTGCAGTATTGTAAGTAAGTCACTGGCTCTAATAATCGTCATTTTCAAATATTTAACAGCTAGTTCAAAGGCTATATCTTTTTAGTGAACTATGCCTTTCATATATCTTAGACATTCCACTTATTCAATCGCTTTATCTATCGATTTCTTGCTTTTTTTGAAAATATTACTTGTAATCATGCCTTCTTTCTTTTGCCGCTATATCCTTATCTACCTTATGGCTTCATCTACTTCTATCACTATTACCAATTGGAAGTGGACAGCCTTGTCATATACCTACCTCTCTTTAGATCAATTCAATTCAATGTACCAGTCTAGTTAAATTTCACCTGTTATTTTCGCAGATGACTCCTTCAAGAATGGCCATACCTCAAGCTGTTCTGAATGAACTGAGCCGCCTCTCATCAAACAGAGACGTTATTGTAGCTGTAGCTGAACAACCAAACAATGAAGAACAACAATCCCAGGGAGGACAAATGAGTATCATGCAAGAACAAAGACCGCAAGAAATAAGGGTGATTCAGGAACCCAGGACCAGCCCATCCCAGATGAACGGTCGACAAACATATGCCAGGGCTATGCCCATCGATATTCCAGAACCAATGATGAAGCAGGAACAAGAACAGGAGCAGGAACCGGAAGCTCAAGCAACTGAAGAATTGAGACCACATTGTATGTATATAGATCTTCGATAATTTTTGGTTATACACGATGAAGTATAGAATTAACAAATTTCATGCTCTGATTGCAGAAGATATGCACAGATCGTCAAAAGTCTTGGTACCCCTAGGTTTCCCTAGAAATAAACAATCTATGTTGTGGAAATGAGATGAATATTTTTCTCTATTCCAACTGAAAAATATTTGATAGAAGATCTCTGTTTGTTACTTTTTGCTTTATACAGGGCAGACCTTCGACGATGTGTGTATACGGACTAATTATTAAGATCGAAGTGCATGGCATTTGAACCTTCATTGTTACACGTCAGCTGATAAGTTCCCGGTTTAATGGAGAATTGATCTTGTCATCAGCAAAGTTACCTTTGAGAGCGGTACGATAACTCCAAACCTTTTCTAATCTTTCAAAACCTGTCCTGAAGAATGATTCATGTTAGAGCTTGAAATGGGCGTTTATTTCAGTAGTAACCTCCTCTCCGTCTAGTTCTTTTTCCGGCGAGCATATTTTGTAGGTCTACGAATAGGTCAAAGTCAGTAGGGACCAAATCTGGGGAGTAGGGTAGGTGCAGAAGCAATTAGAGATGAAATTCTTGTTCCCCTTTTGGCAGCTTTGGGTAAGGTTCACCGGCTGTTATCCACATAAATCACTTTCTTTTGAATTCAGACTTACATGTAGATGTATATACAGAGTGCCCCAGTTATGTCTGACGAATATTCACACGGTGATTCTACAGGCAATTTGCAACAAAAAAAGTTCCCATAGGGTATGGTCTAATTATCTTTCGTTGTAAAGTTATTCAAGATTCTAGTATTTTGTAACTTGTCACATTTTTTTTTTCACTAAAAACATGCATAACTTGAAAACTATCATCTTTTTAAATTTCAATGTACACCATTGGAAAGGGCGGAAAATCCTCCTTTGACTAAGGTGGTTTAATGGAGATTTTTATAAAAAACTTCCTCGTTATGGGGCGATGAAGAAAAAAATGATTATAAGAATTTCTTCAACCATAATCTTTGGTAACAATTTACTCTAAATTTCGCCCCGTAATGGAAATTTTTTATTGATTCGGTCTTTACTTGGTGGAAACTCATCTTAATTAAAAAATATATACACAAAAATGTTTGTAATACAACCATTGAAAATAAATCTGGAGTCTACAAGTTGACTAGCAACGATTGCCCTTTAGTTTACATCGGCCAGACAGGTAGATCATTCAAGAAAAGGATCCAAGAACACCAAAGGCGTTATATATCTGATTCCGTAAATTCGACATATGCTAATCATTTTAAGGAATTCAGGCATAATTCCAACAATAACTACGGAATTATCCACCTTGAAAGCAAACGTTCTAGATTAACACTTTTAGAATTTCTTGAAATCAACAGGTACAATGCCCCTAAAATCCTTTTGAACTAACAAACAGATGTTGACAAGTCTCCACTACTGAAAATCTTTCCCTAATGGCATTTTTTAGCGGCAAACTCTAATAAACACCTTGAGTTTTTATGACTTGTTATTCCATTATTTTGTGACGTACCTAACAATGTATTTAAACTCGATTACACTGAACACCATCAGCCAGTAGAATGTAGATACCTGAAGAAGCCACATAGTGGTGAAACAATTGTTGTATTACAAACATTTTTGTGGAAATAAAATACAGTCTCCTATATATTTTTTAATTCATGGAAATTATATGTAAAAATTGCCTTATTTATAAAGCTTTTCAAGATATTATTAAATCTTCATTTTCATTGAACAATAAATATGAAACTGTGAGTACAAACGTGAGATATACACAATCTGAGGAAAAATTATTACTTAAAACATTCTTTATCATTCATAAGAGTTTAAAGCTTATCACGAAAAATTCTGGTTGGTTGAAAGAAAATCTTGGAATAAGCCCAACAGAACAAATATATTTTTCGCTGCATTTTCTGAAAAAATCACTCATTTTCATACGCATCGAGAATTGATGAATTGACAATTATTCATTAATTTTCACTGAAGGATAATAACTAACTTTCTCTTTAATTTTTTCACAGATGTACAACCAAGATCCGTACGTGCAAAACGTGCCGTGGACACCCTTCTTGAAAAATCTTCCAAGAGGGTGAAACGATGCTCTTGTGACTGTTCATGCTAAGAAAATCAGCCCCAAATTTGGGACATAGAGGTGGTTGAAATCTTATTTTTATAAATAACTTGAAATATATAATATTTTATAATATGTAAATAATTGTAGAGGTAAATTTGTATGGAACACTTTTTTAGGTAGAATTTACTCTTGTGCATATATTACTTAAAATACATTTGTAATTTTCGCCTTATTTCGCATTTGATGATATTTGTCGACTCGAAAGTGATTGTGATAGATTTTGTAACAAAATGAAAGTTTGGAATAAACAAAATTTTAACTAGACTATTACTGATATTTGAAATTTTTCCTATATGAATATATACTGTTAGATTGTCAACTCTCTAAGGGAAATAAACAATGTCGAAAGAAAATTCTATTTGAAATGAAATGGTTTTTAGCTTATAGTAATAATCATAGATATGGGAAGCATACGTTATATCTAGAAGGCGATTGCTGTCCGCAACATATGATACGAAATTTGACAGTTGGAGTGTTGATCAACATAAACTTTAGGGGCGTAAAATACAGCAAAATCTAATAAAATTGTGAAGTGCACATGAAAATAAGCAAGCCAAGAAGTCCAGAAAATTGAAACTGTTATAACGATGAGAGAATTTGGTTACTCTCGTTTTATTTGGCATCTCAAAGTTATAAAATTCTATTGGAATACCAACAACACATTTAATTCTTCTACATTTACTACTAGTCGTTATGAACTTTGTTCTTGTGTTTATTTCAAAAGCACTTTTAGAGTGAAAATTTTTGAATGGAACATAAGAAATTATTTTTGGGCATTTGACTGTCAAAGTTGATCTTACTAAGATTTTTCTGTCACTTGAAGAACTAAATTAAAAAGCATTCAACTTTTTCGTATTAATCTAAATGAAATTGATAGCAATAATTTTATCAATATTACTTTAAACCATAAAATAATAAAAATAGGTGTTTTACTTGATAGGCGGATTATTACAAAATTCCAATATCAAAAAGGGTTTATTCTGATAGCCCCTTAATATCGAAAAATTTTCATTCTAAAACTTTTAGAATTAAATTGGTGTCTTATAAGCAATGCCTAAATATAGTAGACATATAAAATCAAAACTCATTATATAATATCAAATAGAATACAAGAAATACAAGAACCTCACAAAATAAAAATTGTCAATTAAAATTACTAAATTCGAGTATCAAAAAAGAATTTGAGTATCAAAACAAATTAAATATGTTGTCTTCTACAATTTTAATTTCAAAAAAATTTTATCTAAAAAACTTTTAGAATCAAATTAATGTCTAAAATAAGCACCGCTTACGTTTAATAGACGTATATAATCACAACTCAATATATAATGTCAAATGGAATAAATAAACCAACAGAAATACGAAAGTCATTAAAATTAATAAATAAATATTTAAAGGAGATAAAATTTGGTTTCTGATCTTACCTTTAAGAACACCAATTGCCTTTTAAAAACATAAACACACTTTAAGGACTTCTCAAAGAATATAATTCATTTGAAGTATTTAATATATTTAAATATTCGAATAAGTTAATTCAGAAATCTCTCAAAACATGCACTATATCTTCAAAAAACAAAAATAATA
The DNA here is from genome assembly GCA_034642435.1 of Megalocaria dilatata. Classification (NCBI taxonomy): domain Eukaryota; kingdom Metazoa; phylum Arthropoda; class Insecta; order Coleoptera; family Coccinellidae; genus Megalocaria; species Megalocaria dilatata. The sequence continues at coordinate 50,455,937 of CM067854.1, forward strand.
CTAAGTACTTCCTTCATCGGTCCTAAATAATATTCCAAATATCAAAATCAAAAAACTAACCTATAATATATCACAACGCACACGTGGTAACAATGAATGCTTCGGAAATAAACCAACTTTAGAATTCAAGATTGATCTATGTTCTAACAAAATCACAGAACAGTGTAAGTTATTTTTAAGGTTATTTAAATTCATTGACATTCCATAATGAGATTTATTGAAGCCTAAATATAATTATATATTAAATATAAAATAAATTTTATTGAAATAATTACTAAATAAATATTTGAAAGAGACAGAATTTTGTTTCTGATATTATATTATATTGGGTGTTTTTTTAGAGTCATAGAACTTTAAATTGAGATAAAACACATTTAAATTAAGATTGAAGCCAAATCTTATTTTATTTGAAAGATAATTTAATGACATTTGTTTTAAAAATAATTTCCGGTATATGTCCACCACGACTAGCTCTGAGGAACCGCATTCGACCAGATCAATTCTGGACCACTTTTTCGAGTATTTCAAGCCTTATTTCATCAATAACACGAGTAATGTTGACTTCCAAAGCGTCTATTGTTTCTGGTTTATCAGCATAACTTTGACTTTACATAACCACAAAGAAAATAATCCGGTGGACTTATGTCGCATGATCTTGGAAGCCAATTAATTGGACCATTTATCGAAATAATGTTATCGCCAAATCTTTCTTTCAATAAATCGATTATTGAGGCAGCAGCATGAGGTATAGCACCATCTTGTTAGAACCAAAACACTTTTGGGTCGATACCATTCAAATTTTGAAACATACAATCATTGATCATCGATCTGTAGCACTATTCACTCTAACATTAGCTCCAGCATCGTTTTTAAAGAAATATGGACTGATGAAGCCTCCAGCGTGTAAAGCAAACCATACTGTGCATTTTTCCGGATGCAATGGAACCTGCAAAACTTCTTGAGGGTTGTTTTCACTCCATAGACGGAATTTTGCTTGTTTACATAGCCGTTCCACCAGAAATGAGCTTCATCACTAAACACAATTTTACGATAAAAAAGTGGATCAACTTCAAGCTGTTCTAGGGCCCAATCAGCAAACAAACGACACCTATTATGGTCAAGAGGCTTTAGTTCTTGAACCAGTTGGATCTTGTATGGGTGTACACCAAGATCTTTACGAAAAATTTTTTATGTGGTGGATGCACAGGGTCCAACTTGTTGTGAACGTCGACGAATAGACAAATCTGGATCATCATTAGCAATATGACTTACAGCAGCGATATTTTCTTCTGTACGTACAGTTCTTTGTCTTATTGTTGTTGTTGCATCGAGTAGAGAAAATGTTGTCCGGATGGAAGATTATGTAATGGAAGATTATGTAAACCATAAATTTCAGGAAGTGCTGTATAAGTTTGGCGAATAGAAAAATAAATTTCAACAATTTGTAAACGTTGTTGCGGCGTGAGTCTTTCCATGATAGTTTGTCAATGCTTACTGAACAGAAATGTCAAAACAACATGGCTTCTACCTTCTGTCAAATCACAGTTATTCTTATCGAAAGTTCTATAACTCTAAAAAAAACACCCGATATTTATTCAGTAGATTCAATTGATAATTTATATATCTCTTAATTCTTTCATTCTGAATTGTTTCAGCCGTTACTATTTGGTAGTTGATAATAATTAAACAAATTGTAGAAATTACTATGTTTTACTACCAATAAAAATATATATTACACATTTTCTTGTGACTCGGGAAATGAACTATCCCATCATCAGACAACTCAGTTGTCAGACAACTCAGTTGTCAGACAACTCAGGTGTCAGACAACTCAGTTGTCAGACAACTCAGTTGTCAGACAACTCAGTTGTCAGACAACTCAGTTGTCAGACAACTCAGTTGTCAGACAACTCAGTTGTCAGACAACTCAGTTGTCTGATGATGGGATAGTTCATTTACCGAGTCACAAGAAAATGTGTAATATATATTTTTATTGGTAGTAAAACATAGTAATTTCTACAATTTGTTTAATTCTTTTATTCACTTTGGTACTGTGTGATAAATGTTTAATTCTATATGTATACTAAATTATCACAGTGTGCTCTTGGACATTTATTCATTTTAATTCTAAAAATTGCAAATTCACGCCAAGGTAAACGATTTTTCCCCAACCGATTATAATCGATGAGATTCAATTCGTTTCATTCAGTTCAAAAAAGTAGAACACGAGAAAAGTAAGAAACAAACAGGACAAATATAGAATCTATATTAACATGACAAACTCAAAACAATTAACATTCAAAAACAATCCAAACAGTTAATTAATAAATGGTACGGTAACTTTCAACATCTTGAGTATTATTAAAGTATTTCCACGAAGTTTTCTGCTTGAAATATTTTAATTTCTGTTTTAATCTAGTACAGAATATAAGAAAGTGAACAAAATTTTCATATTACGAATTCTTCTTCAGATAGGCAATCAAATCCTTTCGCTCGTCGGCCTTTTTCAATCCCGGAAAAATCATTTTAGTGCCTGGAATGAAAGCTTTGGGATTTGTTAAATAAACATCTAAGTTATTGTCATCCCAAACGATGCCTTTATTTTTGTTTGCGTCTGTATAAGCGAAACCAGGCGCCTGTCCTGTTTTTCTTCCATAAATTCCATACAAATTGGGGCCTACCTTGTGTTTACCGCCTTTATCTATTGTATGACATTGCGCACATGCTCTGACGAATATTTTTTGACCCTTGTCTGCGTCCCCCATAGGATAGGAGAATTTTGAGCACTAAGATTTGAGAATATTTCAAAACTTTGACATTACTTCATTTAATAGAATTTTCTGTGTAACTTTTTCATAGAAGTGTGATCAAATCAGAGTTTAGGTACGGCTAATTATAAACTAGGATGAAATTCACAGAAAACCATGTTCAAACACTTGCTAAAACTTATTTCCATTAAAACTCAACGAAAATATCAACCTTCATAACTATTAGTAATAAATAAAATTCAATTTCCCCAAACTTTTTATTAAATAACATATATAGAGGTTTAAATACTTGATAGAAGGTATATAAAATTATTTAAATATTTTTATATTTGCCTTCTACATATTTAATTTCAAAAAATTATATTTAATAATTATAACTTCAGGAATTAAATTAAAAATAATGTCATATAAGTACCACTTATATCAAACGACATATAAAATAAACATTCATTATAAGACATCCAAATGATATAACAAAATCCAATAAATGAAAATTGTTAACCAAAATCCTATAAATTAAATATTATGAATAGACAAAATTTTGTTTCTGCTGATCAATCTTATCAAAACAAATATCTTTAAAAAAATCAAGGGTAAACCACAGAATTATTTATTTGTAGTTAACTTCCATTTAAACTCCATTTAAATTTTACAGTAGTCATTTACCAGAAGTTTTCTAAATTGTTGAAGGGTGAGTAAATATTTTTTGTTGATTGATGTTATATTTTATTGAATATGAATTATTTGAATTCTGACGAACCAAAGTCTCTCTTGAAACTTGTTTTTCAGTAATGTTTTTACATATCTTGAGATTTTATAGAAAGTAACTCAGATATCCAATAATATTGAAAATTCTAAGTAAGATAGTTTTATGATGAAATTCTTGAGATTATATTAAACATTTTTGAAGGATATTTGTTTTCATAAGATTGATCAGCAGTAACAAAATTTTGTCTATTCAAAATATTTAATTTATAGGATTTTGGTTAACAATTTTTATTTATTGGATTTTGTTATATCATTTGGATGTCTTATAATGAATGTTTATTTTTTATGTCGTTTGATATAAGTGGTACTTGTATGACATTATTTTTAATTTAATTCCTGAAGTTATAACTATTAAATATAATTTCTTGAAATTAAATATGTAGAAGGCTAGTATTAAAATATTTAAATAGCATTTAACATGGTTTCAACCCAGTCTTTATGCGGCCGTACGTGAAAGTGTTCATAAGACCAAAATACAACGATTTCTTGACATTCACAAGAACATCTCACAGAACACAGAACACAGAACAAGAACATCTCCTAGACGTCTTTGTGGAGAATTTAACGAAAAGGCCTTGGTTTACATCCATACAAAATTGTTTTAACCCAAGAACTCAAACCAACAGATCATTTAAAGCGTCGTGTATTCAGTAATTGGTGCTTATAAAAAATCGGAAATGATGCAGATTTTCATAAGAAAATCATTCTCAGCGATGAGACTCATTTCTGGTTAAACGGTTATGTTAACAAGCAGATTGCCGTGGTGATAAACCTGAACAATATCAAGAACTGCCATTATATTCTGACAAACTTACTGTTTGGTACAGATTTTATCATTGAACTTTTTTTTATGAAGCTCATGAGGTGGTAACTGTCAATGGAAATCGTTATCATTCAATGTTGACTGATTCTTTATGGCCTGAACCGCTTCGTCTTGATTTGCAGAACATGCGGTTTCAACTGGGCGGTGCCACTTGTCATACTGCCAATGACTCAATGACTTTATTGAAAACAAAATTCGGTGATTCGTATATTTCAAGAAAAGACCGATAAATTATCCGTTTCGTTCTTGCTTTAACTCCACTGGACTTCTTCCTTTGGGTTACTTTGAGTCATTGATTTACAGCAATCATTCAGCAAACTTAGACGGTTTACAGATCAATATTGAACGAAAAATTGCTAACATACGACCTGATTTGTGTGAGAGAGTCATGGAAAATTGGGTTCAACGACTTCATTGCGGCCAGCGTTTGCATGGTGGACATTTGAATGATTTTTATTTCATAACTGATGGTATCGATTCTACTTCATAATGAAATTACAATTCCAATAATTTTCAAATAAATAATGTGTTTTATTTACAAAACAAAATGGGGCGATGTTAATGAAAGACTGACTCTTCATAAGAACCTATGTAGGTTTTCACACAGTATCAGTTCAAATGTAGAATATGATTAAGCCACAGCGAGGCGAAACAATTGTCGTTCAACAATAAAAAGTTTGTGGTAATTGAATTTTATTTATTACTAGTTGAAAATTAATTTCCATCAAGTAAAGACCGAATCCATCAAATATATATTTCATATCCATGATTCGATTCCGAAAGAATCATGTCTCTTGTTTAGCACACCTAATGTAAAATAGAGCACCGGAAAATTTTTCTCGATCCCTAATTTCAATTGCCTCAGAAATAACTTAATTCAGCATGATTACGAGAAATATATGAGCAAATAGCAAAATGACAATTTATACGACTTTCTATCAATATGAACACAAAATGAACATAAGTTTTGTTTTAATTAGTACTAAAAATTGATGTTGGATGATTACATGTTAATGCATCTTCTGACAAATTCAGATATTCATATCATTGTTATTCCAAATAATAACTGAAAATTCAGTAATTAATTGTAAATAGGTTTTTACATTAGCTGCCAGAAACAGTGAATATTTACAAGTTCTAACAATCATTACTCTTAAATGGAATGAAATGAGAAATATCTTTGTTTTCTGAATAAACAGTGTCTCGAGTTTCTTAGTGCTTACTACATTGTCAAACTGAATAAAAACAAATTGTATCTTGATCAAAAAATATATAAGAGACATTTTAAATATACAGATTTATTCTGATAACCTCCTACAAATTTTAATTTAAAAAAATTTTCATTCAATTTTTTTTAGAATTGTTTTAAATAAATACCTTAGAACACATTATGTCAATTTAGTAGACATATAGAATTAAACACTTATCATCAGTACCAAAGAAAATAAAAGAATTCAAAGAAATATAATTTATCAATTAAATCTACTGAATAAATACTAGAAGAGGACAAAATTTTGTTTCATTCCTTGTTTTATTAAAACCGAATTCTTTTCCAAAAATGCAAAACAAACTCAAGAACTTCTTCAAAAACAACTTGCTCAAAACAAGTTCCTTCAAAAAAATTCATAAAACCTGATTTATTTTAGCTTATTCAGTTCAAAACATGAGAAACAACATGGCTGTCTAAAAAACAGAAGTACTACAGCGATCTTTGAATTAGTATGTGATATTGTTGATGCTTTGGAGAGTGATAAAGTGGGCTTTTTCTTGATTTATCATAGGCATTTGATAGCGTGAATCATGAATGCCTTTTGAAGAAACTCTCTATATGTGGTATTCGCGTTTGTCAATTCGAGTTTCTCAAGAGCTACTTGTCTGATCGAGTTCAGAGGGTTTGTATTGATACTGAAGGACTAGTTTTTATGTCAGAGGATAAATATGTTATGGAAGGAGTTCCCCAAGGAAGTAGTCTGTAACTCTTTTTGTTTCTGATATATATCAATGAATTCGACCTGTTATTTGTTGACGATGCGAGTGCTTTGCTGCGTAGCAAGAATCTTAATTCGAGTTTTGAACAAATAAGATTAGCCTTCGATTCAGTACAGCATTGGTGCACTCAAAATGAGTTACTTAGTTAACACCCAGGTCAGATTTTCATCTTCGACAGAATTTCTTGGAGCCTCGTTCGATTGTCACCTGAAATGGAATGATCATGTGAATCAGGTCAGCAAAAAATTCAATGAAGTTTTGTACATGATTAGGGTATTGTCACGGAGAGTGGACATGGAACTTTTGAAAACCGTTTATCATGCAAATTTTGCTTCACTTCTGAGGGACGGGCTTGTCATATTGGGTGGAAGCAGTGATTTAAATAGATTATTCTTTCTGCAGAAATACGCCTTGAGGGCAATAATAGGATTGAAATATAAAGAATCATGCAGAGGTCACTTTAGAAATAATTCCATGCTAATACTTCAGGTACTATATGTTTTGGAATGTAGGATATTTGTGAGAAAACATCTGCAATATTTTAACGATCTGATAATACTTACTGTTCTATACCATTTTCCGAGGCATTCCTTGACACTTACTGAGAGAAACACAAAATATATGTGTATAAGATTGTTCAATGTACTAACTAAGGATGGAGTAGTCCGTTACTTTGTGATAGTTCATTTTAATGGAATGAAATAAGAAATTACTTTGTTTTCTATCACTTTAAATTCGATCGAGCTCAAAAAAAAACTAAAAAATGTTATCCTTCCAGTTAAAAGTATTCTAGTGTCGTTTGATGTAGTTAATATGTTCCCGAATATACCAAATATAACATCAATCCTGTGATAAAAAACGAAATTTTAACCCTTTTCGAACTTTGCGTGGAAGAAAATTACTTTCAATACAATAGTAAATTCTACAAACAGAAAGATGGACTTGCCATGGGTTCACCTCTCAGCCCATTACTCGCTGAAATTCTTATGTCCTATTTTGAAAGAAAAATTCTAAAATCCACACACGCAAAGCATATCACTTTTTGGTACAGGTATGTAGATGATATATTGGCTTGCTTCTGCGGAACACATTCAGAATTAAATGAAACATTAGAATATCTTAATAGTTTGCACAATATTCAAACTCACCATGGAAGCACAATTTGATAATAAAATAAATTTTCTGGACATAGCTTTAATTAACAGTAATAATGAAATGTCCTTTGATATATATAGAAAACCCACATCAACTGATAAAACAATACCAAATTTTTCAAACCATCCGATCAATTATAAACTAGCTGCTTATAGATCAATGGTACATAGAGCATTTTCAATTCCTTTGGATAATATTACGTTAAAGAGGGAATTGAATACAATCAGACAAATAGCCACAAAAAATCAGTTCGAAACCAAAACTATAAATTCCATCATAAACAAAAAACAAAAGCAACTAATTCGTAAACAAATTTACCCCATCTCCAAATCAGATCATAAAAACAATAAATTCATGAAACTAACATATTTTGGACCAATTTCACAAAAAATAGCTCAAATTTTGTCAAAAATTAACATAGTAACAGCTTTCACACCCTCCCATAAAATTTCTAATCTCTTTTTTAATCTGAAAGACAAAGAGAACCGACTGAATAATTCTGAAGTCTATAAATTGAGTTGTCAAGAATGTAATAGTGTGTATATAGGACAAACGGGCCGACCTTTCCATAAAAGGTACAAAGAGCATCAATCTGCTTTTAGGAACCGGAAGAATAATTCCAATTTTGCGAATCATTTCTTCAATACAGATCACACGTTCCCAGAATTGAACAACCTTGTCATCTTGCACGTGGAAGCGAAAGGGGAAAAACTTGACATCCTGGAATCCATAGAAATTGAAAAATATAAGAGGCACGTACCACTAATAAAACTACTGAACGAACAAACGGAACTTTGGAAAACCCCTCTCTTCGAAGCTCCGCCGAAGCCTACAATCAGCATATATAATAGTTGAGATCTAATTTGTTCATTCAGTTTGAAAATGTAGTAAACACTACGAAACTCGAGTCACTGTATATCAGTTATAATAAAAAGTGATAGAAAACAAAGTAATTTCTTATTTCATTCTACTTACTAAGGAATTCATCAATGTATCTAATTTAAGAAAATTCAAAATGGTCATAACTAAAATTATTATGGTTATAGAACCATATTCGATAAGGGAATTTATGGAATATTCTTTCAGATCTTTATGAAGTTGTGATATATTTTGACGGTTTCCTCTTTTCATTTGTATGATTACATTGATTATGAGAATAAAGTTTATGTTATTTCTTTGACAAAATGATAAAACTCTATATCTCAAAAAGTGAAGTTGTTAGCAATACCCAATAACAGAAAAAGAAGGAAACAAGACTTGTGTTGACCAGTATAATCAGTTGAAATTACTAGATGGTGAAAACATTAATTCTGTTAATCATTGAACGTGCATAAGTCTGGACAATATAATCTTATTGAGTCGACCTTTATTGTATATTCTGGAACGAAATTATAGGTTGTAGGAGTAAATTGGGTATCTCCATAGTTAATTACACCTTACCATCAGCTATGAAAAAATAGACAATGAAACATTCAACTACAATTTTACACAATTGAACGCTCATGTAGATATCGCACAGTAAATGTCTCCATCAAGTCCACTTCTCTCTTCTGGATAAAATCCATTATGACCATTAACATATTCAACGCCTACATTTTATCATAGGTACAATACCTTTCACCTTTCACCCGAGTAAAAGTACGAAAAAGAAATTTGTACTACACCTCTTTTTTGTCTGCTCCAAGCGGAAGACTACACCGATTGTTATAATGGGTCCGGTAGGTCAATTCGAGGAATGACCACGAGTGGAGGAATAAATCAAATTTACAACCGGTTTTCTACTTTCTTTTGCAGAATGTTTCCTCAATATATGTGAACTTGAGTTTCGGTTTTATCTTTAAGGAATTGATTTCGGGAGAAATCGTATCGGGTGCAGAGGCGGACTTTTGATCGGTTCGAAACCTGTATGAATTATTCATTGGAATTCTCAATTAGAAATTACTTGGGTTTTTTCAAATATTCCGGAGATTGCATGGATCAATTCTCCGAAACCTCTAAAACTAAAATCTGAAAATTCTCTTAAAACCCTTTTGAAATTAGATTATTAACAGTATAAATAAGTTCGTGCCGTTTTTTGTCGAAAATTGAAGCTTAATTGTGGGAAATTGGTAACACATTCAAAGTTAGAAGAATTTTGCGTCGCTAGCCACTATTTAACGGCTCTTTGGCCGTTATCCATGCATCTATCCATTTTTTGACTTCATCGTAATTGGAGAAGTTCTGATCCGCCAGGGCATGTTGCATCGATCGGAAAAGATGGTGATCGGAAGGAACAATGTCTGGGCGAGCAAGATAGGTTTCCCCATTTGAGTGCTTCTAAATATTGGGTGTTTTTTTTAGAGTGATAGAACTTTCGATAAGGATAACTGTGATTTTACAGAAGGTAGAAGCCATTTTATTTTGAAATTTCTGTTCAGTAAGCATTGACAAATTATCCTGGAAAGACTCACGCCGCAACAACGTTTATAAATTGTTGAAATTTATTTTCAAAATCAGTGTTATATTCGTCACACTTATAGAACACTGAAATTTATGGTTTACCTAATCTTTCATCACAGCAGCTTATTCGTCAAATTATCGATAGATATCAGACAATTTTTTCTCTACTCGATGCAAAAACAACAACAAGATAAAGAACTGTACGTACAGAAGAAAATATCGCTGCTGTAAGTCATAGTGTTAATGATGATCCAGATTCGTCTATTTGTCGACGTTCACAACAAGTTGGTCTCTGTGCATCCACCACATGGAAAATTTTGCGTAAAGATCTTGGTCTAGACCTGAAGCTTTTAAATGATGACGGATGTTGCGAGGGAGCTTCCACCTCTTAGGGAGACGTAGTTAGACGTAGTTTTATTATTGGTACGTGCCTCTTATATTTTTCAATTTCTATGGATTCCAGGATGTCAAGTTTTTTTCCTTTCGCTTCCACGTGCAATCTGTATTGAAGAAATGGTTCGCAAAATTGGAATTATTCTTCCGGTTCCTAAAAGCAGATTGATGCTCTTTGTACCTTTTATGGAAAGGTCGGCCCGTTTGTCCTATATACACACTATTACACTCTTGACAACTTAATTTATAGACTCCAGAATTGACTGAATAATTCTGGAGTCTATACATTAAGTTGTCAAGAGTGTAATAGTGTGTATATAGGACAAACGGGCCGACCTTTCCATAAAAGGTACAAAGAGCATCAATCTGCCTTTAGGAACCGGAAGAATAATTCCAATTCTGCAAACCATTTCTTCAATACAGATCACGCGTTCCCAGAATTGAACAACCTTGTTATCTTGCACGTGGAAACGAAAGGGAAAAAACTTGACATCCTGGAATCCATAGAAATTGAAAAATATAAGAGGCACGTACCAATAATAAAACTACTAAACGAACAGACGGAACTTTGGAAAACCCCTCTTTTCGAAGCTCTGCCGAAGCCTACAATCGGCATATATAACAGTTGAGATCTAATTTGTTCATTCAGTTTGAAAATGTAGTAAACACTACGAAACTCGAGTCACTGTATATCAGTTATAATAAAAAGTGATAGAAAACAAAGTAATTTCTTATTTCATTCCATTGTTTTAAATCTGGATTAAGCGCAGATGATGTGGACCAACCAAATTCGTTTGCGTTCGATGTCATAGAAACAAAAAATGAACTAACATGTTTTTCTGACAGTGTATCGTAAAAACTAAATTGTTTCAAGCATATCCTGTGCGATTTCATTATATACAATCAGTTCTCTCAAACCGCTTTCATAACTAGACCATAAATTCATAATATGTAACATCACTCTGATGTTCCGATAAACGTTCTCAAGTACTTATCTAGTTTCAAATCGAGATTTCACGCTTATCTTCTCGAAGTTTCTTGGAGAATGATCTTCCCGGTCGAATTGGGTGATTGATAATACTCATTTACCTTCTACATCTCTGAGATTGACCAATCTGGAAGATCTAAGATGCGTGAAATAAGGTTTTCCCGCAGTAGAGGTATCGTAATTTGATTTAATGATTTCGAAACGTATTGAGGAACAAAGTGATTCTGAACCGCAATGAAAGTATACATTTTGGTCGTCATAATTACATTTGTTTACTTTCTGCTCATATTTTGATAGCCATAGAATAAAAATAGACCTTAAGCTCTTTAGGAATGCGGGTTCTTTCGAAGAAGCTTCGACCTCTTCATTAAAGAGACGGCGTTTCGTTCTGGGCATGCGTACCTGAAACTGTTCAGACAGGTGTGGTGCGCATATCTGCCTGTGACGCCAGTGACCCTGTGTTCCGCTTTGGAACGGTCGTTTGAACGCTATGTGCCTTGCCGTATTTGAACTCGGCGAAGACGGTCAGTCAGGAATATTTCGACTGGTCTTGTCCTCTATATGATAGTCAAGCAAGGCAGGATTCTGGACGAGGAGCGAAGAAGGTGGTGACGGAGCCACAGTGTTGCGAAACAATTGTTGTTAATATCTCAAATATCAAAAGATTAATTTCACTAACCTCACTACAAATTTTAATTTTATAAAAATTCTTTCTCAAAAACATTGTAAAATTAAATAATATAAATGTTTTAGTTTCAATTTAGTCGACATATAGAATTAACATTCAATACACATTATGGAAAGGAATAAAAGAATCCGAAGAAAATACAGAATATTGATTAAAATTATCAAATAAAGTACATGAAGGATAAAAAAGTTTGTTTCATAACGGTATTATGAAAACCAGATGCGGTGCATATTTTAGGAGAGCTTTTTAAAGAATGTGATTTTCAAGGAAATTCTTGCGGTTATGTGTTGCATTTTTGGGTAGGATTTTGGTTTTCATAATACCGTTATGTAACAAACATTTGTATCCTTCAAGTGTTTTATTTGATAATTTTAATCAATATTCTATAGTTTCGTTGGATTATTTTATTCCTTTCGATGCTGTGTTAATTTTCTATCTACTAAATTGAAACTGTGTTTTCTAATTCATTCATTCAATCTAATGTTAAAAAGTTTTTGAGAAAAAATTTTCTAAAATTGAAATTTGTAGTGAGGTTAGCAGAATTAATCTGTTTGATGTTTTAAAAGCCTTTTTTTAAGTTAAAGAAAACCTTTTTTGATATTTTAATTGTCGTTAAATTAAGAAATCGTGGAAATAATTTTTATTTCTTATTTTGTTCAATTAAAATAAATATTATCATCACATGTGGTGAAAATTAATTAATGATCAAAAGAAATATAAGATAATGACCAAATTATTTAGACATCACCTTATAAATATATGTTTCGATTGGATATTAAAGAATCGCAAGTTCCATCACCAAAAAATGTTCAACATATAATTCCAAAAGGCCTTTTTTATTTTCCTTTTTTAAAGAATATATAGCACATTCTCCAAAGAACGAACCTGATAAATTCGGACCCAAAATCTCTCCAGTAAGGAGTTATTTAAATAAACAAAATAATCATTTAAAATATAAAAAAATACCTTTTTATCACCAAACATTTCTGCAACAACTAACACATTTTGGGATGAGCATGGCCTATACGAAAATTAGGTTATATTACTGAAATATACAATGAAAGAAGATACGACTCAGACTCTGCATTAGATAAGCCCCACGTGCATGTGATGTAATACAAAGAAATTTCCTAATTATTGAAATATGTAAATTGAAAATTACTATGAAGAAGTATTTGCATTTTACAGAATAATAGCTGGAATTAATTCTCCAGAACCTGCACAGATTTTATTCTAAATAAATCTCATGAAAACATTTAGAATTAAATTTGAATACATGTCCTAATTAAAATAAATTTCTATCAAGTAAGGATAGATTCGAAAATATGAATAAAAACAATATTCTAATTTCCGCTAATGTTTTATTAACACTACGATCGTTACGTCATACTATGACTTCTTCAGGTGAGTATTACAAGATACTGAGTATACCATGAACAAGAACTTCATTTTATAGTACATGGATATAACAAAAATAGAAGAGGGGGTGAAGAGAGTTTTACAATACTTTTGGGAAACTGAAAAATGGTTCAAAAAAGATTCAATTTTTCAGTTTCCCAAAAGTATTGTAAAACTCTCTTTTGAGAAACTGAAAAATGGTTCAAAAAAGATTCAATTTTTCAGTTTCCCAAAAGTATTGTAAAACTCTCTTCACCCCCTCTTATATTTTTGTTATATCCATGTACTATAAAATGAAGTTCTTGTTCATGGTATACTCAGTATCTTGTAATACTCACCTGAAGAAGTCATGGTATGACGTAACGATCGTAGTGTTAATAAAACATTAGAGGAAATTAGAATATTGTTTTTATTCATATTTTCAAGATGAATTTCCGTCAAGTAAAGACCGAAACAATCATAGAAGGATAGATTCAATTGAAATTATGCATTAACCGAATAATACAATCTGTTTAATATTTATCATTCATAAATTTTATGATGATTATAAATTTGATCATCATACAAAATATATTGAATATTTTTATTCACTTATACACAGCGATTCTCTCTCGATTTGAATGAACCATCTGTGATATAGCCTTCCTTTAGAAAAGGAATCAAATAACGTCCTTTCATTTTTATACATATCAGAATATTGATTTAAACTACTTTCCGTTTCGATGTATTGTGTCTGTTGACATGATCGATGCTCATTAAATCACTTCCGTTTGATCGCATGTTCCTCTGTTACAGACAGATACATTTCAATCTGAATAATAAACACTTGAATCGTTGTGTCATGAATAAACGTATGAAAGTATGATTCCGATTGATAGTGCTATGATTGATATAAATTTTTCAATGAAACTGACATCCGGATCTAGAGCGTTAAGACATACTGAAAGAAATATATAACAGTAGTTTTCAACTTTCTATAAGAATGCCTTTTATTGTGTGGCTGTCAGATGTCAATAACGACATTTTTAAATTTCAATGCATTTTCTTTCAAGTTTGAAACTATGAAGGACCAATAAATTAGCGAAAGAACAAATAACTCTTAAGTTTACTTCGGGTGAAAGCTCTAACGCAGCGAAAAACTATATTTTTCCCGAAAATAATCCGTCTAGAAAGTATCCAGAATTTATTATTTTTCAAAATTCTAACATACTTCTTTTTTGTAACATTCTAAGACGGAAGCATTGTATAAAATAGGTTATACAGATAGTCGGCTATGGCCAAAGTTGCCATACAACAACAATATTTGTCAAATATTGTTGATTATCAATAGGTATACAATTTATGAAATAAAATTTGAATATCAAAACAAATTAAAATATGTTTATCTTCTACAATTTTAATTTCAAAAAATTTTTTATTCAAAAAACTTTTAGAATTGAATTAATGGCTAAAACAAGCACCGCTTACATTTAATAGACGTATATAATCAATAAAATATAAATAAAAATTATAAACGTCTATTAAATGTAAGCGGTGCTTGTTTTAGACATTAATTTAATTCTAAAAGTTTTTTGAATGAAAAATTTTTTGAAATTAAAATTGTAGAAGATAAACATATTTTAATTTGTTTTGATATTCAAATTTTGTTATATTTCTTCAATCAAGTAAAAGGCCTTTCTATTTGAATTTATGAAATGATGTCAAAACTAGACAAAAGAAAACAGAATTTGAATATCAAAACAGATTTAATCTGTTAGCCTTCTACAATTTTAATTTCAAAAAATTTTTTGAAGAAACTTCAAGAATTAAATTAATGTCTTTATAAGCACTGCTCATATTTAATAGACGTATAAAATCAAAATTCATCATACAATATCAAATGGAATTAAGAAAAACCAACGAATATAAATTGTCAATTGAAATTAAAATATAAATAAGCAAACATTTTTTGTTTCGTTCCAGGCATGCGTACTGAACTCTTCAGACAAACGTACGAAGCCCTGTTTGTTACAAAATGTATTGTTTTCTGATCCTATATCAATGAAAAATAACTCTTTCTCAAAAATATAAAACATAATTTCAAGAACTTCTCAAAAACTAATTTATTTGAAATATTCAATATATTTAAATAAATTACTTCAAAAAATCTCAAAACATGTAGCACATCCTCAAGAAATAATTAAAATTACGATAAGATCAGTTCAACTTTACATATAAAAAATAATAAAATCAATTAAACAATGTATAGACTTACCAAGTGCGATATATGATGTTAAAAAAAATGTACATAGGTACATTTATATCCAAGGTACTCTATGTTCCATGTTTACAAAAAATCAAACAAAGCTTATAAGGCACTTGGTCTTAGTTAAAACCATTCAACACTGTATAATGAATTTCTTTATTTAAATAAAAAATAATTAAAATTTTTTTCTGGACTTACCTTTTAGAACACCAATTGCCTTTTAAAAACATGAACACACTTTAAGGACTTCTCAAAGAATATAATTTATTTGAAGTATTTAATATATTTAAATATTCCAATAAGTTAATGAGAATAATTAGAATTATATTTGTTTTTTGAAGCATGTTTTGAGAGATTTCTGAATTAACTTATTCGAATATTTGAATATATTATAAATACTTGAAATAATTATATTCTTTGAGAAGTCCTTAAAGTGTGTTCATGTTTTTAAAAGGCAATTGGTGTTCTTAGAGGTAAGACCAGAAACAAAATTTTGTCTCCTTTAAATATTTATTTATTAATTTTAATGACTTTCGTATATCTATTGGTTTATTTATTCCATTTGACATTGTATATTGAGTTTTTATTATATACGTCTATTACACGTAAGCGGTGCTTATTTTAGACATTAATTTAATTCTAAAAGTTTTTTGAATAAAATTTTTTGAAATTAAAATTGTAGAAGACAACATATTATATTTAATTTGTTTTGATATTCAAATTTTGTTTAACATTATCTTAAGAATTTCATCATAAAACTATCTTACTTAGAATATTCAATATTATTGGATATCTAAGTAACTCTTTATAAAATCTCAAGATATGTAAAAACATTACTAAAAAACAAGTTTTATGAGAGACTTTGCTTTGTCAGTACTCAATTATATTCATATTCATTAAAATAGAACATCAATCAACAAAAATATTTTCTCACCTTTTAACAATTCAGGAAGCTTCTGGTGACTGAATACTGAAAATTTAAATGGAGTGTAATGTTAACTCAAATAAATAATTCTGTGGTTTACCATTGATAAAAAAGATTGAAAGGCAATTTAACGGCATCTGTTAAAGCATAAGGACTATCTGTATAAAGAATGTTAAGGAAACCAAATAATTATATATTATGAATAAAATAAAATAAATGATTTTCTCATTGAAAACGGCCCATGCTATATATCCTGAGGGGTGGCGTTTTCAGTAGGGTAATGCAAGATGCCATACTTCGGCCTGTACTCAAGCTGGGATGCAAGAACACTAAGTGACAACCATTTCATGGCCAGAAGCGTCACCAGATCTTAGTCCTATTGAAAAAATATAGGGAATATAGGGATAGTCTCATATACTAATGACACTATCACCCTAAAAAGGGTGAAAGCATCACAGCAGCATCATACGCAACCACTGTGCGTAATTTAAGAGAAGTAATTGAAGGAAAAAGGCGAGGAAAACTCACAGCAGGGTGCTGCTGCTTCACGACAACGCACCGGTTCACAAGGTCCGCGTGAAGAAGGCTGCTGTGCGGGAATGTTGCTTCGAAAAAATTACTTATCCTCCATACAGTCCAGACTTGGCCCTCAGTGACTACCTATTCCCAAATGTTAAAAAATATCTTCGTGGAAAGCATTTTCCGACGATGAAGAACTGAAGGTAGCAATTAATAGCTAACTTGAGGAGAAGCCGAAAGAATGTTTTCCACAAGATTTAGAAAAGCTTATTCCTCGATCTAGCAAATGTATTGAAGTTCTAGGGAAATACTACATTGAAAAATAGTGTTTTATTTCATGCCTACACCGAGAATACATTGAACGCCCTTCGTACTCACTTCCTCATCAATTGGGAAATCCTCTGTATTTACAAAAAACAAGACAGTGAATGAACCCAAGAACGAATCGCATTAAGTCCATTTGGAAATAATCTTCTGAATTATTTCCAGATGAAGCGTATCAGATCGACTAAAACAATTCCCATGGAATCTTATAGTTTTGGGTATCTCGGCTCAAGTGTTCACAACAGTAAAAGTATTTTACAATCTGCCTCACTAAGGATAAGCCACAAGCTTAATCAACCGAGCCAATTGAAACAACCCGAAAAAACTTTATTGAAGTGAGGATTATTTAATAGTCTCAGTTCTATTCTTGTAACAACCGTGAACTTAACCCAGAGACGCTTGAACTTGAAGAATGGGGACGATTCGTCTCACCTTTAGACTATCGCGCCTACGCGATGGTTTGCGATTAAACAAACAAAGATCGTGAATTACGAATCAATGACGAAATAAAAACGCTGCTAATTTCACACAATGGCTCATTATTTCAACGTCTATCGTAATCTTTTCCTCTCATACTTTGCATTCACGTATATGTACACGTATTGTTCCTATGTCTTTCGTGGTGCCATCTGAAATTTTGCATTTTTGATCGCCTGTAAATAGAAAAGTAACGAATATGCCACCTACAGTTTCAGAGTTTCAATATCACCGACTAGTTGTAAATGGGCTTAAGCAAGATGCAAGCTATATATACTGAACTCAGGGTGTGGGAAGTTATAATTTAAAGATGGAAATATGACCACTTAAATTATTTGTTGAAAAAAAAAACGGTATGGTCATCAAAAGGGGAATAGGGAATGATTGTGTGCTTATAAAAATAGGTTCATTATCGCAGGCTAGGCTTAAATCTAAGATGATACTTCATTACTTCAAATCAGATTACTAGAAATATACAATAAGCAAATAATCAAAAAACTAAAATATCCCAGATGTCTGTTCACATACATTTGCACAGAAGTTAAGAACTAAATAAATTATCCAATATATTTTCCAATGTACTAGTTCAAAGTGGAAAATACACTGACCTTGATAATAAATAGTGATCAAACCTCGTGTTACGTACCACGGTTAGTTTACCGCAAGATTTTGCCTATTATTTCAGTATATTGAAATAACAGGCAATTGCAATTTATTTGATCTCGATGATTAATTTTGAAGGGTTTCAGTGGACTGTATTTTTGGCGTAGTTAACGAAGAGTTTTACGTCAAGGGCACTTGTGTGTAGCTTTGTTTATCCAATAAGATAAACCAACGAAAATGATAAGGAATTAAAGTAAAACACTCGTAATACACTATGATAATAACGCACTATAATTCTTGGTTTACTGTATATAAACCAAGTTAAAAGGTCTGATTATTACACTAAAAACAAATGTAATGAATTTGCCAATACTTTGGCAATCGACTGGATTACTATATTAACAATAATAACCGCGATAGCTTGGACCGAAATGTCACAAGCTACGTACGACAAATTTGACTATCCGAATATAGTGCATAATGTAGCAAAGGCTACATGCGACAATTTTGACTATTACTAGAATAATAATTTTACAATCTTTTCAAAAACTAAACGTTAGAGGTGCTCGATAAAATTAACATAATTGATTGGAAGGTCCATTGGGAGGTAGACTGAATGAACGAAATGAACCTTCTTATTGGTTACAGAAAAATTATGAGATTAATGCAAGTAAAGAAGGAGGATAGAATCAGTTTATAATTCCGAATGCTGTGTCATGTGAAATTAACAAGCATAAATATATCAAAATCTCCAAATGACCTTCCATGCTTTTCAAGGCCATATATAATTATTAGAAAACAAATAATCTGAAGTGTAAACAGTTTGTACGACAATTCTCAAAACTGCTAGATCGAAATATCAACGTGAGAGATCTAAGTATCGATGACAAAATCATTTAGAACGACAGGGCCGTCTCTAATGAGGAGGAACACCTCTAATACAGCATGAATTATATTAATCCAATAAGATACTGGTCTATTTATAAATGGGGTGTTTGGATTCTTGCTTTTGGGGATCCAAAGCTGTATCTTGAAATTGTAAATCCTTTTGTTCAACGCACGTCGCTAAACGAATATCAGTTTCCAATTTTTTCAATGGAAATGTTACGAATTATAACCTTTTTCAAACAGGATCAGATAGTACATCCGATATTTATTTATTTGATATGAAATGGTGTCTTCAAATAAAGACGCAAAAAAACATAGCCTCCTGTTTAATTTCAAAATATTAACTTTATTGGCCCAATATAACTCCAAAACCGAAATCTGAGGCATCAATAACTTTTTTAAGGTATAAACAATCTTCAAGTAATCGAAAATAAATTGATACTATATTTTCCGAAAGAATGTCTTTCAATTCAACGTCAATTCGTTCAACTCCACTAACTCATCAATTCATCAAAATGATTCAACAAAGAGCGTTCAAAATGGACGTGATCCCGTAAAGAAAACATAATTGCGTCGTAATTCTGCGCAAATTAGCGATTCTAAGAAGGGAGGCCTGCAATTAATACTTAATAATTTAATTTGAAATATTGGAACAGGAATATTTCATGAAACTAATATAAATATATGTAGTAACTATTCAAGTAGACATATATCGGTTGTTTTTTTTTTAGAGTGATAGAACTTTCGATAGGGATAACTGTGATTTGACAGAAGGTAGAAGCCATGTTGTTTTGACATTTCTGTTCAGTAAGCATTGACCAATTATCATGGAAAGACTTATGCCGCAACAACGTTTACAAATTTTTGAAATTTGTTTTCAAAATCAGTGTTCTATTCGCTAAACTTATAGAGCACTTCGTGAAGTTTATGGTTTCCATAATCGTCCATCAGAGCAGCTTATTCGTCGAACTATCGATAGATTTCGGACAACATTTTCTCTACTCGATGCAACAACAACAACAAGACAAAGAACTGTACGTACAGAAGAAAATATCGCTGCTGTAAGTCATAGTTTTAATGATGATCCAGATTTGTCGATTCGTTGACGTTCACAACAAGTTGTGCATCCACCACATGGAAAATTTTGCGTAAAGATCTTGGTCTACACATACTTAGAAACGCTCAAATGGAAAGTCCTACACCACCCGCCGTACAGCCCAGAAATTGCTCCTTTCGATTACCATCTCTCCCGAACGATGCAACATGACCTGGCTGACCAGCACTTCTCCAATTACGATAAAGTCATAAAATGGTTCGATGCATAGATAGGAGCCAGAAAGCCGGCACTTTTTTCGCGATAGGATCCATTAGTAGCAAGAAAGATGGGAAAAAGTAGTGACTAGCGACGGAAAATACTTTGAACTCTGAGCGTATGACCAATTTTCCACAATAAAGCTTCAATTTTTGACAAAAAACCTTACGAACTCATTTATACATGTCTATAAATATAAACCAAAGGAATGGGACGTTGCATCGATCCTGTTAACCTCTGCAAGCTGCACAACATCAGGAAAGCGTGAAACGTATATCCAGAACGGCAACTCGCGTCAAGTTCAATAAATCCATTATTACTAATCAATCAAAAATGCAACTGTCCACACCACCGGGAGAAGAGTAGGTCATGCCAGTTGCATCAACCGTGATAACTCCGGAACTCCCATTCCGGTCCCGAGTCCGGCAGCCACCTTTGGATGTTGCCGATCCTCAGTTGTTTACGGTCGCTCTCAGGGCACTCTTCAGTTCTTCTATCGTCCGTATGCGCGTTATGCTTCTGTTGACCGCGTGTTGAGAGATTGCGGAAGTGGCAGTTTTTGTTGTCACCCTGACATGATCGGACTTTTCTTCTTATTCTGATACTACCGAAATTCGTTGAAGATGGATGTTGTATACAACAAATATCGCCGTATGATCCTGCCGAAGAGGTGAGAAGAGAATTGTTTTTCATGAATTATACAGAATTTTTGACGGTGTTGCTCGTTGAAAATCTCAAGAACAATTTATGAAACATTGGTCGGGGTTATCAGCTTTCATACACGAAACATGTTGGATAAGTAATAAAGAAAAACATATGAAAAGAAGAAAAAATTTAAATATAATACAGATTAATAAATAGAATAGAATAGAAAAAGGCTTTTTACTTGATAGAAGAAATATAACAAAATTTGAATATCGAAACAGATTTAATCTGTTAGTCTTCTACAATTTCAATTTCAAAAAAAGTTTTATTCAAAAAACTTTTAGAATTAAATTAATGTCTACAATAAGCACCGCTTATATTTAATAGAC
Organism: Megalocaria dilatata; assembly: GCA_034642435.1. Taxonomy (NCBI): domain Eukaryota; kingdom Metazoa; phylum Arthropoda; class Insecta; order Coleoptera; family Coccinellidae; genus Megalocaria; species Megalocaria dilatata. The sequence continues at coordinate 50,477,673 of CM067854.1, forward strand.
GTATATAATCAAGTCTCAATATACAGTGTCAAATGGAATAAATAAACCAACCAATATAAAAAAGGCAATTAAAATTAATAAATAAATATTTGAGGGAGTCAAAATTTTGTTTCTGATCTTACCATAATGAAACCAATTCCTTTTCAAAAACATAAAACACAACTTAAGGATTTCGCAAAAAATATAATTTATTTGAAATATTTAATATATTTGAATATTCAAATAATTTAATTCAAAAATCTCTCAAAACATGCACTGTATCTTCAAAAAACAATTAGAATTCGGATAATCTCTTCATCGGCCCTAGATAATATTTAAAATATCAAAATCAACTAACAATCAGTATATCATACCTTAGAGTGTAACACGGAACTTCTTTAAAACAAACTGAAGAGATGATGAAGAGATTATCCGAATTCTAATTGTTTTTTGAAGAAACAGTGCATGTTATGGAAGATTTTTGAATTAACTTATTTGAATATTTAAATATTTCAAATAAATTAAATTTTTAGAGAAGCCCTTAAGTTGTGCTTTATGTTTTTGAAAAAAAATTGGTGTTCATTATGATAAGATCAGAAACAAAATTTTGTCTCCTTCAAATATTTATTTATTAATTTTAATTGCCTTTTTTCATATTGGTTGGTTTATTTATTCCATTTGACATTGTTTATTGAGTTTTGATTGTATACGTCTATTAAATATAAGCGGTGCTTATTGTAGACATTGATTTAATTCTAAAAATTTTTTTAATACAAATTTTTTTGAAATTAAAATTGTAGAAGACTAACAGATTAAATCTGTTTTGATATTCAAATCAAACAGATCTATTCTGTTCTCCTACAAATTTCAATTTAAAAAATTTTTATTCAAAAACTTTTAGAATTTAATCAAATAAATGTCTTTAGAAAACACTGTGTCATTTTAGTAGACTTATAGAATTAATTCTCATTACACAGTACCAAAATTTTGTTTCGTTCCTTGTTTTATGAAAACTAAACTCCCTTCCAAAAATGCAAAACATATCCTCAAGAACTTTTTCAAGAACAAATTGCTCAAAACAAGTTCCTTTAAAAAAATTCCTAAAACATGCAGAACATCTTTAAAAGACAATTTAGAATTAGTACAACGGTAACTCGTCAGCTAAACTTCATATTTAAAAAATAAAAGTAATTAACAAAAGATATCTTACCAAACCAACTGAATGGTGTTTACTACACAAACATGTGTATGTGAACTTATAAACATCCTACCTTTTCCATGTTCGTCACAAAATTTTATAAAGTTTGGAAGGTATTTTACGGACTCCTTTAAAACAAATGGTGATATGTAATGAGCGTAAACCAAAATATAATTATTATGTGTACATTAAAATCATAAAAACAGGTTTCTTCTTGATAGAAGGATTTTTATTCAAAAACTTTTTAGAATTAAATTGAATAAATGTCTTTAGAACCCACTGTGTCAATTTAGTAGACATAAAACAATGAACGAAACAAAATTTTGTACTCTTCAAGTATTTATTTAATAATTTTAAGTTGACTTATATTTCTTTGAATTTTTTTCATTCTTTGGTACTGTGTAATAAGTATTGATTCTATATGTCTACTAAATTGACACAGTGTGTTCTAAAGATATTTATTTCATTTAATTATGAAAAGTTTTTGAATAAAATTTGTGGGAGGTTAACAGAATAAATTTATATGATATATAATTTTGTAATAATCCTTCTATCAAGAAAAAACTTTTTTTATTATTTTAATATTCTTTTTTATTCTATCCTTAATTTCAATTGTTATATCACTTGTCACATATCAATCCATTCCTAATTAGGCTTACCGATTAGATCTTGGGAACACGCATTTCGGACACCTAAACTGTTTAACGGAAAAACAAGAATCCCTATCTGTTTCTGCCATCGTAATGTTATTGAAAACTGCTGGATATTCTTCTCAGTTTATATGGCGAGAAGCCGAAGATTTGACCTCCTTAATGGTAGTTAATATTCACGGCCCATCGGACTTGGTCGACGTTGGTCAAAACACTGACCTAACGGCAAAAGAAATTCAGGCAAAGGTTACTATCGTTCGATCAAGTGGAATCTCTTATTCTTGGCGTTTGCAGAAATCAACTATCTCGCATAAATTAATCATATGAATAGTTTTATTATTTATATTTTCATGAAATATGCATACAGTTTCGGGACTTGTTTTATTAATTTTTAATCAAAAAAAAGATTAATAATACCATATAGAAGAATAGAATGATATCAAAGAAAATAAGCAAACAAGTTAATGCCTTTTTATATCCAATTAAGGAAAATTGGGATCATAAATATATAACCTTAAATTGTTTTGGACTAATTATCCACCAATGTCAAAAATTATTCCAATAAATTTAATTTGAAAACGGTTTTCTCTGGGTTTTCTTATCTAGGAAACATTTTATCCAATGGAAAACATAAACAACTGTAATGATTGCACCATAACTTAGGGGAGTCAACAGGTAGGAACTTTGAAATAAGATTGGAGAAGCATCTGAATACAGACAGAAGATTAGTCTTCGATAAAGAACTTCGACGTCCAGTCGAACATTGGAATAATCGAAAGTTATGCGCGTTATGACAATAAATAATCTAGTGTTTTACTCAAAAAGAATGATCTTCTCTTCTCACACAGATGTGGGAAGTGGGGAACTTGACACCTCATTTAGTTTCGGATGATCAGATCCAGTTGGCTCATAAAACTCAGGAGTGTATAACGCTTGAAAATCAAATACAATATGATACGACTTTCCTATTTCATTGCATATTGCATGAGAGGAATTTATTTGCGACAATGAATGATGTAGATAATTTCATCTCTGAAAATAAGTACTTGGGTCCTTTTTAGCCATAACTGGTTTGAAAATAAAAAAAAATTCTAAGGGCAAATGAATTCTAAAAAAAACTCAACGTAAATCGAAGGCTTTCAAATTTAAATTAAGTGTTCAAATAGTCCACTCTGTTGTGCCAAACAACAGCCAAATCTATTATAAAGAGATAATCTCATATCTCTGAGCAAATTAGGCATAGTGGATATTTTGGCACGTAGTTGGATTATTTTTAATATTGATTCAACAAGATTTGTACCTCTATGGATCCCATGTCCATAAATCGAGTTTTTCAGATATTCCCAAATGAAAAAATCATTGGGAGATAGATCGAGTGATCTCGGTGGCCATTTGTAGAAATTACACGATCCGAAAAAGTGGTTCTGAGATATTGTGCGACTTATCGTGCGTTATGACTTGAACAACTATCCTGTTGAAACCAGATATCATCGAAACTGATTGGGACTCGTCGAATTGTCGGAATAATTTGGTTCTGCAACAGCTCCAGATATTTGTCAGCGTTCAAGTTACCATCGATAATTCCCCAGGATCTCAGACCAAACATTAAGTTTTTGTCAATGCTTGGATGGGCTACCAGTGGTAGCGTCAAATCCTTCGAATATAGTCAGGTCTTCGCTCTCTCAACTTGTGCCCGCGTATTTATTCCGATCGCGAATTATTTTTATTATGGATTGAATACTTCTTGATTTCACTTCAAAGTTTGTTCTCTGGGCTATTTCAATACTAATTATATAGTTATGATAATTCTGTTTCAATGGCTAATTTCCAATTTTTGTTTACGAGCAAAAATTAAGAAAATAATTTTTATATGAGGTTTTCACTTTTTATATTTCTAAGAAAATGTGAACTAAACATAAGTATCATTAAGTATTATTAGATATTTTATGGAATCTCGTGAATTCTTTCAGAAAATTAACGTCGTTATTACCTTCGTAACATTGAGAGAATTATATCATCAAAATTACCAGTCACGCAAGGGATATTTGATGACCGGTAAATAGATTATTATTGTGGTATTGTATGTATTGATCTCTAGTTATCGAATTACGAAGTCGCCACAAAATACTATCTCAAGGTTTTCACTAGAAAGGCTTAAACACATAAAGATAATTGTTGAGAATAGGATGTAAATAAAAATTTGTAATGGATAAATTGCATTGTTGAATAAAAGATATATTATCTTGCCTGAAATCAACGCCAAGAAAACTACGAAAGTACTGATTCGGAACTCAAATACTAGAAAATTAAAAAAAAAGTTTTTTAATTAATAGAAGGCTCATTACAATATCTTAAATATCATACAGATTCATTCTGCTAACCTCACTATAAATTATAATTTTTTTAAAAAAATTTCCCAAAAGCTTCTTAAACTTAATGTCTGAGAAAACACAGTTTCAATTTAGTAGACATATAGAATCAAGACAGCACCAGAAGGAAGAGAAGAATACGAAAAAATTATAAATTATTAATTAAAAATATCGAATAATAATTTGAAGGATACAAAATTTTGTTTCGCAACAATGCATTATGAAAACCAAATTCATTTTTGGAAAGGAATTTGATTTTCATAATAAGTACAATGAAAAATTTTCATAAACTTGAAATTAAAATTTGTAGTGAGTTTAACGAACAAATCTGTATGATATTTAAGATATTTAAATACCAGAATTTTTTCTTGTCCATAATTCGATATAATATTTAGATATCATTGCGTATTGAAAATATATCCTTTTTGAATCAAGCTTGTGACTCAAGAATAATTAGTTTATTGATGTAACTGATCGAGTAATTAAATCTGTGATTAATTTTGAGAAATTGGACGCAGTATAAAAAATTTATAAAAACGATTGCAGTCTTTGAAAAAATATCAAAATTTGAATATCAAAACAGATGTAATCTGTTAGTCTCCTATAATTTTAATTAAAAAAAAAAATTTTATTCAAAAATTTTTAGACTTAAATTAATGTCTTATAAGCACAGCTTATGTTTAATAGACGTATAAAATCAAAACTCAATATATATTATCAAATGAAATAAATAACCCAACAAATATAAATTCTCAATTAAAATTAATAAATAAATATTTGAAGGAGACAAAATTTTGTTTCTGGTCTTAAAATTATGAAAACTAATTCCTTTTCAAAAATACAAAACATTATTTAAGGCCTTCTCAGAAAATATAATTAAAAAAAAATTGAATATCAAAACAAATTAAAATATGTTTGTCTTCTACAATTTTAATTTCAAAAAAATTTTTATTCAAAAAACTTTTAGAATTAAATTAATCTCTAAAATAAGCACCGCTTACATTTAATAGACGTATATAATCAAAACTCAATATATAATGTCAAATGGAATAAATAAACCAACAGATATGCGAAAGTCATTAAAATTAATAAATAAATATTCAAAGGAGACAAAATTTTGTTTCTGGTCTTACCTTTAAGAACACCAATTGCTTTTTAAAAACATGAACACACTTAAAGGACTTCTCAAAGAATATAATTTATTTGAAATATTCAATATATTCAAATATTCGAATAAGTTAATTCAGAAATCTCTCAAAACATGCACTATATCTTCAAAAAACAAATATAATTCTAAGTAATCCCTTCTTCGGTCCTAGATAATATTCCAAATATTAAAATCAAAAAACCAACCTATATCAACAACGTACAGGTGTAAAGAAATGAATGTTTCGAAACCAGATCAACTTTATAATTCAAGATTGATCTATGTTCTAACAAAATCAAAGAACAGTGTAAGTTATTTTTAAGGCTTATTTAAATTCATTGACATTCCATAATGAGATTTATTGAAGCCAAATTATAATTATATATTATATATAAAATAATATAAAAAGGCTTTTTACTTGATAGAAGAAATATAACAATATTTGAATATCAAAACAAATTAAGATATGTTTATCTTCTACAATTTTAATTTCAAAAAAATTTTCATTCAAAAAACTTTTAGAATGAAATTAATGTCTAAAATAAGTACCGCTTACGTTTAATAGACATATATAATCAAAACTCAATATATAATGTGAAATGGAATAAATAAACCAGCAGATATACGAAAGTCATTGAAATTAATAAATAAATATTTGAAGGAGACAAAATTTTGGCAATTGGTGTTCTTAAAGGTAAGACCAGAAACAAAATTTTGTCTCCTTCAAATATTTATTCATTAATTCTAATTGACAATTTATATTTGGTGGTTTATTTATCCTATTTGATGTGGTTTATCGAGTTTTGATTTTATACCTCTATTAAGTATAAGCTGTGCTTATAAGACATTAATTTAATTCTAAAAATTTTCGAAAATTTTTTCTTTAAATTAAAATTATATCAGATTAAATCTGTTTTGATATTCAAATTTTGTAATATTTCTTCTATCAAGTGAAAAACTTCTTTTTATTATTTTATGATAAAATATCGACCACAAATAAATCATGAAGAATCCGTAAAAATCTTTTTTTCTCTAATAGTATTATAGATATACAACTGATTTTTATAAGACTCATTTTATCAACATCTTATATACAGAAAAAACAAAAATAAGATACAATGAGTTTTTCCCTGAGAGGGATTTCCATCAAGTAAATTAAACAAATGGATATAATTTATCTTATATTGAATTAGTGTTCTCAAACTAAAATTTAAGTAATCATCAGTTCTCACAAACTGAAGCTTCTGACAAATAGTGCACTATAAATTTTTTTCGCTTTTATTTCCAAACAATACGAATGTTCATCCGACGCTAAGACCACGGCAGCCGAAACAATTTGGAATTCTGCTAAACTTGAACTTGTCTATTATGGGAGTCAAACTTCCGCCCAAATTATTCCTCAGTATAGAATCAAGTCTTATTGATGCTAACCAATTAAAAAGGCAGGTCAACGATCTTGATCCAACTCTAACTAAACGAACTAAAGAAGAGACAACACCAACAAATCTGAGAAAATAATTGCAGCGGGGAATTAAGAAGGTTGTAGCCTCTACTCGATTAATTCCGAAATAACGGACAGCACCCAAAAAAGACCTTGGTAAAATTAGAGGTCACTTCAGAAATACCACAATGTGATAAATGTAAACGAACCACATGAAATTGGTAGAAATAGAGAAATGGCTGTATAAGGAAAGTTATTTGAACTTGATGACCTGAAAATATTTATTTCACTTTATCTGTATTTTTTGGAGGAGTGCTTTCATGAATATTCGTTAATATTTTCACTTAAATCCTACCAGATCTAGATACCTATCATTTCATCCAAATGTTTCCAAATTCATGGCCGAAAATTATTTTAAACAATTAAATTAGAGAACCGATAAAGATTCTGTTCTATTTCTTGATTGTTTCGGTCTCTACTTGACGGAAATTCATCGTAAATGATTTGAAGTGAAACACTTTATTTCCGCTTATTTTTATTTTTCAACGACAATTGTTTCGTCAATTATATATTGACTTCGTCAGTAAGTATGGTAACTAACTACTTCTACAAAATCTTTCTCCTTAAATACAAGTTTCACTAAAAATACGTGATAAAATGAAGTTTACAAGGAATTTATTAAAAAAGGTTCAACAACGGAGAACGGTTCACATCTGTTTAGTCGTTCAACAAAATATTCATTTTATGATGCCGGTTTATTTCCATTGCTTCTAAAAGGTCCAATCTATTGCATTTGTTTTCAAAATGGAGAACTTCAAATTTATGGTCAAAATCATGTCCGGATTCTTGTAGATGTCTGGCATACGTGGAGTTTGATTTATTCTTAACGAATGAATTCCGGTGTTCCTGGATCCTACTCTCAAAAGATCTACCCGTTTGGCCAATGTATACATATGGACATGTACCACAATTTAACCTATATACGCCTGATCTCTTGTTCTTATTGACGATATCTTTATTATTTTTTATTAATTTACCTAAAGAATTTATTGTTTTATATGAGATATTGACATTTCGTTTTTTCTTTAAATATCTGCACAAATAGCTAGATATTTAAAGAAAAAACGAGATGTCAATATCTGGTTAAAACAATAAATTCTTTAGGTAAATTAATAAAAAATAATAAAGATATCGTCAATATGAACAAGAGATCAGGCGTATATAGGTTAAATTGTGGTACATGTCCATATGTATACATTGGTCAAACGGGTAGATCTTTTGAGAGTAGGATCCAGGAACACCGGAATTCATTCGTTAAGAATAAATCAAACTCCACGTATGCCAGACATCTACAAGAATCCGGACATGATTTTGACCATAACTTTGAAGTTCTCCATTTTGAAAACAAATGCAATAGATTGGACCTTTTAGAAGCAATGGAAATAAACCGGCATCATAAAATGAATATTTTGTTGAACGACCAAACAGATGTGAACCGTTCTCCGTTGTTGAACCTTTTTTAATAAATTCCTTGTAAACTTGTATTTAAGGAGAAAAATTTTGTAAAAGTAGTTAGTTACCATACTCACCTGACGAAGTCAGTATGTAATTGACGAAACAATTGTCGTTGAAAAATAAAAATAAGCGGAAATAAAGTGTTTTACTTCAAATCATTCTGTTCTATAATTCGTAAACGTGATCATTTTCTTTAGAAATAACGTACAGTCTTGATTTTTAAGACAGGTAGAAAAAAGCTTGAATCCATTTTGTCTTCCTAATATTTTAAATTTACAAAAGCAACCAGCTTCTGTGATCTTCACAGAATGCAAAATAATTAAAAAATATGTTTGCGTCAATGTCATTCTATTGAACGAAACAAAGTGTCGACGTGCTATCAGAAAAACAAACAATTATTTGTTGGATTTAAACACCTGTATTTATTACAAGCATTCAAGCTACGGAAAAACCTTGAATAAATACATTTCAATTGAGATATCGACTATTTTTTTCCTAGAATAATTTTTCTATTCAATTTAATACATTTAGAGCAGGCTTAGAGAGAATGTCAATTTTTTTGTCGCTGAGTTTGTACAACTGTTCTCTACAGGGTATTCCTAAATTGGAGGTACAAACAAAGAGGGGAGATTGCTTGTATTATTTCAAAAGAAAAAGTCACATAAATATGGGACCACAAACGTTTCGTTTTCGAGATACAGGATGTTAAAATAACAATTTCATAAATTCTTGGTGCCATCAGGGACACCTCTGTGATCAGTTTTTTTTTTTCATCCACTGAAAATGAAATGAATCTAATATATACCTTAACCTCCAACAAATAGGTATCTCAACGAGTGACGGTCAATGACCAATAATACGTAGAACCAATTTTATGAATCAACATATACCTGTTTTTTGTAACAAGTTGAACCAAACCAAACAAATTATAATTCGATGATTTGCGGTTATTATGATATATCCATGACTATAGATAGAATAGTGGTCATATGATCATTCGAACCTACTCTAATGGAACGTACCTGTATATAATTTACTCCTATTCGAATACGCAGAGCGTGAAAATAAATCCGGATAATGACACTATGTTTTTTTTCTATATGGAGGATCTTATAAGATCATTTTTGCTTTCAATGTTACAGCTTCTTTTCTTTAAAAAATCTTCAATTGTAACTGCAAATAAGGTTTTTTATTTTTTAAATTGAAAACAGAATAATTCTACTTTGATATTTAAATTCTGTAATAATCCTTCTATCAAGTAAAAATATATAATATATATTTAGATTTTGGTTTTCCTGATTCATTATATAAATGTAATTTGGTTTTACCTATGGCCATAAAATACCTACAAGCTTTGTGTAATTTTTGTGATGAGCATAGAATACGTTGGATTTTTAAAGTTCTCTAATTTTAGTGTTTATTCAACAAGGATACCACGAGTTCTGTCTGGTAGGATAGTTTTTGATAAAAGATATTATTTTTAAAATGTGAAGTAGGACTGATGAAGATCTCATTTAATTTCAAATTGTTTTTTGAGGATGTACTTCATAAAATAGAAAGGCCTTTTACTTGATAGAAGAAATATAACAAAATTTGAATATTAAAACAAATTGAAATATGTTTATCTTCTACAATTTTAATTTCAAAAAAATTTCTTATTCCAAAAACTTTTAGAATTAAATTAATGTCTAAAACAAGCACCGCTTACATTTAATAGACGTATATAATCAAAACTCGATATATAATGTCAAATGGAATAAATAAACCCACAGATATTCGAAAGTCATCAAAATTAATAAATAAATATTTAAAGGAGACAAATTTTATTTCTGGTCTTACCTTTAAGAACACCAATTGCCTTTTAAAAACATGATAACACTTAAAGGACTTCTCAAAGAATATAATTTATTTGAAATATTTTATATATTTAAATATTCGAATAAGTTAATTCAGAAATTTCTAAAAAAATGCACTATATCTTCAAAAAACAAATAAAATTCTAAGCAATTCCGTCTTCAGTCCTCAATAATATTCCAAATATCAAAATCGAAAAACTAACCTATATCCAAACACTCAGCACGTGTAAAAGGACAAATGCTTTGAAACACAGATCAACTTTATAATCCAAGAATGATCTATGTTCTAACAAAATCAAAGAACAGTGTGAGTTATTTTTAAGGCTTATTTAAATTCATTGACATTCCATAATGAGATTTGTTGAAGCCAAAATATAATTATATATTATATATAAAATATGATTATATTTTGGCTTCAACAAATCTCATTATGGAATGTCAATGAATTTGAATAAGCCTTAAAAATAATTCACACTGTTCTTTGATTTTGTTAGAACATAGATCAATCTTGAATTATAAAGTTGATCTGTGTTTCGAAACATTCATTTAAGTGCTCTATAAGTTTGGCGAAAAGAACACTGATTTCGAAATTAAATTTTAACAATTTGTAAATGTTGTTGCGGCCTGAGTCTTTCCATGATAATTTGTCTATGCTTTCTGAACAGAAATGTCAAAACAACATGGCTTCTACCTTCTGTCAAATCACAGTTATCCCTATCGGAAGTTCTATCACCCAAAAAAAAAAACACCCGATACAACCACGCAAAAATTCCAATTCAGGTGAAAGCGTTATGATGGCATTTAATTTTAGAATGCGTTTATTGCATAACAGAAATTCTCCTTATCGACGAAAACTTATCGCAAACCTGGAGGATTAAATTTATGGACCTATAATATCACATTAGAAATGAGTATTCCTCACAATTAATATTATGATTTACTGCCATTACTTACCTTTTGGGTCAATTGCACATCAAGTTCTTACGTATTCGCAAGATCTCGGGTAGCTTGAATGTAGGCTAACATTAATTTATATTTCCTTTCAAAGTAGGTAAAAGTATGGAAAAATTGATATGAAATGGATTGAATCGTCCCTTTCACATCTTAACCTAAACTACTTTCAAATAGATTGTAGTTCCTGGAAGAACTCTTGAGACGTGCTTTTAAATTAGATTCTCGCTAATTTGTAAGGAATCTCATTCATTGAATTCGAAAAGCACCGACATCGTATTACATAAGCCATAATTGATTATTGAACTCTTTAGTCGAAATAGAAATCCGGAAAATATGATCATAATAGAATGTTCAGTTGATGAGTCTTTTGGTTCATTACTGGGCTTTCCAATAGGAACGTTTCACACAGTGAATCTTTGAGTTGTAAAGTGCTTTCCAATAAGACGTTTCATTTTGAATACTCCACTATCTGGGCAGCTGTTATCTTTTGATATTTGACAAGTGAAACTGCACCATTACTGAAATGGAACCATACACGCTTCAACAATGTCATGAAATTGTTGAAATCCACTACAAAAATGGTGAAAATATTGCAGTCACAGTTCGCAAAACTAAAGCACTTTTGGATCATCGTGAAGCACTTTCTCGGCCGGCAACAGTGAAATTTGTCAAAAAATTTACAACAGCTCCTCATATATTGGGTGTTTTTTTTAAGAGTGATAGAACTTTTGAAAGGGATAACTGTGATTTGACAGAAGGTAGAAGCCATGTTGTTTTGACATTTCTGTTCAGTAAGCATTAACAAATTATCATGGACAGACAACAAGTTGGACTTTTTGATTTTGCGAAAGATCTTGGTCTACACCCATACAAGATCCAACTGGTTCAAGAACTAAAGCCACTTGACCATAATAAGCGTCGTTAGTTTGCTGATTGGGTCCTAGAACAGCTTGAAGTTGATCCACTTTTTTATCGTAAAATTGTGTTTAGTGATCAAGCTCATTTCTGATTGAACGGCTATGTAAACAAGCAAAATTGCCGTATACGGAGTGAAAACAATCCTCAACAAAATCTGCAGGTTCCATTGCATCCTGAAAAATGCATCATCGGTCCATATTTCTTTAAAAACGATGCTGGAACTAATGTTATAGTGAATGGTGCTGGTTACAGTTCGATGATCAATGAATATTCGTTTCAAAATTTGAATGGTATCGACCCAGAAATGTTTTGGTTTCAACAAGATGGTGCTATATCTCATGCTGCTACCGTAACAATTGATTTATTGAAAAAAATTCATTGATAAATGGTCCAATGAATTAATTGGCCTCTAAAATAATGCGACATAACTCCACTGATTTATTTTCTTTGGGGTTATGTCAAGTCATTGGTTTATGCTGATAAACCTGAAACAATAGACGCTTTGGTAGCCAACATAACTCGTGTTATTGATGAAATGAGGCCTGAATTACTCGAAAAAGTGGTACAAAATTGGTCTGGTCGAATGCGGTTCGTCAGCGCTAGTCGGAATGGACATATGCCAGAAATAATTTTTAAAACATAAATGGCATGAAATTATCTTTCAAATGAAAAACAATTTGGCTTCAATATTAATTCAAATGTGTTTTATTTCAATTTGAAGTTCTATCACTGTAAAAAAACACCCGATACCTTAAAAAAAAGTGAATAAAATCGACATTGGCCTGTAATTTTCGATCATAAAAGACCGTCCGGTTTGTCCAATTTAAATTCTTGTTTACCTGTCCAAAACTTTCAGGATAATTGGTAAACACCTGATAACTTTGATCGATTTATTCTAGCAATAATAAGGAGTATGAGCTAAGATAATAGAAAGTTCTAGAAATCGAGACAGTGTAACATAAATCTGTACAACAATTCTATATTCAAACAAACTCGACAAGGTTTTGTAGATTACAGGAGCAAATTGCAGGCATGCGCACGTTCCAAACTGATTCACTCTATTATAAAATTTGAATATCAAAAGAGATTTAATCTGTTAGTCTTCTACAATTTTAATTTCAAAAATTTTTTTGAAGAAACTTTAAGAATTAAATTAATGTCTTTATAAGCACTGCTCAAATTAGTTTTTGAGAAGTTCTTGAAATTATGTTTTATATTTTTGAGGAAGAGTTATTTTTCATAAATTTAGGATCAGAGAACAATACATTTTGTAACAAACAGGGCTTCGTACGTTTGTCTGAAGAGTTCAGTACGCATGCCTGGAACGAAACAAAAAATATTTGTTTATTTATATTTTAATTGACAATTTATATTCGCTGGTTTTTCTTGATTCCATTTGATATTGTATGATGAATTTCGATCTTATACGTCTATTAAATATGAGCAGTGCTTATAAAGACATTAATTTAATTCTTAAAGTTTCCTCAGTAAATTTTTTGAGATTAAAATTGTAGAAGACTAACAGATTAAATCTGTTTTGATATTCAAATTTTGTAATAATCCTTCTATCAAGTAAAAAACCGTTCCTTATTATTTGATTTATTCTATGTTTAGCGTTTTGCGAAATTTTTCCCAAACAATTATTGGTTCTGAAGATACATTAATGTCTTTTGTATTGACATGCTACTTTATTTATAGGGATTGTGTACCACACCTATATTCTTCTTATCTTATCACAAGAATTTTGTCTTTCGTTAGCGATTACACAGGTTCATAAATCGGAAATATTAACGACAATAATATGCCTACTCAAAGAGTTCCGAAGAGATTCCGACAAATTATCTTCAGTGTTTTCAAACTACACGACGATAATCATGAAACAATGACACATGAATCAATGTCAGGATGAAATGAAGAGAAAAGGTCCATAAATGTGAACAGGAAATGTGTTGAGTCGGTCTGAACGCGTTGTTTTATCTACAAAACGACTACGTGTAGTAAATTAGAGTAGTAGGTCAAACACCTCGTTTTTCTCCTCTGTCAATACGACTTGCATTTCTAGTTGGACCTGTTTTTTACGGGGGACGCAGTTATGCATCGGTGACAGAACATCAATTCATTCAGGGAAGGAGTTTCGTTTGACAGTAGCGTAGCACATCGGACTTTGACGGCATCCAATTTGTTTCTGGATTCGATTTATAATAGAATGAGGAAATTCATTTATTCCGTATATGATTAATTTTTCAACGATTATTGGACTGAACGGTTTCGTCCAAGCAAAACTGCGCCTTGGTGCAGTCAATCCTGCAATATCAGGCTATTCACAGTTAAACAACTTCTAGCGAAGAAAACGGAACTGATTTCTCCTCCATCTGCTTTATACCCCACCAGGATTCAGATTTTAGGCAATGTGATAAATCCGAAACCCCGTTTAACCCTCACCACTTCGTCCATAACTTCGTTTCTATTCAAGCTATCGACTTGATTGTTTTTTCCAAACGATAGTTGGTACAATCCGCACATCCTGAAAATATTTTCATCCACATACAGAATGTCCGAAAATGAAATACATACAAAAGTTCGGTTTTTTTAAATGGTAATTTTTATACATCTTTGGATTTGCCACTTAGTTGTCGATAAAACGCACCCAGGTTTCATTGACTTATCTGCATTAATTTTTTGACCTATGTCAATTTATGTTTCGAAATAACGTCGTACGAGACCCACAGATGAAGTAATAACTTCGGAACCGTTCAACATAATTCATGCTTTTTCCAGTCGATTCTTTGAATTTCTGCGCATCTTTTGAAATGGGCAAGAATTTGATGTCTGTGTTCTGTCACCTACTACATTGGTTTTAAATGACAAATTACAAATTGAATTAACTCGATTTTTTCAAATCATATAATCTTTGTAGGTAAAATTGTACGATACACCACACGTGAGCCACTGGTTGCATTAATTTGTCTCCATTGTCTATTATACCATTGACTACGGTAAATATTGTACTCTTTAATGTCTTATTGTTGTCCAACAATCACTATCTATTGGTACGTGTCCTTAATGATATGATTGTTATAAAATTGTTTTCATTCGGACATCGCGTTAGTTCCTAGCCTATCAGAAATTTGTTGCACTTACAAGTAGGCCAATTTTGAAGTAATTTTATCGGCATAGTTTGATTTGGTTGTCGTATAGTCAACATACAATTTCAAGTCACGACACAAAGAATTCATTGTTGTGTCGTAAAAGTACAATGTTTACACTTTCCTCGAATAGCACGCTATTCTGTATAGATAGTATATTGTTTTTCTGAAAGGCAGGCTAATAGGCAATTTCCTTTTATAAGTACTTTCTACTGTAAGATGTTTTCCAATAATTGCCAATTCGCATACTTCAATTTGTACAGCCTTTCGTTCCTTATATAGGTGATTACATTTTACTTGCCTGAAGGAAGTAAATAATATAAAGTTTATAAAAATACTCTCTTGCTCATGCACTATCTAGCTGCACTATTTACAATCAGTAGAAAAATTGAAGAAGTCTATAATATAACCTCGTGTCTAACCAAGCACAGCCTTTGATCAGAACCAGAGTTAATGAAAAAATGTAGAAAAACACCAATGTTAAGTCGAAAACTTTTGCGTGTTTGTTCAAAAGTTCATTTCTCCTGAAAATTGTCACGCTTTAATTTCGCCGTTGAAATGCGGTAATTTTGTAATATTGGCGTACAGATTCATCTGTGGTACAATTTGTAATTGTAGGTATCCCCTGGTGCGGTACTTCTTTACTTCCAAGCCCGGAGCGCTGATTTTCGTAGAATAAAGACGTAATTATATTTTTTTTACCGATGGGATCGACGTCCATTTTGGACATTTTTAGTTGAATCTGTTGGATTAGTCGATGACTTAGTGGAGTTGAATGCGCTAAGAGTTGGTTTGCCGTAATTTGTTTCGAAAATATAGTATCAATTAATTTTGGATATTTCGGAGGATTGTTTATACCTGGAGATTATTATTGGTGCCTTAGATTTGGTTTTGGAGATATATTAGGCCAATAAACTTGATGTTTTCGAATTAACTAATTTGCTTCTTAATTTGAAACCATCATTTCCTATCAAATCAGTTAACATCGGATCCAGTTTGAAAGGGAACATATTTCGTAACATAACATAAATAGAGGTTAATTCTTGATAGAAGGTATATAAAATTATATAAATATTTGAATATTAAATATGTAGAAGGCTAATGTTTTAAAATTTTTTTAAAAATTTTTTAAAATATTCATATAATTTTATATACCTTCTATCAAGAATTAACCTCTATTTATGTTATTTTATTCATAATATATAATTATTTGGTTTCCTTAACATTCTTTATACAGATAGTCCTTGTGCTATAGCAGAGGCCGTTAAATTTGTCTTTCAATCTTCTAGATCAAGGGTAAACCACAGATATATTTCTGTGTGTAGTGAATACCATATTTAAAGGTCTAATTTCAGTATAACTTTTTCTAGAGGATGAAGGGTGAGTTGAATATTTATTATTGATTGATGTTATATTTATTGAATATGAATATTTGAATACTGATGAGCAAAGTCGATCTTAAAACTTGTTTTTCAGTAATGTTTTGCATATCTTGAGTTTTTATATAAAGTACCTTGGTTAGATATCCAATAATATTGAATAGTCTAAGTAAGATAGTTTTGTGATGAAATTCTTAAGATTATGTTTGATATTCTTGAAAGATATTGGTTTTCATAGGATTGATAAGCAGAAAAAAAAATTTTGTCTATTCAAAATGTTTAATTTATAGGATTTTGGTTAATAATTTTTATTTATTGGATTTTGTTATACCATTCGGATGTCTTATAATGAATGTTTATTTTATGTCATGATATAAGTGGTACTTATACGACATTATTTTAATTTATTTTCAGAAGTTATAATCATTAAATATAATCTTTTGGAATTAAATATGTAGAAGGCTAATGTTTTAAAAAATTTTTTTAAAAATTTTTTAAAATATTTATATAATATTTCGTAACATTTCCATTGAAAAAATTTGAAACTGATACTCATTTGGCGACGTGCGTTGAATATAGAAATAACTGTGATTTGACAGAAGGTAGAAGCCATGTTGTTCTGACATTTTCGTTCAGTAAGCATTGACAAATTATCCTGGAAAGACTCACGCCGCAACAACGTTTACAATTTGTTGCAATTTATTTTCAAAATCAGTGTTATATTCGTCGAACTTATAGAGCACTTTGTGAAATTTATGGTTTACATAATCGTACATCACAGCAGCTTATTCGTCAAACTATCGATAGATTTCGGACAACGTTTTCTCTACTCGATGCAACAACAACAAGACAAAGAACTGTACGTACAGAAGAAAATAGCGCTGCTGTAAGTCATATTGATAATGATGATACTGATTTGTCTATTCGTCGACGTTGACAACAAGTTGGACTCTGTGCATCCACCACATGCAAAATTTTGCGTAAAGATCTTGGTCTACACCCATACAAGATCCAACTGGTTCAAGAACTAGAGCGACTTGACAATAATAAGCGTCGTTTGTTTGCTGATTCGGCCCTAGAACAGCTTGAAGTTGATCCATTTTTTTATCGTAAAATTTCGTGTTTAGTGATGAAGCTCATTTCTGGTTGAACGGTTATGTAAACAAGTAAAACTGCCGTATATGGAATAAAAATAATCCTCAAGATGTTCTGCAAGTTCCATTGCATCCTGATCATGCAGTTTATGGTGTGCTTTACACGCTGGAGGCATCATCGGTCCATATTTTTTTAAAAACGATGCTGGAGCTAATGTTACAGTGAATGGTGCCCGTTACAGATCAATAATCAATGATTATTTGTTTCAAAATTTGAATGGTATCGACCCAGAAGTGTTTTGGTTCCAAAAAGATGGAGCTACACTTCATGCTGCTACCGTTACAATTGATTTATTGGAAGAAATATTTGGCGATAACATTAATTGGTCTCCAAGATCATGCGACATTAATCCACTGGATTATTTTCTTCGGGGTTGTCAAGTCATTGGTTTATGCTGATAAACCAGAAACAGAAGACGCTTTGGAAACCAACATAACTCGTGATATTGATGAAGTAAAGCCTGAGTTACTCGAAAAAATGGTCCAAAATTGGTCTGGTCGAATGCGGTTCCTCAGAGCTTGTCGTGGTGGACATATGGCGGAAATTATTTTTAAAACATAAATGTCATAAAATTATCTTTCAAATAAAATAAAATTTGGCTTCAATCTCAATTTAATATAAGAAAAACAAATGTTAACTTCCGCTATTTTATTGATTTACACGACAATTGTTTCGTCATACCATGACTTCATCAGGTGAGTATTAAAATAGTTTCAATACTGGTTGCTACTAAGACTAAGAACTGGAAAGCGAGACTGTCGAATGCCCGAGACAGGTCAAAAAACAATCCTGCCACAAAAAAACCTTCATCAAGGCATTCATAAACGAACTCGACTAGATAGAGAGCTCCGGATTCAGTTAAGCGGGCCACCCGAAAACCGTGCTGAGCGGTGTCCAGCACTTGATGTTTTTCCAGGAAATTCATCATCCTCTCTAGCACAATCCTCTCGAAAACCTTTGCAAAAACACTGAGGACAGAAATGGACCTGTAGTTAGCGATATCGTTTAAGTCATTCTTCTTGTAAATGGGTATGACAATAGCCTTCTTGAGATCACTGGGAAACTTGCCGCTAGATATTGAAAGGTTGATGATATGGGCAAAATGTGGAGCAATGTCAGCCGCAATGACTTTTAAAATTTTACAAGAAATAAAATCCACCCCACTACTTTTATTATTTTTCAAAGATTTCATTGCATCAACCACCTGAAACTCCAGCACAGGATGGAAGAAGAAAGTTGAGTTATCCATTGGCGATGAAGTGCAAGAGGAGGACAGCGAGTTTTTATAATAAAAATGCAAAGTTTTTTCGGTAACAGTGGAGAAATAATCTGCAAACATTGAGGCCTGATCCTTAGCATCAACGTAAGTGACACCCCCAACCAGAAGTTCCACGGGTCGACGTGCCCCATTCCTTCGACGAGTGAGAGCATTCACCAGGGTCCACACTGCTTTGTTTTTATTGTCCGACTTTTCAATCAGTCCAGTATGGTAATTCAACTTTGCCTGTCTAATTAAAGAATTGTATGAGGATTTGGCTCCCTTATACAGGTCGCAGGTGATCCGACAGGCAATATTTGCACGTAACCAGTGGAGGAACTCCAGTTCGCGTTTAACCGAGACGATCTCCTGAGTATTCCACTTCTTGATAGGGTTAGCAGAAACAGCACACTTGAAAATTGGACAGCACATCTCAAATGTCCCTTGAATCACACCGACAAATTCGCCGAAACATCCGTCCACATCCAGACATCCATATACCCCGTGAAAGCCACACTCAGATACACGGTAGGCAAAGTCATCTAGATTATATTGGCTCAAATTTCTAACCATTCTGGACCCATGTTGAGTTACCAGATGAGGATCAACAAAATTTCCAGGGAAAGAGCTCGATGATCCCCAATGTAAGCTTCGTATACTTCGGTGGTAAAATCAGATATATCATCCCTCAAAATACAGTCAACTTTGGACACGGATATGTGCCCTGTAATATCCGCAAAGACTCTAGTAGGTTCCCGTGAAGAAATTATCAAATTAAAACATTCTAGTAGATCTATAAATAACTTAACATTATGACAACTAGATTTCAAGAAATCAACGTTTAAATCACCACAAACCAATATTTTATGGGCAAGACTGTTACAATATTCCAAAGTCGAAGACACTGCATCCAGAAACACTCCGAAACTACCAGAGCATGGTCGGTACACACTGAGAACGGCCAAACGAACTTTTTGAACGAGCACTATAGTTCCACTCACCTCAAATTGCTCAGAGAACCCCGACACGCACAATTTTCTCACCTGCAAGTAGACTATTTGACTTGAGAGTACCAACCAGAGGCTCATTAATTTTTTTGGGTACCACCGTAGCTTTAGCAATCGGTAAATTTGAATTTCCAGTATGTGAATTGCTTAGTTTCTCCTTCTTTTTCTTTTTAGTGACAGTACTCCACTCAGAGGATTGCTCCTCCGGTACACATATATTCTCAATCACGGATTCAGTCAATATTGAAATTTCCTCATTCGAATTGCTTCTTGTATTTTGGGCCGGAAAGCCAAGCGAAAATATAACTACTTCTCGAGTAATGAGGTGATTGTTTGGACCGAAACGTCACCAGCGACTAGATTCACACTCGTAAAGATGATGCAAATTGGCCATAAACGACAAGTTTAATTACCACAGGGATAACGTTATAGCTTGGGCCGACAGGTCACAAGCGACGAGATTAACTATCACTGCCTTATTACTGAAAGGTAAAAGTACTGTACAAAAACATAGTCACTGCACAAGCGGTCAGAGACGCAATAAGGTCTTTAAAGCTTTCAAAACACTGGGGGTAGATGGAATCTTTCCAACCCTACTTCAAAAGGGCATGGATGTGTTGATTCCGCATCTGCTAAAATTATTTAGAACAAGTCTGGCTTGGGTTATCCCTACAAGCTGAACCCTAACTAAAGTGGTCGATATACCAAAGGTGGGACGAACAGAACCGGAACCCTCTTCGTTTAGACCAATAAGCTTGACATCGTTCCTGCTGAAGAGTCTGGAAAAGGTGATTGATGTCCATATCAGGGGGAAGGTGCTAATTGACAGTCTTCCTAGCCACCATCAATATGCCTACCAGGCCGGCAAATCGGCAGAACTTGCATTGCATAATCTGATCGGAAAATTAAACCAATCTCACACAATCGCACTAAGAGCGTTTTTGGACATTGAAGGTGCTTTTAACAATACGCTGCTGGCTTCTCCCGCTGAGGCTGTCGCTGCGAGAGGAATCGACCCGCTAATCTGTAGATGGATACAGGCAATGCTATGCATCAGAACAATAACGACCTTATACCAGGATGAGGTCTTCGAGTTCAAGGCTGTGAAGGGCTGTCTGCAGGGAGGTATTCTCTCACCCTTACTGTGGACCCTTCTCGTTGATGACCTGCTAGCGATCATTTCGCTGTGGGGAGTCGACGTCCAAGCATTTGGTGATGACCTGGCAATCATAGTGAAAGGTAAATCGGGGGTGACGATATCGGCCGTCCTTCAAGAGATACTGAACACTATTGACAAATGGTGTATAAGCGAAGACATGTCTCTTAACCCGCAAAAGGTAGTTATAGTACCATTCACTAAAAAACGGAAGTTGAATGGTTTAGAACCGCCGACTATCCGTGGTGAAATAATACAATTCTCATTTGAGGCAAAATACCTGGACAAGACCCTCACCTGGAATGCACACCTGGATAAAGTGTGCAATAAAGCCAGAATGGGTTTCTGGACTTGCAGGCGGATCTGTGGTAAAACCTGGGGCCTAAAGCCCAGGCAGATGTACTGGCTATACACTATGGTAATAAGACCACGGATAGTGTATGGCGCTGTAGCGTGGTGGAAGAAAGGCCAACAAACGGTTCGCGAACAAAAGCTCACCCAACTACAGAAACAGGCTTGCCTTGCAATTACAGGTGCGTTTCGTAACACACCCACGGCAGCCATGGAGGTCCTACTAAATCTACCACTCCTGCACATACTCGTGCAGACGGAGGTGGAATGGAGCACATACAAACTATATCAACTGGCGATTGACAAGCCAGAGGCAATAGTGATGGGAGGTTCAGGACTGCTGAACGAGCTTTTAACGAACAGTATCCTATCGATGCCCTAGGATCTAATGTCAAAAGTCACGAACCAAGAACGGCATTTCAATGTAATCGTCCCCAGCCGGGACGAATGGACCCAGCATGCTGAGGTTCTATTGAGAATCGACCTTGGCTTGTTCAAAGACGGCTTGCGAACGACGAACGGAACAGGAGCGGGAGTCTATGGGAGCAAATCGAGAATTGAAATCTCATTGAGTCTCTGTCAAAACGCAACCATATTTCAGGCAGAACTATTTGCCATTGAGACCGCAGCAGAACTGCTGATAAAACGACAAATCCACTACGGTGAAATCAAAATATTTACTGATAGTCAGTCAGTACTAAAAGCTTTGGAATCCAGCTCTTGTACCTCAAGAACAGTCTGGAGTTGCCGCACGGCTTTAAACAGGCTCAGTATGTATAACGGAGTCACTCTGCTTTGGATACCGAGCCACTCAAACTATTTGGGTAACGAGGAGGCAGATCGGCTGGCGTTTGCTGGAATTGCACTGCCTCTGGTAGGACCGGTACCATTCCTGGGAATACTACATGACGTGGCTAACGAGGCGATAACAGGCAGAATGAACTCAAGGCTAGAGTCTTTCTGGCGGAGCCATTCTGGCCTGAAACATTCGAAGTTGTTCCTTGGAACAGCTTCGAACAAAAATATGGCGAACCTAGCGCTAGGTCTGGATAGGACCAAACCAAGAACACTTGCCGGAATTATGACAGGTCATTGCAGACTGTAAGCGCGTTTGCACAAAATCGGTCTGGCTGAAGACGATGAATGCAGGCTGTGTCTTGAGGACACTGAAACAGCCATGCACATCATCTCAGAGTGCCCAGCGGTGAGTCGCATCAGATTCGAGGTCTTTGGCCAGGCTCTTATAGTCCACTGCGAACTGAAAAAATTACCCCTGAACAAGATTATCGGTTTTATCCAAAAACTGAATTTCGGCGGAGAGATATAAATTAGGGGTGGACCTCAATAATCCGTGTGGACGCAGTGGTAGGGTGGACAGACGCCCGGTCGCCATAAATAACTAACATAACTAACTAAAGCTACTAGAAGGTAGCACTAAAGATCAAACTGTTAATTTCTGTGTATGTAAAGCATGCCCAGATTTTGAACACATCTGGTTCTATATTTTCTAGAATATCTTTGGATATTTAGAATTTATCTCAAGGAACGTTTTCCTAAACATTCAAAAAATACCGGCCCTATTGAAACCAGTTCAGGCAAATCCGGCCTGAAAACCCATTTTTGCAAAGCCAACCAGATGATTCACTTATATAACCGCGATTAAATAGTGATTTCTACTACAGAAGGATTCTTCGAAAAATGTGCTCGAAACAGATTCCTTTCGATACTTCGGTCGTTCATTATCTGTAGAAAGTACAATTAGTTCATACCTAGCGCATCGAAAGCGTAATATATGAGTGAATAAACTGAAAGAAAACCGCCATTTCATTTCAATACATAATAGCGTGTTAGTTTTATTACTACAAGGCTCTCATTTAACGAAATATGCGAATGGTACCTGCCTATCGGTGTATGACTTTCATTGCAAATCGGCGATGCTACACCAGTACTAACTGACCAGCACAACATTATTTGCACTCTCCATTCGTAGAAGACCACAATTAAAATTGCCGCGTGTTGTTTATTTAAATTATTTCAGCTGTGAGGAGTTTAAATCGAACTTTGTTTCTGCACGCAGTGCAAGTAGTTTGAACTGTTGAAAACGTACTGGGAATTAGTCAATAAAACATAATGATCGCTCTTCTGTCTCATTAGAGACGGCCCTGTCGTTCGGCATAAGTTTGTCATCGATACTTAGGTCTTTTACGTTGAAATTGTGATCTAGTAGTTTTGAGATTTGTTTCGAACTGTTTAGTTTTACTTGACACTTCAGATTATTCGTTTTCTAATTATTATATCGGGTGTTTTTTTAGAGTGATAGAAATTTAAATTGAAATAAAACACATTTAAATTAAGATTGAAGCCAAATTTCTTTTTATTTGAAAGACAATTAATTAATTGTCACGGTTAGTCTCGAAACAAGCTGAATTATGGTTCCATGCGACTCAATTCAAGAGGATTAAGGATAACATCCCAATGTATTTATTATCTTTTATACTAGATCTAAAACGGAGAGTCCTCAAATTCTTAGGTGCATACCTAGAATAACATTTAAAATTATGGCAACACACAGAAAATCTGACAAGAAATTTTTTACATCCACAATTAAAGGATGAACCTATACGAATAATGAATAATCAGATTCTTATATTGTCGAATGCTAAGTGTTAGCAAATTCATTTTTATTGTTAGTGTACTAATCATACTTGTAGCTCAGCGTCATATACAGTGAACTGAGTAATATAGTTGTTGTCATTACAGTGTTTGAGTTTTCTTTAATTTCTTCATCATCGTCGTGGTTCATCTTATTTTGAGCTAAACAAAAAGTGTTATTTTATCATCGAGATAACTACTTTTTAAAGTTAGACACCCACATTAGATTCCAGTTATCATCAACACTTTTTAATTAATCATTGCGATTAATAAATATTCTCAAATATCATAACAGATTTAATCTGTTCTCTTACAATTTAAATTTCAAAAAATTTTATTCAAAAATTTTTAGAATTAAATCTGTCTTATAAGCACAGCTTATATTTAATAGACGTATAAAATCCAAACTCAATATACAATATCAAATGGAATAAATACACCAACAAATATAAATTGTGAATTAAAATTAACAAATAAATGATTGAAGGAGACAAAATTTTGTTTCTGATCTTACAATTATGAAAACTAAATCCTTTTCAAAAATACAAAACATGATTTTAAGAACTTCTCAGAAAATGCAATTTATTTGAAATATTTAATATATTCAAGTATTTAAATAAGTTACTTCCAAAATCTCTCAAAACATGTACATATTATGTCTTCAAAAAACAATTAGAATTCCGATACTTCACTTTCAATTCTCTCTGGTACGAGCGCAAAAACTTCTTCGGTTCAAATTGAAAATTTTCAGTCTTGAATATTATAATGTTTATACAGTTGATCATTATTCATTGATATATAAATGAAAACTTTCATTTCAGTAAACCGTTAATGAAAGAAATAATAATCAATAAAATCTCAGAGGCGTGTTCATAAACAGAGTGGTGAAGTCCCGCTTAAAAAATGACATTCACAAACATTTGTTGATCACCAGATTGAAAAATCTAAATTGCACCAGTGAAAGCAAACGTGACAAAAGATGGAATATTTGTCCTTTCTAAACCTCATGTTCTTCATTAATTCGATCACTGGATGATAAAATCGATACATTTCACTTTTATGTGATAATTTATACATGGGCAATGTTCTTAGGGAAATTTCACTAATGGATGGGAGAGTCGGAATATTGATTAATTTTGTGCTATGAAGTTACATAGATCACATTACTCAATTTTTTAAGAATTTGATGGAGACACTGTTTAAAAAATAATTTAAGTAGACATGGAATTCTCAAATATCATACAACACTCATAAATAGTTATTTTGAATGAACATCATAAATAATAAATTCTATATATAATAACAAATTCTATACCTATTTTTTGTACCCTTCAAGTATTTATTTGGTGGATTTAATTGATAATTTATACTTCTTTGGATACTTTTATACCCTATATATTGAATTGTATCAGTCCTTACTTGGTGAAAATCCATATTAAATAATTTGAAATAAGGTTATTCTGATTTTCACAAATTTTTATTGTTAAACTCACAACAATTGTTTCGCTATCACAGTAGCATCATCAGGCAAGATCACATTTTGAATAACTAAGCTTGTTTCCGAAATCCGTTGCTATTTATATTACAGTAAGTACAATAAATTTTTATTGAGCACTAAAACCCAAAAAAGGGTCCCTGCAAATTCCAGCTTATCTGAATATATTTAACAGAGGTGAGCTATTTAAATCTATTTGTTCGTTAAGTAATATTCCAATTTTATTATGTTTATTTATCTCTAGGGATTCTAACAGATTTAAGGCATAACTTTTGCTATCTATATGTAGAATTTCAAAGTTATGGTTGAAAGTATGTCCTGTTTCTAACAAATGGTTGGATATGTAGAATTACTTTTATTATTGAGGAAACTCTTCAAATGTTCACACATCCTATGACGGAAAGTTCTTCCAGTCTGACCTATGTAAACTTTAGGGCAATCACCGCAGGTTATTAATTCTGTTTATTCAAATGTACATGAACTTGTAGAAGTGTGCCAGTAAAATTTAATATCAATAGGCGAGCAAACTAACGTTCTTTTATAATGTATTATAAAAATAGCAATAATTACAGATAGAGAAGCGGTAACTTAGTTAATGCACGTTACAAAATATAAAATATGTTTATCCAGATATTTTGAAAGTGTAATAATATGAAATACTGAATAGGAATCTGTATATCACCCATACTTTTTTCCATTTTAATGAAACGTAAAGATAATAATTAAGTTTCTTCTTATATAAGAACATAAGGGACCAGCATTATACGGATAAGTTCTTCAATACCGCCATCTCTCGATAAATTACACCATTAACCTACATATTCACGCTCTTCTCTTCACAACATGATCCATTAACTTTTCCGGTTGGCTTTTCCATTTCAGGGGAACTGGATGGGAAATTAATGTGATAATTGGCTGCAATCAGAATGGCACGTTAGAGCGGATAAAAATAACCGCGGACCGTTATCAAGGGCAATGTTTTATGCCTACTATTGAATTGTAGCATACGACCAATTACACGATAATCAGGAGCAATTCGTATTAACGTTTTTCTTATCGGTGCTCGAAACCAGAAGAGGAAGATCGATTATATTTTACGGTTCTAACGGTGTATTTTTATGGGGAACTTATCCCTCCATTATCAATCATCAACATTACAAGAAATTATCGAAAACTTAGATGAATATTTATATAATAAAAAAGTTTTCGAAATACTGCACAGCCAATAAAATCATCAAAGTTGAGACTTTCTTAACAGGAGGAGGAACAAATAAAAATAAACCATTTCCTCACAATCACTCTTTCAAGGGTACAAATTTAAGAAACTGTTAAGTTCAATTCGAAATGTTCAAATTTCAGAAGATATCAAGTCTGTTTCTGTTACTTACGATTTTATACCATAGAGCATATCAAACTTATTATTGGAAAAGGATTATCTATGTTTCATTATTCTAGTGTCGAAACGTCTTCCGGTTTGGCCAATATAAATTTTCGAAAAGGTGATAATTGATAAACGCCTGACAAATGTGATTTGTTCCTTTCAGGTTTTGCGTATCAATGAAATATATCATATGCTAAAAACCGAGAAAAAAACATATATTGAGTGTTTGTTTTTAGAGTGATAGAACTTTCGATAGGAATAACTGTGATTTGACAGAAGGTAGAAGTTGTTTTGACATTTCTGTTCAGTAAGCATTGACGAATTATTATGGAAAGGGTCACATCGCAACAACGTTTACAAATTGTTGAAATTATTCGCCAAACTTATAGAGCACTTCGTGAAATTTATGGGTTACATAATCGTCCACCAGAGCATCTTATTCGTCGAACTATCGTTAGATTTCGGACAACATTTTCTCTACTCGATTCAACAACAACAACAGGACAAAGAACTTTACGTACAGAAGAAAATATCGCTGCTGTAAGTCATAGTGATAATGATCATCCAGATTTGTCTATTCGTAGATGTTCATAACAGGTTGGACTCTGTGCATCCACCACATGGAGCATTTTGCGTAAAGATCTTGGTCTACACCCATACAAAGTCCAACTGGTTCAAGAACTTAAGCCACTTGACCATAATAAGCGTCGTTTGTTTGCTGATTGGGCCCTAGAACAGCTTGAAGTTGATCCAGTTTTTCATCGTAAGATTGTGTTTAGTGATGAAGCTCATTTCTGGTTGAACGGCTATGTAAATAAGCAAAATTGCCGTATAAGGAGTGAAAACAATCCTCAAGAAGTTCTGCAGGTTCCATTTCATCCTGAAAAATGCAGTGTAAGGTGTGCTTTACACGCTGGAGGCATCATCGGTTCATATTTCTTTAAAAACGATGCTGGATCTAATGTTATCGTGAATGGTGCTCGTTACAGATCGATGATCAATGATTATTTGTTTCAAAATTTTAATGGTATCGACCCAGAACTGTTTTGATTCTAACAAGATGATGCTATACCTCATGCTGCTACCGTAACAATTGATTTAATGAAAGAAAGATTTGGCGATAACATTATTTCGAGAAATGATCCAATTAATTGGCCTCCAAGATCCTGTGACATAACTCCACTGGATTATTTTCTTTTGGGTTATGTTAAGTCATTGGTTTATGCTGATAAACCAGCAATAATAGACGCTTTGGTAGCCAACATAACTCGTTTTATTGATGAAATAAGGCCTCAATCACTCGTAAACGTGGTCCAAAATTGGTCTGGTCGAATGTGGTTCCAGAGCTAGTCGTGGTGGACATATGCCGAAATTTTTTTTTAAAACAAATGTCCTAAAATTATCTTCAAATAAAAAAAATTTGGCTTCAATCTTATTCATATGTGTTTTATTTCAATTTAAAGTTCTATCACTCTGAAAAACACACCCGATACCTTCCACTCTCACCATGGAAAACCATCATCCTAATAAAAAAAACCTTAGTAAGATATACACATATCTTATAGAACTGACAATTCATTAGGAACTTTTTCAAAAAACGCAAAACTTACAAGGAACAAATTACATTTGTTAGGCGTTATCAATAATCTTGGGGTACCTGTTCAAAAATTTGATTGGGCTAAAACCTGAAGACGTTCAGACACTAGAATAATGGAAGATAGACGTTGCTTCCTCAACAAAAAGTTGTGTTCGACGTATGCGGAACATCTTATAAAAGAGAAACATAATTTGGACGAACGTTTAAGAATTGTACATAAGGAAAATAAGGGTCTAAATCGAAACTAGAAAAAAGAAAAAGGGAGAATATTTGTATAGATAAGGTTTTCCAAACGTTCAAAAATTTGTGCAATTGACTGAACTGTGAAAAAGTGACAATAAATAGGATAAAAAATGGCATGGATATGAGGCATAGACCAGTTTCAGAAAACCGCGTAAGATTGAAGAAAACTATTTAAACGCTTTATTGGCCTTAGGACGACATAATTCGCGCCTGGGGTTTCGCAAATTGGTTAACATATTTGGAAATCAAAAAATTATGTCCAGAAACCGTTCGTGTTACTGAAAAGACAAGGCTACATATCAAGGGAACAAAAAAATCCCTTTAATGACTGCTTCACAAAAAGAACGAAGGATAGAATTTTGTCAACGTTTTCAAGAAGATAATTTTAATAATGTCTTTATATCTGATGAAGGTTGTTTCCAACTTGGTGGAAATCACTTAAAAATCCTATCAAAACAACCTATAACCATTCAAATTGGCAAATTTGGCAAAATGGTTTGGGGAGCAATATCACAGCTATGCCTCTCCGTACAGTTGATGGTACCATTAATAGTGAAAAGTATTGTGGCATTCTTAACGATTTTCTTCTTGAAGCGGGGCATGCTTTTTATCCAGAGGGCGTTTTCAGCAGGATAATGCACGATACCATACTCAAGCTTGGATGCAAGAACACTAAGGGACAACCATGGCCAGCAGCTTCACCAGATCTTAGTCCCATCGAAAACATATGGGGACTAATGAAGATTGAAGTTGATCGAGCAATGCCACGAAATAAAGATGATTTAATTCAGTCAGTTTCAGTCCTGGACTACCATCGCCGGAAATTATGGATCTGATCTAGTTTTGGGTGTACCTCGACGTTTAGTCAAGTGTTTACAGTTAAATGGGAGTTGTATAAGTAAATAAGATGAACAATTTGTTATAATTTTTTAATTCAAGAATTAAACGTATATAATTAAAAAAATTTGTAGAAATTACTATGTTTTACTACCAATAAACTGATATTTCACACATTCAATTGTGACTTTAGTTTCGGGAATTAACTATTCCATCTTCAGACAATTTATTGGTAGTAAAACATAGTAATTTCTACAACTTGTTTTAATTATGATTAACTACCAAATAGTACCGGCTGAAAGACATCAGTATCTAAAAATATATACTAAATAATTGCAATTGAATAATATTTAAATAAGGTTATTCTGATTTTCACAAACTTTTATTGCTATGTTTACAACAATCGTTTCGCTATCACAGTAGCATCATCAGGCAAGATTACATTTTGAATAACTAAGCTAAGTACAATGAATTTTTATTGAGCACTAAAAACCCAAAAACGGTCTCTGCAAATTCCAGCTTATCTGAATATATTTAACAGAGGTGAGTTATTTAAATCTATTTGTTCGTTAAGTAATATTCCAATTTTATTATGTTTATTTATCTCTAGGGATTCTAACAGATTTAAGGCATAACTTTTACTTTCTATATGTAGAATTTCAAAGTTATGGTTGAAAGTATGTCCTGTTTCTAACAAATGGTTGGAATGGAATATGTAGAATTGCTTTTATTATTGAGGAAACTCTTCAAATATTCACAAATTCTATGTCGGAAAGTTCTTCCAGTCTGTCCTATGTAAACTATAGGGCAATCACCGCAGGTTAACTTATAAACCCCCGATTTATCATCTTTATGTGTACAGTCTTTATTATTTAAAAAAAATTTACTCAAGTTTGAATTGGTTTTAAATGAAGTTCTTAAATTATATTTATTTTTGTGGTATGTAGCAATTTTCTCAGAAATACCTTTAGTGTATTTTAAGGAAATGTATTTAAAATTTTCTTTTATATTAGGAAACACCATATTTAAAGCTATTTTATTATTTTTATTCATCAACAATTTGTCTATCAACTTAGGATCATAGTCATTATAAATAGCTATTTGTTTAATCATGTTAAGTTCTGAAATATAATTTTCTCGATTCATGAGAATATTAACTAATTTATGGATCATACAATTGAATGCTGTTAATTTTTATATAAAGGATGATTTGATTTGTTGTGTATAATAGAATCCGTATAGGTTGGTTTGTGAAATATTGAAAAATCATGTGAATTATTTATTCGAGTAACAGTTAAATCAAGGAAATTAATAGAATTATTATATTCGGTTTCCATAGTGAATTTAATTGAAGGATGTATTTCATTGATGAATAAAAAGAATTTTTCAAAAGTCTGTCTGTACCTGTGAAGCAACAGAAAATTTCGTCTACATATCTTTACCAATATAAAAAGTATTTCTCAAGGGGATTTCGGCAAATTTTAATTTCAATATTGTCCATGAATTTTTCTGCTAATAAAGGACTTAAGGGATTTCACATAATCAAACCGTTTTCAGATTTATAAATTTTATTTTTGAATTGAAAATAATTTTGTTTCGTGTAAATATTTAGACATTCTAAAATATCTTCTTTTATAATTGTATTACATCTGTTGTTGATTAATAGATTATCTACTAGTTCAATTGTTTCGTTTGGTGGTATACTTGAAATTAAATTTTGTACGTATAAGTTAACCTGCGGTGATTGCCCTTAAGTTTACATAGGACAGACTGGAAGAACATTCCGACATAGAATTTGTGAACATTTGAAGAGTTTCCTCAAAAATAAAAGTAATTCTACATATTCCAGCCATTTGTTAGAAACAGGACATACTTTCAACCATAACTTTGAAATTCTACATATAGAAAGTAAAAGTTATACTTTAAATTTGTAAGAATCCCTAAATAAACATAATAAAATTGGAATATTACTTAACGAACAAATAAATTTAAATCACCCACCTCTGTTAAATATATTCAGATAAGCTGGAATTTGCAGAGACCGTTTTTGGGTTTTTAGTGCTCGATAAAAATTTATTGTTCTTACTGTAATATAAATAGCAACGGATTTCGGAAACACGCTTAGTTATTCAAAATGTAATCTTGCCTGATGATGCTACTGTGATAGCGAAACGATTGTTGTAAACATAACAATTAAAGTTTGTGAAAATCAGAACAACCTTATTTAAATATTATTTAATATGGATTTTCACCAAGTAAGGACTGATTCAATTCAAAATGGCCTTTGACCTTTGTTTTTTCCAGATACTTTCAAGACGGTCTATATATGAGTTTCATTTAACTAAAGTATTATAACACCCTAAATTATGCTTGGAACATTGAAGCATTTCGCGAGCATCTTGTCCATAAGAACAAATGACTAATATTCTTTCTTATTTCAGGACGAGTGACCTCATTGCACTTATGGCAATCTCGACAACACTATTCTTATTCTTGCACACAATGGATCTCAATACGAAACTAAGAGAAATGGAAGTCAAACTACAGCCCGAAGATGAAATATTGAGTAATCATCTGTCAGGTGAGAATTTACACCAAAACTTACTTAACAGAACATTTCCATATTGAAATGGCAAAACTGACGTTTGTTTGACTTTCGAATGATGAAATGAAGAATTCTGCGTTTTTATTAATTCTGTATTACACGACTACCAATAACTCAGTGGTTAGAGCCCTAGGCTAGAAACTGAAAGCTTCTGGGTTTCAGGGGCTACTAGTTGGAGAGAAATTTTCTAGTTTGACCGGTGTTGGATACCATTTCACTCATGGATTGAAAACCAACAGTGCTTTGCCTAAGGTGTATTAAGAACGCAGTGACAAAGTCTAACCAGAACATAACTGAACTCGCACAAGTGCATTCTTTCCATATTATTTTCGTACAGAATCAGCGTCTGTAGCGAGTCAGCGTCTGCAGTAAAATTGTATCGAATAATTTATACCCAAGGAATCTAGGATAATTCAAGAAATGTTCGAAATTAAACGCTCATAATTATGCTGAAACCGAAAGATGGAAAGTTTTTTATGACACCTTCAACAAGAATTGTTAACCTTTAAATTTTTATTGATGCACAAGATGCAAGAATAATTTATGAGCAGGTCGAAGGAATCAACATATTCGGCAGACCAGCGAAATATTAATTTTATTAATATGGCCAAGAATGGAGAGTTAACAGTTATTTATTGACGAACATTCTTTTACTTGAGACTTTCATACACGGAAAAATAAGAAAGCACTGGCGTAACATCAAAAGCTCCAGCGTGTAAATTTGTTGAGTGAATTCGATCAATATTCTATATTTTCTTTGAATTATTTTATCTCCTTTTGATGCTGTGTAATAAGTGTTAATTTTATATGTCTCCTATAAAATAAACTGTGTTCCTACGGTATTTATTTAATTTTAAAAAGTTGCAAAAAATTTTATGAAATTAAAATTTGTAGCAGGGTATAACAGAATTATTCTGTTTGATATTTAAGATATTGAAAAAACCTTTCATTGAGTAAAAACGCCCCTTTTTTGAAAGACAATTCTATGACGTATATGTTTTAAAAATAATTTCCGGCATGAGTCCACCACGACTAGCTCTAAGGAACCGCATTCGACCAGACTAATTTTGGACCACTTTTTCAAGAAATTCAAGCCTTATTTAATCAATAACACGAGTTATGTTGGCTTCCAAAGAGTCTATTGTTTCTGGTTTATCAGCATAAACCAATGACTTGACATAATCCCAAAGAAAATAATCCAATGGAGTTATGTCGCATGACCTTGGAGGCCAATTAATTGGACCATTTCTCGAAATAATGTTATCGCCAAATCTTCCTTTCAATAAATCAATTGTTACGGTAGCAGTATGAGGTTGTTGGAACCAAACCACTTCTGGGTCGATACCATTCAAATTTTGAAA
This sequence comes from Megalocaria dilatata, assembly GCA_034642435.1. Lineage (NCBI taxonomy): Eukaryota > Metazoa > Arthropoda > Insecta > Coleoptera > Coccinellidae > Megalocaria > Megalocaria dilatata. The sequence goes on from CM067854.1 coordinate 50,511,323, forward strand.
CGAATAATCATTGATCATCGATCTGTAACGAACACTATTCACTGTAACATTAGCATCGTTTTTAAATAATTATGGACCGATGATATCTCCAGCGTGTAAAGAACAACATACAGTGCATTTTTCAGGTTGCAATGGAACCTGCAGAACTTCTTGAGGATTTTTTTTACTCCATATACGGCAATTTTGCTTGTTTATATAGCCGTTCAACCAGAAATGAGCTTGATCACTAAACACAATTTTACAATAAAAAAGTGGATCAACTTCAAGCTGTTCTAGGGCCCAATCAGCAAACAAACGACGCTTATTATAGTCAAGTGGGTTTAGTTCTTGAACCAGTAGGATTTTCTATGCGTGTAGACCAAGATCTTTACGTAAAATTTTCCATGTGGTGGATGCACACGAATAGACAAATATGGATCATCATTAACATGACTTACAGCAGCGATATTTTCTTCTGTATTTACAGTTCTTTGTCTTACTGTTGTTATTGCATCGAGTGGAGAAAATGTTGTCTGAAATCTATCGATAGTTCGACGAATAAGCTGCTCTGATGGACGATTATGTAAACTATAAGTTTCACGAAGTGTTCTATAAGTATGGCGAATAGAACATTGTTTTTGAAAATAAATTTCAACAATTTGTAAACGTTGTTGAGACGTGAGCCTTTCCGTGTAAATCTGTCAATGCTTACTGAACAGAAATGTCAAAACAACTCGGCTTTTACCTTCTATAATCATTCTATCAGTCTAAAAAAAAACACCCGATCTGTTCGTCACAAAAATCACACAATGCTTTTAAGATATTTTATGGCCTTAGTTAAAACCAGATGACATTTATATAATGAGTCAGGAAAACCAAAAAATAATTATATATTTCATATACAATAAAATAAAAAGAAGTTTTTTACTTGATAGTATTCATTCCTTTATCAAGCAAAAACCTCTTTTTATTATTTCAAAACGTAACCTCAATAATTTTTGTAATTTCAATATCATTTCAGTAGATTCAATTTCAATAAAATGAATATAGAATGAAATAAGTATAAAAAAAATTGTTTTTTTAACTTTATATGGCGTCCAATAAATAAACCACCCATTGATAGGAATCATGGTTATATAACCTTTGCGATATCATAAAATAGGATTAAAAAATACTTCCATTTGGAATACTTCAAATATATATTTACCCCATAAAGTTACAGTGTAAATATATAACTAAATACAATCTATTGCCGTCTTCTCATCACCCTTCCCCACACCTCTCTATCTAGAGCGTCATCAGCTGCTATAACACAGGCCTCCATTGCTTCCTTTATTGTATCGTTCCAGGATTTTCTTGGTCTACCCTGTTTTTTTCTACTGATAGGAGTATACTGAAAAATCTGTTTCGGCAACGTATTTTCCTGCATTCTGCAATACTTCTGTCGTAGTACTATCTCCTCTGCCTTCATAATGTGTCTTATTTCGTTATTAATTCTTCTTTCCATTCTTGATATACCAGCGCTTCTTCTGAGGTAGTCCATCTCCACTTCTGGATTTTTCTGTTGGAGTCTGCAGTAGGTGTCCACTGCTCTAAGCCATAGCATAGAACCGGTTCAACCAGTCTTCAACTAGTCTTTTATTGATTTTATAGGACATGTTTCGATTCCACCAAAGACCATTGAGACATCCAATTACATTTTTGCTATTCTAAATTCTGCTGCTTATTTCCGCCTTGTCAATACCATCCTTGTTAATTGTCAGTACCACGTCAACTTGTTGGATGTACAGCATCATCGTTGGTGAGTACTTCGAAGCAAGTTAATAACCAGGTACTCCGTTTTCTTCGAACTATTATTATTATTATTATTTATGGCGAGCGGGCGTCTGTCCACCCTACCACTGCGTCCGCACGGACTATTGTGGTTCACCCCTAATTTATATCTCCCCGACGAGATCCAGTTTTTGGATAAAACCGATAATCTTGTTTAGGGGTAATTTTTTCAGTTCACTGTGGTCTATGAAAGCCTGGCCAAAGACTTCGAATCTGATGCGACTCACCGCTGGGCACTCTGAGACGATGTACATGGCTGTTTCAGTGTCCTCAAGACACACCCTGCATTCATTGTCTTCAGCCAGACCGATTTTGTGTAAATGCGCTTTCAGTCTGACCTGTCATAATTCCGACAAGTGTTCTTAGTTTGGTCCTATCCAGACCTAGCGCTAGGTTCGCCATTTTTTTGTTCGAATCTGTTCCAAGGAACAACTTCGAGTGTTTCAGGCCAGAATGGCTCCGCCAGAAAGACTCTAGCCTTGAGTTCATTCTGCCTGTTATCGCCTCATTAGCCACGTCATGAGGTATTCCCAGGAATGGTTCCGGTCCTATCAGAGGCAGCGCAGCTCCAGTAAATGCTAGCCGATCCGCCTCCTCGTTACCCAAATAGTTTGAGTGGCTTGGTATCCAAACCAGAGTGACTCCGTTATACATACCGAGCCTGTTTAAAGCCGTGCGGCAACTCCAGACTGTTTTGGATGTAAAACAGCTGGATTCCAGAGCTTTTAGTACTGACTGACTATCAGTCAATATTTTGATTTTACCGTGGTGGATTTGCCGTTTTATCAGCAGTTCTGCCGCGGTCTCAATGGCAAATAGTTCTGCCTGGAATATAGTTGCGTTTTGACCGAGACTCAATGAGATGTTAATTCTCGGTTTACTCACATAGACTCCCCCTCCTGTTCCGTTCGTCGTTCGCGAGCCGTCTGTGAACAAGCCAAGGTCGGTTCTCAATAGAACCTCAGCATGCTGGGTCCACTCGTCCCGGCTGGGGACGGTTACATTGAAATTCCGTTCCTGGCTCGTGATTTTTGACATTAGATCCGAGGGCATCGATAGGATACTGTTCGTTAAAAGCTCGCCCAGCAGTTCTGAGCCTTCCATCACTATTGCCTCTGGCCTGTCAATAGCCAGTTGATATAGTTTGTATGTGGTCCGTTCCGCCTCCCTCTGCACGAGTCGGTGCAGGGGTGGTAGATTAAGTAGGACCTCCATGGCTGCCGTGGGTGTGGTGCGAAACGCACCTGTAATTGCAAGGCATATTAGGTGAACTAACTTGTAGTTCTCATTTCTAATATTCATCATAAAGCCTCTTAATCATAAATTCCAGATCGTAGGAGTCTTGTGCAATCACAACCTGGTCATCAGCGAAGCTAAGTGAGAAGAGTGTTCCATTTCCAATAGGTACTCTCATCTCCTTGCATTCTCCAATCTTTCAGTACCACTTTGACGTAGGCAATAAGAAGCAGGGGAGACAAGCTGTATCTCTGTCTTGAACCCTTTATGGTCTTCATAGGGTTCGAGAGTCTATGTTCGATTTTCACATAAGATTGATTTTCTCTTTAGAGTTCTTTGATGAATTTGTGAAGTGCTTCTAGGATTTTGAGAGCTTCCAGGATTTTTTTCGAGGTATTGAGTCGTTGTCATTCTCAAAATCTATAAACACCAAATGAAAATAAATAAAATCAAAATACAAATATTTATTCAAGTGAAGAAGTTTATGAATATTCGAATTTCATGTAGTGGTGTTATATTTCAGCGTAATTCTCTTCAAAATGAATCGAACTAACTGAAATATTCTATTTCTTATTCATAAAATTCTTTCAGTCTTAATTTCAGTAAAAAATAAAGATCTGTAAACTTCAGAATGATCTGCAATGATATTCAAATTATTCCTGTCTCTAACGCATGAATTGGGATTTTTCATTGATTTCTGACGCTTTCTTTTCAACTCTTCACAAGCTTTCTTGTTCTTTTTTCTACTTCTCTCCTCCATATTTGCCAACATACGTTCAAGATCTTCCCCAGAAGCGTTTATGGTTATAACGTCAGTTTTCGAAAAAATATTTTCACATTTAGGACATATTGTTGTGTCAATTTCTTTCAAAGCTTTTTCAGCGAATACACAACCACAGGTCCACAAAGCAACGAATCCCAATTTTCCCTTCATTTCTATCCCTGTGAGCGGACAAATAAAAGAATTTTTTTCTACGTTCTCCTTATCGATTATCAAGTTCAGTTCTTTTACATCTTTCACGCTCCTTATGTGAGTTGGACAGTCCAACTGGTTTTTCTTGAGTAGACGCTCTATAACCGCAATTTTGTTATATAATTTTCCTAAGCGGCAAATAACAATTGGAGGCTCTAGAAATTGTTGTGATATTGCACAGTATTTCCAAAGAGATGCGAGATTATAGACATTATCCACCGTCTCTGGTTTCTTCTTATTTTTCACCAATTCGTTTCGTTTTGGAATTGTTCCACCGTCACAACCCATCTTGACACGATAGTTATTGACATTTATACTAATTTTGACAAATTTTCTCTATGGACATATCTGAAACCATAGTGCCGTGATTGAATGAAATAATAAATGAATGAAGGAATGACTTAGCACCTAATTTTTAAACATATTCCATTCCTAAGAACAATTTTTGTCAAGAATATACAATCATCGAATAAACATCAGGAAACAATACTCTAAAATCTACAATTATATAAAATATATTGAACTAAATTAAACAACATAACGCAATTATATTATCAATAAGGAGTATTAATTATAGCAATAGGAAGTTTTACAAAATATTCTAAACTCAAACAATCAGTTCTCGAAATATGTCCTAACTATATTAGTTTAAGAGATACAGGATGTTTCATGTATTTTATCAAAAATTTTCAATCGGCCTAACTCTTGAACGCCTGCATGGATCTTCATGAAATTTTGAGGGAATGAGTGTAGGCCAATACCTTATATTTGCACCTAATCACCCGTCGATAGCGCAGGTCCGGACTGAGAATATTATATTCTTTACCCCACATCTTGTAACACACTCTGTACATCAAATTTTCGAAAAGTGAAATTCTCCTCACAATCTACAATGAGTTCTCTTTCGAACAAGCTCATTTGAAATAATGGCAGACTTCGCATCAATATTTTATGAGCTATTGAATATCTGGAATTTTTCGATTTATAGTAAACACGGACCTGTGAATCTCCGAATAATATATTTCGAGCACTGATTCAGACTCACTAAAATGTCCTGCATCTGCCCTGAAAGACTGTACAATCATTCGTGAAACAGCCTGTATACACGACAAACCTTAGCGAGATAATTCAAGTAAAGTTCTTGTCAGTGCCCTGTAGTGTCCAACAACTGGTTTGAGTTTAGAATTGTTATACAGATGTATGTTACACTGTCTCGATTTGTAGAACTTTCTATTACCATAGTTCATACTTCTTATTAATGATATTTGGTATAGATCAGACGAATTAATTCATTTTAATTAATTTGCAATCATATCAGTTTATTCTGAAATTACGAACCTTCATAAAACAAAATATATTTCATCAACCTACTACTCTGTCAAGAAAGTACCGGGAATTTTCAATTAAAACAACATTTTTACAATTAATCGTTAAAATTTATTGGGTCGCCTTCAAAATAGGCTTCATTCGCTCCAATACATCTATGCCAACGGCACTTCCAATTATCGAAACATTTTTTATAGGCGCTTTCCAGGATGGACTTTAGCTCTCGCGCCGAATTTTGTTTTATGGCTTCAATCGACTCAAAACGGGTGCCACGAAGGGGCAATTTTAGTTTTGGGAAGAGGAAAAAGTCGCAGGGAGCCAAATCCGGCGAATACGGTGGTTGCTGAAGCACGTTTGTTGAGTTTTTGGCGAGAAAGTCAGTCACAATCGTAGCTCGGTGAGAAGGCGCGTTATCGTAATGCAAAATCCATGAGTTGTTCGCCCACAAATTTGGCCGCTTCTTACGGATACGCTCACGCAAACGTTTCATTACGCCTAGGTAATACTCCTTGTTTACCGTCTGACCCTCTGGAACGAATTCGTAGTGGTGCGACGGTTTTCCAGCACCCTTTCCTTAATTTTATCGACGTTATCTTCGATCGAAGCCGTCGATGGGCGTCCGGAACGAGGCAAGTCTTCGACCATTTCACGACCGTCCTTGAAGGCTCTGTACCTCTGATATGCACGAGTTTTCGATAGAGCATTATCACCAAAGGCCTTTTGCAACATTTTCAATGCATCGGCACACGGAAATTCATTTGCAACACAAAACTTTAAACAAATTCTTTGCTCAACGTAATCACCCATAGTAAAAATCGGCACGCACTCTGACATCGACTGACTTAATCAGCTGTTGCAAACACACTAGTTGACAGATCCCGCTCAAGCTTGGCATAGTAATTAAGGACAGTGGTACCAACCTAGGAAAAAAAATGTTTACCTGCCTCATTGCCCCGCCAGATTTAAATCGATAATTCCCGGTACTTTCTTGACAGAATGTATATGTGGGAAATTACTGAGGTGATTGCTACATTTTGAATAAAAACAAAAATCACAATACTCGTACAAAGTAATAATTTATCAAGAATATTTTGAAAACAACATAAACATTTATAAGAACAAGCAATCAGAAGCTTATAAGTTAACTTCTAGAAATCTAGGTTATTGATGATTTTATGAAGCGTATCTATGGAACTAATATGACTTTGACAACTCGTCTATCATAAAAGGACAAGTAATAAGGAATAACCTCATATGGAATGTCGATTGCCTGGTTTTTATAATTATGTCAATTTAATCGATTTATTGAATTTCTCCTAAATTCTTTCTTCTATTATTCTGTGTGACTTCTGATGATCTTGTTCTTCAGATTTGGATGGTCATCCAGAAGGTGTACGAGCGATGATGAAATTACTGCAGAGTACTGGAGAGGTAAGTTCTTGAAAAAAAAATTTTGTTTCTGGTCTTACCTTTAAGAACACCAATTGCCTTTTAAAAACATGAACACACATAAAGGACCTCTCAAAGAATATAATTTATTTGAAATATTTAATATATTTAAATATTCGAATAAGTTAATTCAAAAATCTCTAAAAAAATGATGAAATTCTTAAGATTATGTTAAACATTTTTGAAAGATATTTGTGTTCATAAGATTGATCAGCAGAAACAAAATTTTGTCTATTCAAAATATTTAATTTATAGAATTTTGGTTAACAATTTTTACTTATTGGATTTTGTTATATCATTTAGATGTCTTATAATGAATGTTTATTTTATATGTCGTTTGATATAAGTGGTTAAGTTATAATTATTGAATATAATTTTTTGAAATTGAATATGTAGAAGGCTAATATTAAAATATTTCAATAATTTTATATACCTTCTATCAAGTATTTACCTCTTTTTATGTTATTTTCATTAAAATTAATGATAAAAAGCTAAATAAAGAAATATTAGATTTGTCGTTTAATAAAAATTCCTTTTCTAGTCTTGTCGAGTAATTTCCGACAAACTTTCTTCAGCGGTCCGAAAGTGACTAATAGTTGAAGCTTTGAACCGTGTCGTTACCATAGCCAGCATCCCATGACAGTTTGATATTTCTGGTGACATTGCTGCCTTAACAACCTGACACATAATAACTTTTTTCTTCGTTTTAATGATTCGAATTTTCATAAAATAATTGATGGCAGCCATCCACTTCGTTTCGCACCAAGAACGCAGAATCATCGTAAGCATGGTGAGTGGAGTGGAAAATGCAATAAAATAAACCGCTACAACAAAGTATTCATGTTATAGTTTACGCATTAAGGATGATCAGATGTCAGTACTTCTTGGAAAGAACGGTATGTGATCTCTTCGGTGTTTGAATTTCGTCCACATGAGTTGAATTTGGATCTCGGGTCATAATATGCAATGGTGATCATAATCTCTATTCAAGTTTCATAATAGTCATTGTTTACACTGGAAAAATTGAGATGGACCGAACTCAATTCGACTTTAGAAATGGTTTTGGAATAAACAGCATCAGATATGCAGATGACACCGTAGTAATTGCAGAGAACATGCTTGATCTACAGTTTATGATCGAAAAGATAGTTCAACGGAGTGAACACTATGGTCTCAAAATTAATATATCTAAAACCAAGCTGCTTTGTTCGAAAAAACTGTAGCCAATATCAACTTATTGATAAACGGAATCAAGGTAGAACAAATTAAGACACTCAATTATCTCGGAACGATTATTGACAGTCAGTGCGACAAAAAGAAGGAGATCAGATCACGCAAGCAAGAAGAGCATTCATCACAATGAGGAAATTCTTCACTAGCTCTGAACTTAGTCTGGAGCTGAGGGTTCGTATTATTTGGTGCTACATTTTCGCCGTACTGATTGATGGATACGAAGCGTGGATTCTTCACCAAACTTTATAGAAAAAACTGGAGGCCTTTAAGATGTACCTGTATGAGCACACGTTGAAGATACCTTGGGTACAAAGAATAACAAATGTGGAAGTTCTGGTCAGAATGAGAAAGCCAGTGGAACTCCTTAATACTATCAAGGGAAGGTAAACTTGGGATATAGGACACGTTATGAGGGGTGAAAAATATGAAGTCCGAAGACTAATAATTGAGGGCAAAAGATCACTTGGAAGAAGACAGAATTCTTGGTTGAGTGATCTGAGAAGATGGTATGGATGCACATCGACAGATATCTTTAGAGGGCAACTTCTAGAGTTCTGATAGCCAGGTGGATCGACAACCTTCGCATGGAGACGGCGATTAAGAAGAAGAAGATAGAAAAACTTATGATAAAAGAGGAAATTAACCTAACAAAGTAAATACTCAATAAATGAGAAAGTTCCAGACATAGATCAAATACACATCGTTAAAAGTCTTGCCCCCATATCAAATCTCAACTTGTTGAATGTAACATGACAATTTTTTGTGTGTGGAATCTTCACTATCTTATCACTCAGATGAAAATAATAAACTAGCAAAAGATGTTTCTTGTTCGGGGAAAAACAGGTGTATTCGAAGTTAATCAGTTTTCAACGAATAACGAGAGTTGTAATATGGAGAATATTCCGTGGAAATTGCCATGAAATCCAATTTCTCAGTGTAACCGGACAGAAATAGTAGCCCTACTAGTAGCTTTGTCGAACCACCAGATTGCGCAACGTTTGAATATTCCACGGACTTCAGGCCCTTTTCCTAGAAACTGGCAGCGTTACTCGGAGACTGGTGCCTGGTCGACCCACAGTAATATCTGCAAGGGAAGACCATTATATCGCAAATTTTACTCGAAGAAATCGAACGGTATCTGTAACAGCCCTTCGAAGTCACTTTTGAGAACCTATAGACGGGTAGTCTCAACCAGCACCATAAGAAGACCGTTGCATTCCTCAAATTCAAGGGCAAGAAGACCTTTAAGAGTACCTCGGCTATCACCTGGACATAGAGCTACATGTCGGCAGAACACCACCAAGACTGGGTCTTACCACAATGGGGAAACGTACTGTTTTCGGACGAGTCACGTTTCGGTTTACAAAGTGATAGTGATAGAGATATATAAAATATATATAAATATATTGGAGTTGAAATAGAGGAAAATATTCATCTCATTTCCAGAACATAGATTGTTTATTTCTTGAGAAACCTAGGGGGAGCCAAGACTTTTGACGATGTACGTATATGAGACGCAAAATGCCACATCATTTACGTACAAACACTTAGTCTTAGAGCGAATCATAACTATTGAGAAATAGAAAATAGGAACAGATCATTTGAACGATTAAATTAAATTATGCCTCAATAAAATATTACTCTCGAAAAAGTATTGGGTGTTAAAATTGATTTTTTTGTTCTTGGCTAATAATTTCATTATTTATCTATCACCCTTTATTAAAATTTGTAGAGGCAAACTTTGGAAGTGGAAGGTTATTTTATGTATTACTTTATTTTTTGTTATAGCCAAAGGAATCATTCCTGATTATGAAATTAAGTGATAGCTTTTTTTGACGAAACTTGATAGTGATCTCGATTGGCAAATACGATATTAAAATCATTTTCACTCTTGATAAAAAGTGGCCAATAGTTCTTCAAAATTAGATGTCAATATTGCTTTCAAAACACAAAATAAATTATCATCCGTATTATTTAACGCGAAGGAGTCAACTACAAACACATACAAATCGGGAGTTTATAAGTTATCTTGTTAGACGTGCAGTAATAAATATAAAGGACAGAGACGTTCTTTCAAGACGAGGTTCAACGAACATAACATGAATTTTATGAAAAATAAACAAACTTCTACTTTTTCCACTCATCGCTTAAAAAACGGACATCTTTTTCTGATAATGGATAATCTTAAAATTTCACATGTAGAATCAAAAGGAAAGAAATTTGATTATTTAGAATATTTTGAAATTTTCAAATTAGTTCACAATGAAAATAATGAAAAAATAATGAAGGACTGTACATATCTATGTAAATCCAAATTATTTGAGATATTTAAATAAGTAACATCTGTTCACCAATCTTCTTTGACGTGTCGACATTGTAATAATTGTTAAGCGCCGTCTCCTTTTTAACCTGTTTTCATCACCTCTTCTATCTGTATATGCATAAAATACCCTATCCTACTTGTTAAGTTTTCAGTTGTCTGAAGATGGGATTGGTAATTCCCGAAACTCGAGTCGCAATTAAAATGTGAAAAATATCAATTTATTGTTAGTAAAGCAGAAATTTATACAACGTGTTTTAATTATGATCAACTACCAAATGGTAACGACTGAAATAGTTCATTAATTTTATTCTTTATGAACAACGATAATTGTTCCCGTTTCCGAAAAACGCAATTGAGGAGTTCCTTGTCTCAGAAGGGGGTTTCAAATAACAAAGAAACTTGTAACGTAAAACAACTAATTCTTGTTAGAAGGTATATAAAATTATTTAAATATTTTAATATTAGCCTTCTACATATTTAATTTCAAAAAATTATATTTAATAATTATAACTTCAGGAAATAAATTGAAATAATGTCATATAAGTACCACTTATATCAAATGACATAAAATAAACATTAATTATAAGACATCCAAATGATATAACAAAATCCATTAAATAAAAATTGTAAACCAAAATCCTATAAATAAAATATTTTGAATGGACAAACTTTTTTTGTTTCTGCTGATCAATCTTATGAAAACAAATATCTTTAAAAAATGTCTAACATAATCTTAAGAATTAAAACTAAACTATCTTACTTAGAATATTCAATATTATTGGATATCTAACTAAGTTACTTTCTATAAAAACTCAAGATATGTAAAAACATTACTGAAAAACAAGTTTTAAGAGACTTTGCTTCGTCAGTATTCAAATAATTCATATTCAATAAATATAACATCAATCAACAACAAATATTTACTCACCCTTCAACAATTTAGAAAACTTCTGGTAAATGAATACTGAAAATTTTAAATGTAGTATACGGTTAACTATAAATAAATAATTCTGTGGTTTACCCTTGATCTAAAATATTGAAAGACAATTTAACGGCCTCTGTTATAGCACAAGGACTATCTATATAAAGAATGTTAAGGAAAACACATAATTATATGTTATGAATAAAATAACATAAATAGATGTTAATTCTTGATAAAAGGTATATAAAATCATTTTAATATTTTAATATTAGCCTTCTACATATTTAATTTCAAAAAATTATATTTAATAATTATAACTTCAGGAAATAAATTAATTCAAATAATGTCATATAAGTACCACTTATATCAAATGACATAAAATAAACATTCATTATAAAAAAAATATTTAATTTATAGGATTTTGGTTAACAATTTTCATTTATTGGATTTTGTTATTTCATTTGGATGTCTTATAATGAATGTTTATTTTATATCATTTGATATAAGTGGTACTTATATGACATTATTTTAATTAATTTATTTCCTGAAGTTATAATTATTATATATAATTTTTTGAAATTAAATATGTAGAAGACTAATATTAAAATATTTAAATAACGTAAAACAACATTGAAGAAGAATTAAAAACAATTAACCATAAAAAAACGAACTTAAATTTACTTAAAGTAAATCCAACTTACTCTTATACGAAACGAAATCAAAATAATTTCGTCTGTTCTCAGGTAACAACTTTAGAACCAACAAGATTAAATAACACCAGAAAAGCTCAGCAGAATATGGTATTTTTCAATCGAGTTCCAAAAGTTGGTTCACAGACCTTGATGGAGCTCTTACGCAGATTGAGTATTAAAAACAATTTTGGTTTTCATCAGGATGCTGTACAAAGGGTAGAAACAATTAGACTACCACCGGAAGATCAGGCTGATCTTTCAGCTTTAAGTGAGTACTATTTTAGATAATATATTTGTTTTAGGACAAAGTGTTAAGCAAGCAAAATACAGTCTTATATTATGAATAAGATACCTGTGGATAAATTGCTTTTGCAAGAAATTATATTATATAAAATATAAAGATACACTGTAGTGATAACAAGCAATTTAATCACATTCGCGTGAATCAATATAAGAAAAACAAATGTTAACTTCCGCTATTTTATTGATTTACACGACAATTGTTTCGTCATACCATGACTTCATGAGGTGAGTATTTAAACTGAGGTATACAATGCAAAACATGACCTTGAATACACAGCTCTGGTACAAAAATAGAGGGGTGGAAAGAGATGGTTTACAATTAATGAAAAATATTAAGTAGGGGGGATCTGTTTAAATCTATTTGATCATTCAATAAAATTTGTCTTTTATTACATCTATTGATCTCTAAAGCTTCTAACAGATTTAGTTTCTGACTTTTGTTTTCGATATGTAATATTTCATAGTTCATATTAAAATTATGGCCAGTCTCTAACAAATGGTTGGCATGAGTTGAATTCGGTTTATTATTAATATAACAATTTTCATGTTCTCGTATCCTTGTTTGGAATGAACGGTCTGTCTCACATGTACACATGGGCAATCACTACATGTTAACTTATAAACTCCTGATTTTTTGTTTTTAGGAATGGCATCTTTATTATTTTTTATTAAGCTGCCTAAAGAATTAATGGCTTTAAAAGAGATGTTATATTTTTCTTTTTTCTTTAAATATCTAGCAATCTTTTCAGATTTTTGGCCTATGTAAATTAATGAAATAAATTTGGTTTCGTTTGAATTTTGGAATTTTGGATATGCAAGTGATATTGCTTTCTTGTAATTTATTTTATCAAGTAAATTGTCTACAATTAACGGATTGAAATCATTTTTGAAAGCTATTTGTTTAATGGTTTTATACTCTTTGTCAAAATTTTCTTTCGTCATGGGTATGTTAACCAATCTATAAAGCATACTATTATAAGCTGACAATTTTTGTTTTATAATAGTATGCTTTAAAGATTGGTTAACATACCCATGACGAAAGAAAATTTTGACAAAGAGTATAAAACCATTAAACAAATAGCTTTCAATAATGATTTTGATCCGTTAATTGTAGACAATTTACTTGATAAAATAAATTACAAGATATGTATATCCAAAATTCAAACGAAACCAAATTTATTTCATTAACTTACATAGGCCAAAAATCTGAAAAGATTGCTAGATATTTAGAGGAAAAAGAAAAATATAACATCTCTTTTAAAACTATTAATTCTTTAGGTGGCTTAATAAAAAATAATAAAGACGGCATTCCTAAAAACAAAAAATCAGGAGTTTACAAGTTAACATGTAGTGATTGCCCATGTGTATATGTGGGACAGACAGGCCGTTCATTCTAAACAAGGATACGAGAACATGAAAAATGTAATATCAATAATAAACCGAATTCAACTTATGCCAACCATTTCTTAGAGACTGGCCATAATTTTTATATGAACTATGAAAATATGAATAAAAACAATATTCTAATTTCCGCTAATATTTTATCAACACTACGATCGTTACGTCATACCATGACTTCTTCAGGTGAGTATCACAAGATACTTGTAATACTCACCTGAAGAAGTCATGGTATGACGTAACGATCGTAGTGTTGATAAAATATTAGCGGAAATTAGAATATTGTTTTTATTCATATTTTCAAGATGAATTTCCGTCAAGTAAAGACAGAAACAATCGTAGACTTGAACTATGAAATATTACATATCTGTTAGAAACTTTAGAGATCAATAGATATAATAAAAGACGAATTTTATTGAATGATCAAATAGATTCAAACAGATCGCCCCTACTTGATATTTTTCATTAATTGTAAACCATCTCTTTCCACCCCTCTATTTTTGTATCAGAGCTGTGTATTTAAGGTCATGTTTTGCATTGTACACCTCAGTTTAAATACTCACCTGATGAAGTCATGGTATGACGAAACAATTGTGGTGTAAATCAATAAAATAGCCGAAGTTAACATTTGTTTTTCTTATATTGAAGATGAATTTTCGTCAAGTAAAGACCGAGACCATCAAAAATTCGCGTGAATCATTGGCATTGCTTTTTTTCCAAAGCACAATCTTTTATATTATACTTTACTATCATATATTACTTTTTAGTATCCAGTTACGAACCCCCAGGAGTCTTCATAAAGCACGTGGTGTTCACGAATTTGTCCGAGTGAGTATTGAGGGGTGGAAATCTAGAAGTATAAGATATTTATTAGCATGTTTTCGCAGATATGGATACCCTGAACCCATTTATATAAATATGGTACGTGATCCAGTGGAAAGAGTGATATCTTGGTATTATTACGTTCGAGCTCCATGGTATTTTGTGGAGAGAAAAATTATGTTTCCAGATCTTCCTCTCCCAAATCCAAAGTGGCTTAAGAAGGTAAGCTTACCATATAATATGTTATTATCACATGATGGTACTAAAATGTTAATCTTCTCTTTCTGAGAAATTATATCGGGTGTTATTTTTTAGAGTGATAGAACTTTCGATAGGGATTTCTGTGATTTGAGCCATGCTATTTGACATTTCTGTTCAGTAAGCATTGACAAATTATCCTGGAAGGACTCTCGCCCCGCTACAACGTATACAAATTGTTGAAATTCATTTTCAACATCAGTGTTCTATTCGCCAAAATTATAGAGCACTTCGTGAAATTTATGGTTTACATAATCGTCCATCAGAGCAGCTTATTCGTCGAACTATCGATAGACTTCGGACAACATTTTCTCTACTCGATGCAACAACAACAACAAAACAAAGAACTGTACGTACAGAAGAAAATATCACTGCTGTCAGTCATAGTGTTAATGATGATCCAGATTTGTCTATTCGTCGACGTTCACAACAAGTTGGACTCTGTGCATCCACTACATGGAAAATTTTGAGAGGTCTTGGTCTACACCCATACAAGATCCCACTGGTTCAAGAACTAAAGCCAATTGACCATAATAAGCGTCGTTTGTTTGCTGATTGAGCCCTAGAACAGCTTGAAGTTGATCCACTTTTTTAACGTAAAATTGTGATTAGTGATGAAGCTCATTTCTGGTTGAACGGCTATGTAAACAAGCAAAATTGCCCTATATGGAGTAAAAACAATCCTCAAGAAGTTCTTCAGGTTCCATTGCATCCTGAAAATGCACTGTATGGTGTGTTTTACACGCTGGATGCATCATCGGTCCATATTTCGTTAAAAACGATGCTGGATCTAATGTTACAGTGAACGGTGCTCGTAACAGATCGATGATCAATGATTATTTGTTTCAAAATTTGAATGGTATCGACCCAGAAGTGTTTTAGTTCCAACATGATGGTGCTACCGTAACAATTGATTTATTGAAAGAAAGATTTGGCGATAACATTATTTCCAGAAATGATCCAATCAATTGGCCTCCAAGATCATGCGACATAACTCCACTGGATTATTTTCTTTGGGGTTTTGTCAAGTCATTGATCATCAGAAATAATAGACTCTTTCGAAGCCAACATAAGTCGTGTTGTTAATTAAATAAGGCCTGAATTACTTGAAAAAGTGGTCCAAAATTGGTCTGGTCGAATGCGTCAGTGCTGGTCGTGGTGGACATTTGCCGGAAATTATTCTTGAAACATAAATGTCATGAAATTATCTTTCAAATAAAAAAAAAGTTGGCTTCAATCTTAATTTAAATGTGTTTTATTACAATATAACGTTCTATCACTCTAAAAAAAACACGCATTTAAATTTTTAGAATAATTAATTCATATTTTCTATAGGTATTAATATGACAAACCTTAATGATTCACATTGTTTGTAGAAAATAATGAATGACATCAATATTTTCGGTCAATTCTCAGTCTCTAATGATAATACAAAAAAATAAAGCAGACGTTATTTGTTCGAATAAATATATATACTACGTGCATAATGGCGGAAAATAATCTCACTACCTTCGGTTCATGGTTCAAATTTGCAGGATTATCAAATTATCCTCTTAATTCAATTTAAATTCAATTTCTCACGTTGCTCAGTGTATCATTATATTTCTTTAATGACGAGCTTGACCTTCACTTTAAGAGTCTGCGATTACTCTAATTGGAACAAATATCATTAAAAATTTACCGCCAGACTATTTTTATTCACCTAAATAAAAATATTTCTGTAATTTGAATTTTTACGGGCGGAAAATCGGTGATAATCTCATGACACTTTTATTCATTTGAAAAGCCTGCTGAAAACTATTGACAAGATTCGTTTTGTGACTAAGTTGGTCTAACTATATCACTCACGCGGAGTTTGAGAGGCGTCTGTCATTTAGTTTGTTTTCAGTGCTCCACTTTGTCATTTCATCACAAGTGTGCTCTACGATTTTTAACAATGACTAAAAATTTTGAACACAAAATAAGTCTTGAATTTTGCATTACAAATGAAATTTGTATGCTGATCCGCTGAAAATGTTACATAAAGCTTACAGTGAAACAACAACACCGAGCGTCTTACTTGTAGTAGTATTTTACACTCAAAAGTTTTCGTTATGTGGTGAAAATTTGCCTCGCTCTGACCTGCCATCGATGTCTTCAATTGTATCAAACATAACTAAAGCAAAGCGATTAAAAAATTATCGTTTAACACTGAAAGACATAGCTGTACTTTATAAATAAAAATTTTCAATATATAATACACAACATGTAAACTTTCTTTATAACTGATAAATTTTTCGGGAGAGAGACGAATAAAGCACACACATAAAATATTGAACTTTCTTTTATAAGATTTATATGAAAACTTTTGTTGAGCAAGAAATGAATTCACTTGACTATCCATAAGCTTAGTATTTTCGCTGAAATTGATCCTCACTTTTGCAAAAAATCATGTTCGCTGATCCTTTCAAGTTAAACAATTCCGCTAAAACCAAATTTGTTATGTCTTGTATAGACATAATCCGTTACAGTTAAAAAATCCCCTTATTTTAGAAAAAGTTATTGTTTGGTATGCTTCGTAAAGACTTCAACATCTTACGATATCCCCACCCATTTAACTTGTGTTTCACTTCGCAGGATTTCGAAGAATGTGTCCTGTCAGGAGATAGAGAATGCACATACGAAGAAGGCGAACTTAGAGACGTCAGTGATCACAGAAGACAATCTATGTTCTTCTGTGGTCATCATAGGGACTGCCTGCCGTTCAATTCCCCGGGCGCTTTGGAGAAAGCCAAGAGGGCTGTAGAGCAGCACTACGCCGTAGTTGGAGTTCTGGAGGATCTCAATACAACACTCACAGTCTTCGAGAATTATGTTCCGAGATTCTTCGAAGGCGCAAGCGATATATATTGGAGTAGGTTAATGCTTGAGAAAAATTGTTCATAATTGACACTATAAATATCAGGTTTCAATTTCTACCCCATTTTCCTTCAGAATAATGTTTAAACTCATCCCGTAAAATAATGAACAGAGGACTGTTATAAAATCCGGTTGATCGTTTGAAAAGTTATTGTTACTGAAGCTCTTAAGTGGTTCTTATGAGGGAGCTTCTACCTCTTAATTAGGATTCGGCGTTTCGTTCAGAACTTGCATACTTGAACTTATCAGATAGGCGTGGTGCGCAAATCTGCCTATGACTACAGTGACCTTATTCCACGTCAGAACTCAGTTGACGAACGCTTGTACTCCGCTATACTTGAACCGGGCGAGGACAGTGAGCTCAGTATTCAGAAAGCGGTAGCGTCCTATCCCGGAAAGCTGCCGCAGAGCAGAGTAATGTATTGTTGAGGGAAGTTTCACTTCATTACTTTAATCTGAAGAAAAGGACTGCCGAATGTCATGCTCTTGCTGGACGAACGTGTCAGAAGTGGTTTTCGCGATTTAAAAGTGGCAATTTTGATTCGGAAGACGAAGAACAAACCAGAGCGCCTCCAAAGTTTGAGGATGAAGATTTAGAGGCAACGCTCGATGAAGATCTATCAGAAATTTAAAAGGAACTCGCAAAAATCCTTGGAAAGGTAGGGAATTGAATGCCGTATAAACTGAGGCCAAGAAACTTCGACAGATGTGTAATTTTTACCAAAAACTTCGGTTTCAGGCTTCAACATCTAGTAGTGTCCTGCACTGACAGCTGTTTAAATGCTTTCAAAATCCCTAATTTCATTACATCGGCCTATACTTCTGTTTCTTGGTGCCAAAAATTTTAGAACTGATTGACATTATATCGGGTGTTTTTTTAGAGAAATAAAACTTTAAATTGAAATAAAACACATTTAAATTAAGACTGAAGCTAAATTTTTTTTCATTTAAAAGATAATTGTATGACATTTATGTTTTAAAGATAATTTCCGGTATATGCCAACCACGATAGCTCTGAGGAATCGCATTCGACCAAAACAATTTTGGACCACTTTTTGGAGTAATTCATGCCTTATTTCATCAATAACAAGAATTATTTATGATAGATTGGGCCGTTGCTTGGTAGAAATCAGTTGTAATTGTCATTATAAAATAAAACACTTGTTTACATTTTCTACTTTATTTTTGGTATTGACGTACGTTTCGTCTTTGCTAGAAAGACTTCATCAGAATACGAAGTAACAGTTGTTGTACAATGAATTTATAAGATTTTTTACAGAAGGTGTACATGTGTTTTTAATTGTTCGTCGGGTTGGTTTTCTCAAAGAATATTCCCTTCAGAATCGTGTTCACTCGATCCCTTGTAAATATTGAATAGAGGGGTGTAATAAAAATCTATTTGTTCATTTACTAGGTTATTGCTGTTTTTATGTCTATTTATTTCGTAAATTTCCCATAAGTTCAATTTTAGACCTCTATTTTCAACATGTAGAATTTCTATTTCTTTTGTGAAAGAATGGTTATTTTCAAGAAGGTGTTTAGCATAATGTGAATCTTTTTTATTTTTATCGAAACTTCTTTTATGTTCGGTTAGGCGTGTATCGAAATTTCTACCTGTTCTACCAATATAAATCTTTGGGCAATCTGGGCAAGTGAGTTTGTATACACCTGATAATTGAAGTTTATCCATACTGTTTTTATTGTTTTTGATGTATTTGCTAATAGGATTGTTTGTCTTGAAAGAGACTTTAATATTTTCTTTTTTGAGTAGGTTTTTTAGTTGAATACTAATGTTTCCGAGATATGTGAGGCTAACGTATTTGTGTTCAGATAGATCAGATGTTACTGGATAAATTTCTTTTATTGTGTTTTTGTGTATACGTTGGTTAATTAAATTATCTATTAGAGATGTATTATATCCATTGTTGTAAGCTATTTGTTTAATTATACATTTTTCTTTTTGGAAATTGACTTGGTTTAGTGGAATGTTCAATAAACGGTATATCATACTATGGAGAGCTGCTAGTTTGTGTTGGAATGGATGAAAAGAATTACGGTGTATAATGGTATCTGTTTGTGATGGTTTATGATAAATTGCGAAGTTATGTTTATTGTTTTCTCTAGTTATCGTGAGGTCAAGAAAGTTGATGGATTCATTATGTTCTATTTCTGAAGTGAAAACTATTTTTGGGTGGAGATTATTTATAAAATTCTCAAATGTTGATATTTGTCTGTTAGTACCTACGAAACATGCAATTATATCATCCACATACCTATACCAATAAAGGATGTATTTTTTGAACGGATGTTTATGAATTTTGTTTTCTAGGAAATCCATGAAGATTTCCGCGAGTAAAGAGCTTAGTGGATTTCCCATGATTAAACCTTCTTCGCTAGTATATAAAGTATTGTTAAATTTGAAGAAATTTTGGTTTATACAAATATTTAATAAGTGTATTATTTCTGATTTTATGACGGGGTTTACTTTGTTATAATTTAAAAGTTCTTCTATCAGTTTTAATGTTTCCATTGGGGGGACACTAGGAAAAAGATTTTTAACATCCCACGAAATCAATTTTGCATTGTTAGGTAAAGTTATATCTTTAATTTTTTTAGTTAGTTCTGCTGAGTTTTTTATGGAATATTTAGATGAAAATTTGGTGTGTTTTTTTATTATTTCAATGAGGTGTCTAGATAATTTGAAGGCCGGTGCTGTACAGTATGGAACTACGGGTCTGATGGGATAATTTTCTTTATGTAATTTAATGAAAGAGTATAATTCTGGTGGTTGGGGATTACTATTAATCAATCTATATTTTTCTCTATCTGTTATAATGACTTGTGTATCTTTTAATGCATTTTTTATGGCTTTTTGAAACTTTTGAGTTGGGTCTTTGTTTAAGATGTTATATTTGGCAGAATTAATAAAATTTTCGGTTTTCTCAATGTAATCTGTCTTGTTTATTGCAATGATTGAATTGCCTTTATCGGCTTTAGTGAAAATTAGAGAGTTTGTTTTGGTTTTTGTTTTGATTGATTTGAGTGTGGAAAGGTTTCTGTTTATAGGTGTTTGGGGATTGAAAGATTTTATTATATCAGTTGCGGCAAATTTTGTTTGATTATTACAGTTTTTTAAAGCTAATTCTGTTTCTATAATTAATGTGTCGATATTTTGTTTATTTTTAATTACCATATTATGTTTAAAGCCTTTATTTAGGAGTGATATTTCTTTTGTGTTAAACTGAGTTGTGGATAAATTTATGAAATTTTCAAAAAATACATGATCTGAAAATTTGAACTTGTGGGTGGTGTTGACTGAAGTTTTATCTGTTTTTTGTGTTTTGATAAGGTTTTTAAGTTTTTTACGTTTATTCAAATATTTTTTATGAATGCGTTTATCTATTTTTTCTCTAATATTTATGTCTAGACAATCAAATTCAATGGGATGGAGTTTGCAACATAGTTCTGAATGGATTACCTTTAGAAAAAGTATGATGTTATTCCTCTTCCGGTATAGAAACTTCATGTCTTCTTTGAGCCATATTAATTTTCCTTTATGGCTTCCTACTTCTGCTGAATGGCTTTTGTTGCTTGTTAATTAACCAACGTATACACAAAAACACAATAAAAGAAATTTATCCAGTAACATCTGATCTATCTGAACACAAATACGTTAGCCTCACATATCTCGGAAACATTAGTATTCAACTAAAAAACCTACTCAAAAAAGAAAATATTAAAGTCTCTTTCAAGACAAACAATCCTATTAGCAAATACATCAAAAACAATAAAAAGAGTATGGATAAACTTCAATTATCAGGTGTATACAAACTCACTTGCCCAGATTGCCCAAAGATTTATATTGGTAGAACAGGTAGAAATTTCGGTACACGCCTAACCGAACATAAAAGAAGTTTCGATAAAAATAAAAAAGATTCACATTATGCTAAACACCTTCTTGAAAATAACCATTCTTTCACAAAAGAAATAGAAATTCTACATGTTGAAAATAGAGGTCTAAAATTGAACTTATGGGAAATTTACGAAATAAATAGACATAAAAACAGCAATAACCTAGTAAATGAACAAATAGATTTTTATTACACCCCTCTATTCAATATTTACAAGGGATCGAGTGAACACGATTCTGAAGGGAATATTCTTTGAGAAAACCAACCCGACGAACAATTAAAAACACATGTACACCTTCTGTAAAAAATCTTATAAATTCATTGTACAACAACTGTTACTTCGTATTCTGATGAAGTCTTTCTAGCAAAGACGAAACGTACGTCAATACCAAAAATAAAGTAGAAAATGTAAACAAGTGTTTTATTTTATAATGACAACAAGAATTATGTTGGCTTCCAAATCGTTTATTGTTTCTGGTTTATCAGCATAAACCAAAGACTTGCCATAACCCCAAAGAAATTAATCCAGTGGAGTTATGTCGCATGAACTTGGAGGCCAATTAATTGGACCATTTCTTGAAATAAAGTAATTGACAAATTTTTCTTTCAATAAATCAATTGTTACGGTAGCAGAATGAGGTGTAGCATCATCTTGTTGGAACCAAGAGATTTGAATATATTTATGCCTGTTAATTTCACATGACACAGCATTCGGAATTATGAACTGACTCTACCCTTCTTTACTTGCATTATTCTCATAATTATTCTGTAACCGATAAGAAGGTTTGTTTCATTCTTTCAATCCACCTCCAAATGGATCTTCCAATCAATTACAATTCAACAATTTGTAAACGTTGTTGCGGCGTGAGTCTTTCCATGATAATTTGTCAATGCTTACTGAATATAAATGTCAAAACAACATGGCTTGTATCTTCTGTTAAATCACAGTTATCCCTATCGAAAGTTCTATCCCTCTAAAAAAACACCCGATACTTAAATAAATTAATAAAATGTATATGAAACAGTAATTTATTTCCACAAAAACGTTTGTTTTACTACAACAATTGTTTCACCACGATGTGGCTTCTTCAGGTATCACATTGTACACTCTGATTCAGTGTAACCGAGTTTAAATACATTTTTAGGTACTCGACCAAATAATGGAAGAACAAGTCATAAAAACTCTAGGTGTTTATTGGAGTTTGCCGCTAAAAATGCCATTAGGGAAAAATATTCAGTAATGGAGACCTATCAACATCTGTTTGTTCGTTCAAAATGATTTTACGGGCATTGTACCTGTTGATTTCAAGAAATTCTAAAAGTGTTAACCTAGAACTTTTGCTTTCAACGTGGATAATTTCATAATTATGGTTGAAATTATGCCTGAATTCCTTAAGATGATTAGCATGATTCTAGGTTAACACTTTTAGAATTTCTTGAAATCAACAGGTACAATGCCCGTAAAATCATTTTGAACGAACAAACAGATGTTGATAGGTCTCCATTACTGAATATTTTTCCCTAATGGCATTTTTAGCGGCAAACTCCAATAAACACCTAGAGTTTTTATGACTTGTTCTTCCATTATTTGGTCGAGTACCTAAAAATGTATTTAAACTCGGTTACACTGAATCAGAGTGTACAATGTGATACCTGAAGAAGCCACATCGTGGTGAAACAATTGTTGTAATAGTACAAACGTTTTTGTGGAAATAAATTACTGTTTCATATAAATTTTTTTAATTAAAATGAGTTTCCACCAAGTAAATACCGAATCAATCAAATACTTAAATAAATGAATCCAAATATAATATCCGTTGTTTACTCACAGCTCTCCTTTTTTAGATATATCAACTTATACATTGATGCCTTTCCCCTCAAAGCTTACTCCAGTATCGGTGTTGATGAATTAAATTATGTATCTTTTTTCCAGATGAAATAAGCGTCTACAATCCCATCAACAAAAACTCATTCAAACCTCCAGTAAGTGAAAAAGTCAAGGATATTGTTAGAAGAAACTTCACGAGGGAAATTGAATTCTTCCAATTTTGTAAACAGAGACTGAATAAACAATACTTAGCGCTGAAACTTCATGACAAAAAATGAAATTTAATGATGATTATTTCAATATGAAAGTTCTCGTCTAGTCAAGAATGAATGACATGATCTGCAAAATAATACGTTATAACATTACAATTATATTATTATATAAGGTTATAAAAATGGGGATTTATTTAAAAAGACATGATTAGAAAAATCATTAAGAATGGTGAGAAATTTTAGAAATATGAAGACTTTTATCAAAACTGTATCACTCTCAAATTCATTATCAATGAAAACACATATAAGAATCTACGTGAACAATTACGAAAACCATCAGAAATTTCTTTCAAATGAGAGGTACAAAAATATTTCAGTAATACTAATAATCTGTTCCTTAACAACAATATTGATTAAGATTGTAGATAAACTGTAATCAGTAGATAGTCAATCATTCTTGAACTGGACTAACGACGACAATTTTAAGCGAAAAATACGCTTATGTGATATTTTGAGGAAAGTGCTAGGTTTCAAGATGCGTTTAGCTTTAAGATTTTCGAAATGTGATTTTGTTGAGCATATCTGAAAAATTGTTGCAAAATGACTCGTAGAAATAAATTATTTTACACTTGTATATTTTTTTTATTACTCGAAGAGGAACATGGACATATTAAATCTAAATAATGACGGACAAATCATTTTCTTATTGCAGCATTTCCTCATTTTGAAACGTCAATAAACACGTCATTCATTAAGGATAAAATATAAAATGTTCAACTCGAAAAAGAATTCAAATTAAAGATAAAATGCGTGGAGGTACAGATCCAAAAAAAAATTCATAACATATGAACGCATTTAACTGAAGTATTATCTTTTTATTCGTTTATAAGAGTTGAACATACTATTCAAGCTGCTGAATAATTTTCAGGACTGAATACAGCCTGTCGCAAATTTATTGACCTCGATAAAACTGACTTCAATATGAATACCAGTTATTGGCACATAGTCTGATTATAAAAAACTTATTTAAGGTACAATAATAAATTCTCAATAACAAAATTCAAATAGAAATCACAGATGATGAAATATGTTTCACAATTTTACATTGATAAAAATGAAAAAATGATACTTTCATCTAAAAGGGATGCATTCATATACCTACAGAATAAAAAAATCAGACTAGGACTAAAAGATACTAGCAACTAATAAATACTATTTACAACAACAATGTATAAAAATAAATAAATTAGCACATTTATTTCTCTGAATCTCTTTTGATTTCGCTCATTTAAAATAAAATATATAAAATCTTCCATAGATTCTTGTAATTTTTGAGTAAAATCTTCGAAACTTTTCCATAGAGATTTCGGCTGAATTTACTATGGCAGGTATTGAACCTTTGATCAGACTTTTCGTTTATTTTCACCCATTGCAGCTGAAAAAAAAATAATAGAGTATTAATTATATAAATTTAAAAAATATCAATTATATTCACAAAATAAAATACAAAAAGGCTTTTTACTTGATAGAAGAAATATAACAAAATTTGAATATCAAAACAAATTAAATATGTTGTCTTCTACAATTTTAATTTCAAAAAAATTTTATTCAAAAAACTTTTAGAATTAAATTAATGTCTCAAATAAGCACCGCTTACGTTTAATAGACGTATATAATCAAAACTCAATATATAATGTCAAATGGAATAAATAAACCAACAGATATACGAAAGTCATCAAAATTAATAAATAAATATTTAAAGGAGACAAAATTTTGTTTCTGATCTTACCTTTAAGAACACCACTTGCCTTTTAAAAACATGAACACACCTTAAGGACTCCTCAAAGAATATAATTTATTTTATTAAATATATATTTATTTTATTGAATATTTCAAATAAATTATACTCTTTGAGAAGTCCTTAAGGTGTGTTCATGTTTTTAAAAGGCAATTGGTGTTCTTAAAGGTAAGACCAGGAACAAAATTTTGTCTCCTTTAAATATTTATTTATTAATTTTAATGACTTTTAAAAACATGAACGCACCTTAAGGACTTCTCAAAGAATATAATTTATTTTATCAAATATATATTTATATTATTAAATATTTCAAATAAATTATACTCTTTGAGAAATCCTCAAAGTGTGTTCATGTTTTTAAAAGGCAGTTGGTGTTCTTAAAGGTAAGACCAGAAACAAAATTTTGTTTCCTTTAAATATTTATTTATTAATTTTAATGACTTTCGTATATCTGTTGGTTTATTTATTCCATTTGACATTATATATTGAGTTTTGATTATATACGTCTATTAAACGTAAGCGGTGCTTATTTTAGACATTAATTTAATTTTAAAAGTTTTTTGAATAAAATTTTTTTGAAATTAAAATTGTAATAGACAACATATTCAATTTGTTTTGATATTCAAATATTCACAAAATATAAGAAAAACAAATATTAACTTCTGCTATTTTATTGATTAACACGACAATTGTTTCGTCATACCATGACTTCATCAGGTGAATATTTAAACTGAGGTATACAATGTAAAACATGACCTTGAATACACAGTTCTGGTGCAAAAAATAGAGGGGCGGAAGAGGTGGTTTACAATCAATGAAGAGTGTTAAGTATGGGGTATCTGCTTAAATCTCTTTGATCATTCAATAAAATTTGTCTTTTATTATATATATTGATCCCTAATGTTTCTAAGAGATTTATTTTCTAACTTTTGTTTCCGATATGTAATATTTCATATTTTCTATTAAAATTATAACCATTCTCTAACAAATGGTTGGCATAAGTTGAATTTGATTTATTATTGATATAACATTTTTCATGCTCTCGTACCCTTGTTTGGAATGAACGGCCTGTCTGTCCCACATATACACATGGGCAATCACTGCATGTTTACTTGTAACCTCTTGATTTTTTGTTAATAGGAATGGCGTCTTTACTATTTTTTATTAAGCTGCATAAAGAATTAATGGTTCTAAAAGAGATGTTATAATCTTCTTTTTTCTTTGAATATCTAGCAATCTTTTCAGGTTAAAACAAAAAATCAGGATTTAACGAGTCAACATGATTGCCCATGTGTATATGTAGGACAAACAGGTCGTTCATTCCAAACAAAGATACGAGAACATGAAAAATAATAAACCAAATTCAACTGAAGCCAACCATTTATTAGAGACTGCTCATAATTTTAATAGGAACTATGAAATATTACATATCGAAAACAAAAGTCAGAAACTAAATCTTTTAGAAACTTTAGAGATCAATAGATAGATATAATAAAAGACAAATTTTATTGAATGATCAAATAGATTTAAACAGATCCCCCCTACTTAACATTTTTCATTGATTGTAAACCACCTCTTTCCACCCCTGTATTTTTTATACCAGAGCAGTGTTTTTAAGGTCATGTTTTACATTGTATACCTCAGTTCTAATACCCATCTGATGAAGTCATGGTATGATGAAACAATTGTCGTGTAAATCAATAAAATAGCGGAAGTTAATATTCGTTTTTCTTTTACTGAAGATGAATTTTTGTGAAGTAAAGACCGAGTCAATCAAAAAAAAACATTCACAAAAGTTACTTGTTTTGAGAAATAAGGAGATGAGCTTATATTTTAATTATAATATTCAACAACAGAAATCTGATATGAAATAACATATTGTAGTTTTCCAGGATTTTAGAGACAACAAACATAATATCAATAGTTCTTAAGTCTTATGAATAAAACAATAGAAACAATCCTGTTTCGATTAAACCTCATTAGTTTAAATAAAAAAACACAATAATCTGTTATTCTCATTTTTTCATAATTTTCAGGGGAATTAATTAATTTTAGAATTTAAAATAAAAATTTCTTAAAAAGAGACTTTATATTTTTTGGATGTAGGTTATAAATTTTAACTTCTGTACAACATTCTGAAACATGAAAAATTCTAAAAAAATGAGGAACGGATGATATTATAAATGAATATGTTATAATAGCCACATACTTTTTCCCGATCAAAAATCTGTTAGATATATTATGATTTTTAAAATGTATTTTTTAGGACTGCCAAAGTTGATAGTCAATTCCAAGTCAAACAATGTTTTGCAGACGAAAATATCATTATCATTTATTATTTATCTATATAATTTTTCATGTTTCAGAATGTAGACTAGTGTATCCAATATGTCTATAAAATAGAAGAAACTGTGTTCTATGACATAATTATCATTAATTTTATGTTTTTATAAAAATAATCAGATCATATAAATATGAAGTTCAATATTTATTTAAACCAATTTTGTTAGGAAATCTAAATAGTGATGAATTTTCATTATCATTACATTATTATGTTGAAAAAATGCAATCGCAATTTTTGAAAAAATAATTATGTTTTCGATGCAATTCTTATCAGAAAGATAATTTCGAGTTGGTGTTGAATCTTAACAGGTCTACGTTCGATATTTTTTCTAAAACGTTCGAAACGGTCAATTGAAACCCCGGTCAAAGTCAGAAGTTCAGATCAGTAACCTCATAATTAATTGATCGAAAAACTTTCGCAATTCTTCGGCGACATACTAATATTTGAGATATAATTAAAAAATATTAATTATCTGAACACTATCAACTTACACCAGATTTGAAATTTTATTTTATTTGGCATTCTATTCGGAAAGCAGCGAAAAATTTCAATTATGTATGTTTACGGATAATGAATTATTGATGTTCAGACAACTGACAGTTGTCTGATGATATTCATCAGACAACTGAGAGTTGTCTGATGATGGGATACTTCACTTCCCGAAACTCGAATCACAAGAAAATGTGTAATATATCTTTTTATTGGTAGTAAAACAGTAATTTCTACAATTTGTTTTCATCAGACAACTGTCAGTTGTCTGATGATGGAATAGTTCACTTTCCGAAACTCGAGTCACAAGAAAATGTGTAATATATGTTTTTGTTGGTAGTATAATAAAACATAGTAATTTCTACAATTCGTTTTGATATTTTTATCCATAAAATTCGGAAAAATTTGTCGAACACATTTTTTATTCAATTTTTTATAGTTATTCATTCATGTTCACCAACGATAATGTTGACGGAATGTCTAATTTGTGCTACAAGATGTTTTTAATAAAGTCATTCGTAACTGCAGCTAGTTTTTGTAACGATGTTGGTGATATTTTTGTAATTTTTCGTATTTTTCGACAAAATAATAAAACTGTATATCTCAAAAAGTTTTTAGCAATCTCCCATTATTTTTTGTATAGTCAGGGCCATAGGAATACCCAATAACAGAAAAAAAATAAAGGAAAGAAGACTTGTGTTGACCAGTGTAATTAACGCAAGCAATATTATCTTTTGGAGTTATTTGAAATGATGCTATGCTAAAAATGCCTGAAATACATATATCAATAACATATTAAATCCTGTCAAATTTGCTCAAGCTATTTCTTCTTTCTCTGGGATAGTAATTGAGAATATTTTCCATCGTGTGATTTGTGGAAAATCAGTTGCAAATACAGGGGGCGCTAAAGTGAAAAATCCTATTTCTTCTCAGAAAACTACATATACAATTTCTCAATACTTTTTTCTGTAGATTATAATTCATTTATAAGGAATTATTGGAAAAGGAGATATTTTCCAGTTATATCTTAGTTGATGGCAACGATTCAAGTCTGAAAATATCCATTTTCAAAAGTTTCGGTAGCCTATAAAAAGGATATGATAGAAGCAGACTCATTTCCAGCACAAAAATATAATGGTGATAATATCGAGTGCAAACTGTTCATATAAATTGTTTATAATGCTTTCTTTCATAAATTAAATTGAGATAATTGTATGAATGTCATCTGTTCGGAGAGCCATTTATCTTAACATAGGAATTGTCATGGTCGTAAATCAAGAAAACAAACAATGAATTGTTTGCACTTTAACTAATTATTCGGAGTTATAATCAAAACAAAAATGAGCCAATTTGAAATTTGATGATGTATACTCAGAACATTCTGTGCACAATTTTTTGCTTTATGATTATTTCGATAGAATGTCACACCGATAATAGAAAGCTTTCGAAATGTTAACATGTGATATGTTTGTTCGAAATAATTCTACAAGGTAAAAAATATTGAAATCTACCACTAGTTTTTCTAGTTTTAAGTGCCTTGAAACAGAAGATCTAACATTCCAAAAGGTTAAAATATCTGTGCATCTATGCATATTCAATGGATGAATCATGAATGACGAAGTCTGGCCAAGCAATCGAATTAACAATGAGAGAAGAGTCCCATACCTACAAACGTCCAACCCTTCTTATTTTGGGATGAATATGCTCACAAGTTAAAACTCTGAACAAGGACTGTATTGTGGTAGAACACTCTAGAATTGATAAGAATGGAAATGGAAAATTGAATATAAAAAGTTCAATCGATTAGGCAAACAACAATTTCTGGCCTATATAACTGAATAGCTCATTCAAACAAACATAGAAAGAAAAATTTGGACAATTTTCTTATGATAATGGTTGGGAAAAAAGATCCATTATTTTTGCGTGAACTCCCAGACTTTATTTAACATATTACAGAATAATAGCTGGAATTAATTCTCCAGAACCTCTACAGATTTGAATCGAAATAAATCTCATGAAAACATTCAGAATTTAATTTTAAAACATGTCCTAAATACACTGAATCACTTTATAGACATATATATTATCATCACATGTGGTGGAAATGAACTAATAAAGAATCAAAAGAAATATAAAATAATGAACAAATTATTTAGACACCACCTTATATATATATTATATATGTTTCGATTGGATTTTAAAGAATCACAAGTTCCATCACCAAAAATTGTTCAACATATAATTCAAAGAGGCATTTTTTATTTTTCTTTTTTAAAGAGTATATAGCACATTCTCCAAAGAAAGATAAATGCAGACCCAAAATCTCTTCAGTAAAGAGTTATTTTGAATGAATAAAAAAATCATTTGAAAATGTATACAAGTTCATTTTTATCACTAGACATTTCTGAAACAACTAACCAATTTTATAATAAGCATGGCCTATACGAAAATTAGGTTATATCACAGAAATATACAATGAAAGGAAATACGACTTAGACTCTGCATAAGATAACCGACACGTGCATGTGATGTAATACAAAGAACTTTCTTAATTATTAATATATATTAATTGAGAATTACTATGAAGAAGTAACATTTCCGACGACGGGTCTGCTTTTTCGAGGTGCATCTTTAACATCAAAAATACTTGAACGACGAAACTAAAATTGCCCGTGACCATAAACACTCTTCAGAATTTTAGCCGCCTGCTTACATGTTCGCCTTCATCAAAGAAAAACTGTAAAATGCATCGAAATTTCTGTTTTGACTTCCATATTTAACACCCTGTAACTCACATTTGAATCGACCAAAAAACCAACAGCAAAAAATTGTTTTAGTGTGAAATGTCAGCTTGACAACGAGCATAAATCTGGAATTGTTTAATCGATACTTTACGAGAAATCGATCAATACAGCCATCTACCAAAAAAATAATGGATTTTTCCCCTACCTTTCATAAAGAGTTCCTTCGGAATTAAGCACTTAGTAATCAGAGAGCTATCTTGATCTCAGCAAAAACATATCAAATACTATATATATTCATCTTATTCCTTATGAGCTATTATCACTTCAGAAAACATTCGTTAAATTAGGGCAAGGAATGATGAACGTCAATCCTGTGGTGACGTAGAAGAAAATTCTTAATACGTTGTGGCAGAATGACTCGCTATAGGAAATCAACGCTTATGCCAAGAAAATATAAATAAAGTAGAAGTACTTTCTTCGAAGCCGTCTCAGCTGCTGTAGTTCATTAGAACCCTTGAACTAGATGGAGATCTTCAGCCCAACCATCTCAAGAAACTCAACTCCTCATAACTGATAATAAAAACTATGGCATCGAGACAATGACGCTCACTTTGAGATCTTCAAAGGATTCAGCACAAGTTAACAAGGGTGTTTGAGAGTTTCTTTGGAGGATGTATAATAGATATACGTAAGAGAAGGTAGATGGGAGATGTATCGATGGTTTGAAGAAGTAGCTATATTTCCCCATGTAAGATGTACTAGGAATATGATTTATAGCCTAGGGAATAAAAGCAAAGCGTCAGAAGAACATCAAAATGCTGGCTGGGAGATATTAAGGTAATGAAGAGACTAGCTCGGTAATTTTTGGCTCAGTATAGAGAAGAGTTGAGAATTCTGTTAATATACTACTGTTACAAATAGGTTATTCCAGAAGAAGCCTTTGATGGAAAATCCTTGACGCATAGCACAGATCTGAATTTTAATTTTTTCATATAATTCCCACCTTGAAACTTAGAACTAATAACTTACCACATTTCTTCGAATCAGTAGAAAGCAGCTCCTCCCCATTGTTCGTGACCCCAAGCAGGAGGAGACAATAGCGGTGCGAGGCTCACAGTTTGCAAGGAAATACATTCGAAAACATAATTTGCTCCATTGTTATTGTCCCAGTATTCGTTCCCTTTGGCCCGGAAGCATACAGCAAACTCCAGTTTATCCCCAAGTCTCAGCATGTTGCCGAAGATCAGAAAGGAGAACTTATCCGAAAAGCCGTCGCAAGAGTTGTCCACGTAGCTCGCTGGGGCATCCAGTGATGTCCGCCATCTGTCCATCGAGTACCTCACGAAAACGGTCTTGTGAAAATCGATATTTCTCACCATCACCACTCCTCTGATGGAACAGGAGATTGGGTCGTCCAGTCTGGCGCTCTCCAGACAGACGTTGCATCTCCTGATTCTCTCCATGAAGTCGAACTTTTCGCCCGGCTGTGTGAAAAGGGGTATCAGCGCCGATTTCGACTGATTGTTCCGACTTGGTTTCATCATGATCAAATCATCGACATCATCGTCCAAATTGTTCAAATCGCTATAGGCCGATGTAGGAATTCTTGGAATCTCATCAACATAAGTTTTGACGTCTGCCAAGTCTAGTCCTAAGGCGTCAGCAAACCTAACGATTTTCTTGCCCCCAGGTGTGCCGGGGGGTGTCTTTCCACTTTTCAACGAAGAACACCTTCTAATTTTCGGGGAACTGATTGTTTCGGCGCTCTGAAAGCCAGAAAGAAAAATGCCGTTGAATCAATCACATTACCTTTAGAAAAACAGAAATTCATGAAAAATCCTTTTAAATCTATCAAGTGTCATGTGTTAATTAGAGCTGAAATTATATAACCTGTATGGATCCAAATATTTTTCTATAGATAGATCAAAGTTTTATGAATCTCAACGTAAATTTAGAAGTGGTCATGAGATCTATTGATAAAGGCTCTATTTCTAGTAAACTATCAATCTTTGAACCGCAAAACGTAATTTCAACGCCGTCTGAGACTTCCAATCATTTCGAAGTACGAAGTAACATTTAAAAATAAAAAAAATCATCAGTTGTTATACTAAATTAATCTTTTTACTGTGATATTCTGCAATAAATACTCACCATAAAAAAGTACGTAAATATAATAATAAAAATAATGTATTTGTTTATTTAACCCAACAGGAATATCCCAAGTACAGGGTTACATGTTACAGAATGTGCAATATTACAATGTAAATAAAAACGTGAGAAATTCAATAATTCACAAAATTAACCAAGTATACAGGTCGTATATAAATAGTTGCGAAAAAATTCAGGAGGTGATTCCTTGTCAAAAATAGGGTAGGTCTTTCATATAAACTTAATTTTTTTGACCCCCCCTGCTTAGTTACAGCCCTTTTAAAGAATTAAGAAAATATTTCCAGTATGCACAGAAATTGTTAAGAAGAAGAATTCAGATGCTCTATGACGTATTTGTTGATAACATTAAAATGAAATTCAGATTTTCAATTTTAAAGTTATTACTAGGCATCACATATGTAAAGAAAGTATCCGGAATTTATTTTTTTTTTCATAATTTTAATATACTTTTTTTTTGTAACATTCTAAGACAGATTGTGCAGATAGTCGGTTATGAGCAGAGTTCTATGGCAACACTATTTGTCAAATATTGTTGATTGTCAACAGGTATACAATTTATGAAATAATGTCGCAACTAGAAAAAAGAAAATAGGTGGAATATTTATATAGAAAAGGTTTTAGAAACGTTAAAAAATTAGTGCAATTCACTAAACTGGGAAAAAGTGCTGTATATGAGAAAATAAAGAGGATAAAAAACGGCATGGTTATGAGTTTTAGAAAGACCGCGTAAGGAAACAATTTGAATGCTTTTGGCCTTAAGACGACATAATCCGCGCCTGGCGTTTAGCAAATTGGCTAACAGATTGGGAAATCAATTGTATAAATGTAAGTCCAGAAGCCGTCCGTATGTCACTGAAAAGACAAGGCTACATATCAAGGAAACCAAAAAAATGCCTATAATGACTGACACCTTTACAGAAGGAACGAAGGATTGAATATTGTCAACGTTTTCAAGGAGATAATAATTAATAATGTCTTTATATCTCATGAAAGTTGTTTCCAACTTTGTGGAAATCTCTTAAAAATCCAACCAAAACAACCTGTCACCGTTCAAATTCCCAAATTTCCCACCAAATTAATGGTTTAGAGATCAATCAGTTTGAAACGTGCGTATGTCTGCATTTGTCTCTGTGATCGACAAAACCTTGTGGAGTTTGTTTGAGTATAGAATTGTTATACAGATGTATGTTACACTGCCTCGATTTCTACAACTTTCTATTACTATAGCTCAAAGTCCTTATTAATGATTTTTGGTAGGGATCAGCCGAATTAATTGATTTGAAATTGAAAATATTTTCGATGCACACCAATGTTTTGTTTTATTCAGAGATCTTAATCTAGATCAAAAGAAATTCTGTAAAACCCACCATAAATCTGTCGATCGATATGAATCAACGTTATTGCTAAAATCATTCGCATTCGATGCATTAACAAGTGAAGCTATTGTGCCAGTCGCTCAGCACAAGAATAACTTCATTATGTGCTATAAATGATGACGAATATTCAACTGGACAGCTGTTTGAATTTCTCCCTACCCTTTCCGACTCACTAGAGTGGGGAGAATTCATCGCTCTGCGCCGATGCGGCGATGTCTCTTAGATCCACGTCTAGTGCTGAATGCTTAGGTCTTTGACGATGATGGAAAGACAAACTGAAAAAAGTTCTTTCTAGAGATTCCATCATTTGTCCCTTTTTTATCGACGGAAACCTAAATAGTGCCAAATATTTAGAGCTTTTACAAATTCGAATGATTCCAACAGTTCGTCAACTTCCTATCAATTTTGAGGACATTTGGTTTCAACAGAAAGGTTTCCCAAGTCATTACCTACGAAAAGAGACACAGTTTCACCAAAACACGTTTCCTGATCGAATAATATCAACCAATGGTACAATTTTGTGGCCCCCCAGATCACCAAATTTACCCTCAAAAGATTTTTTTATGGAGATATCTGAAATTATCTATCTATGAACGGCAGAGCTTCAAATCTGGATGAATTAAGAATGAAAATTATTCAACTTTCTTTCAGATTTGGCTATTTTTGAGCTCAACAAGGTGGATTATTTTGTACTCTCAGTACATTGAATTTTTGAGCTTCTGTCCGAAGTCAGTGGTTTTCCTATGTTTTTTATAATTTATTTTATTTTATCAAAATTTGTTTTGTGTACGTGAAATTCATTTTATCTTCGTGGAATTCATTTTATTCTCAACGTAGTTATAGGAAAAAATTGAAACAATTATTTTGAGAAGACAAATCATTTGTTGCATTTATTGCAACAAATAAGTTTCTCACATGCTGAGGAATGTCATGAACAGCCTCTCAACAGACAAGACAGACGCACACCCTCGCTCTGACATTTTTGTACTGACGTATAGAGCCTGAATTAAGTTTGTAAGAGAATGCTAGGAAGTGCGAAAGGGTGGGGGAAAATTGAAACAGTCATCCAGTTGAATATTAATTACCATTAATAAAGTAGAATGAGGTTATTCTTGGACGAATGGCTCAATGGCTCCTCTTTTAAATGCATTATGAATCCTTTATTCCGAAAAATATTTTCGTAATGCAAAAAGAACTTGCGGTAGTTTTCTATCTCTGTGTATCAGTTTTCAAACTGAATTCCAGTTTTAAAATGTAGTAACACTACGAAATTCGAGTCACTGCATATTCAGTTGATAAAGAGTGATAGAAACTAAGTCATTTCTTAATTAATTTCATTTAAAATGAAATCTGACAAAGTAACGGACTACTCCATCCAATCATTGTAATTACTCACTTCTGATGTCTCTTCTGGAACATCAGTTCCTTGAGAACTGGATGGATTGGCAGCCGATGACCCCGATGATTTCGTTGGAACAGTCTCGACTTGTGAAGAGCGAGCGGCCTCATCGTTTTCATCTGCCGAAAGATCTGAAGCAGTCTCATAGTTTTCATCGACCGAACTACTGTCAATCAAATTTTCCGCCGAACTCACACGTTCCTCTTCTTCACTGGAAAAATCACTCACGCGACCACCGTAACTATCACTATTTAAGGCACTAGCACGGTCACAGCCGGCAAACTCGATTGGTTTGGTGTTCAGGAAGAGCTCCGGATTGATGAAGTGGCCAGCGATGGTTCCATTAGATAGAGGGTTTTGTATTTCGTTTTCGGGACTGAGTGGTGAAGATGCAAACTGGTCAACTTGTCTGCCGTGGCCGTTTTGGTACCACGCCTCTTCGGCATGGTTGTCGATGTTCAGCGAGTTGAACCTTCTTTGAAGACTTCTGGCGAAAGCATCTACGCTGCCTCTGCAAGAGGTCGACAAGGAGGTCCCCACGTATCTGCACTCTTCATCATTCATGGTTGGAGGCGACGATCGATCTCACTGGAAAAAAATGTTTCTGTCACTTATACTGGTCGGCTAAATGAATAATTGTCGATTGAGAGATAAGTACGCGCTGCAGTTGAACACTTCGAAGTGATCCGTCTTGACTCTAGAGAGTTCTGTACAGCATGAGATATTTAAGTGTATTTATATAATTTGTTTACCGCTCCATACTAATGCGATGGAATTAAAGTGACAAATATATTCGAATTGAGGTAGGTCAAAGTTTAAAGTTATCAGTTTCGAAAGACATAAACAAGATGAAATAATTGTTGGAAATCAAAATAATAATATTGAATAACCTAAAGAAACACTTAAGAATTCTTGTGTTGTCCATCTATTCATTAGTATTGCCAGTGAATAGAATGATAGTACATTATTACAACAGGACAACTCTTCATCTAATGGAGGAAAATTAAATGATTCAAATTATCTGGAAAATCTTCGCCGCTGAACAAGACTTAAGAATTTTCTCGAGAAGCTCATATGTCCTCTACCGATTAGGTTAATTTCCTGGCTTTCAGGGAAATAAAAAATACAAATTTTAAGAAATTACTGTTATTGAATTGTTTCAGCCATTACAGTTTGGTAGTTGATCATAATTAAAACAATTTGTAGAAATTACTATGTTTTACTACCAATAAAAATATATATTACACATTTTCTTGTGACTCTAGTTTCGGGAAATGAACTATCCCATCATCAGACAACTGAAGACCTTACAGTGGTACAGAGGTATTTGAACAAAAGTGATAAATATTTTTAATATTTCAATAGATTCTAGATAACACCTAATAGTGTTACAGAGGTTTACAAGCGGACCGTGATAAAAAACCGGGTAAAAAAAGAGGGGCCTTCTAACAGATATCGAAATGTCGGCAACCGACAAAGAAGGTTATTAAACAGATGGTACCCATTTAAATATCTCAAATAATTTTTGGGGTTACATACCTCCGTACAGTCATTCATTATTTTTACATTATTTTGTTGTATATCTCAAATATTTGGATTTACATAGCTCCGTACAGTCATTCATTATTTTTACGTTATTTTGTTGTACATCTCAAATATTTGGATTTACATAGCTCCATACAGTCATTCATTATTTTTTAAATTATTTTTATTGTGAACGAATTTGAAAATTTCAATAATCAAGTTTCTTTTTATTTGAATCTACATGTAAAATTTTCTTAAGATTTTCTTTTGTCGAAAGGAATTACTGTTTTCTAAAGAATGAGTGGCAAAAGTTGAATTTTTGTTTACTTTTCATTAAATTCAATTTATAATCGTTGGAAAAGGTTTTAAACAGATGTTACTTTTTGAATATCTCAAATATTTTCGATTAACATAGTTCCCTACAGTCATTCATTAGTTTTACATTATTGTTATTGTGAACTAATTTGAAAATTTCAACAGATTCTAGATAATCGAGTTTCTTCCCTCTTGATTCTACATGTAAAATTTTAAGATTATCTATTGTAGGAAAGGAATTACCGTTTTCTAGAAAATGAGCGGTAATGATAATTTTTGACAAATTATCATCGGTATTATTTAACGCAAAGGACCCTACTCCAAACATACACAAATCAGGAGTTTATGAGTTATCTTGTTCTACGTGCAGTAATAAATATATAGGACAAACAGGACGTTCTTTCAAGACGAGGTTCAACGAAATAAAATGAGTTTCATGAAAAATAAACAAAATTCTACTTTTACGACTCATTTTCTAGAAAACGGTCATTCCTTTCCCACAATAAATAATCTTAAAATTTTACATGTAGAATCAAAAGGGAAGAAACTCGATTATCTAGAATCTGTTGAAATTCAAATTAGTTCACAATAACAATTATGTAAAAATAATGAATGACTGTATCGAACTAAGTAAATCGAAAATATTTGAGATATTCAAAAAGTAACATCTGTTTGAAACCTTTTGCAACGAACATAAAATGAATTTAATGAAAAGTAAACAAAAATTCAACTTTTGCCACTCATTCTTTGGAAAACAGTTATTTCTTTCGACAAAAGAAAATCTTAAGAAAATTTTACATGTAGATTCAAATGAAAAGAAACTTGATTATTGAAATTTTCAAATTCGTTCACAATAAAAATAATTTAAAAAATAATGAATGACTGTATGGAGCTATGTAAATCCAAATATTTGAGATGTACAACAAAATAACGTGAAAGTAATGAATGACTGTACGGAGCTATGTAACCCCAAAAATTATTTGAGATATTTAAATGGATACCCTCTATTTAACAACCTTCTTTGTCGATTGCCGACATTCCGATATCTGTTAGAAGACCCCTCTTTTTTAACCCGGTTTTTTATCACGTTCCGCTTGTAAACCTCTGTACCACTATAAGGTGTTATCTAGAATCTATTGAAATATTCAAAATATTTATCACTTTTGTTTAAATACCTCTGTACCACTGTTAGGTCTTCAGTTGTCTGATGATGGAATAGTTCATTTCCCGAAACTAGAGTCACAAGAAAATGTGTAATATATATTTTTATTGGTAGTAAAGCATAGTAATTTCTACAATTTGTTTAAATTAGAAATTACTGTGTTCTGCCAACGAAAAAATTAAACATTTCACGAATATACAGAGTGGCAAATACGAAACAGTCTAGCTGAAGAGGAACATCTTCAAATTACCAATTCGTGGAGGTATGATCATCCCATTAAACGTTGTGGTATCAAGAATATTAGATGGAAATATGTGTCGAGTGTCAAATTATCTTGAAGATTTTGCAATTCTAAGGTTTGAGCCATTTAAAATTTGCATTTTTGTATACCCTGTACCTTCAGTGCATACACGCATCTGATCTGATTGAGCTTTGTATACACACAAATAGTCACGATGCACTTTATTGCAACAGAAAGATTAGAATTTCATCAAAAAAAGTATTAAATATTTTTCATTCCATTCACCAATCTTATGCAAATAATCCTGAATGGCAAAGCAAAGAGAAAATAACTCACTCGCGACTCAATAATTGAGGTGAAAGCCATTCCAACGAGCTCTTAACTTTCGTTACAATATGGGATGGTTTCATTAAATAAAAACGTAACACCAAGAATATTGCATGAACGTTATAATCCACATACACTGCTGTAAGAAATTAACGCACCATTTGAATAATTTTAATTAATTCATTTGTGTGGAAACCCAGACATTTTCCAATAGATTATTAATGGATGGTAGTTGAAAAGAACTTTTCGAACAAATCGGTTGATCTCTACCAACTATCATTAATAAGGGGTATGAGTTATAGTTATAGAAAGTTCTACGAATCGAGAGAGTGCAACGTACATCTGTATAACAATTCTAAACTCAAACAAGCCCGATTAAGTGACCGCTGGAACATAAATAAAAAACATGAGCATATTTCGAACTTGTTGGCTCTTATCAGTGCCCTGTAACGTCCAACGACTACAAATCTGTCACACATCTATATTCGCTCTGCACAGGAACACCAAAGTATTGATGAATAATGTTTGAGTTCAGAATTGTTACAAATGTACGTTGCATTGTGTCGACTTGTAGAACTTTTTATTACCATAGCTCGAACTCTTTAATAATCAGTCGAATTAATTTATTTGAATATAAATATGCTAATTATGAACATCATGGCCTAACAGGATCTGACTTGAGCATGAGGAAAGTTTTCTGCGTTTGTAACGTCGAAAAAATCAGGAATACACTTATTTACTTGAAATATCGTGTACATTTGCGTGTACGTTTAATACCGTTGTGTTCCTGTGCAGAGCGAACAAAAATGCGTGACAGATTTGTAGTCATTAGATATTACAGAGGACTGACAAGAACCAACAAGTTCGAAATGTGCTACTTATGTCCTATAATCAAGATATAATTCTGATTTCAAAGAATCGATACCTGTTGAAAGTATTTAAATAAATTCAAATTCAGAATTATTTATGGAAGCTTCGACAATATATATCAAAAATCATATATAAATAAATTATGGAAGTGACATAATACTTATAATTAATATAAAATTTTCTTACAACTGTGATTTGTGTGTGTTTTTATAACTGTGATTTGACAGAAGGTGGAAGCCATGTTGTTTTGACATTTCTGTTCAGTAAGCATTGACAAATTATCATGGAAAGACTCACGCCGCAACAACGTTTACAAATTGTTGAAATTTATTTTCAAAATCAGTGTTCTATTCGCCAAACTTATAGAGCACTTCGTGAAACTTATGGTTTACATAATCGTCCATCAGAGCATCTTTTTCGTCGAACTATCGATAGATTTCGGACAAAATTTTCTCTACTCGATGCAACAACAACAACAACAAGACAAAGAACTGTACGTACAGAAGAAAATATCGATGCTGTATATCATAGTGATAATGATGATCCAGATTTGTCTATTCGTAGACGTTCATAACAAGTTGGACTCTGTGCATCCACCACATGTAAAATTTTGTGTAAAGATCTTGGTCTACACCCATAACAGATCCAACTGGTTCAAGAACTAAAGCTACTTGACCACAAAAAGCATCGTTTGTTTGCTGATAGGGCCCTAGAACAGCTTGAAGTTGATCCACTTTTCATTCTTAAAATTGTGTTTAGTGATGAAGCTCATTTCTGGTTGAACGGCTATGTACGTGTCATCTACACTTTGATTTCTCCAAGATTTTCTCAAATAATAAACATTTATACATCTCCAAAAAGAAGTGATAAACCTTTATGATGAATTTGCAATTTTGAAATTATGGCATTATATATTACACTTTGTACTGTTACAGAAATATTGGAAATAATTAAATTGAACAAACTAATCGAAATTGTTCACTTGTTGATTGGTGAACTATCGTTTCGTTAAAAATTCATGTTGTGACTATTTACGTACATAACACGCTATTATGATATCTGCACCAAACAAATTAAGAATATCAGTTAAATTAAGCGGATAGACCTTGGTCGTGTGTATATAAGATAATAATCGTTACAGGAGTAATGCCCGAAAAATATCAAAATAGACTTCAGAGGCACGTTATTGACTCGTGAAGAATTTAACTATTATTATTTTCAAATCAATAGATTTTTATTCAGATGCTCGTTATCAAGTATATTTAATTATTTCGGTATCTATTGGAATAAGCTTATTTTCCGGATTATTCTTATTTTCGAATTTTCGTTTTCGGTTTAATGATACTTTCAACCTTGAATTCGCATTATTACGGCTTTCTTGATAAGGAAAATATAATTTGAAGTATAAAGAATATACAGAATATTTGGAATTAAATCAAAGTATTCCTTTATTCTTATGACAATCATTTTTTTAATAACACATCATAAAAATAACATAAATAGAGGTTAATTCTTGATAGAAGGTATATAAAATTATTCAAATATTTTAATATTAACCTTCTACATATTTAATTTCAAAAAATTATATTCAATATCTATAACTTCTCGAATTAGATTAAAATAATGTCATATAAGTACCACTTATATCAAACGACATATAAAATAAACATTCATTACAAGACATCCAAATGAATAACAAAATCCAATAAATAAAAATTGTTAACCAAAATCTTATATATTAAATATTTTGAATAGACAAAATTTTGTTTCTGCTGATCAATCATATGAAAACAAATATCTTTTAAAAATGTTCAACATAATCTTGAGAATTTCATCATAAAACTATTTTACTTAGAATATTCAATATTATTGGATATCTAACTAAGTTATTTTCCATAAAATCTAAAGATATGTAAAAACATTACTGAAAAACAAGTTTTAAGAGAGACTTTGTAATGTTTTTACATATCTTCAGATTTTATATAAAATAACTTAGTTAGATATCCAATAATATTGAATATTCTAAGTAGGTTAGTTTTATGATGAAATTCTTAAGATTATGTTAAACATTTTTGAAAGATATTTGTTTTCATAAGATTGATCAGCAGAAACAAAATTTTGTCTATTCAAAATATTTAATTTATAGGATTTTGGTTAACAATTTTTATTTATTGGAATTTGTTATATCATTTGGATGTCT
Organism: Megalocaria dilatata; assembly: GCA_034642435.1. Lineage (NCBI taxonomy): Eukaryota > Metazoa > Arthropoda > Insecta > Coleoptera > Coccinellidae > Megalocaria > Megalocaria dilatata. The sequence goes on from CM067854.1 coordinate 50,553,877, forward strand.
TATAATGAATGTTTATTTCATATGTCGCTTGATATAAGTGGTACCTATATGACATTATTTTGATTTAATTCTAGAAGTTATATAATTATTGAATATAATTTTTTGAAATTAAATATGTAGAAGGCTAATATTAAAATATTTAAATAACATCATAAAAATGTCTACATCAGCCTACTTAATAAACGCAATTTCCGGTAATGTTTTTCAATGAACCAGGTGTAATTTCATTAGCTTTGTATTATACAGCGGTTAGTTCATCGCCGTATTTTGTTTATTGCTCCAGTATCTAAAGCCACGAACAAGTACAAATTAATTACAATCGGTTGTTATGGATTGAATCGGAGTACTATTTCGGTGTTTACCTTTCAAAGCCAATCTTCAGATAGCCTTAACATATGGAATTTAACAAGAATGGTTCAATTCTAAATGTGTGACGATTGGCAATAACAATGAAATATATAATAGTTTATATTTTGAAATGAGCATTTCATCATTTCTCTAGTTTTTTTGGGTTTTCACATCAAGGAATAAATTCACGTAGACATTTTTTTATAATATACAATGTCTTAGAGAGAAAAATGAATGTTTTTCAAGAGAAGTATTATTTTTATATTAATATAATATATATTTTTCATATATAGTTCGTCTTTAAATTATACGGAAAAAACGAAGCTAAATTGTAATTATTTAGTATATCTTTCAATTCTTGAATCAGTATTTAATTGATTCGGTCTTTACTTGGTGGAAACTCATTTTAATTAAAAAAATATATATGAGACAGTAATTTATTTCACTTAAATGTTTGTACTACTACAACAATTGTTTCACAACGATGTGGCTTCTTCAGAACGAAAAAATGATTATTTTCACAACATGTTTGGATGATAACCAAACATTGTTGAAGCCTATATTTAACTATGATGAAATGTCTATCTATATTTTATATCTTCAGCAGAAGAATGCATCTGGTAACATATCTACCATCTAAAATGTTACGTTACGTTTTTTTGCTCTCAAAATCATATGCTAGAACAAAATCATCTTCCTTTTTGGTAAATCTGTTACATTATGTAAATTTCTTCAAGTAATTTTCTAACCGGTGAAATGAACAAATTTTTAATGTTAGACACTTTTCTCCAAAGCATCTATCCAAGCAGTTAACCGAGAAAAATCCAAATTGCAGATACTTCTAGGGTAGGTGACAGCGAAAAATTAAACTATAAATTAAATGGACAATAAACTTGAATATTCGATGGAGTAATAAAATGCAATCGTATAATTACAGACGACTGAAAGTATTTAAAATAATGATGCAATCAATAAACTCAAATCACCACTTGAGTTCTTACTGCAGTGTTTTCAGTAAATCAAGTCCTTTTAATGACGCACATTATTACAAAATGAACGAGTCACTCGTATAAAATCATCTGAGAGATTCATTTCTTCAAGTCTCAGAGCCATAAATTATCGATAAAATTTATTGAAGTATTGAGATGATAGTAAGAGATTTTTCACACTGATACATAAGTAGTTGAGCGAATTTAACTGATGTGTGAATATCTTAAATATCACACAGATTAATTATGCTGAGCTCACTACGAATTTTAATTTTATAAAAAGTTTTTCCTCAGAAACTTCTTAAAATTAAATTAAAAAATTCTCTTAGAAAATACAGTTTCAATTTAGTAGACATATATAATGAACACTCATAACACAGCAACAAAAACAATAAAAGGTTCCAGAGAAAATATAGATTATTAATTAAATTATGGGTGTCGATAGCTCAGTGGTTAGAGCTTTTGGGCTCATAACCGAAAGCTCGCGGGTTCAAATCCTGTTCAGGCGGAACGAAAATTTTCTAGTTGGACAGGTTTCGCCCACCATTTCACTGCTGTGTCGAAAATTAACAGTGCTGTGATCTGAAGTGGCGTAAGATTGCAGTAACAAACCCTACCCAGAACACAACTGAACTCCTAACTAGCACAAGCTGAAAAATCTTCTGAGAGATATTCACAGAAGTTTTAGGATAATATAAAATTAAATAAATATTTGAAGGATACAAACTTTATTTCATAACGATCTTATTAAAACCAAATTTTTCTCCAAAAATGCACAACATAACCTCAGAAATTTCTTCGAAAATAACTCTCTTTAAGAGGTTACTTCAGAAAACTCTCCAAAAACATGCAGTACATCTTCAAAAAGGCCATTTGGAATTCTATACGATAATCCTCAGTCCTACTTCGTATCCAAGAAATAAAAATAATTAACATTATATAATTTGTGAATATTTAAAACTGGTCATTATCGAACCGTTTAAGAATTCCTTAGAAAATTTCAAGAGGACAATAAACTCTGATACGAACAGTAAACTATTAATTTATTCTATTCATTCAAAATTTTTCTTAAATAGCATCTTTAAAGGGTGATTGAATCGGGAACTTCAACATACATTTCTTTACAATTCACAACTCATAGCAACGAATACGTATTGGCGATTGTTGGTATATAAGCATCAGACATTCATGTTTCGAATCCCATTGGCTTCATAATCAGTATCAGCTCTAATGCTCAAGGAATGCAACGCACAGGAACGCCAGAGTTTTACCATACTCTAGCGTCATTCATTCGCGTAAATACACATCACGATCTAATTCAAGTAGCGAACTGTACTCTAGATTATTTCTACAAATATGTAATGTACCACGGTTAGTTTACCGCAGTACTTTCCTTATTATTTCAGTGTTTGGAAATAACAGGCAATTGCAATTTAATTAATCCAGATGATTAATTTCAATGGATTTAGTGGATTGTATTTTGACGTAATTGGCGAAGAGTTTTACTTCAAGGGCACTTGTGTGTAGTTATCTCGATGATGAACTAGCTTTGTTCATCCAATAAGATAAACCAACGAAGATTGTAAGGAATTTAAAAAAAATACTCGTAATACACTATGATAACAACGAACTATAATTCTTGGTTTACTGTATATAAACCAAGTTGAAATATATGATTATTACACAAAAAACAATGTGATGAATTTGCCAATACTTTGACAAATTATATTAACAATAATAACCGCGATAGCTTGGACCGAAATGTCACAAGCTACTTACGACAAATTTAACTATTCGAATGATAGTGCATAAACTACCAAAGGCTACATGCGGCAAGTTTGACTATTACTCGAATAATAATGATTTTACAGTCTTTTCCAAGACTGAACGTTAGAGGTGCTCGATGCATCCCTTCTAATAAAAAAAAAGGGAATTAACATAATTGATTGGAAGGTCCATTTGGAGATGGACTGAATGAACGAAATAAAACTTCTTATTAGTTACAGAAAAATAATGGCATCGATGAAAGTAATTGAGAATTATGTATGAAACAAAATACCTTGTGAACGGTCACGGCTTTGCTGGCATATGCTTAACGTTTTGACAAAATTTTCAATAACGTTATTGAATACATGTGGTGGTATTTCATTGATACAGCGTCTAATTTCGGCTTTCAATATTTCGATGGTTGCAGGTTCATTGGCATAAACCTGTGATTTCAGATAACCCCACAGCCAGAAGTCTAAAGGCGTTAAATCGCAAGAGCGTGGAGGCCAATTCTGGTCACCAAATCAGCAGGTTGCTCAAGGATCCAGTTGGTGAGTTCTCTTCGCTGTTCATGGTCTACTGGCAGAAGTTATTTGACTCAGTTGGATTTTGGATGGCGAATTGACGTCTGTGGCCTTTCTGTCACACTCTCGCGAATTGCCGTGATGTTTTGTTCTGAACAACCACTACGAATTCCTTTCGTATATTTCACATCACTAACCGAACCAGTACTTTCGAATTCTTTGATTATTCTTTTCAAAGTAGGTGAATTAGGCACATATTTCGACCGAACATTGGACGCACAATACGAATAATGGCAATTAAACTTTCACCATTTTGATAATAATTTTTGACAATCAGGACGCGTTGTTCTACCGTGTAATGCTCCAAGTTTACTAACTCCCATCTGTCACATAATAAGCATGTGACATTAAGACTGTAAAACATGGCGCGCAATTCAAATCTTGTGCTGTTATTGAAACACCCCTTGGTGTTTCAATAAGTGAGACAGCACTAATGGATGCAATAGATGGTGGGTATGGCTCTCCAATCTAGCTCTTCTCTTTGACATCGTTTACATAAGGAGTTCTTAAATTTTCGTGTAGGTTTTGGTTAGCGACGTACAATGTAGCATTTGCTATCATTCGAAGTATTTTTGATTGGCTTCTCTGAATTATTAATATATTTGAATTGACAGATGTGTAAGCAGATTCGAAATGACCACTACTTCAAAATGCAAATTCCATCTTTATAATGAACTGCCAAAATAATGAATTGCAAAATAACTTATTCCATAATTGATAGTAAATTATGTATTGAAAATACTAAAAACTTTCAATTCAATATTAGAAATGGTATATCATTTTGGCTAGCATGAGTTGACAGGTAGTTAACTGAAACAGCTCAATAATGAGTTTAACAATCATAGATGATACACATTCAAAGACTCTTCCGAATTGTTAATAACAACTACCCAAATGTTGAGTGTTAGTACTATTCGTGACGTAGGAACAAGCTACAAAAATACTGCTCTATGATGTAAATCAATCATTACCTTTACACTTTGTCGAAGGCACCGTAATGTCGAGTATTTGAATGAGGATGCATTTGGTTAATTTTAGAACAGTTTAATTCGGCCGATTGTCAGAGACGCAATATGTTCACTTTCTTGACGTAGGAAGACTGCCAGCTATTTTTATTCCGCTGCGAAATACTATTAAACACACGCGATGAAGTTTTCTTAATCATCAATTTTCCTTGCCAAAAAGATTTTTCTTCGAGGGAATTACTCTAATGGGCAATAAAATATTTTCGACTTCCTACGCCATTCCGCCATTATGAGATCGCCTGATTTTGTTACCAAGGAGAAATATTTTACGCAAAATCGTTGTCTTTTGTGTCTAGGATCGAAAGGGTTGAATGAACCCTCGCCAGGTATAATCGAGATGTCACTAAAGTTACCATAAGCTCCCCGACGTGTAAGTACTGTTGAGCTCCACCCAAGTGCAGCAGATAGCAAGCAGTACCATCCTTTGCTTGAAGCAATTCGCGGCTGGCTTAGGGAAACTGAAGTACCTTGAAAACGTTGACTTGCCATTCTGCAAGTGCTGAGAGGTTCTTTTCTCACCGAAAGGTTTGAAACAACGATCTCCTACTGGCGTTACAGCACGTGGTCTACCCCTTCTGAGTTTTTGACGAACAGTTGATATATTGATGCATTATTATCCTGATACTCCTAGATCTTCTATGAAAATCCATCTGAAACTTTTTCAGCTTGTGTGAGTTCAGTTGTGTTCTGGTTAGGCTTTATTACTGCGACCTTATGCCACTTTAGGTCACAGCACTGTTAATTTTCGACCAGTTGAAGACACTTGAACACGGGACCTTTCGGTTCTGAGCCCAAAACCACTGAGTTATATGTATACACACATGCTGTAAAAGAGTTTTTGCATACTTTCTGGTGTTCGATGGGTTGGGTATTTTGATTCAAATAATGTGAAATATTGGAAAAGTACCACTTTTGTACGACTAGCCTGAAGCATTCAAATGGCTCTGTTGGTATTGTTGTTGGACAAAACATCTTAGCATAATGAAAATTTATGATTTGAAGTAAAACACTTTATTTCTGCTAATATTTATTGTTTACACAAAAAATTGCAGTAAATAATTAATAGAAGCCATCAATTATCGACAAACTATCAAATAAAATTCAACAAAAACTATCCATGTCCATAGTTTAGCCACAAACTAGATTGAAAAATGAAGAAAAAAAATGTTGTGAGCGGAGCAGCGCTGAGCGCTAAAGAAACCATAGCTACAGTACCACGATCGAGTTTAAATTTAGCCTTTAGATGTAGAATAACCACAACTAATACAGAATATCGTGAAGATCGTATAAGTAGAAGACCAAAAAAAAAACCTTGGGCGGGGATTATGCGTGATGTAACAAAGCGCGGATAAGCTGTTGACTTCATGCAGTGCTTTTCATCTTTCAAGAACGCTGACAGGCCAAAAAGTCAATTTCCTGTCATCATTCATTCATGAATATAACCAAATGGTCCTTTTATTTATAAATACTTCGAGCCATCCGAAGTTCTTTTCCCATTTAGAAGAGTCACCGTGTATATAAAAGTGCACTGGTTTGTATAAACGTTTCTATTTATTCATGAAGGTAAAACCGGCTAGACGGAACAAAACAAACACGACAATATTGCGTGTGCGTGTGGTTGAATATCTGGAAGGACAATGACGCTTCCAGCTTGCATATGGGATGATAAATTAACATCAATTATGTAAGGAAACGTAATCAGATTATCTCCAAAGGATGCACACACGAAGAGTTTTTAATTCGAATGTCAAAATTTTTGCTTACTCATGTATAAATACAAGATGAACCAGTTTATGATGAAAATATTGTACGAAAAAATAATTTCTTGGTTGATTATTTACACTATTCAATTTAACGTTTAGCCTATCCCACCCTGATCTTCATTGACACACTCTTTTGGTATATTACGTCCACTCTGAAACATTGTAAGAAGGTGGTGACCTTCAGAGGATAGCTGTTAAAATAATTAAACGCTTGGATTCAAACTAAAGGTAAAGATAACAAAGAAATGTGCAAGCTTTTTATGCATCACAATTTGTCTATGAGAAGGCTGGTTTCGAAATGCATAACAATTTGTCTATGAAAAACCCGGTTTTTAAGTAGGTGCTGCATTTGCTAACAGTGGACTCAAAACCATAACGAATGACAGTGGATGGAACATAGATCCATTACTACTCGTATAAGTACATATCAGGAAGATCATCAGTAGCGTGGGTCAAAAAAATCGAATAACTTATTTTTGACTTTATACTCTGAAAAATAGGTTCGTCGACACCTAAAAAGAATTCTCTCCAAGTATGAGCTCTTAATTATAACGGAAAGGTCCTCCGCGAGTTTCTATTTTTTCCGAATAATCAGATAAAAAAATTTATATCTCGCTTCCAACTGCTTGGAAATATATTCTGTGGCATAGACTTTGTAAGAAATTGAATGCTTTACAAAAAAGGTCTCTTATGATATTTTCAAAAACTCAACCGATTAAAAGATATCCACAGTTGAAGTTTGGCTATTTTAAGGAAAATATTCGTTTTTATTATAAATTTCATAAGTCGATGACAAAAAATTATTTCGAATTGCGGAACTCATAATTTTGTAGGAAATTTACTGCTCTACCAAAATAGTTTCTTATGATTTTTCGATTAAGTGAAGCCGTTACGAGATATCCATCGTCAAACATTAACGAATATCAATATTTTCAGTTTTTGATCAATAATTCGATAAATTTCAATTTAAATTATTAGTTTCAGGAAAATTTACATAAATTTAAATTTCTATCATAAAAGTCACTCCTTCAGGAGTTATTTGTTCAAAAATTCATTAAGAAGTTTTTGTTCTAATGATATTTTTTGTAAGCTTTATTTGTAATAATTTAAAATGTCATTTGCATTGGCATTTCATATTATTACGGTTGTTTAGTATGTATTTTCAAATTTTATTTTACCAATTATACATAAATTTTTTTGTAAGAGAAGCTTTTTGTTCTGAATTACATTACTTCTGTTGGTACTCTAAAGCTAACGTCACCTATGTTTTTTTTCTTAACTATCTTCGTTGTCTACTCGTTTATCACTTCATTTTCAGTGCTCCAAAAACTCATCATTTTGTATACATGATAAAAACAATTTTTTCGAAATAAGTCATTCTCACATCATATAAATTTATTTATTATCAATAATTAATTCTACAATGAATAACAAAATCTAATTTCTTATATATCAATATTAAAAAAATTGTTTATAACATTTCTTTATCCATCGAAACTCAAATTTGTGTAAATTTTCCTGAAACTAATAATTTAAATTGAATTTTATCGAATTATTGATCAAAAACTGGAAATATTGATATTCGTTAATGTTTGACAATGGATATCTCGTAACGGCTTCACTTAATCGAAAAATCATAAGAGACCATTTTTGTAGAGCAGTAAATTTCCTACAAAATCATGAGTTCTGCAATTCGAAATAATTTTTTGTCATCAACTTATAAAATTTATAATGAAAACGAATATTTTCCTTAAAATAGCCAAACTTCAACTATGAATATCTTTTAATCGGTTGAGTTTTTGAAAAAATCATAAGAGACCTTTTCTGTGAAGCATTCAATTTCTTAGGAAGTTTATGTCACAGAATATTTTTCCAAGCAGTTTGAAGCGAGATATAATTTTTTTTATCTGATTATTCGAAAAAAATAAAAACCCGCAAATCCGAGGACCTTCCCGTTATAATCAAGAGCTCATAATTGGAGAGAATCCTTTTTAGGTGTCTACGAACCTATTTTTCAGAGTATAAAGTCAAAAATAAATTATTCTGTACTGAGGCAGGGTTATGGCGTCCGTAATCTGGGATGGTACAGTATTTTGCTTATCGATCACCTTTAAAAGGGGAAGGCAGACAATAACGATCGCTACATGACCCAACTGAATCAATTGAACGAGGAAATTGCAGAGAAACAGCCTCATGTTTAAAAAAATGATCTTTTACCAAGACAATGCACCGTATTACAAGTCGTTGGTTACAAAGGCAAATTTGGATAAATTATTAACATTACGATTACGGTTTGTGTATTAAATGACCTTCCTAATCTAGAGGCTGCGGTCACTGGCACCATAGGAGAGGAATTCGTATACGCCGAAATGGCTTGTTTCTTCTACCCAATCTTAAATTCGAGGCCTACTAACCAACAGGAATAGAAGCCTCAGTTGATCCTGGCTGGAGCATTACCAGCCAGTTTTATCTTCAAGACCTACAAACCACTGAGATGTCTCTCATCGGGCAGCCATATTATCAGGCCTCACTTAACAACTGAGGCAATTATCAATTAATCCTGTTTCGAGAATGACGGGTGACTAGATGAATGAAACAGCCTTAAAACCCAGCAAGCAGGCTTTCAACCACTGCCCCCATGATTCTAACATCAATTGGATGGCCAGAAGTACTAATATTCTCGTGGGCCTTCCACCTTCTGGTGGTAGCCTTGTTACCATATGAAAAGACTAATGGCCGCCAAGAAAAATTTAACTCGATGCTAGAAACCACGAACTCGAGGGATCTAACACTTTATAGTCTCCCTCCCCTCTAGCTGGGCACAGATCTAGTACTAAGATTCGGCAAAGTGCACTTGGATAGAGCCAAGTCGGTGTTTGAGGTGAGCGCCATGTATTATAGCTACCAGATTACATACAATTAGAATTGCTTCCGCACCCATTCTGTTCTCCGGATTTGGACCCCAGTGATTTTTACCTGCTCGCAGACTTAAAAAAACTCGCCGGAAAGAGATTTTGCCCGAATGAGGCAGAGATAAATCTCTCTTCAAGAAAGGTATAGAAATCTTAGAGAAACATTAGAATGCTCTTAAAGTGGACTATGTTGATGAATAAAACAAGTTGTTTGTTGTTCTTCATCCAACTATGAACTTATCAACTGCGTGTTTCCTATAATTTTCTGAGCCACTTTTTCGAAAGACTTCGTTAGAAACCTGGATTTATTCTTCATTTCCATACTTTACAGCCACAGAAAGATTATCGACTGGAAGTGTTTGACACCTTTTTGGGTAGTATGTTGACTTTTTCTTCTTAGTCTGTTATTGTCTCAGGCACTTTTAACTGACTGATGAGATTAGAAGTTATTGTATACCGATAGCTCCTTTATAGAATAAATTGTACGCATCTTCTTATAACGTAGATTTCTTCCTGAATGATGCAAGGGTTGGAACCCTTAGATTTTAAGTTCTGATATCTCAGTTGCGGTGTTCGACCTCACTTTCTACCATTTTAGATATTTTCTTTGAAAGCCTGAGTGTTTTTCTGGTCGTCATTAGTGCGAGATGTTTTCAAATCTTAATCTCCATACAGTCTTATCATGAGCACTTTTTATAGATGACTGTCAGAGATAACAAGGATGTATGATATTAGATTTTCTCTTTGCCACTACCTTCACTACATATTCTAAGAGTGGATTCATGAATTACCAAGTCTAATACAAGGTGAAGAGGTGTAAAATCTAGAATAATCTCTTAACTACTCTACTTGGATGTTGCCATGTATATATATACATTCTATTATTTTAGCCTCATGAAGGATTTTCCTTGTGGTTCTTTGTTCTGCCTTGACTACCACTTGATAACTGATAAGAACTCTCATGATTATGATCTAGTTTTGGTTATAAATCCAAATTTTTCAATCCACATTTCTGAACGCTATGAAATCTTTGATTGTCCCAGTTATCTCAATATGCGCACTTCAGAGAAACTAAATATGTAAAGTGATTATCAGATAGATATATTATCATTTTCCTAAATTTTTCTCTATTTGGCAACCTCATCAATGAAAATCTTCGATTAGAAGGAAAATGCCTCATAGTTTCATCTTGCGAATGTTCCCAAGTGTTAAAAATCTATTTGGAATGGATCTGTACTTTTGATTGTGATACATCACTTGTTGAATGCATTCATTTCCAAGTTGGCAAAACACCATTCTATAAATAAACAAAAAACATTACATCTGACCAGGTAACCACAGGGTGTAGACTATCCACTCATCATACATTTATCGGGTGTTTTTTTTTAAGTGATAGAACTTTAAATTGAAATAAAACACATTTAAATTAAGATTGAAGCCAATTTTTTTTTTAATTTAAAGATAATTTTATGACATTTATGTTTTAAAAACAATTTCCATCACGACTAGCTCTGAGGAACCACATTCGACCACACCAATTTTGGACTACTTTTACGAATAATTCAGGCCTTATTTCATCAATAACACGAGTTATGTTGGCTTCCAGAGCGTCTATTGTTTCTGGTTTATCAGCATAAACCAATCACTTGACATAACCCCAAAGAAAATAATCCGGTGGAGTTATGTCGCATGATATTGCAGGCCAATTAATTGGACCATTTTTCGAAATAATGTTATAGCCAAATCTTTCTTTCAATAAATCAATTGTTACGGTAGCAGCATGAGGTGAAGGAAGCACCATCTTGTTGGAATCAAAACACTTCTGGGTCGATACCATTCAAATTTTGAAACTAATAATCACTGATTATCGAATTAAAACAAATTGTAGAAATTACTATGTTTTACTACCATAAAAAGATATATAACACATTTTCTTGTGACTCGAGTTTCGGGAAATGAACTATCCCATCATCAGACAAGTGAAGACCTAACAGTGGTACAGAGGTATTTAAACAAAAGTGATACATATTTTGAATATTTGATAAAACCTAGACTAAAAATGGGGGCTTCTAACAGATATCGGAATGTCGGCAATCGACAAAGAAGGTTGTTAAACAGATGGTACCCATTTAAATATCTCAAATAATTTTTGGGGTTACCTAGCTCCATACAGTCATTCATTATTTTCACATTATTTTGTTGTATATCTCAAATATTTGGATTTACATAGCTCAGTACAGTCATTCATTATTTTTTATATTATTTTCATCGTGAACAAATTTGAAAATTTCAATAATCAAGTTTGTTTTCTTTTGAATCTACATGTAAAATTTTCTTAAGATTTTCTTTTGTCGAAAGGAATTACTGATTTCTAAAGAATGAGTGGCAAAAGTTGAATTTTGTTTACTTTTCATTAAATTCATTTTATGTTCGTTGAAAAAGGTTTTAAATAGATGTTACTTTTTAAATGTCTCAAATATTTTCGATTTACATAACTCCGTACAGTCATTCATTATTTTTACATTATTGTTATTGTGAACTAATTTGAAAATTTCAACAGATTTAAGATATTCGAGTTTCTTTCCTTTTGATTCTACATGTAGAATTTTAAGATTATCTATTGTGGGAAAGGAATGACCGTTTTCTAGAAAATGAATGGTAAAATTAGAATTTTGTTTATTTGTCATGAAACTCATTTTATGTTCGTTGAACCTCGTCTTGAAGGAATGTCCTGTTTGTCCTATATATTTATGACTGCACGTAGAATAAGATTACGCATAAACTCCTGATTTGTGTATGTTTGGAGTAGGGTCCTTTGCATTAAATAGTACGGATGATAATTTGTTTTGCGTTTTGAAGGCAATATTGACATCTGATTCTGAAAAACTATTGGCCACTTTTTGACTTTTTGCTACCAAAGTACGATAGAGAAATGAATTTTTCATTTTCTTAAGTATTTTGATGGGATAAATTCGGCTCATAGCTATTTTAGATAGTTTCTGTCGAATTAGATTATCTATTATATTGGGGTTGAAACCGTTGTTCGCGGCTGCATAATAATTTCTACAATTTGTTTCAATTATGATCAACTACCAAATAGTAACGGCTGAAACAATTCAGTTACAGTAATTTCTTAAAATTTGTATTTTTTATTTCCCTGAAAGCCAGGAAATTAACCTAATCGGAAGAGGACACAAGAGCTTTTCAAGAAAATTCTTAAGTCTTGTTCAGCGGCGAAGATTTTCCAGATAATTTGACTGTAACATTAGCTCCAGCATCGTTTAAAAAAAAATATGGACCGATGATGCCTTCAGCGTGTAAAGCACACCATACAGTGCATTTTTCAGGATGCAATGGAACCTTCAGAACTTCTTGAGGATTGTTTTCACTCCATATGATCCAGAAATGAGCTACATCACTAAACACAATTTTCCGATAAAAAAAGTGGATCAACTTCAAGCTGTTCTAGGGCCCAATCAGCAAACAAACGACGCTTATTATGGTCAAGTGGCTTTAGTTCTTGAACCAGTTGGATCTTGTATGGGTGTAGACCAAGATCTTCACGCAAAATTTTCCATGTGGTGGATGCACAGTGTCCAACTTGTTGTGAATGTCGACGAATAGACAAATCTGGATCATCGTTATTAACACTATGACTTACAGCAGCGATATTTTCTTCTGTATGTACAATTCTTTGTCTTGTTGTTGTTGTTGCATCGAGTAGATAAAATGTTGTCCGAAATCTATCGATAGTTCGACAAATAAGCTGCTCTGATGGACGATTATATAAACCATAAACTTCACGAACTGCTCTATAAGTTTAGCGAATAGAACACTGATTTTGAAAGTAAATTTCAACAATTTGTGAACGTTTTTGCGGCGTGAGTCTTTCCATGATAATTTGTCAATGCTTACTGAACAGAAATGTCAAAACAACATGGCTTCTACCTTCTGTCAAATCACATATATCCCCATCGAATGTTCTATCACTCTAAAAAAAACACCCAATAGTTTGCACGAAATCAATATATTTAAAAACTTCAATTTTCAAACTGAAGATTTTACAGTAAGTTAAAAATTGGTTTTACTGATAGATTTCCAGGCTTTTTTATTTGTGAAAAGTGAAACGATATGGTTCTTGAGCATCCCCGAATATTTGTATCTGATTACAGTTATCTGTCTCATAAGCCCAGAACTTAATGATTATTATTGTGCCGTAATGTTCAAAAACGAACTGAAATATTCAAACAATGATCACGCTATGACACTGTGATTGTTTCGTGATGATAATAGAGCCGGGTATTTATAAATGTATATTTTTAAGAATCGTACCACCATCGAACGATTGTTCAGTTATCATCCAACGCTGACCAATATAATGTAATTCAGCCTGTGTTTTTAAATTCGCTAAACTGTTATTATTTGCTCACGAATATCACTTAACCCTTCACGGCATCAATTGGTCATGTGAAAAATAATCTGTATATCTTTATAATTCTTTCGTTGCGCTTCATTTTGTTGGTATTCTAGATGCAAAATATATTTGAAATGACAACAGTAATATTCAACTAAAGCAAGAAGGCTTTTTGACTTGGTTTCAATTTTCCCATTCTCGATAATGTACATTCTAGAAAAATAAAATTCGTGAAGTCAGAAGCTTTTGTTTTCTAACTTTTAATTAACTAAAATGTCTTGGAAATATTGTTTTTTCATAGGCACATAGAATATGTCAACAAATATGTGCGGCAATCAACCGACACAGAATTAAAGGAAAATTTACTGACCGCGATTACACACATCATCCAAGACAAAAAAAACAACCTTTCGAAATAATATTCAATTTATGATTGTCTATATAAATATTAATTTTTATTTTGAATCTTATAATCATACGATCTTCACGAAATTTTACACTGACATGTATATTATTATTTTACTCCATCGTGTTTGGAATTTCGGAAGATATTGAAAAAAATAAGAAATCTTTTCAGATGTGAACATCTGCAAGACTATTTAAATATTTTAATATTAGCCTTCTACATATTTAATTTCAAAAAATTTTATCTGATAATTATAACTTCAGGAATTAAATTAAAATAATGTCATATAACCACTTATATCAAACGATATATAAAATAAACATTCATTATGAGACATCCAAATGATATAACTAAATCTAATAAATAAAAATTGTTAACCAAAATCCAATAAATTGAATATTTCGAATAGACAAAATTTGGTTACTGCTGATCAATCTTATGAAAACAAATATCTTTCAAAAATGTTTAACATCTTAAGATCTTAAGAATTTCATCTTAAAACTATCTCACTTGGAATATTCAATATTATTGGATGTCTAACTAAGTTACTTTCTATAAAATCTCAGGATATGTAAAACTTTGCTTCGTCAGTATTCAAATAATTCATAATCAATAAAATATAACATCAATCAACAAGAAATATTTACTCACCCCTCAACAATTTTAAAAACTTCTGGTAAATGAATACTGAAAATTTTAAATGGAGTGTGGGGTTAACTACAAATAAATAATTCTGTGGTTTACCCTTGATCTAAAAGATTGAAAGACAATTTAACGGCCTCTGTTATAGCACAATGACTATCTGTATAAAGAATGTTAACGAAATCAAATAATCATATATTATGAGTAAAATAAACAGAGGTTAATATTTAGAGGTATATAAAATTATTTAAATATTTTAATATTCGCCTTGTACATATCTAATTTTAAAAAATTATATTTAAATTTAAATTTAATTCCTGAAATTATAATTACTGAATATAATTTTCTGAAATTAAATATGTAGAAGGCTAATATTAAAATATTTAAATAATTTTGTATACCTTCTATCAAGAATTAACCTCTATTTATGTTATTTTATTCATAATATATAATTATTTGGTTTCCTTAACATTCTGTATACAGATATTCCTTGTGCTATAACAGAGGCCGTTAAATTGTCTTTCAATCTTTTAGATCAAGGGTAAACCACAGAATTATTTATCTGTAGTTAACCCTACACTCCATTTAAAATTTTCAGTATTCATTTACCAAAAGTTTTCTGTATTGTTAAAGGGTGAGTAAATATTTGTTGTTGATTGATGTTATATTTTATTGAATATGAATTATTTGAATACTGACAAAGCAAAGTCTCTCTTAAAACTTGATTTTCAGTAAGGTTTTTAAATATCTTGAGATTTTATAGAAAGTAACTTAGTTAGATATCCAATAATATTTAATATTCTAAGTGAGATAGTTTTATGATGAAATTCTTAAGATTATGTTAAACATTTTTGAAAGATATTCGTTTTCATAAGATTGATCAGCAGAAACGAAATTTTGTCTATTCAAAATATTTAATTTATAGGATTTTGGTTAACAAGTTTTATTTATTGGATTTTGTTATATCATTTGGATGTCTAATAATGAATGTTTATTTTATATGTCGTTTGATATAAGTGGTACTTATATGACATTATTTTAATTTGATTCCTGAAGTTATAATCATTAAATATGATTTTTTGAAATTAAATATCTAGAAGGCTAATATTAAAATATTTAAATAATTTTATATACCTTTTATCAAGTATTAACCTCTATTTATGTCATTTTATTCATAACTGCAAGACTATTGAACCGATTTCGGCCATCAACGAACTTAACCGGGATATTCAGAACACAAACCTCTCATGAAAAATTTAAAGCTCTCTCTTTTCGAAAATTAGCGTATTTTCACTCGGTCTGCCGGATAGAATCACTTCCGACCTCTGATTCTTCATCAGCGAGTGCAACCTAGTCATTTAAGATCATCTTCGGCTCAAAATAATAAAATTAAATACATTTGAGCGAAACGATAGGACGTTGTTCCCTGGAACAAGTCTGCAAAAATATATTTCAAAACAATTGACAAATAATGTTTCCATGTAACTTTACCCATAGCTGACTATCTGCACAAATATTTTATACATTACTTCTGTGTTAGAATGTTACAAAAAAGAAGTATATTAAAATTATGAAAAATAATAAATTCCGGATACTTTCTAGACGGACTATATACTACTCTGTCAAGAAAGTACCGGGAATTTTCAATTAAAACAACATTTTTACATTTAATCGTCAAAATTTATTGGGTCGCCTTCAAAATAGGCTCCATTTGCTCCAATACATCTATGCCAACGGCACTTCCAATTATCGAAACATTTTTTATAGGCGCTTTCCGGGAGGGACTTTAGCTCTCGCGCCGAATTTTGTTTTATGGCTTCAATCGACTCAAAACGGGTGCCACGAAGGGGCAATTTTAGTTTTGGGAAGAGGAAAAAGTCGCAGGGAGCCAAATCCGGCGAATACGGTGGTTGCTGAAGCACGTTTGTTGAGTTTTTGGCGAGAAAGTCAGTCACAATCGTAGCTCGGTGAGAAGGCGCGTTATCGTCATGCAAAATCCATGAGTTGTTCGCCCACAAATTTGGCCGCTTTTTACGGATACGCTCACGCAAACGTTTCATAACGCCTGGGTAATACTCCTTGTTTACCGTCTGACCCTCTGGAACGAATTCGTAGTGCATCACGCCACGGATATCGAAGAAAACAATGAGAATCACCTTCATTTTCGAGCGGCTTTGGCGTGGTTTTTTCGGTTTCGGCTCATTTTTTGCCACCCATTCCGATGATTGCTGGCTTGTTTGCATATCGTACTCGTAGACCCAGGTCTCATCACCAGTTATAATGCGTTCCATGAATGTAGAATCGGAATTACAGCGATCCAGCATGTCTGAAGCAACCTGTTCGCGATGACGTTTTTGAAGAAAATTCAGGTCTTTCGGTACGAGTCGTGCGGCCACCTTTCTCATGCCCAAAATATCAATCAAAATCGTACGTGCGGACTCGTGGGATATCTTAAGATCATGTGCTATCTCTCTCAAACTGGTACGACGGTTTTCCAGCACCCTTTCCTTAATTTTATCGACGTTATCTTCGATCGAAGCCGTCGAATTATTTGAAATCTCATGAAATAAACCATAAAAAATTTGAAATTTATGTCTAAAATGCATTCAGATATCAAACTCGAATAAGCTGTTCAAGAACTAACATTGACTCTCTCAAGAGCTTCGAAGACCTTCGATTCAATTAAATATGTACGAAACTCACTTAGCATCTCACAAACGCTCATATCGCGATTATCTTATACATTGGCATGTTGAATTTCAAATTATTATTACATTAAGGACACATTATTTATTCGAACATGTAACACTGAGCTAATTCCAATTAGAAATTTCTTAGATAGACGTATTGGGTTAGGTCAAGGAATTTCGATTGAATTTGTCGTCAAGCAATTATATTCTTATCTTTATCCATTTCTTACGCCCTCGTAATGATTTCCATTCAACTCGGCTTCAGCTGTTTTATTTTTATCAAATAAACGTTTCTGATTAGAATACGTGGGTGTTTTGATTCATCATTTTCTCGAATAGCAAACTGTTTAAAACAAGCAGTTACATTTTCTTAAATTAATCCTATTTATATACCGGGTGGCTCACAAAAAACTCAGCATGATATTTTCGTAAGTATGAGTTTTCCCGGAAAATGGTGAATTAAGTGAATTTTTATTTGGAGGTGGCATTTTTTGATATTTCTGAGCAGACTCTTAGGCACGTGTTTTTCATGAAAAAGATACACCTTAGGGCTTTTAGGCTGTTTTCAGGCCTTCCACAGGTGAAATTTGAAACAGATTTTTTGTTCAGTATTTTCATCCCTTGAAAAACTTGCAAAAGTGGAACACTGAAAAAACTGAATGCATGACGCTCGTGATTATGGGGGATAATTGTGTCAACTTTGTGGAATATTCAAACGTTGCGCAATCTGGTGGTTTGACAAAGCTTCTTGATGTAGGGCTACTATTCTTACCCGGTCAAACTGAGAAATTGGATATAACGGCATTTTCCAAGGAATATTCTCAATATTACAACTCTCGTTATTCGCTGAAAACTGATTAGCTTCGAATCCACCTGTATTCTCTCGAACAAGAAACACTTGTTGCTGGTTTATTGTTTTCATTTAAGTGATGAGATAGTGAAGATTCCACACACATAAAATTATCATGTTACATTCCACAATTTGAAAGTTGATGGGGAGGGAGGCAAGACTTTTGACGATGTATATGTGCTACTCTGTCAAGAAAGTACCGGGAATTTTCAATTAAAACAACATTTTTACATTTAATCGTCAAAATTTATTGGGTCGCCTTCAAAATAGGCTCCATTTGCTCCAATACATCTATGCCAACGGCACTTCCAATTATCGAAACATTTTTTATAGGCGCTTTCCGGGTTGGACTTTAGCTCTCGCGCCGAATTTTGTTTTATGGCTTCAATCGACTCAAAACGGGTGCCACGAAGAGGCAATTTTAGTTTTGGGAAGAGGAAAAAGTCGCAGGGAGCTAAATCCGCCGAATACGGTGGTTGCTGAAGCACGTTTGTTGAGTTTTTGGCGAGAAAGTCAGTCACAATCGTAACTCGGTGAGAAGGCGCGTTATCGTCCCATAATAATCACCCATAGTAAAAATCGGCACGCACTCTGACATCGCCTGACTTAATCAGCTGTTGCAAACACACTAGTTGACAGATCCCGCTCAAGCTTGGCATAGTAATTAAGGACAGTGGTACCAATCTAGGAAAAAAAATGTTTACCTGCCTCATTGCCCCGCCAGATTTAAATCGATAATTCCCGGTACTTTCTTGACAGAATGTATATTAGAGTGGGTCAAAAAAATCGATTATTTTTTTTGCAGGTGACATGGAAAAATGGTTTCTAGACACCTTTAAAAAATTCTCACCAAGCATGAGCTCTTAATTTTAATAGGAAGATCCTCTCCGTCGCAGTTTTGTATTTTTTTCTCAGTTCAATAGAAAAAAATTCGTACCTCATCATTTATCGATTGAACAGAAAAGTGGTACAAGAGAATTTTTTAGGAAATTTAATGCTCTACAAAAAAGGTATCCTATATTTTTTCCGTAAACCTCACCATTTGAAAGATATTAAGGATTTAATTTTGATTATTTTAAGACAAATTTCATTTTTGTTTATGAATTTTACAACTCGATAATAAATGACTTTCACAAAATGCGCAAGATATAAATTTTTATTGGAAATTAACTGCTCTATAAAAATGATTCCTTATGCTTTGGCGATGAAATTAACCGTTCAAAAGATATTCATCATCAAACTTTCATGTACAGATTTGAAAAGTTTTTGATTAGATATTCGAAAAATTTCAATTTAATTTATAAATTTCATATGAATTTCATTTCTTGTCATTAATATAAGTATTATTTTCAAAATTATCAAAATTTTTCTTCAATTATTCTAAACATTTCATTTTTAATCATCAGAAATCAAGATCCCAGGGAAAATTCCTCCTCTAGAGAATTTTTGTTTTGTATTTTATTTCATCTGTTTAAATTGTGAACTAGCGCCACCTACTTTTTCCTTTATCGTTATGTTGTCGTTGGTTTGTATACATTTATTTCTACAGCATTTTTAGTGTTTCCAAAATTTATGATCTCGAATATGTGATCGAACGATTAATTATTTAAAAATATTGCGGTTACTACGTGAATTAACTTGATACTTATCGAAAATATGGATAAGGAAATTCATTTGATCGGAAAACCTGTGCAAAAAATTTCAGAACGTAAGTTACAGTCAACAGTGAAAGACGTTATGAGTGTTTTTTTTTCATCAGCTCAAAGTTTTGAAATGTTCTATCAAACAAAGTACCAAAAATGCAGCTGATCAAGTTGTTGAATTATGGAAAAACAACCAGATTCCGACTAATGTAATAAAAAAAATTCTTCGCTATCATAATCAATGGTTGAAGTTGCAAAAATCTTTTGTACGAAAAAAATCATCAGCACGATACAAAAATGAAATAAAATTTCAGAATGAACTTACAGCATTATTCGATATTGTCGATAATAAATCATTAAAACTGCTTGGTAATGATATTCAAGAGCTATATTCAAATCAAAAAAGTGATACCCGGAAAGAAATGCTTTCAAATAACCCAAATAAATCAAACAGAACTATGACTATGATGGAAGTAGATGAAAGTCAGAAGTATTTACAACAATTAATTATACAAACCAACGACAACATAACGAGAAAGGAAAAAGTAGGTGGCGCTAGTTCACAATTCAAACAGATAAAATAAAATACAAAACAGAAATTCCCTAGAGGAGAATTTTTTCCTAGGATCGTGATTTCTAATGATTAAAAATAAAATGTTTACAATAATTGGAGAAAAATTTTGATTATTTCGAAAATAGAACTCAAATAATATTTATATTAATGACAAGAAATGAAATTCATATGAAATTTATAAATTAAATTGAAATTTTTCGAATATCTAATCAAAAACTTTTAAAATCCGTACACATGAAAGTTTGATGATGAATATCTTTTGAACGGTTAATTTCATCGCCAAAACATAAGAAACAATTTTTATAGAGCAGTTAATTTCCAACAAAAATTTGTATTGCGCATTTTGTAAAAGTCATTTATTGTCGAGTTATAAAATTCATAAGGAAAAATGAAATTTGTCTTAAAATAATCAAAATTAAATCCTTAATATCTTTCGAATTGTTTACGGAAAAAATATAAGATACATTTTTTGTAGAGCATTACATTTCCTAAAAAATTCTCTTGGAACATTTTTCTGTTCAATCGATAAATGATGAGATATGAATTTTTTTCTATTGGACTGAGAAAAAAATACAAAACTGCGATGCGGAGGATCTTCCTATTAAAATTAAGAGCTCATGCTTCGTGAGAATTTTTTAAGATGTCTAGCAACCCATTTTTCCGTGTCACTTGTAAAAAAAAGATAATAGATTTTTTTGACCCACCCTAATGTATATATAACAAGCCAAAATGATCATTAAGCGGAAACGAATACTGGGAAATATCCATGTTTACCAAAAATGCTAGCTAGTTACGGTTCATTCAATAGATATTAGCTCTAATCGGAAAGCCAGAAAATCAATTACGATATTAGCATTAAGCCTCTTAATATCTTTATATTCAATTATAAAGATTAACAAATAACATACTATCACTTTATGCCGACGAAATTCTAATCTTGCAAAAATTGGTTATCATGGTCTTTGAACTCCTATTACGCTCAAAAACTAATCTTCTAATTCATGCTAAATATTTTCTTTTGAATGAAATGTCTAAATGTAGATAGACAATTTTTACTCCCAGTGTTGATCAATATTAAATAACACGAGAAAGAAGTATTAATCATGAGTTATCTTAAAATACACGTAACCTTGAAAATCTTACGTTTGAAAAAATATTCATTAGAATTCCTCAAGGCTAATGATGCACAAGGTTGATGTTTTCCTCGACGAAAAGTTAATTGACAAAAGAACAAATTAGGATGAGTCTCCTGCCCGAAAAAATAGAAACAAGCTGTTGAATTCAGAAAAAAATATAATTTTCATAATAATGTGCTAGAATAACTAAATAATTCTAATATATTGTCAAAACAGAAGCCCACGAAAAAATTACCAATATAAGAAACATCATGCATCATTCGGGTGTTTTTTTTTAGAGTAATATAATTTTAAATTAAGATTGAAGCAAATTTTTTTGTTTGAAAGATAATTTTATGACATTTATGTTTTAGAAATGATTTCCGGCATATATCCAGCACGACTAGCTCTGAGGAACCGCATTCGACCAGACCAATTTTGGACCACTTTTTCGAGTAATTCAGGCCTTATTTCATCAATAACACGAGTTATGCTGGCTTCCCAAGCGTCTATTCTTTCTGGTTTATCAGCATAAACCAATGACTTGACATAACCCCAAAGAAAATAATCCATTGCAGTTATGTCGCATGATCTTGGAGGCCAATTGATTGGAGCATTTCTCGAAATAATGTTATCGCCAAATCTTTCTTTCAATAAATCAATTGTTATGGTAGTAGCATGAGGTATTGCATCATCTTGTTGGAACCAAAACACTCTGGGTCGATACCATTTAAATTTTGAAACAAATAATCATTCATTATCGATCTGTAACGAGCACCATTCACTGTAACATTAGCTACAGCATCGTTTTTAAAGAAAAATGGACCGATGATGCCTCCAGCGTGTAAAGCACATCATACAGTGCATTTTTCAGGATGGAATGGAACCTTCAGAACTTCTTGAGGATTGTCTTCACTCCATATACGGAAATTTCGCTTGTTTACATAGCCGTTCAACCAGAAATGAGCTTCATCACTAAACATAATTTTACGATAAAAAAGTGGATCAACTTCAAGCTGTTCTAGGGTCCAATCTGCAAACAAACGACGCTTATTACGGTCAAGTGGCTTTAGTTCTTGATCCAGTTGGATCTTGTATGGGTTTAGACCAAGATCTTTACGCAAAATTTTCCATGTGGTGGATGTTGTTGAGAACGTCGACGGATAGACAAATCTGAATCATCATTAACACTATGACTTACTGAAGCGATATTTTCTTCTGTACGTACAGTTTTTTGTCTTGTTTTTGCATCGAGTAGATAAAATGTTGTCCGAAATCTATAGATAGTTCGACAAATAAGCTGCTCTGATGGACGATTATCTAAACCATAAACTTCACGAACTGCTCTATAAGTTTAGCGAATAGAACACTGATTTTGAAAGTAAATTTCAACAATTTGTAAAAGTTGCTGCGGCGTGAATCTTTCCATGATAATTTGTTAATGCTTACTGAACAGAAATGTCAAAACAACATAGCTTCTCCCTTCTGTCAAATCACACACAGTTATCCCTATCGAAATTTCTATCACTCTAAAAAAACACCCGATAGTTCTATCAAGTATCGACTCGAAGGCAGTTTTTTTTTCCCAATTCTCACTATATATTGCATTTACATTCAAATCATCGTTTCACCTATTAACTTTTAGTTTTCAATTTGTTTTGGATTGAAATTTAGCTAGGTTTAGAAACAAATCCAAACGAGATCTTCAATTTTGAGAATTCCAACATTTGATAGCTATTTCGGTTTCTAGACCTCTTCAGAAAGGTATTGAATTCAGATTCAAATATATCACAAGATCAAAACTTAACTCACCAAATAAGATAAAACCTTTTATAGCCTAAATATCCACAATTATATTCCTTAATTATTTATTATTTTTGAAATTGTGGTTTTTCTCTTATCATGGGACATTATTTGGGGTGAATAATTTTTATTATGTTTTTCTGTGTTCCGAGTACAAATGGTTATAGGTTAAACGTAACAAAACGTTGATTATTTCTGTTTTATTTTGAATACTTTAAAGCTTACTTCGCGTTTATTCGTTCCAGGTTTTATCTTATTTGGTGAGTTAAATTTTGATCTTGTTATATATTTATATCTGAATTCAATACATTTCGGAAGAGATCTAAAGATCGAAATACATCATCATCAAATATTGGAATTCTCGTTCAATTATTTTTATTTGATAATTTATTTTGAGAATTTAGGATAATTTTAGAATAGTGGATTTTCTTGTATTTGTATGTTAGTATACATATTTATATATATATTAACTTTTGTTAATAAATTTGTATTAATGCGTTTCGTGTCAGTATGTTAAAAGGTTTTTTCCGAGACATCGAAAAATTTTTCATATTCATTATATATAAGGATATCAATTTGATAGTTTCTGTATATAGTTTCAATATATATTGTAGAAGTCAGTAGATATAATTCTGAATTTAAAGTCATTTAAATTTTACTCTTATCAAGTATTGACCCACATTCAAATTGATTATTAAAAGTTAAAAATTGAGACCAAGAGGTAAGTCGTGAATAATTTCAAAACTTTTACCGTATTGAGAATGGAATTTAAAATTATTATTATATCCAAAAAAAAATTCATATGAATAGATGTCTCCTCCAAATGACATTGAATGACTTCTTCATTTTCTATTATGAGTTCAAAGAACTAGAAATAGATATCACGTGTAAATATCCTGATTTTATCTCATTTAATTCACGAGCAAGAATGAATAGATAGGCATAGATGAAATAAGGTACATATTTTAGTTTGAACAGTATGAATAATCTATGTGTATTACCAAACAACTAGAAAACCATGAGTTATTCTCAGAAATGGTGTGGCAAGGCTTCAATGAAAATTGTGATACAGTTTTCCCATTACATATGTTCAAACCGCATATTCTGATAAGAGCTGCAAGGAATTCAATTGGCACGTAGATCATAAACAGATGGAATATATCCCATAAACAGTGAGGTATAAACTTTATCGGACTATCTTAGAGAAATAATAAGTTTTATAGGAGGTATTTATAGCAAATTTATCTCATAAAAAACATTAATCGCACGATGAAATTATACAACACACATTGGATGAATTGTACAATAATTCATTCTGAACGAGTTAGGAGTGACAAATGAAAGTTGGCGATTGACAGCAAGATACAGATATTGCTCTTTTTGTGAAAGAAATGATTTTAATTCATTCGTATAATAAATTTTCAAGAAATTTTTTATCAAAAACTCTGCACATTGACCATTTTGTTCGATTTTGGAATTCTATACAACAAAAGTGAACTGTGAAAATTCATAATTGCGAAGCATAATTGCAAACGATCATAATTTGAAACAAAACAAGATTATTCAATTAAAAGTCTTATTTAAAAAAATCCACAAAGTTTTTATTTTTCACAGTTCATTCGGAATCCTGACACGTGTTTTGGTCTTTCGACCATCTTCAAAGGAGAACAAAAAGTAACTAAACTTAAAATTGAAGAGGTATGACACGCAGAACATCTGTGTATTTTTATGGCGCATGGAATTAACAGCATCCAATATAAGGGTGTTGCCGCATAGTATTTGGGAGTTTGTTAAATTCTCCTTTTTCTCAATGGCTTTTTTGATTGAAAGAATCTCCAAATAGTCCATCAATTTACCCTTATTAACATTATATAGTAAAGTGACATCTTTCTCGTTGAAAAAATGAATATTTTCTATACAATGTTCTGCAAAACCGGTTGATTTCGGATTTTTCAAAATAGCCTACCTATGTTCTTTGATCCTATGTTATGAACATCGGCTTGTCTGTCCTATATATGTAGCATTACAATCATCACATTAAATTTGATGAATTCCTGATTCGGAAAAAGTTATTGAATTGAATTATTTCTATTTACTGCTAAAGAATTAATTCTCATTTTATGAAAACCATTGGAGATTCTACTGCTGAAACCTTTTATATAAGCCATTGAAAACCATATTTTTTTCTTCATAAGGATTTTTTTTTAAATATTGTGGTAAGTTTTCTTTTCAATCATTTTGTCAATGATCTCAGATCTATAGCCATTTTTCACCGCTATAGTTTTAATGTTATAATATTTCACCTAGAGCCAACCGCATACTACATTCATTTAATTAAAAATCCTATTCCAGAACCAAACTAATTCGACGCAGTAAAATAAATTTCATTCTATTATACATGGAGTGCAAAATGATCCTTTCTTTCTATACCGACTATTTCAAGGCATATTATCTTGATAATGGATGGACATTTGTAAGGAATTCGTTGAATTGATGCACCGTGATAATGCATATTATATTTATCAATGAATATTATTCAATGGTGTTTTCGATTACGTCAGGTATACTCCAAGGATCTCATCAGGATTCATACTCCGATGTGCAGGTTTGAGCAAAAATGCAGATAGGCTCCAAATTTGAATATCAAAACAGATTTAATCTGTTAGTCCTCTACAATTTTAATTTCAAAAAAATTTTCATTCAAAAAACTTTTAGAATTAAATTAATGTCTACAATAAGCACCGCTTATATTCAATAGACGTATATGATCAAAACTCAATATGGAATGAAAATGGAATAAATAAACCAACAGATATAAAAAAACCATCAAAATTAATAAATAATTTATTTATTTATTCCATTGGACATTATATATTGAGTTTTGATTATATACGTCTATTAAATATAAGCGGTGCATATTGTAGACATTAATTTAATTCTAAAAGTTTTTTGAATGAAAATTTTTTTGAAATTAAAATTGTAGAAGACTAACAGATTAAATCTGTTTTGATATTCAAATTTTGTTATATTTCTTCTATCAAGTAAAAAGCCTTTTTCTATTTTATTAAGCCAAGTTTTTCAATTCACTTTATTAACTGATTTATGAGTCAGAATCATGGGAAACTAGACATTCTGGATGCGCGTTACCCATCGAAGCTGCAGCGGACATTTGTAAGATGTTATATTCCATACATAATAACACATAGTAATTTAAAATTTGTATTTTTATCGGCTGAAAATAAAAAACTAATGAATGTTTTATCAAAGTCGTTAGTTCATTAGAAAGGTTGAACCTTGACATTAACGAATAAAAAACAATATCGTTCAAATGACCGCCACGAGTGGTCATGCAGAACCCAATCCGATTAACCTAATTCTTCAGTATATTGTCGACTGTTTGGGGTTCAATCTCATGAATGGCAAGTTTGATTTGTATTTCAAGGCATCAATCGTTACTGGATGGTTAGCGTAACACTTATCATTAACGGATGCCAAACAAAAAATAGTCCTACGAGGTGAAAATGAACTTCAAAGATGATTTTTCTGGGAAAATTCTCATCTTCGACCATACGATCACTAAGCCCATTGAGCGAAGTTGAAACACATCGGATAGTCACGAGACTTCGCTTCTTGATTTGTAAGCCTTTATAACAAGGTCTCTATGCAAGATTCTTCTTGAGAAGTGCGAGAAATTTTCAGTTCTTCAAAATGCAAACTATAGATGGTCCACTTTTAAAGGCCATAATCTACACTTGGTTCGCATTTCTGAATTACAGAAGAAACTGATGTCGAAAAGGAAAATCCTTTCGCGCAAATAAATCTCCTTAACTTTTATATTCAACCATTCTAACCACATCAACCAATTATTCAATTTAATGCTCAACTCTTTGTCAAACAGAACCGGCATACAGGTAGATATAAAGGATAGATGGTAATCAGTTATTACTACAATGACCTCAGAAGTTTACCACACCCCTTTATGGAAGTCTATAATTATATCACATTGCACCTTTTCAGCCTTACTTGCACACTCCGTACATGGCAGAATAAATTAAAAACAACAACTAAAGGTAAAAAGAGGAGAACCGAGTAGAAATTTGTGCCCGGAGAAATTATTCCGCAATATTTTTTGTTACCAAGAAATTATTAGTGGAGGACAAAATGTTCTCAGATGAAAACGAGATTCTTCACTGCTTGATAACTAATGTTGTTCAATATACCATTGTCTAACCACCTATCTCTGTGAAACAATGAACCCTATTTGATGTAGCTATTAATTTAACTGTCATACATCTCATCTTCCATTAATCTTGCTCAGTTAAGGAAATATTGTTTACTCCTTCCGCGTTTTGAATAATATAATATTGATTGGTAAGGTTATTTCTTCATTATTTACCAATATAGTAAAGGGTGAGCCATCTCACTCATCTCTGGAATTTGATGTAGTTGTTATTTTCTTGTCTGGAAACAATTCTGTCATTCGTCTTTTGACCGAAAGTTAGTTTAATATGTAACAGTCGAAATTCTAATGCCAGCTGTGATTTGACTCCCTTGGACTATTTTTGTGGGGATCCGTTAAATATAAGTGTTACGTTTACCATCCAGAAACGATTGATGCCTTGAAACACGAAATCGAAAATATCCTTCATGAGATTACGCCCCAAACAATCAGCAATGTATTGAAAAATTGGGTTTATCGGATGGGTACTGTAGCCAGTCGTAGCGGTCATTTGAATTATATTGTTTTCCATACGTAAATTTCAAGTTTGAACCTTTTTAATAAACTCATAACTTTGAAACAATATTCCATTATTTTTCTATTTATAACACATCAAAAATGTAAATTTTTAATGGTCCACGGCTTAGTATGAATTGAGTCGTGAACACAGAAATTTGATTAGCTATCTCTTGCAGACTTAAACGACGTTTTAAGACCTCATTTAATCAAGCTCTGAAGCTCTGAAGACATTCACGGCCGGCTAAAGCGAGGCATATTATTCACCACATATCTACCACGTATTTTGATGAAGTCTCTTTCTAAGCTCTGTGTAACGTTTTTAGAGCTTCTGAATTCCACTCTGTCTCACTCACAGTGCAAAATTTAAGAAATCACGTGGTGAGAACCCCTCCGAAGAGATGAACCCACCGGCTTCCAGTTTGGGCTTCAGTTCGAAAACCTAGAAGCGTCTGACAGGAAGCAGCGAAGTACTATACAACCTTCACTGGCTTTGCATGGTCAGTACCCAAGTTGTTTGGTACGCGACTCACACGCCGGAGGGGCTGCTTATCCATCGATCCGAAACGCAGTCTCACGAACTAAAATAGTCACAAGATTGATGCCTCAATTAATCCTGTCCCCGTCAATCCGGCCTGTACGTCAAGACCCACGAACCCTTGTGAAGTCTTTCAAGCACCAACGGACTAGCAAATTTTGTCGAGATCCACAAACCGCAGAAATGTCCGCAATCGATCTTGGTTCAGGAGGAGGCCGGTGGAACCGTCAAGTCTCGCTAAACACAGCTTGAAGAACCCCTCGAGTCCAACACCAATTGGCTGGCCAGGTCGTACCCGTGGGCATCCACCCTCCCGAGGTAACGCAGTATGCTACATAACGCACTCGGTCATTGTTCATAAAAATCCGGGGATTTACTGCAATAGGGTAGAGTATGCTAGTTTTAAGAAAGAGGCCCTGTGCTGCGACGGACTCCCTTGCCACTGAATTAATCAACGCGGCTCAGCCCTCCATTCCACCTTACGGTGAAACTAAGGCCCCATTCGGTCGATCTTTCACCATAAGGGTCCAGTGACTGGCGCAAATGGCATTACGTTAGGAACCAAGATTTAACCTTCCATTTTACATGGATGAAACTAGGGTCCTAGTCAAGACAAACGCCCCCAGTGCGACAGGCTCTAATGCCATGTGGGGGACAAAAAAGGTACAATGCGAATGAACTGAAAAACAGCATTGAGGCGTAACAGAAAGATATGACAGACACAAGTACTCCTCCAGGGCTCCATCATAACGTGGACTTCCACCTATCGTAACCATTCTTGAATGCGTTGACGAAGGGTAACAGGACAACATTGTCAGTGTAGTTTCTTATATTTTTATGCATTGATATAGAAGATAGATATACCAACTCAGCAATAAAAAAAATCGACAATCTCTATGCATGCCTTTCAAATTATCAATTTCTGCTATTCCCTTTAAATCATACGAACAACATGAATTTGAGCGTCTATCTCTTGCCACTTCTGTTCAGTAGTGTTTGACAATTCATAATGGAAAGACTTCAACTTTATCATGAAAATGGGCGTTCTACGAGGAATGTGTATCGGGCGCTTACAGCAACTTATGATCCACATATTTGGCCTACTGAACGCACAATTAGCTCTACCATCCGTAAGTTTGAAACTCAATTTTCATTATTGGATAATACTCGGCCAAATAGACCACTTCTAGCACGTAGTAAAAATAATATAGGGGCGGTAGCAGAGAGTGTACGCGACGACCGTGAAGAGTCGATTCGTCGCCGTTCTCAACAGCTTGGCCTGCCATATTCAACAACTTGGCATATTTTACATAAGGATCTTTCTTAAAAAGCTTACAAAATTCAACTAGTGAAAGAACTGAAGCCGACCAACCTTCCGAATCGTTTCCGTTTCAGTCGTTGGGCTCTTGACAAGCTTGCCCGATACACATTTCTCGTAGAACGCCCATTTTCGTAATGAAGTTGAACAATTTGTAGACCCTGTGCCAGGCTAAGTCTTTCCATTATGAATTATCAAACACTACCGAACAGAAATGGCACTTCAGTTAAGACGAGGCATGCAATTAAATCCCCACCACAAAAATTACCTCTAAATGAATCACCCTTTAGTGTCCTATACACAGTGAACTCAAGATTATTATGTGAAAGTTGAAATAACTTTTAATAAATTGTACATTTGTCCTTTAGGAATATTCGGAAATGAACAGATTCAATTAAAATATGACTCAGATGTATACCATTATTTAACCGAATCGTGAGGTTCAAACCCCCAAAACCACATCCACGGATCCGCCTATGCTTAAGAATGCAACTAAGCATACAGTTTGTTACTGGTAATAAAATGATGTATTTGATGATTTCAATTTTCGATTTTTACGGAAGTATTGATGACTTTTTGATTACTTGGATTAACGATACTCAACCTACGGCACCCTGCGGACTATCTACTTTGCGGCGAGCTCAGACATAGCACAGTCATTAGGATAATAGTTGATTTACTCGTAATAATCTTCACCGCATCGCCTACATAGGAAATAAAATGATTAAATGCTGTGTGGTTGGAGTAATAAATCTCTGCACGGTTCATTTAATCCGAAGAGCTTGATGGCAGAGCCAAGACGGTGTTTATAAATTTTATGTTTTGGAAAGGAGATGTCGAATAAGTGGTTAATTTTGTTATTAGGCTGCGTCGGATGTAATAATGTTGAATCGTTGACAACTTAATTCTTTCAAACAGGAGAATCTTTGATTCTCGTGATTCCTCTTGGTTGAGAACGCCAATCGCCTTAACATCGGGCCACAGTTCTAGACTAGATCAAAAGATAGAAAAATCTGTTTTTTACTTGTTTCTGCGAAGCGCGAAGAAAGTTTTTCTAGTTTTTATAATAAGATACATTTGGTTTATGGTTGCTTGAAACGGCTAGAAAGAATTAAATATGACATCGAGTTAAGCATTATAGATCCAGTGTTTGATAACTTTCCTTCATTATTGGTGATATGCAGCCTCACGGAAAAAAATGATAGGGATCTGCTGTGATAAAATAATGCCATTATTCCACCTTATGACACCACATGTGTGTGCAACAAAGTTTACCACATCGTATATGAAGTTCAAGGTGACAGAGGTTCAATTCCCTTCACATTCCTTGTATTCAAATGGAATTTAACTGCACTGATGCACTTTCACAATTCGAAACAGTTAACGCTCATCTTAGAACAAGAAATGCCAGAAGAAAATGGTGAAATAAATATGTTGAGACATCTTTTTTGGAAGGATTCAGCGATCAACTTCTGAAAAGAAGCACTGCACCAAGAATTGCTTATGTAGCGAAGTTTTTTTTTTTGAGGTTTCTTTAATTCTAATTACGGAATGATAGTCTACATATAATCTCATAGGAGGATATAAAAATGTGCCAGAGTCGCAGAGTCGAAATCGCAGAGTTGTCACAACTATACAAGGTGTATATGAATAGTTGCGAAAAAGTTTAGGGGACGATTCCTTATCAAAAAATATTCCAAATTTATGATAGATTGGGCCGTTGCTTGGTAGAAATCAGTTGTAATTGTCATTATAAAATAAAACACTATAAAGTAGAAAATGTAAACAAGTGTTTTATTTTATAATGACAAAAAATATTCCTATAAACTTTATTCGTTTGAGCCCCCCCCTGCTTAGTTACAGCCCCTTAAGGATGATGCCCGAAAAACAGTTTTTAATATTTTTCTTAAAAACCAAAAAACTGACAAGAATAGAATTAAGCATAACTTCTTTCGCAAGAAACTTTTTTCCATAATTCTATTTTACAATAAAAAAATTTATTTTGGATAGCTTGGTTCATTCTTAACAAATAAGATCTCTTGTAATTTTTTGCTTAAATTCAAGGTTTTTGAGAAAAAAATAATTTTCAACATGATAGCGTCGTAGTCCTAGAGGCTGAAATTATTTCCGAACTAGAATTTATCTAGTAAGCGGATGTCATTTTGTTATGACAACTGACTAGTTTTGAACTTCTTTGATTCAGTTATAGCTATTGTCAGTTTTTTGGGTTTTAAGAAATAAATTAAAACTGTTTTTCGGGTGCCATCTTTAAGGGGCTGTAACTAAGCAGGGAGGGCTTAAAAAAATTAAGTTTATATGAAAGATCCACCCTATTTTTTGATAAGGAATCGCCCCCTTAAATTTTTGGCAACTATTATATTATTATAATATATAACGAATATGATAATTTAATTTTTTTAAATCAAATTAACCTTATCTTATATGAGAATGGTAGATATGTAGTAAGTTTTTCGAATCGGTACAGTGCAACTTACATCTGTGTTACAGTTCGAAACTTATCCTTATCATTTTCGGAATAAATTATCCGCCGCAATAGTTAATTCATTTGCAGTTTAATGCTAATTGTTGGAATTATGATATAAAAGGATATTACCTAAGCATGACTAAGATTTTCTACGTTAGTAACGCTAGAAGTAATAGAGAATACTGCTGTGTGTAATATTCGCGTACATTAGATGATGCAATTATTTGGTAAAACTTTAGTGTCCCTATGTTTACCATACCTCATTATTAAATGCAAAACAAAATCCAGATTTCTTAATTTGTCGTTGATAATTGTACTATGTTGAATTCAAATTCATCAGGAATCAAAATTAAATATATATTATACTTAAATATATGCGAATCATTCGTCAGAAATCAAAATTGAATTGGTAATTACGTATGTTAAAATTAATGTTTCACTATTATTATAAGTAACTCGTTTGCGGAACGTTTAATGAAATAACTGAATAAGTATGTGCAGGAACAGTTGCACTCGTTATACAGAGTGTGTTAATTAAAATGAACTTGAACTTTCTCGATTTATAAATAGATCTATATTGAATGTGTCTCTCTTGCAATATAATCGAGCGGTTCTAATAAATTGAACAAATTTATTATTACAGTTATATTTTATATGTATATTTATCAAGAAATAATGAGGCAGATCAACCAGACATTTTTAAAATACATTTCCATGTGAAAATTCCTCTAATTTAACCATTAAATTTAAAACGCGACACGTTAGCCACGATCCCCACGAAATAATTTTTTTTGCTCTGGTAATTAAACGATCCTCACGAAATTTTGCACGAACATGCGCGTTATTATTCTACTAAATCCTTAATTTCAGATAGATCGGTCTGTAGTTTCGAAAATATTGGGAAAAATATGAAAAATTATCAAACGTGAATAACTGCGAAACTATTGAATCGATTTTGCCCATTGACGAACTCAGTTGAGATATCCAGATCCCAAACCGTCCCTGATAGTTTCAAAGCTGTAGCGTGTTTACGGCCGGTCGGACAGAATTACTTTTGACCCTGAATTCTTCATCAGTGAGTCCAACCTAGTCGTTCGATGCCCGTTTTGGCTGAAAATTCGAATACAAAGAATAATGATCCTGGAAAACTTATATTTCAATGGATTCGAGTAGGCATCCGAGTACACAATTTTAAGAATATTTTTCTTGAATTCTTGATTGACTCAACTACCACCTGTATATAATAAATAACTGGAATTAATTCAACGTACGACCGCATTTATGTACGAACGCCACTCTAGTGTTTTATAGCTTGTTATTAAGTATGCATTCATATTCGTTAAAACATATTGTTTGCTCATCTCTCCATGAGGAACCAGTGGTCCATTAAGATTAATTGAAATTTGCATAATCTTTACCGTAAAAATATATTCTTAAACAACATCGAATGAAGAAGATTCCGATTTTGTCCCACATGCCTGTATGATTATGTGTAAACACCATTATATAAACTATAAGATTATTTCTTCACGGGAACATATTATTTATCTCCAGGGAAGCTGTAAGAGTAAAAATCAAATAATCAAGGCGAAATTGTTTGAGATTATTTCACCCAATAAATAGAGGACTTTTATGGAAATTCATCATAAATCAGAAAAAAAATTCAAAAGAAAAAACACTGATTTAAATGGTGGGCCATCTAGATTTTGACCTCCATTTAACTGTAAAGACTTGACTAAACGTCCAGATCACCCCCATAATTTTCGGTGATGGTAGTCCAGGACTTTCAGTGGGACTAAGATCTGGCGAAGCTGCTGGCCATGAAATGGTTGTCACTTGGTGTTCTTGCATCCAAGCTTGAGTATAGGCCGAAGTATGGCATATTGCATCATCCTGCTGAAAACGCCATATAAAGCATGCCCCGTTTCAAGAAGAAAATCGATTAGAATGCCAAAATACTTTTAACTATTAATGGTATCATCAACTCATACAGATAGGCGTAGCACCACGCTGAGATATGGCTCCCGAAACAATTATTTTGGTGGAAAATTTGGAAATTTGAACGGTGACAGGTTGTTCTAATAGGGTTTTTAAGTGATTTCCACCAAGTTGGAAGCAACTTTCATCAGATATAAAGATATTATTAAAATTATCTTCTTGAAAACGTTGACAAAATTATATGCTTCGTTCCTTTTGTAAAGGTGTCATTATAGGATTTTTTTTGGTTTCATTGATATGAAGCCTTGTCTTTTCAGTGACATACGGACGGTTTCTGGACATACTACTCTGTCAAGAGATTACCGGGAATTTTCAATTAAAACAACATTTTTACATTTAATCGTCAAAATTTATTGGGTCGCCTTCAAAATAGGCTCCATTTGCTCCAATACATCTATGCCAACGGCACTTCCAATTATCGAAACATTTTTTATAGGCGCTTTCCGGGATGAACTTTAGCTCTCGCGCCGAATTTTGTTTTATGGCTTCAATCGACTCAAAACTGCCACGAAGGGGCAATTTTAGTTTTGGGAAGAGGAAAAAGTCGCAGGGGGCCAAATCCGGTGAATACGGTGGTTGCTGAAGCACGTTTGTTGAGTTTTTGGCGAGAAAGTCAGTCACAATCGTAGCTCGGTGAAAAGGCGCGTTATCGTCATGCAAAATCCATGAGTTGTTCGCCCACAAATTTGGCCGCTTCTTACGGATACGCTCACGCAAACGTTTCATAACGCCTAGGTAATACTTCTTGTTTACCGTCTGACCCTCCGGAACGAATTCGTAGTGCACCACGCCACGGATATCGAAGAAAACAATGAGCATCACCTTCATTTTCTCGTAGACCCAGGTCTCATCACCAGTTATAATGCGTTCCATGAATGTAGAATCGGAATTACAGCGATCCAGCATGTCTGAAGCAACCTGTTGGCGATGACGTTTTTGAAGAAAATTCAGGTCTTTCGGTACGAGTCGTGCGGCCACCTTTCTCATGCCCAAAATATCAATCAAAATCGTACGTGCGGACTCGTGGGATATCTTAAGATCATGTGCTATCTCTCTCAAGCTGGTACGACGGTTTTCCAGCACCCTTTCCTTAATTTTATCGACGTTATCTTCGATCGAAGCCGTCGATGGGCGTCCGCTTCACGACCGTCCTTGAAGGCTCTGTACCACTGATATGCACGAGTTTTCGATAGAGCATTATCACCAAAGGCCTTTTGCAACATTTTCAATGCATCGGCACACGAAAATTCATTTGCAACACAAAACTTTAAACAAATTCTTTGCTCAACGTAATCACCCATAGTAAAAATCGGCACGCACTCTGACATCGACTGACTTAATCAGCTGTTGCAAACACACTAGTTGACAGATCCCGCTCAAGCTTGGCATAGTAATTCAGGACAGTGGTACCAACCTAGGAAAAAAAAAATTTACCTGCCTTATTGCCCCGCCAGATTTAAATCGATAATTCCCGGTACTTTCTTGACAAAATGTACTTTTATATTTCGTTGATTTCCAAATCTGTTAGCCAATTTGCGAAACCCCAAGAACGGATTCTATCGTCCTAAGGCCAATAAAGCGTTTAAATTGTTTCCTTTAATCTTACACGGTCTTCCTGCAACTGGTCTATGCCTATCAGTGCCATTTTTATCCTCTTTATTGTCTCATATACAGCACTTTTTCTGTCAATTGCACTAATTTCTCAACGTTTCAAAAACCTTCTCTATACAAATATTCTACCTGTTTTCTTTTTTCTAGTTGCGACATTATTTCATAAATTTTATACCTGTTAACAATCAACAATATTTGACAAATAGTGTTGCCATGCAACCTTGACCATAGCCGACTATCTGCACAACCTATTTTATACATTACTTTTGTCTTAGAATGTTGCAAAAAATAAGTATATTAAAATTATGAAAAATAATATATTTCGTATACTTTCTAGACGGACATTATTATATCAGATTAATTTTATATTAAACTGATATGTATTTTTCCTTATTCCTGGAAACGGCGTCTATCATTTAGCCCAAACTTCTGTAATTTTCGAATTTTGAGACGAAAATGGCCTAGGTTGGACTCAACGAGGAAGAATCCGGTCATTCTTAAACACGATTTGCAGTCATTTACATTTGGAAAATTTCAATATTTTTCTCAATAATTTCGGAATAACAAACTCAATCGATTTGAAATTCTGCATTTAAAAGAAGAACAATAATGCGCATATTCATACAGAATTTCCTGAGACCTGTATGATTAGAAATTCCAAAAAAATATATATTTGGTGAGCGGATCAGTACTGAGCGTTATCTGTAACTTTCGAACGGAAAGGGATAGATACTTGACACTTTCGGGGTAGGTTGGGTTCTTTTTGAAAGAGCTCTTTAAAGAAGATTTCTTGAGTTCATGTCAGGCATTTTTAGAGTGGAATTTATTTTTCATAATGCCGGTATGAAACAGTGTTATCTTCATTAAATTTTTGGAGAGTAAGTTCGATCAATATTCTATATTTTCTTGGATATTTTTATCTCCTTTTGATGCTGTGTGATGAGTGTTAATTCTATATCTCAACTAAATTGAAATAATGTTTTCTAAGGCATTCATTCAATTTAATTTCAAATAGTTTCTACGAAATTTTATCAAATCAAAATTTGTAACGAGGTGAAACAGAATTACTGTTTGATATCAGAGATATTAAAAAAAACTGTCTATCAAGTAAAAAATTCCCTTTTTTAATATTTCATCTTGAGAAAACGCCTGACTGACTGTCTCGTAACATTATTTTCTATTTGATTGCATTCACATCTTTTCTTGAATGGATTTGTAGATTGATTTATAGAGAGAAAATAATCCTTCTCAAATTCCCCTTTACTAAACTATCCCACAAATGTTTAAAAGCAAAATCATAGCCAGATGAAACACTGATAAAGAAATTTACGATTCTATGAAGCGAAATTTGTTTTTATTTTTTTGTTTACATCATTCTTTCAATGTAAACACGGGTACCAACCTGAGATCAAATCGACGCTAGTGAAATTCTTTACCACCTTCGTTTAGATAACTTTTTTGTTGAATATTACATTTTGCCGGTGTCTCACCCGAAACATGAAGAAAACAGTTTGCACTTTTCTTGAAAAATCATCATATGGAAGACTATTTGATTCACAACTATTTTGGAAATTTTCTTCCATCGGAAATTTCATTTAGTTTGAAAAAGGAGTATAGGAATTTTTTTTTCAGAACTGCATAGATGAAGAGGTGTTAACGGAAAAATATTTATACAATATTGCCTTTTGCCGTCAATCATTCAGCCTACTTGACCAAATATTTTGAATATTTTGAAACTTCAAACCACCCCACTAACCAAAAGATGTCAGCATATAATAGTTTTATTCATAGATTATTGAATGTCCCTTTAAATTTAGAAAACTTTATGAAAGAATTAAATATTATTAAACAAATAGCATCAAACAACGGTTACAATCCCTTTCTTATAGACAAAATGGTATCCAATAAACAAAAGAAAATGGCCATTAAATCTCGTGTACCCAATCATAAAAGAGGAAAATACACAGAAATATTTTTCGTTGTCTTATGTCAATGGATTATCTGAAAATATTGCTAAATATTTCAAAAGTTGTTTCAATTATAACGCGGCTTTTAAGACAATTATTAACCTTAGTACCTACATAAAAAACAATAAAGATCGTACAAATAAAGAAAATAAATCCGGAGTCTACAAGTTAACTTGCAAAGATTGCCCTTTAGTATACATTGGCCTGACTGGCAGACCATTCAAGAAACGTATCCAAGAACACCAAAGGAGTTATATATCCAATTCTGGATATTCGACATATGCTAATCATCTAAAGGAATTTAGGCATAATTTCAACAATAATTATGAAATTATCCATGTTGAAAGCAAAAGTTCTAGATTAACACTTTTAGAATTTCTTGAAATCAACAGGTATAATACCGTAAAATCCTTTTGAACGAAGAAGCAGATGTCGATCATTCCCCATTTCTGAATATTTTTCCTTAATGGCATTTTTAGCGGCAAACTCCAATAAACACCTAGAGTTTTTATGACTTGTGCTACTATTATTTGGTCACGTACCTAAAAATGTATATAAACTCGGTTACACTCAATACCATCAGACAGTACAATGTAATACCTGAAGAAGCCACATCGTGGTGAAACAATTGTTGTATTAGTACAAACATTTTTGTGGAAATAAATTACTGTCATATATACATTTTTTTAATTAAAATGAGTTTCCACCAAGTGAAGACCGAATCTATCAAATATTGATTGTATTCACATTTTTTCTATGGAAATACCATATAATTTTACTGATTTGTAGGTGAATGTTTTATTTATTAATAGAGAGAAAATAATCCATTTAAAACTCACCTTTACGAAACTTTCCCAAAAATTTTTGAAATCAAAAGCATTGCCAGATGAAACACTGATAAAGAATTTTCCGATTCTACGAAGCGAAATTTGTTCATCTCGTATATTACACGTCGCATCGGACATTCAATGTTGTTGAAAAGCATTTTTTTATTTTTTGTTTTTGTCATTCTTTTAGGAGCTATGTAAAAACGGGTATCAACCTGAGATCAAATCTACGCTAGTGAAATTCTTTACCACCTTCGTTTAGAAAACTTTTTTGTTGAATATTTCATTTTGCCGGCGTCTGACTCGAAACATGACATCATATGGAAGACTATTTGAGTCACAACTATTTTGAAAATTTTCTTCAGTGGGAAATTTCACTTTGAAAAAGGAGTATAAGAAATTTTTTTCGGAACTGCGTAGATAAAAAGGTGTTAACGAAAAAACATTTGGCACAATATTGCCTTTGCCGTCAATCATTCAGCGTACTTGACCAAATATGTTGGGGTTTGCTTTGGAGCTGATAAACTTGAAGATAATTTTCTAATGTTGAGTTTTAAGAAAGTGAACTGGAGATTATCGGTGAGAATCTGAAATCGCCTTTTTGATTGAACACCTGGCCGGCCTAAGAATATATTTCGTAACAATATTTTCAATTTGATTGCAATCACATCTTCTGTATGGAAATACCACATAATTTAACGTATTTGTAGGTGAATGTCTCATTGATTCATCGAGAAAAAATAATCCTTTTAAAACTCACCCTTACTAAACTATCCCAAAAATGTTTAAAAGCAAAATCATTGCCAGATGAAACACAGATAAAGACAAAAATTTGTGATTCTACGAGGCGACATTTGTTTATCCCGTGTTTGCCATGCTGTATCGGACACTGAACTGATTGTAGAAATCATTTTTTGTCAATTTATCTAGATTTTGGTACATCTTATCGTGCCGTAGCGTACGAGAACGTATAAACGACCTGGGTCAACCCAGCCCGCGGTTATCTGAACATTCCGCAGCATGCATGCGCCGGTAAGGTGCAAAAGATAGAAAAACTCAAATGAACCAACCTTGCGACTGCCAAAATTTCGTTAATAAGTCCTTTGCCAAAAGGGCCCAAAGGGTGGTACGTAGAGCCGCGTATCTGTCACTACACTCGCTTTACAAGGACACCCAAGGTCGAACTAACGATGGTAACGCCGCGATGGTGAAATGCGACGAACTTTTCTCTCGGACTACCGTTTGATTTTTGTGGTTCTATTAACAGCCCCGTGGTTGCGTCCCGTGGTATCCCTCTTGATGCCCACGCCGCGGCCATCTACGACGGTCATCTGCGTCTATTTTAGTACCCGCGCGTCTCTGAGACACCGGCCCGAGATTGATAATGTTGATATTATCATTTGGTGTTAATAAATGGGTAAGGGGGGTCATACAAGCGAAGGCGTCGGATTCGTTCATTTGAATAAAATTGTGACACATGCCTTCGATGTTTGATAGACCAGCGTAGATTCGATAACCTATCGTTTCTGCATTATGAAAATTCATAATACAATGTTAAAAAGTACCGGCAATCGGACGATGGAACACAAATTATTATTCATCCAAATGTTTAACTCAATCAGTCTTCACTTGATAAAAATCCATATTAAGTAATATTAAATAAGGTTTTTTTGGTTTTTACAAATTTTTATTGTTATTATAATACAGCAATTGTTTCGCTAATATGTATATGGAGGTTTATACTTGATAGAAGGTATATAAAATTATTTAAATATTTTAATATTTACAGATATATTCTGTTAACCTTCTACATATTTCATTTCAAAATATTATATTTAATATTATAACTTCAGGAATCAAATTAATGTCATATAAGTACACTTATATCAAACGACATATAAAATAAACATTCATTATAAGACATCCAAATGATATATTATAACAAAATCCAATAAATAAAAAAAAATTGTTCTTCTTTTGTTCTATATACATTTGGGGATAAGGTATGTACAAGAACATCATCGACCCACTTTCTCCATTTTCTTTCTTCACTGTAAAAAATTCAGTATGGAATTCCCGAAGACAAATAGTATCGGGTGTTTTTTTTAGAGTGATAGAACTTCCGATAGGGATAACTGTGATTTGACAGACGGTAGAAGCCATGTTGTTTTGACATTTCTGTTCAGTAAGCATTGACAAATTATCATGGAAAGACTCAGGCCGCAAGAACGTTTACAAATTGTTGAAATTTACTTTCAAAATCAGTGTTCTATTCGCTAAACTTATAGTGCAGTTCGTGAAGTTTATGGTTTATATAATCGTCCATCAGAGCAGCTTATTTGTCGAACTATCGATAGATTTTGGACAACATTTTATCTATTCGATGCAACAACAAGACAAAAAACTGTACGTACAGAAGAAAATATCGCTGCAGTAAGTCATAGTGTTAATGATGATCCAGATTTGTCTATTCGTCGATGTTCACAACAAGTTGGACTCTGTGCATCCACCACATGGAAAATTTTGCGTAAAGATGTACAAGATCCAACTGGTTCAAGAACTAAAGCCACTTGAACATAATAAACGTCGTTTGTTTCCTGATTGGGCCCTAGAACAGCTTGAAGTTGATCCACTTTTTTATGGTAAAATTGTGTTTAGTGAGGAAGCTCATTTCTGGTTGGACGGCTATGTAAACAAGCAAAATTTCCGTATATGGAGTGAAAAGAATCCTCAAGAAGTTCTGCAGGTTCCATTGCATCCTGAAAAATGTACTGTATGATGTGTTTTACACGCTGGAGGCATCATCGGTCCATATTTCTTTAAAATCGATGCCTGAGCTAATGTTACAGTGAATGGTGCTCGTTACAGATCGATGATCAATGATTATTTGTTTCAAAATTTAAATCGTATCGACCCAGAAGTGTTTTGGTTCCAACAAGACACCTCATGCTGCAACCGTAACAATTGATTTATTGAAAAAAAGATTTGGCGATAACATTATTTTGAGAAATGGTCTAATTAAGTGGCCCCAAGATCATGCGAGATAACTCCACTTGATTACTTTCTTTGGGGTTATGTCAAGTCATTGGTTTATGCTAATGGACCAGAAACAATAGACGCATTGGAAGCCAACATAATTCATGTTATTGATGAAATAAGGCTGAATTACTCGAAAAAATGTTCCAAAATTGGTCTGGTCGAATGCGGTTCCTCAGAGCTAGTCGTGGTGGACATATGCCGGAAATTATTTTTAAAACACAAATGTCATAAGATTATCTTTCAAATAAAAAAAATTTGGCTTCAATCTTAATTTAGTTGTGTTTTATTCCAATTTAAAGTTTTATCACTCTAAAAAAAAACACCCGATACATGATGTCCCGATTTAATTTATTTTACCTAATTCTAAAGGTCAAAATATGGAAGAAACTTGTCGATCTACGTCCTAAAATGCACACTTCGGGTATTAAAGCCTCTTCATAAAGACCCCATAATTGGAAAACTCTTATAAAATAATTGAATTGGTGATCTGATTAAAGTTTTAATCAGATAATCAATTTCTGCAAATACTTTTATAGAAAAAAGTATAAAATAACATAAATAGAGGTTAATACTTGATAGAAGGTATATAAAATTATTTAAATATTTTAATATTAGCCTTCTACATATTTAATTTCAAAAAATTATATTCAATAATTATAACTTCAGGAATTAAATTGAAATAATGTCATATAAGTACCACTTATATCAAACGACATATAAAATAAACATTCATTATAAAACATCCAAATGATATAACAAAATCCAATAAATAAAAATTGTTAACCAAAATCCTATAAATTAAATATTTTGAATAGACAAAATTTTGTTTCTGCTGATCAATCTTATGAAAACAAATATCTTTCAAAAATGTTCAACATAATCTTGAGAATTTCATCATAAAGCTATCTTACTCAAAATATTTAATTTATTAGATTTTTCTTAACAATTTATATTTATTGGATTTTGTTATATCATTTGGATGTCTTATAATGAATGGTTATTTTATGTGTCGTTTGATATAAGTGGTACTTATATGACATTAATTCAATTCAATTCCTGAAGTTGTAATTATTACATATAATTTTTTGAAATTAAATATGTGAAGGCTAACAGAATATATCTGTTAATATTAAAATATTTGAATAATTGTCTCGCTGTCACAGGTAGGTTGTATCTATTTATTGATATAATTTGGTATCTATTATTTGGTATAATTGGTATTTACATGGGCGTACCCAGCGACGGGCAGGAGGAGCAGCAAAAAAATTAATCGTTATTAAATTTTGTA
This sequence comes from Megalocaria dilatata, assembly GCA_034642435.1. Lineage (NCBI taxonomy): Eukaryota > Metazoa > Arthropoda > Insecta > Coleoptera > Coccinellidae > Megalocaria > Megalocaria dilatata. The sequence goes on from CM067854.1 coordinate 50,597,208, forward strand.
CCTGGAATACATTACAATTCTTGAAATAGCTATTTTAATGATAAAAAAAATATTGGATAGTGGTCCGTTAGTTTGTGATAGATCATTTTAGGTAGGAAAACGAAATTACTTTTTTTACTATCACTAACTTTATTTAATTACACTTACTCGTGTTTCGTATTGTTACTACATTTTCAATCTGATAGATTTAGTTGCGTATTTTTTTCTTTATAGGTTATAGTCTGCACGTTCAATAGATTTTTTGCCGGGTCATTCTGGTGTTTATGAATTTCTAGAACTTCAAAAATATACATTTTATTGCCCTTTGTGAAAAATTTACTGTATGGTGTTCTCTAAACGCTGGATGCATCATCGGTCCATATTTCTTTAAAATCGATGCTGGAGCTAATGTTACAGTGAATGGTGCTCGTTGCAGATCGATGATCAATGACTTTTTGTTTCAAAACTTGAATGGTATCGACCCAGAAGTATTTTGATTCCAACAAGATGGTGCTACACCTCATACTGCTAACGTAACAATTGATTTACCGAAAGAAAAATTTTGCGATAACATTATTTCGAGAAATGGTCCAATTAATTGGCCTCCAAGATCATACGACATAACTCCATTGGATTATTTTCTTTGGGATTATGTCAAGTCATTGGTTTATGCTGATAAACCAGAAACAATAGACGCTTTGGAAGCCAACATAACTCGTGTTATTGATGAAATAAGGCCTAAATTACTCGAAAAAGTGGTCCAAAACAAGTCTGGTCGAATGCGGTTCCTCAGAGCTAGTCCTGTTGGAGATATGCCGGAAAGTATTTTCAAAACTTAAATGTCATAAAATTATCTTTCAAATAAAAAAAAAATTTGGCTTCAATCTTAATTTAAATGTGTTTTATTTCAATTTAAAGTTCTATCAATCTAAAAAAGACACCCGATATTAGGATATACCATATAGCTATTTCATTATTTTTATAACATAAATAGGGGTTTGTTCTTGATAGAAGGTATATAAAATTATTTAAATATTTTAATATTAGCCTTCTACATATTTAATTTCAAAAAATTATATTGAAATGATGTCATATAAGTACCACTTATATCAAACGACATATAAAATAAACCATCATTAAAAGGCATCCATATGATATAACAAAATCCAATAAATAAAAATTGTTAACCAAAATCCTATATATTGAATATTTTGAATAGACAAAATTTTGTTCCTGCTGATCAATCTTATGAAAACAAATATCTTTCAAAAATGTTTAACATAATCTTAAGAATTTCATCATAAAACTATCTTACTTAGAATATTCAATATTATTGGATATCCAACTAAGTTATTTTCTATAAAATCTAAAGATATGTAAAAACATTACTGAAAAACAAGTTTTAAGAGAGACTTTGCTTCGTCCGTATTCAAATAATTCATATTCAATAAAATATAACATCAATCAGCAAAAAATATTTACTCACCCTTCAACAATTCAGAAAACTTCTGGTAAATGAATACTGAAAATTTTAAATAGAGGTTAACTACAATTAAATAGTTCTGTGGTTTACCCTTGATCTAAAAGATTGAAAGACAATTTAACGGCCTCTGCTATACCACAAGGACTATCTGTATAAAGAATGTTAAGGAAACCAAATAATTATATATTATGAATAAAATAACATAAATAGAGGTTGATAGAAGGTATATAAAATTATTTAAATATTATTTTATATGTCGTTTGATATAAGTAGTACTTATATGACATTATTTTAATTTAATTCTTGAAGTTATAATTATTGAATATAATTTTTTGAATATAAGAAAAACAAATGTTAACTTCCGCTATTTTATTGATTTTCACAACAATTGTTTCGTAATACCATGACTTCATCAGGTGAGTATTTAAACTGAGGTATACAATGCAAAACATGACCTTAAATACACAGCTCTGGTACAAAAAATAGAGGGGTGGAAAGAGATGGTTTACAATTAATGAAAAATATTAAGTAGGGGGGATCTATTTAAATCTATTTGATCATTCAATAAAATTTGTCTTTTATTATATCTATTGATTTCTAAAGTTTCTAACAGATTTAGTTTCTGACTTTTGTTTTCAATATGTAATATTTCATAGTTCATATTAAAATTATGGCCAGTCTCTAACAAATAGTTGGCATAAGTTGAATTCGGTTTATTATCAATGTAACATTTTTCATGTTCTCGTATCCTTGTTTGGAATGATATGTCTGTCCCACATATACACATGGGCAATCACTACATGTTAACTTATAAATTCCTGATTTTTTGTTTTTAGCAATGACGTCTTTATTATGTTTTATTGAGCTGCCTAAAGAATTAATAGTTTTAAAAGAGATGTTATATTTTTCTTTTTTCTTTAAATATCTAGCAATCTTTTCAGATTTTTGGCCTATGTAAGTTAATGAAATAAATTTGGTTTCGCTTGAATTTTGAAATTTTGGATATACAAGTGATATTGCTCTCTTGTCATTTATTTTATCAAGTAAATTGTCTACAATTAACGGATTGAAATCATTATTTAAAGCTATTTGTTTGATCGTTTTATACTCTTTGTCAAAATTTTCTTTCGTCATGGGTATGTTAACCAATCTATAAAGCATACTATTATAAGCTGACAATTTTTGTGAAAATGGATGGTTTGAAGTATAATGAATCGTACCATCTGTATGTGCAGGTTTTCTGTATATGCAAAAGTCATGTCTATTATTAATTTTAGTGATTTTTAAATCTAAGAAATTCAGGATTATGTAAAATCAGGAGTTTACCAGTTAACATGTAGTGATTGCCCATGTGTATATGTTGGACAGACAGGCCGTTCATTCCAAACAAGATACGAGAACATGAAAAATGTTACATTAATAATAAACCGAATTCAACTTATGCCAACCATTTGTTAGAGACTGGCCATAATTTTAATATGAACTATGAAATATTACATATTGAGAACAAAAGTCAGAAACTAAATCTGTTAAAAACTTTAGAGATCAATAGATATAATAAAGGACAAATTTTATTGAATGATCAAATAGATTTAAATAGATCCCCCCTACTTAATATTTTTCATTAATTTTGATACCTCTCTTTTCACCCCTCTATTTTTTGTACCAGAGCTGTGTATTTAAGGCCATGTTTTGCATTGTATACCTCAGTTTGAATACTCACCTGATGGTATGACGAAACAATTGTCATGTAAATCAATAAAATAGCGGAAGTTAACATTTGTTTTTCTTATATTGAAGATGAATTTTCGTCAAGTAAAGACCGAGACAATCAAAAATAATGTTTTGAAATTAAATATGTAGGACGCTAATATTAATAATTTAAATAATTTATTATTTTTATTGGCAACAATTTATCTATCAACGTAGGATCGTATTAATTATTGATGGCTATTTGTTTAACTATGTTGAGTTCAGAAATATAATTTTCTCGAACGACATTCAAGCAAGACCCGATGATATGATAAACTTAGGGGAGGTTTTGCGCATGCAACGAACTCTGCAAGGGTGGATTTCCTGCAATCCTGCACCAGCTGATCAGAACGAGAAAATGGGAAACGCAGGTTCATGCGAATGGAACTTCTTTCCTACCTTCAGTAAATACGACAAATACGTCGACTTTAATAACGATTAAATTGCATGAATAGGTGTTGAATAATAGTGATGTTATTGTTGGTTCGATTACCGAGATTCCGCTCTGTTTGCAGATACTGCGTTTTTTCGTTTTGCATCTCTTCCGTCGTACTGCTATATTTTTTGCTCAAGTTAAAGCTTCTGTGTTTTGATGTGCACGCGAGAGAGAAAGCAGACCAGATCGTGAGTATTTATCTAAATAGTACACTTATCCCCATATAATCTTTTGAATTTTGTTGAATCATGATCTCGACAAATATTTTGAATCTTCTTTATTGCTTGATCATAATTTTGATACTAAATGACATGACAGATGCTGTCGGCTCTCATGAAGCATAGAAATCACATTTACAACGCAACTGAGAATCACAGACTGAACTAATATTTTATATTGATAAAATCGGCCTCTGAAGTTTATCGGGTATCATTAAAATATTTTACATATTTACACTTGAAACAATACTGTGTTCTAATGAATCCATATCTAATAATCAAATAATTTATTTTTCGACATAGCCGTTATCTTCCATGAGTTTTCAGAGTTTCTCAAATATGCTAGAAATTTTAAAAAGATCATTATTTCATCGTCAAATTTATTACAATTCTTGGATAAATCTCTAACTACTAACGGCAGATTTGGAGAAATTGTTTGAATCCAGTATAAAGGAATATAGGTATCGGGTGTTTTTTTTTAGACCGATAGAACTTTCGATAGGGATAACTGTGATTTTACAGAACGTAGAAGCCATGTTGTTTTGACATTTCTGTTCAGTAGGCATTGACAAATTATCATGGAAAGACTCACGCCGCAACAACGTTTACAAATTGTTGAAATTTATTTTCAAAATCAGTGTTCTATTCGCCAAACTTATAGAGCAATTCGTGAAATTTATGGTTTATATAATCGTCCATCAGAGCAGCTTATTCGTCGATACATTTTGGACAACATTTTCTCTACTCGATGCAACAACAACAATAAGACAAAGAACTGTACGTACAGAAGAAAATATCGGTGCTGTAAGTCATAGTGTTAATGATAATTCAGATTTGTCTATTCGTCGACGTTCTCAACAAGTTGGACTCTGTGCACCCACCACATGGAAAATTTTGCGTAAAGATCTGGGTCTACATCCATACAAGATCCAAGTGGTTCAAGAACTAAAGCCACTTGACCATAATAAGCGTCGTTTGTTTGCTGATTGGGCCCTAAAACAGCTTGAAGTTGATCCACGTTTTTATCGTAAAATTGTGTTTAGTGATAAAGCTTATTTCTGGTTGAACGTCTATGTAAACAAGCAAAATTGCCGTATATGGAGTGAAAACAATACTCAAGAAGTTCTGCAGGTTCCATTGCATCCTGAAAAATGTACTGTATGATGTGCTTTACACGCTGGAGGCATCATTGGTCCATATTTCTTTAAAAACGATGCTGGAGCTAATGTAACAGTGAATGGTGCTCGTTACAGATCGATGATCAATGATTATTTGTTTCAAAATTTGAATGGTATCGACCCAGAAGTGTTTTGGTTCTAACAAGATGGTGCTACACCTCATGCTGCTACCGTAACAATGGATTTATTGAAAGAAAGATTTGGCGATAACATTATTTCGAGAAATGGCCTCCAAGATCATGCGACATAACTCCACGGGATTATTTTCTTTGGGGTTATGTCAAGTCATTGATTTATGCTGATGGACCAGAAACAATAGACGCTCTGGAAGCCAACATAACTCGTGTAATTGATGAAATAAGGCCTGAAATTACTCAAAAAGTGGTCTGGTCGAAGGCGGTTCCTCAGAGCTAGTCGTGGTAGATATATGCCGGAAATTATTTTTGAAAGATGAATGCTATAAAATTATCTTTCAAATAAAAAAAAATTGTCTTCAATCTTAATTTAAATGTGTTTTATTTCAATTTATAGTTCTATCACTCTAAAAAAAACACCCGATACATATAGTGGGGAAACCACTAATTAAATAAAATTCGGTGTCCTTATGTTAATAACTTGTAAAAAACAATAGGACAAGTCAACTTTTAAATTCAATTCTTTTTTATACAAGGTGATTCATGCAAATCTAAAACTTTAAGATGAATACTCCTTGTCTTTTGAGGCTATCCACGAATCAACCCAATTTTTGGTTTCCTCATAAGATGTGAACCGCTGCGCCGTCAGAGCATGTGCCATGGACCGGAACAGGTGATAATCGGACGGTGCAATGTCTGCTGAATACGGCGGGTGGGATAACACTTCCCAATCAAGTGTTTCCAAGTACTTTTTCACGGGAGCCGCAACATGTGGACGAGCATTGTCATGCAGAAGAATAATTTTTTCGTGTCTAGAATAGTATTGAGGGCGTTTTTCCTTCAGAGCTCTGCTCAATCTCATTAATTGTGTTCGATAGAGGGCTCCAGTAATTGTTTCGCTCGGATTAAGCAACTCATAATACATCATTACACACATTAATTCGTACGGAACCCAATTTCCTTGTTTATGAATCATTCCTAATGATTTTAAACGATGTGAGACTGCTTGCTGAGTGACTTCTAATGTTAGAGCAAGTTTTTTTTGTGTTTGAGATTAATCTTTCTCCAATAATTCCTCCAATTCTGCATCCTCGTAAATTTTTGGCCTTCCACGTCGAAATCACCGTTTTTAAAATTTTGAAACCACTCTCGACACGTTCTCTCACTCAAAGCACCCTCACCATATGCTTCTACGAGCAATTGATGCGCCTCAGCAGCAGATTTCTTCAAATTAAAGAAGTAAACTGATATTTCCCGCAAATGACGCTTACTTGGCTCAAATTTTGACATTTTCAACTTATAAAAATTATATTTTACCAATATAAAATCAATGATATTAATAGGTTATGTTGTTCTTGAACGTCCAAACTATTTTTTAATCCGATTATCATCTGCGAAAGCTAACCGAAACTCCGTGCCGCGCCATCTACAATAAAACGGCGGAAACTTATTTGTACTCCTAATACAAGGTGATTCATGCAAGTCCAAAACTTTAAGATGAATATTTGTCAATTAAAGACAGAGGCTCAATCAATCCAAAAACCCAGACATTCATTGGTTTGAAGGAAATTGTGGAAACTGTATCCTACTTCTCTATTTTTCCAAATAAATAAATTTAATTCGGCTGATCTGCACCAAAAATTATTAATAAAGGAGTATAAGTTATGGTAATAGAAAGTTCTAGAAATGGAGACAGTGTAACATACATCTGTATAATAATTCTATACTCAAACAAACTTGACAAGATTTTGTTGATCACAGGGGCAAATTGCACATGCGAATGTTTCAAACTGATTGATTTTCGTCAGTGCAATCTATGCTAGTGACTCCAAATCTGCCAAATAGTTATATTCGTTATACACAGAAGCTCTAAGGTATTAATAATACACTAGCGCCATCTAGGGTATGAAAAATACATACAAGACATACCTTTGCGAGTTAATTCAAGTAAAAAAATGTCTTCTGGATATTTTCACGTTACTGACGCAAAATAAACTTTCCTATGTCTGCAATTTGCCTCTGTGGTCAACAAAACCTCGGCGAGTTTGTTTGAGTATAGAATTATTATACAGATGTATGTTACACTGTCTCAATTTCTAGAACTTTGTATTACCATAGCTCATACTCCTTTATTAATAACTCTATTTTTCCGTTGACCATTCTAATTCAATACACTAAGAAATTGTTTTTCCAGTGCAAGTCACTTCAGAACAACAAACCTACAGGAAATTTATGCTTTCCCCTTTGCATCAAAGAAGAAATAGATTCAATATCGTGTTACTCCCTTAAAAGCACGAAAAGGGTTAAATTCAAGGCTGAATGGAAGGGTACTCAGATTGTATTCAAGGCCCCAACACAAATAACATCATTTCACTGGTACGACAACGGAAAGAAAACTTATCCCACCGAAAAACAGTTCTTGACGGCTCTAAGGGCTGTCGTGAAGAACAAACTCAACCTCAATCTCCCAGTGAACACCCTGATGAGGATAATGAAGAAGAACATCCATTCTAGGGACTCGGTTGTCTTAAGCCAAGAAGAAATGGACTCGTTGTCTACGTTGGTGCAAGATAACGAGTTTTTAATTCTCTCTTTTTTTCCCGGAAATGATATATTTCCTCGTTTAGTTGGCACTTGCGGTTCACACTACGCTACTGAGTACGTGGAACCGATCCAGATGAAGTCTTCCCTGCTTGCCCTTACGGACAATGTGGAAGACTGGATTCAGAGGTTGCAGCTCTCGGCTCAGATACTGGAGCTGTTGAAGAAACTTGAAACTGATTTCCAAGAACCCATTCATCTCTGTGATATTCAGTTGCAGCATTTTGGTAAGTGAGAATAGAGCAACTACGTGAAGTCAGGAGCTTTTGCGCGCTTCTTAATATCACCCACGATCCTCACGAAATGTTGCCTTCTTGTCGTTATTTTACATCTCAATGCTAAATTTAAACCCGATCGTGGGACTGCTGCTGTTTTCGGTAGCGCTCTACGCTCCTCTGTATATAATTTTTTTTTAATCTTCTGATTATACGATTCTCATGAAATTTTGCAGGAGTATGGGCGTCATCATTTTGCTTCCCCAAATTTTAAATCGACCGGATCTGAAAACTCCAAAAGATAGGGAAAAATAAAAAAATATGTAGAATATAAATAACTTAGAAGAACAACTTCAGGCACCAAACCTACTCTGATTTCCTAATTCAAATGAGATGTGAGCATTCATTAGTTACTGAATAGGTACAAAATATAATTTGGAATCTGCCCCACATATCTGAGATTTTCACCATAGAGATGTGCTCACTACAAAATACAGAATTCGGTGATTCTCGCATTCCTTGCAAATTTTCAAGGTCATTTAAATTGGCCACGTCCTTAACAATGGAAATACCAAAGAGTATTTTTGCTTCTGTATTATTGGGTTGTTCGGAAAGTAATTTCGTTTTTTTGGGAAAATGAAAGACAATTTTCGTATAGTGAATAAATATTTCATTGAATTATATATTGACCATTCTGGTCCAACACCTTTTGCTATCTTTGTGATGGTAAAAAGATCCCCTTGCATTGCAACAGCTATAGAACACTCAAAAAAAGTACTGAAATCTGTGGGCGACTGGTTGTGTAACCACAATCTTATTTTGAATATCGATAATACACAATATTCATTCTTCTATAGTGAAAGATCCAAGCTTCACTTTCCTTTGTCAATAAACGTTTCAGGTAAAGATGTCATGGTTACAGATAGTGTCACTTTTTTGGGAATAGTAGTCGATAGACACCTGAAATAGGGACCTCATACTGAACATCTTAGAGGTAAACTCAATTCTGTATGCTACATGCTCTTTATGTTGAAGAAGCAAGTGTGTATTTCACCAGCTTTCAGTCAATTCTGTCATATGGAATGATCTTTTGGGGTAATTCTTCCTATGTGGGTGATTTATTCAAAAACAAACATTGAGATCCAATTAAAACAAATTGTAAAAATTACTGTTTTACTACTTATAAAAATATATGTTGGAAGTTCGCTCTGCCGGACGACAACCCAAGATACAACCGCATGTAACTTATGTTGCATGACGGACATTAAGACGGTATCACTAAAGAAGACTCAAGCGATTCTATGGATGAAGGGGATGACTGAGGTTAACCCCACTTAAGAAGTTCTGTTCGTTGTTAACCTTAACCGGTAGCACATATAGATGTTAGAGTTGTTTTTAACGACGCTTAGAGGTTTTTAAGATTGTACGAGTAAATAAAGATTATTGAAGACGAATCCTTGTTTCTTAATTCACCAACTCCAACAGGTTATGGTAGCCCAGTGCACGTTTACACTGCGATTGTGATTAAATTGGTGAGAACAAGTGATTGTTTATTTTGTTTACCACGTGTAAATAGAAAAGGAAGTAACAAATATTCGAGGTAAGTTTGTACTTCAACTTAAGATGATTTAGAATAAACAATTAAGATGTTAGATGCATTTCTAAAAGTTTCATTTCAATTGAAACACTTAAGAGTTTAGATGTTTATAAATGTTTCATTTCAATTGAAACACTTAAGAGTTTAGATGTTTATAAATGTTTCATTTTAATTGAAACACTTAAGAGTTTAGATGTTTATAAATGTTTCATCTCAATTGAAACACTTAAGACTTTAGATGTTTATAGATACATTTCTATATGTTTCATTTTAATTGAAACACTTAGGAGTTTAGATGTTTATAGATGCATATCTAGAAGTATAATGCATTGCCCATTATAGATGAAATCGATCAATTAAGATGTTTCTACGATGCATTTTTAGAAGTATAATGCATTGTTCATTCTAGATGAAATACTTTAGAGTTTTTATATTTATTTGATGCATTATTAGATGAATGATTCATTAAAACATCACTTAATTAAATTGAATGATGTGATTAAGAGTTCAGATGATAAGATGATGGATTGTTAGATGTTTGATCCATAAAAAGTGTTTAGGCACACTAAAGATGAATTAAGAGGTTAAGATGTTGAAATATTAGAAGTAAAGATGTTAAAATTTTAGAAGCTTAGAGATAAAAATTATACTTTTTTACTTGAACTATCTATAAGTTCAGTAAAAATTTCATAAAAAAATTATTTCGGGGCTTGGTTCATACAAAACTTGTTGTACGGTATTGTTTGTTCTTGAGCTAGGGATATCATAGGAATCAACATGCATCCCGTACATGTGCTATTGGCCAAACCTATCGACAGGTATTCATTGTAGTACGTGATGCCACAGTTGAATGGTGCACATTTGCGAGGTGGTGCTGTTTGAGGACTTGACTTCCTGTTTCGAATTGCCAAAGATTGCTGTGCGTCCGAGGCAATTCAGAAGCACGAAACAAATGTTTATATCTAATACCTGGTTTTAGATGACACAAAGAGTTAAGAATGTGCATAATGCACGTATTTTGTTGAAATACATGATATAAATATTTTTGTTTCATAATCCCGAAATAGATGGCAGAATTTGGAAGATTAGTCGAATATGACAGTATGTCAGGTATGTGAAGGTAATTCTACAGACTATACCATGGATGATGCACGAGAAAGACAATTTTTAGATGACAATAATGATACGTCCCGAGGTAAGAATTTTCCAATACTTGAGACTAAAGAGAGAAAAATATATACTGTTCTTCTCGATCATACCAAAGGTACCTCTTTCTGCTATCAAAATTTAGAGAGGAAGAGTACTGTAAAATTTTAAGAGTTTAGATGATACTTAAGAATTATGAATTATTTAGAGGATAGATGGTAGAAAATAATTCATAGAATAAGATGTTAGATGATTTAGATGAAAACTTAAGATGAAGGCCTTACAAATTAGAGTTTAGATGAAATCCAGGTATTACAAATTTTCATTTTTACAGTACGATCAAGAGAAGGCTTGAACATCATCAATGATGTGTTACTAAGAGAAGCTAATGAGAGGAATATGGTTAGTGAAGCCGCTACCAAAATTTTAGAGGCAGCAAAAATGCTGAAAGATGTCATGGAAGGGGCTAAGTCGATGGTGGAAACATTAGGTCAAATAGCCAGAGACAACGTAGAAGCGGAGAGGACTCGCCTGAAAATCCTGACTGAAAAAAACCGTGGTTCTGCTCAAACCAGCCCGCTAAAGAGGAAAATAGATGAGGAAGAGGGCTCTTCTGGAAAGAAAATTGCGTTGGCAAATAAAGATGTTTCGAAAGAAAATAAAGAGGTAGAGCACTTGAAGAAGGTGGTGGAACAGGAATTGCTTTCTACCAAAATAGTCATCAAGAGAGACTATAAGCTCTCTAAAGAAAGCAATTTCGATATCTGGATGGACTATCTCAGGTCAGAATTAACATGTAATGATATCCTTGATGTCATCGAACCCAGCAACGATGGTGCTTGCTCTAGATCGGAGGCAAGCACACTAAAGAGGAAGAATTGGGTTCGAGACATCATCATTAACCGTTTAGATGAAAATTACCATAAGAAGGTGGTTAATGTTAGAGAGCCCATGGAGATTATTAAAATCTTGAGAAGCTCCAGAAAGTGTGAGAGTAATATCACTCACACTTCTGTGAGATCTCGGCTATATGCCATTAAGATGAATAAGGGCGAAACGGTTAATGACTTCTGCGATAGGTTCGACTCCATCGTGAGGGAGTATGAAACCTGTGAGGATGTTATTGCATTGACCACTCAAGAGATCAGATCAGCATTTTATCAGGCAGTTTCCCCGGTGATACCGGAACTAAGGAATGCTGATCTGATAAAGAGGCAGACCACTTCAATGGAGATGACTCTAGAGGAGATAAAATCATTTATCTCCCAATTAGAAGCAGAGAAAAACTCTGAGAAGAAAGAGTCATCTCCGAAACTTCAGAGAGTAGTTGGACCTAAATTAAGATGTTTTAGATGTAATAAAGAAGGTCATAGGTCCAACGAATGCTTCCTGAAGCAGCAGAATAAGTGGTTCTGCTATAGGTGCCAGTCCATCAAGAGCCATAGAGGTGATGAGTGCACCAACACAATTTCTAAGAAGACGTCCAATGCCTCATCTAAGCGAAACGGGAACTTGAAAAAGAAGAGGTTTGAGCACAACCGGGTTAACAGGAGGGAGGTGGTAAGAACACAAATGAAGGCTCGAAGAGCTTCAGGGATTGTTCAAAAAACCCCAGGTGAGTGCTATTCCAATGATTTTATTAGTTTTGTTGCTGACTCTGGAGCTACTGATCATATAGTAAATGATCAATTGTTTCTGAGTAATTTTAAGAGGTTAGAGAACAAAACAATTAAGAGTGCAAATAAAAATCAAATAGCTGACATTGAAATAGATGGTAAAGGAGATCTTATTTTATATACAGATCCAATTAAGAGTAAGAGTTTAAGATTGTTAAATGTACTTTCTGCTAAAGATGTGTCCGAGAATCTGCTGTCACTTCGAAGGTTAGCAGATTCGGGACTTAAAATTTATTTAGATGATAGAGTTTTGAAAGTTCATGATGGACGAACCAATAAGATTGTTTTAGAGGGAGAATATGAAAAACCTAATTGGATTCTAAACTTCAAAGTGAAAAAGCCGAACCAGATTCAGCTGAACGATGAAGTAGAATATGACCATTATTGCTGCAGAGCAGTAATGTTCAAAGAGAATGAGACGTCTGGACAATCACAGAAATCCAATAAAGAGGTAGAGTTATTAAATTCGGAGGGAGAACCTGAAATAGAAGTATCCCATTCTGTGATTGGGAGGGAGGAAGACGAACATCTCATTTCTCTCTTAGACGAGAAGGTTCTCAAAACCTCAACTGAAGAAGTAGAATCGGAAAAACCTCTAGATGAAATAAAGAATTGGGATTGTAGTTCGAAGAATAGAAATGTAGTAAAATTAGATGACTTAGATGAACTACAAAACTTAGAGGAACTATTCATTAATAATCCTTTAGAAGACGATATTAATCGAACTAAGAGTTTCAACGAAGCCATGCTATGGCACTTAAGATTAGGTCATGCTTCTGTGAACTATCTGAAAAAGCTGCAAAAGCTAGATAAGAGGTTGGAAAAAGTCATATTTGACGATTCCATATTAGAATGCGAAGTTTGTATCATGTCAAAGATGCAAAAACTGCCTTTCAAAGAGACTCGTAAAAGAGCCGAAAGACCACTTCAGGTCATACATACTGACATTATGGGTCCGATTACACAAAAATCTCACCCTGGACAAAAGAGGTTCATTAATGTCTATGTAGATGATTACTCAAGATTAGCTAGAGCTTATTGTTTGAGAACTAAAGATGAATCAGGCGAAGCATTAGAAAAATTCCTAATATCCACTCGTAATCTATTAGGCCATAACGAGAAGGTATGTTATATCAGATCTGATCAAGGCACTGAATTTACTGGAAGAAAATTCTTAGATGTATTAAAGAGAGAAAATATCGAAACTGATTTCACACCACCTTATACACCTGAACATAACGGGGTATCTGAAAGATTTAATGCAACCATACAAAGAAAAGTGAGAGCTTACATGTTTGATTCTGGACTACCCAAGAGTATGTGGGAGTTAGCTGTCGATGCTGCTGTGCACGCATACAACAGAACACCACATAAATCTATAGAGTATGAAACACCTTTAACAAGATTTGCATCAAATTCTAGATGTCATTTTGATCAAATCAGAAGGTTTGGATGTATAACATACATCAAAATTCCCAAGCCCAATCTGAAATTTGGAGAACGTGCATTGAAAGCTGTCCTCGTGGGGTATACTTCCACGGGATACTTGATATGGCACCCAAGCTCAAAGAAATTCTTTGAGTCAAGACATGTTAGATTTAACGAGAAACTTGTCTATAAAGATGTTTATAAAAGAGATCCTTTAGAAGAATTAAACAACTCTCCAACTTTAGATGACAAAACAGATTGGGATTGGATGAAAGATTGTAGAGGTGAAACTAAAGAGAATATAGAAGCACCAAACATAAAGATGAGAAAAAGAGGTAGACCAAGAAAAGAATCCAAACAGTTAGAGTTACCGAAAGGTATAGTCGACAAGGTTTTCGAAAAACCATGCACTAGAAGCTCACTAAAGAGACCATTAGAAGAAAACAAAAAGGTTGTAGATGATATTAGTTATGCTAAATACTTATATGTTTTAGATAACCCTTTAGATGAAAACTTTAGAGATGCTGAAAAAGAAGACGAATTGAGGAGATGCCTCTTGGCCACTTTGAACAGAGAACCATTAAATTATAAAGATGCTATAAACTCAAGAGAAGGTAATCTGTGGAAGATGGCGGTCCAAGAGGAAATCAACTCAATGATACAAAATAATGTGTGGAAATTAGTCGATAAAAATAAAATTCAAGCAGCAAATAAAAGAGCGAATATCATAGATTCGAAGTGGGTATTTAAAAGGAAACTAGAATTAGATGGTGCAACTCGATATAAAGCACGACTAGTTATTAGAGGCTTCAAAGATAAGAATAAGTATGATTTAAAAGATACTTACGCACCAGTCTCTAGACTTCCAGTCATTAGAGCTGTGTTTGCAATAATAAACAAGTTTGACCTGTATGCCTGTCAATTAGATGTTAAGACAGCGTTCCTTAATGGAACTTTAGATGAAGAAATATTCATGGAAATTCCAGATGGTTTAGAGGTAGATTTGGAAATAAAAAATTCGAAGGTATGCAAATTAGAGAAAGCATTATATGGCTTGAAAATAAGCCCAAAAAGATGGAATCAGAGGTTCACAGAAGAAGCCAAAAAGCTTGGATTAGAAAATGACCTACACGAACCATGTCTATATACCTGGAGGAAAAATGGGAAAATGGCAATACTAGTTATATACGTAGACGATATTCTAGTAGCCACTAACGATGAAAATAAACTCCAGGAAATTAAGAGTCACTTGGGTAATGCATTCGATATGAAAGATCTTGGAGAACCGAAAAGTTTTCTAGGCATTAATGTTGAAAGAAACAAACTTAAGAAGTATACGATGTTAAATCAATCCACATATACGATGAGTATTTTAGAGAGATTCAACATGATCGAATGCAACCCACAAAATACACCGATGGTGACAAGACAGGTTCAAAATAGAAAGAAGAGAAATAATTTAGATGTATTAGATGATGACAACAAAGATGATATTAAGATGAAGGTCCCATACAGAGAAGCGATAGGAAGCTTGATGTACTTGGCAAATGGAACACGGCCGGATATAGCATTCGCTGTGAACTATTTGGCAAGAAAACAACTAGCTCCCACTGAAGATGATTGGAAAGAGGTGAAAAGAATTTTCAGATACTTAAGAGGAACTGTTGATTCAGGGTTGAAATATACCACTGAAACAGACAATCTGGAAGCTTACACCGATGCCAGTTTTAGAGACCATATTGACTCAACTTCCACTGGAGGTTATGTTATAAAATTGTTTGGTGATGTTATAGCATGGAGAAGTCACAAACAATCCTATGTTACTCTGTCCACCTGTCAGGCGGAATATCTAGCCATGAGTGACGCATGCCAGGAAGTAATCTCTTTGGATAAAGCTACCCGATTTATGATCGGTAAAACTTTATTTCCTATAACAGTTTATTGCGACAATAAATCTGCTGGAGATTGCACTAAGAAAGATGGTAGTCACAAACTAAAGATGTTCGATGATCAATTAGATGTGATCCATGAAACCTTATTAGAGAGAGAAAGGACTGGATCAAAAAGACATATGGCTGACACACATGGAGATTTTATAAAACAGTGTGTGGAAGAAAAAAGGGTCATAGTTAGATGGATTGCAACTAAAGAGAATATTGCAGATATCATGACAAAACCTTTACCTTTAGATGCTCATAAATATCTTAGAGATAAGATATTAAATTAAGATGTATTTAAGATTTCTATTTATGTTTCTTTTCAGACAACTAAGATGATATGATAGATGTCCCGCAGAGGGAGGGAGTGTTGGAAGTTCGCTCTGCCGGACGACAACCCAAGATACAACCGCATGTAACTTATGTTGCATGACGGACATTAAGACGGTATCACTAAAGAAGACTCAAGCGATTCTATGGATGAAGGGGATGACTGAGGTTAACCCCACTTAAGAAGTTCTGTTCGTTGTTAACCTTAACCGGTAGCACATATAGATGTTAGAGTTGTTTTTAACGACGCTTAGAGGTTTTTAAGATTGTACGAGTAAATAAAGATTATTGAAGACGAATCCTTGTTTCTTAATTCACCAACTCCAACAATATATATTACACATTTTCTTGTGACTCGAGTTTCGGAAAATGAACTATCCCATCATCAGACAACTGAAGAGCTAACAGTGGTACAGAGGTATTTAAACAAAAGTATTGAATATTTCAATAGATTCTAGGTAACACCAAATAGTGGTACAGAGGTTTACAAGCGGAACGTGATAAAAAACAGGGTTAAAAAAGAGGGGCCTTCTAACAGATATCGTAATGTCGGCAATCGACAAAGAAGGTTGTTCAACAGATGGTACCCATTTAAATATCTCAAATAATTTTTGGGGTTACATAGCCTTCGTACAGTCATTCATTATTTTTACATTATTTTGTTTTTTATCTCAAATATTTGGATTTACATAGCTCCATAAAGTCATTCATTATTTTTTCAATTATTTTTATTGTGAACGAATTTGAAAATTTCAATAATCAAGTTTTTTTTCTTTTGAATCTACATGTAAAATTTTCTTAAGATTTTCTCTTGTCGAAAGGAATTGTTTTCTAAAGAATGAGTGGCAAAAGTTGAATTTTTGTTTACTTTTCATTTAATTCATTTTATGTTCGTTGAAAAAGGTTTTAAACAGATATTCAAAAAGTAACATCTGCTTAAAACCTTTTTCAACGAACATAAAATGAATTTAATGAAAAGTAAACAAAAATTCATGTTAAATTTAAGATACAGGAATCTTGCAGGGGTATATATATATATATATATATATATATATATATATATATATATATATATATATATATATATATATATATATAATATTTAGACCTCAAGCGTTCCTTGAAAATCTCAAATCTCCATCTCTTTCCATTCGAAGATTAGAGTGTTTACGAACGGACCAGACGGGTATAATTGACCTAGAATTCTTCATCAGTGACTCGAACCTTTTTGTTTGAGACCATTTTCGGCTCAGAATTAAAAACTTGCAGACATATAACTAAAACGATAGAACACTGTTCCCCGTATCAATTCTGTAGCTTCCTGCTTCTCTTATTGTAAGATTTTTAAATTGTCTATTGTAATAAAAAGGTGACTTATTTTTGTGTTAATGTTAATTTTATCCAGTTCGATCTGACCCCCTGGTTATGTTTGTTAGAGGTTAGGTCTTCGCATTAAATATTGAAAACGATATTTTGTTTTTCTTCTTTATTTTTTAATGTATTCTGATAGAGCATGAAACAATCTATAAGAACACCTATTTACGCGTTTTTAGCGACCCCTGTATGTTTGCTCAAAACACTCTCTTCTTCATTTCTGCATTTCAAATACTCGCACATCTTGCAAACGATTTTGATAATTGTTTCCGAAAACAATCCTTTCTGTAATATTATGAGAATCTGAAGATTTCACATTCTAGTAAGTTGATATGCTATCAAGGAGTAAATTTAACTAACCATATTTGTCATATTCTGACTGCCCAGTTATTTCTCACTCTTTTAACGCTTTGTTTCGAATAAAAGAATTCGAGTACTATCAACGCCAAATAAATGATAAGTAACCAGATATTAGTTCGTTCAAAAACAAAACTGTACTAGTGGATTGTTTATTATTCATTATTTTAAGATCTTTGTTCTCTACGCAATTAGATATCAGTTAGAAAAGTCAATTTAGTAATCACGATAATTGAGAATAATGTGAAATAAGTTTGTTTAGGAGTGGACATTTCATCAAATATAAACGTTCATTATTCAAGAAACTATTTTTTTTGTTGAATATATTTATCTCGTTGATATCATTGGGTAGCTAATTGTTGATAAATGAAGTACAGGTTTAAGTAATAAGAACTGATTATTGCCTTAATAACCGGAGATTCCAAAGAAAGTTCTTGAAATTTACTGCACTATTTAAACGAAGAAGGTAAAAATAAGTATATAAGGATTACAAATGACTTCGTGCAGTTTTCTCTTCGAAAATTGAAGCTTCATTGTGGAAAATTGGTTATACATTCAAAGTTTAAAGTATTGTCCGTCGCTAGCGAAAAAATGCCGCCTCGTACCGCTATCCATGCATCGATCCATTTTTTGACTTCATCGTAATTGGAGAAGTGCTAGTCAGCGTTGCTCTTTCACCAGGTTTCAGCAGTCTCCACAATGTACCCAAAGGCAAGTTGTGTAATAAGGGCCCTATCATCACGCAAAGCTAGAACCACTTCGAAGAGTTGAACCCACCCCGCTTACAGTGACTGGTAGCAACGAAGCACTATCCAACCGTTACTGGCTCCCCAGTGTCAATACCCGAGTTGTTTGAAACGCAACTTACACGCCGGAGTGGCTTATTATTTCCACCAACCCGTACGCAGACCCAAGAAACAGGAAAATCCCAAGAATCGATGCCTCAATTGATCCTGGTACCGTCAATCCGGCCCGTGCTTCAAGACCAACGAACCCTTGTGAAGTCTTTCAATTGACCCTGGCTTCAAGCACCAACGGTATGGCCGTATCGTCGAGATCCACAAACCCCGGAAACGTCTCGCAATCGATCCTGGTTCAGGACGAGACTGATCGAACCGTCAAGTCCCGCTAAACCTTGAAACACTTCTCGAGAAGTCTTGAGTCATGAGTTACTGCTGCCAGATAGATGGAATATCCTCCTAGTCTAGCATACAGACTTTTAACCGCTGCCCCTTTGAATCCAATGTCAAATTGAGTGGCCAGGTCCTACGAATACTTCCCGAGGGCCGATCCATCCTTCCGAGGTAACGCAGTAAATACATAAGACACTCGGTCATTGGACACAACAATTCGGAGATTTACTGTAATAGGGTAGAGAAACGTTAGTTTTTAGGATGTAAGTCCTGTGCTGCGACCGACACCCTTGTCACTGTATCGGACAACACAACTCAGCTCTCCATTTCAACTTTGCGGTGAAACAAGGGCACCAGTCGGATGAACTTTCCACCGCATGGGTCCAGTGACACGGAGCAAAAATCTCTGCTTTAGGCATCGAGATTAAATCCTCCATTTCATCGAAATGAAACTAGGATCTTAGTCAAGACAAGCACCCCACGACGTCAGGTACAGAAACAAATAAGGGTTGAGAAGTGCTGGTCTAATAGCAGCGTGAATTCTACTGGTTAGTTTATCGGCAGGTGAGCATGGCTCTTTCACCAGGTGACGACTCAGCAGTCTCCACAATCTGTCCAAGAAGTAAATATCCTGTTAGGTCAATCCGGCCTGTACGTCAAGACCCACGAAACCTTGTGAAATCTTTCAATTGATCTTGTCTTCAAGCACCAACCGTCCTGAACATGAGTTTCTGCAAACAGTAGATGAAATACCCTTCTAGTCCAGCATGCGGACTTTCAACCACTGCCCCCTCCAGTCCAACACCAACTGGGTGGCTAGATCGTATGAATACTTCCCGAGGGCCTCCACCCTCCCTAGCTAACGCAGTATTCTACATAACGCACTCGGCCATTGGACAGAAAAACAGGAAATATTTATAAACTGCATGTTATTAGGATTACAAATAAGTTTCCGCCGTTTTATTGTAGATGGCGTGGCACGAAGTTTCGGTTAGCATTCGCAGATGATAACCGGCTTAAAAAATAGTTTGGACATTCAAGAACAACATAACCTATTAATATCATTGATTTTATATTGGTAAAATATAATTTTTATAAGTTGAAAATGTCAAAATTTGAGCCAAGTAAGCGTCATTTGCGGGAAATATTAGTTTACTTCTTTAAGTTAAAGAAATCTGCTCCTCAGGCGCATCAATTGCTCGTATAAGCATATGGTGAGGGTGCTTTGAGTGAGAGAACGTGTCGAGAGTGGTTTCAAAAGTTTAAAAACGGTGATTTCGACGTAGAAGACAAATATCGCAG
This sequence comes from Megalocaria dilatata, assembly GCA_034642435.1. Lineage (NCBI taxonomy): Eukaryota > Metazoa > Arthropoda > Insecta > Coleoptera > Coccinellidae > Megalocaria > Megalocaria dilatata. The sequence goes on from CM067854.1 coordinate 50,617,484, forward strand.
TGGAAGGCCAAAAATTTACGAGGATGCAGAATTGGAGGAATTATTGGAGGAAGATTCATCTCAAACACAAAAAGAACTTGCTCTAACATTAGAAGTCACTCAGCAAGTTCTTCTATAATAAATATTTAATTTGTGTTAAAAAACGGCGGAAACTTATTTGTACTCCTAATATAAAATTTCAGACTACTTGTTTGTAAGCATCTTAAGAGGTTAACTATGTTAATGAAAAGCGTTATGTGAACAACTTAAGATAATTAATAGAAATCTACATATATGTATATGTGTATCATTTAACTAAAGTGTACAATAGATTTCTATCAAGTAAAGACCAGCACGATACAAAACACTGAATTAAAACTGATAATTAATTAATAGAGCTTATATTGAACTAGTCCTTGGTTCAACATAGACGACAGATTTATTTTTATACAAGATAATGCCCTATCTTCCGTACAAGAATTGAAAATGATCGGATAGAATGTCATAAGATAACAAGAATGAAATAGACGCCATCCACCAGATATGAATCTGTCAGTAAGGACTTCATAAACTTCACAACAATTGTCAAATGAGTTTCAAGTAATTTGGGAAACTCAACACTTCATTAACATAATGACTTTTCAAACTGTGCTGGTCCCAAAAGATAAATATTGAATTATTTATTAGTTACTGTTGACGTAGAAGTAAGATAATTCTGTTGTCACTTATTTCGTGGAATTTTACAATGTTTCAGTATTTTTATCGCATTAAATTGTTTTGCTTTTTAGGCGCTTGTTCTGGGGAACAACGTGCTGTCGTTTTGCCCAAAGGAAATTGAGTTTTTCTGAAAAACACAGTTAATATATCCTTAACTTTTGACGGGCAGTTTATTCGTAGTCGTTAAAATGTTCGAATTGTCTTCATTTCCACGTCGTCGTTATGGTTTATCTCAATATTAGATAAACGAAGTTGGTTCATCATCGAGGTAACTATATACAAAGTGCCTTTTAAAGTTTAAACCACCGCCACCCTAAATAAGATTCGGTCTACATCAATACAGTGTATAAAATAAAATAGAAATAGGCTTTTTACTTGATAGAAGAAATATAACAAAATTTGAATATCAAAACAGATTTAATCTGTTAGTCTTTTACAATTTTAATTTCAAGAAAAAAGGTTTTTACTTGATAGAAGAAATATAACAAAATTTGAATATCAAAACAGATTTAATCTGTTAGTCTTTTACAATTTTAATTAAAAAACTTTTAGAATTAAATTAATGTCTACAATAAGCACCGCTTATATTTAATAGACTTATATAATCAAAACTCAATATATAATGTCAAATGGAATAAATAAACCAACAGATATAAAAAAAGTCATTAAAATCAATAAATAAATAGTTAAAGGAGACAAAATTTTGTTTCTGATCTTACCATTAAGAACACCAATTCCTTTTCAAAAACATGAAACACAACTTAAGGACTTCTCAAAGAATATAATCTATTTGAAATATTTAATTTATTTGAATATTCAAATGAGTTAATTCAAAAATCTCTCAAAACATGCACTATATCTTCAAAAAACAATTAGAATTCTGGTGCATGTTTTGGGAGATTTTTGAATTAACTTATTTGAATATTTAAATATATTAAATATCTCAAATAAATTATATTCTTTGAGAAGTCTTTTAAGTGTGTTCAAGTTTTTAAAAGGCAATTGGTGTTCTTAAAGGTAAGACCAGAAACAAAATTTTGTCTCCTTTAAATATTTATTTATTAATTTTAATGACTTTTTTATATCTGTTGGTTTATTTATTCCATTTGACATTATACATTATATATATAATGAGAGAGAGTTCAACTCGGATACTAGAGACCACAAACTCCTGGAATCCAACACTTCATTATATCTCTGCTCTTTAACTAACGTAGATCTACTACTGACATATTCTGCCCTTTGGACAGATAAGTGCAATTGGGTAGAATCAAGCTAGTTTTATGAGATGGTTCTTGAAAGTTTACACGTAAGGCGGGATTCTTCTCAATGTTATACTACTCTGTCAAGAAAGTACCGGGAATTTTCAATTAAAACAACATTTTTACATTTAATCGTCAAAATTTATTGGGTCGCCTTCAAAATAGGCTCCATTTGCTCCAATACATCTATGCCAACGACACTTCCAATTATTGAAACATTTTTTATAGGCGCTTTCCGGGATGGACTTTAGCTCTCGCACCGAATTTTGTTTTATGGCTTCAATCGACTCAAAACGGGTGCCACGAAGGGGCAATTTTAGTTTTGGGAAGAGGAAAAAGTCGCAGGGAGCCAAATCCGGCGAATACGGTGGTTGCTGAAGCACGTTTGTTGAGTTTTTGGCGAGAAAGTCAGTCACAATCGTAGCTCGGTGAGAAGGCGCGTTATCGTCTCAACGTAATCACTCATAGTAAAAATCGGCACGCACTCTGACATCGACTGACTTAATCAGCTGTTGCAAACACACTAGTTGACAGATCCCGCTCAAGCTTGGCATAGTAATTAAGGACAATGGTACCAACCTAGGAAAAAAACATTTTACCTGCCTCATTGCCCCGCCAGATTTAAATCGATAATTCCCGGTACTTTCTTGACAGAATGTATATGTTTTGACCATACGGCTAGTTCTTTGGACTCAAACCAGAATCAATTAGCATTTATCCGCGGCAGCATTGTATATTATTATAAATATATTTAGGCTTCAATAAATCTCATTATGGAATAGCAATGATTTCAAATATAACCTTAAAAATAACTTACACTGTTCTGTGATTTTGTTAGAACAGAGGCCATCTTGAATTTTAAAGTTAGTCTGTTTGAAGCATCCAGCCTTAACACGTGTAAGTTGTGATATAGTTATAGTTATTTGATTTTGATATTTGGAATATTATTTAGGACCGAAGAAGAGACTACCTAGAATTATATTTGTTTTTTGAAGATATAGTGCACGTTTTGATAGATTTCTGAATTACCTTATTCGAATTGAAGAGATCCGGATCCTCTAAGGATCATACTAGTCACAGAGTCCCTCATAGATTATATAAATTCCACCATTATGTCATTGTATTTACCCGCTTTATTTTCTGTGTCAAAATACTCGGTGGCGTGGTAACTTGACATGTACGTGATAAGTGACAATAACAAAGGAGAACAATGTCTTTATAGCGTCCCCATTGTATTTGAATTCATTCGAGAGGAAGGTTCTTGGAAATAAACCTACTGAGCAACTTAGTAGTCTACTCGAGATAATAGTATTTATAACCCTGTCCCTTGGTAACTCTTAGTTAGTAAACTTCTTTTAAATGCTTCTGATTAATTGCATGCTTTACATTTTTAAATACCACCTTTGTGTTAATGTGAAATTAATGACTGCACGCTCGTTCATTGTACTTCGCTTTTTATTCTTGTATCTTTGCTTCACTGTTATTTAATCCGACTGGAATGTTTTAACTAAATTGCATTGCCTTTGTACAAAACTAAAGCGACCCTCACAAGTTTTCTGTTTGTATTGTATACTTGCCTACTTGCTTTTGCTGTTTTTGTAAATAGTGGTTCTTTATCTGCGTAATACTTGCCAATAGGGATTTGTATTATCTTTTCTTACTAATTGCGGTGCTTGATATGTAACTGATTTGTATGTACTCTTGTGTGATCCCCCGGATACCCGTTTCTTTGTTCTTATTGTAACGTCTATTAACACGCCTGGGTGATGGGGTACTGTATCTATGTTATTATGTCCTAGTCAGTTTGTGTTACATATTTGTCATATGCATGTGTCCGCTTACTTTGAGAGATTGTATTCCATGTGAATCAGTGGCGTTCTTTAGGGTAAATTGCTGGATAGTCCTAGTAGAGGACAACATATCGTATAGAGACAGTAAATAGCTAGCAAAAGTCCTATTCGCCCGCCACTAGATGATCACGATAAAAAGGTTAGCGCTATTTAGATTACTTCGTATAAGTCCAGATCTTAGAGTACTCCGTAATGTACGGGATAGCTCAGAATATTTAAATATATTGAATATTTCAAATAAATTATATTCTTTGAGAAGTCCTTTAAGTGTGTTCATGTTTTTAAAAGGCAATTGGTGTTCTTAAAGGTAAGATCAGAAACAAAATCTTGTCTCCTTTAAATATTTATTTTTTAATTTTAATGACTTTCTTATATCTGTTGGTTTATTTATTCCATTTGACATTATATATTGAGTTTTGATTATATACGTCTATTAAACGTAAGCGGTGCTTATTGTAGACATTAATTTAATTCAAAAGTTTTTTGAAATTAAAATTGTAGAAGACTAACAGATTAAATCTGTTTTGATATTCAAATTTCAATACAGTGTAATTAATCACTTCGATTAATTAATTGATCATTAAAGAAAATAGAGCGGTAAACTAACCGTGGTACGATACAAAAAAAAATTTAATTCTGACAAAGCCAAGAGAATTAAAATCATACATTTTGGTAGACTTTCTTCTCCGTTGTCGGCACTGCCGATCTTGAAGTCCCTGGCCGCCTTTGATACTATCATTACTTTTGCAGGAACCTACAAGGACGACGAAAGTCTGAGATACGTGGACCTGAATCAACTGTATCCCAGATCCATCATCAACAAATTCTTCCGAAATGTAACCTGCCAAAGCGACTACGACTGTGATTTTTTCGACTGCAGAAGCAAATGTAGCCCGCTCACAAAAACATGCGCACACGGCGTAACGAACAATAATTTTCAAGTGGTGTGCGAAAAAATATTTCTGGGCTGGAGGCGGTCTAACACTGTGATAGTGCCGGGGTTGCTCATATCTCAACACACACCTTCTGATCTGGCTGCTGTGGTGAGACAATGCGGTAATCCTGAGCATGAGATGGGAAAACCGAGAAGAGGTCCTCAAGAAAGTGTAGTAAAAAGGATGTACGAGTTGATTGTAGAGATTGAGCAGACTTTCAGTCAAACATCTTTGTGATACTTTGAATACAAATACTCGAATTCTAAGCGCTTTCCAAATATCTCGAGAACCAACAGTTTGCAGTATTCGAATACTTTTAGTTCTCGTAAACAGGAGCTTTGGGTTTGAAGAATCGGAGATGTCCAAAGTTTGAGATATATTAACTTAGAGAAGGTGTGATCTGATGGTTTTGAATATTTTTGTCATTCAAAGCAAATCAAACCATTAGCTACATGTTCAAATACATACCTATTTTTCCTTAGTAATCATAATGTTACCATTGACTTAATGAGACAAGGTTGTATGGTCATAAGTCTAAACTGAAATACCTGGAGGAACATTTTCAGAGAAAGAACCTCCAAAGTCAAGTCAAAAATTTTCAGGATCAGCCATAAAGTCACTATTAGGTTTATTGTGTTTTATTCCTTGAGTGGAAGATTTATTCAATTCACTATGTGTAAAAGCTTTATTATTCTTCGATATTTTTCATGCCACTCTACTAACTGGAATTGACGAATAATTCACAACTTGGCAGAAAATGTACAAAAGATCAAAATTCTGTTATACATTCGTTCACAACCTCAATCATCATATCGTTTATACGTAAATTAATATATCTATCAATTTTGTTTCTTCACCATGTCTGGTGAGTTTGCTGGCCAGTTCATTCTCTGGATATTGTTCTCTTGAAGAATGTTTTGAACCCTTCGTGTGTGGTGTGGTGCGACGTTATCATCCTGATGAATGAAATTATCCCCAAATTCGTTAAGCAGAGGATAAATGATTGGTTCAATGATGTGTTTTACGTACACTATTCATTGTTCGTTCAACGATAATAAGAGGAATACGGCGACCGAACATTATAACCCATTATAACCAAAATATTTAAGGGCTAGATCGTCACGTGTGCTCCATTATGTATGGAATCGTATTGAAACGTCATCAAAACACGTACCACCACTAAAAAAAATTGACGAAACCAAATGATTATGGAAAAGTTGATCATCTGGCTAGTTACAGAGACCAACTTGGAACCATCTGGGTATACACCATAGACGTATAAGGATAATAAATCTATGGTATACACACATCGTCAAAAGTCTTGACCCCCTAGGTTTCTCAAAAAATGAACAATCATTGTTCTGGAAATGAGATGAATATTTTTCTCTATTTCAACTGCAATCTGGCTAATAGAAAATCTTTGTTTGTTACTCTTTGCTTTATGCGGGATGAGACAAAACAAGAAACATGAGAAATAATCTAAATTTATCGATTATTTATTTTTGACTGATTATAGTTATTCCACAACTGAATCCAAATTCAGTGTATTAACACCTCTTCTTTCAACCAATACGCCTTGGCATCCCACGAATCAAGTCATTGATGAAATTTTCAGGCATATAGTTCCATTCTTCCTGAAGGGCTAAACTCAATTCCTGAAAATCTGAAGGTGGGTTTTGGAGACTGGATGTTGCCCTCCCTAAGTAATCTCATACGTGCTCAATTGGATTAATGTCTGGTGAGGTTGCTAGGCAGTTCATTCTCTGGATATTTTTCTCTTGAAGAATGTTTTGAACCCTTCTTGTGCAGTGTGGTGAGGAGTTATCATCCTGATAAATGAAATTATCCCGAAATTCGTTGCGCAGAGAAACAATGATTGGTTCAATGATGTTTCATACCTAGATACAATAATAAGGGAGGTACGGCGACCGAACATTATACCCCGACAGCATATTATTGATCCGCCTTGAAAGAACACAACTTCCCGGGCGAGTTTGAATCGCTCTAGTTCGCCTGGATCTCTCCAAACTCTTTCTCATCGACTATCACTTTGTAAAGCGAATCGTGACTCGTCCGAAAAAAGTACGTTGCGTCATTGTGGTAGAAGCCAGTCTTGGTGCTGTTCTGCCCATTGCCGACGGCTAGCTCTATGTCCAGGTGGTAGCCGAGCTGCCCTTAAAGGTCTTCTTGCCCTTAAATTTGAGGAAAGCGACCGTCTCCTTATGAGAGACTAGTTGAGACTTCTCGTCTATAAGTCCTCAAAAAATGACTTCGAAGGGCTGTTACAGATACCGTTCGGTTCCTTCGAGTAAAATTTGCGATATAATGGTCTTCCCTTACAGATGTTACTCTGGATCGACGAGGCACCGGTCTCCGGGCAACGCTGCCGGTTTGCAGGAAAAGGGTCAGTATGCGCCTAACTCAAGTCTGTGGAATGTTCAAACATTGCGGAATCCGGTGGTTAGACAAAGCTTCTTGATGAAGGGTTAATATTTTTGCCCGATTAAACTGAGAAATTGGATGTCCCGGCATTATCCAAGGAATATTCTCTATATTACAACTTCCGTTATTCGCTGAAAACTGATTAACTTCGAATACAGCTGAATTCTTCCGAACAAGAAACATTTTTTGCTGGTTTATTGTTTTCATTTAAGTGATATGATAGTGAAGATTCCACACACAAAAAATTGTCATGTTACATTCAACAAGTTGAGACTTTTGATGATGTGTGTATATCTGATGGAGTTACAGTGTAATGAAACAGCTGTCATAAATAAACAAATATTTTGAAATAAAAAAAAAAGATTTCAAGGTATTTTAATTGATATCTTCAAACTGAGTTTTGGTCAAGTAATGACCAATTTACAAAAAAGTAACTTAACTTCAAAAACAAAATAATGAAGTTTGTTCAACAAAAAGTTGTTACACTCAAGATAATTACTGTTTTCAACGACCTTTCCTATTATATATTGGTATAAATATTCCGAAACGATTAACATAAATTATGAGACACTTTGTATATCAATTATATAAAAAAACAAATAAATTTGCCCAATCAATTTCATCATAATATATAAAAATACTTGTGGAATATTATACCTCATTTATATTTATGACAATTTAAAACGAATTGTTAATTACATTTCAATTCAAATTTGATGTTATTCTACAATTAGTAGATTTAACTATGAGTCATTTTGATCTTTTCAGCTGATCTATCACAAAAGTGGGACGTAATAATTTAAAATTGCTGACTACATGTCCTACATACCCAGCTGCCTATATAAATATTTACACAGAAATAACAACATATTATCTAATGAATAATTTGTTTATGCAAGTATCTCCAGGTGAATCTTTGAAATGGTGTTTATCTCTAAAAATTTCATCAAAAATTTACCAATTAACTTTTACACCTTGAGAGAATGCGAAAAACTAAATAAAAAACAAAAATAAAATAGAACAGAAAAAGGCTTTTTACTTGATAGAAGAAATATCTGTTTTGATATTCAAATTTTTTTGAATATCAAAACAGATTTAATCTGTTAGTCTTCTACAATTTCAATTTCAAAAACTTTTAGAATTGAATTAATTTAATTCTAAAAGTTTTTTGAATAAAAATTTTTTTTTAAATTAAAATTGTAGAAGACTAACAGATTAAATCTGATAAAATAGAAAGGCTTTTTACTTGATAGAAGAAATATAACAAAATTTGAATATCAAAACAAATTGAAATATGTTTGTCTTCAACAATTTCAATTTAAAAAAAATTTTTATTCAAAAAACTTTTAGAATTAAATTAATGTCTAAAATAAGCACCGCTTACATTTAATAGACGTATATAATCAAAACTCAATATATTATGTCAAATGGAATAAATAAACCAACAGATATACGAAAGTCATTAAAATTAATAAATAAATATTTAAAGGAGACAAAATATTGTTTTATAAGATTTAAAAACATGAACACACCTTAAGAACTTCTCAAAGGCAATTGGTGTTCTTGAAGGTAAGACCAGAAACAAAATTTTGTCTCCTTTAAATATTTATTTATTAATTTTAATGACTTTCGTATATCAGTTGGTTTATTTATTCCATTTGACATTATATATTGAGTTTTGATTATATACGTCTATTGAATGTAAGCGGGGTTTATTTTAGACATTAATTTAATTCTAAAAGTTTTTTGAATAAAAAATTTTTTTAAATTAAAATTGTAGAAGACAAACATATTTCAATTTGTTTTGATATTCAAATTTTGTTATATTTCTTCTATCAAGTAAAAAGCCTTTTTCTATTTTATCAACTTTTTTATTTAAATAAAAAACTTTACAGGATTTAATTTAAGGTTGGATGTGATTTTGGCAACTGAACATATAAAACTTTAAATTTACCTGAAGATAAGGGGAAAAGATAAGCACAAAATGAACTAAGAAGGTATTAACCAAGTTATAACTACTTTCTACTTGGAAAAAGTTGAGTGGACTTCATATAATTTGTATTAGTGGGGGAAATAATGATATGTCTATTTTATAAATATAATATATTCAAAATATTCATCTTTTTCTATCTATTGCTAAATAAATTCATTCTTTGGTTACCTTTACATTTCAATTAGGTTATATGAAAAGTCTCACGATTCACATAGAAAAATATTTATTTTCAATGATTAGCATAAGAAAAAATGCATTCGCCTCATAGAGGATTAGACACTTTCGAAAAAGACAGTCAAAATTCAAGAGCAAAATGATACTGGTGTCTTAATTCATATTCACTATCTAAACAAACTAAGCTTCAAACTCATTACTCTTAGCCTTTATAATCCCTTCTAATTTATTCCTCATGGCATTAACTTCCGCATTCCTATTCAACTGCTTCAAAAACCAAACTTTACTAAGGGATTCATGTAGGACTAACCACTCTGGCAGTTCCTTAACCAAAAGTTTAATGTGTTCTTCCATTTCTGTCTTCGTCAAAGTTATCCTATAGCTATTTCCCAGTTTTTCCACCACATCATCCAACTTCAAAACACTTTTCTTCTCGGAAACGAAAAGACTTTTGGTCAGTCTTACTAGTTCAGGCAGTCTTGAATATATCTTGAGCTCTTGCTCCTTATCCACAGATCGGGTCATGGAAATCAAGGCTTTGGCCGCTTGTCTTTGCCGTACTTTTTCCAATAAGGATTTAGGAATGCCTTTCAAGATCGAAGGTGGAGGAGTGTTGTCCGGTACTGTTTCTGTGGCCTTCTCTTCCTTCTTCGCCTTTAATCTCTGCAGAGCCTGTTCCATTCTGGTGTTGCACCCAAACATTTCTCTAGCTTTCTCCAAAACTTCCTGTCCGGATGTCAGCCTCATTTCCTCTGGGGGCTCCGGTAAACAGTCCTCCTCTATGTCTGGAACTCTTTCAATGTCAAATTCGGGATGCCATCTCTTGATTTCATTTTTCGGAATAACCATAGGAGGTTCCAGAGACATGAGGAACTCGTGGTGGTATTCTTTGACTTTATCTAGTAATATACCGAACAAAATCCTTCGTCTCAACAATAAAGTTTCAGAAGTCATGTGGTCGGCACCTCCAACTAAGGGTGTGATCATCAACTCCCATTTCTCCTCCCTTTTACCACTTCCAAATACTCTCAATTTTTCCTGATGATATTTAAATGCTCCAGGATAGATTTTCTTGATCTGAGCCACACACCGATTAGATAGATTTCGTTTGGTCATATTTTCAACAGCCGGCTTTAATTTTGACATAGTTATATTCTCTTTCCTGTTATAAAGAAGTTGGCAGACAGTATCAACAGCTCTGAACATTTCAGCAACATAACGGTACTTGAAAGGCAACGTCAATGCTGGTTTGGAAGTGGCATCTTCTATTGTTTTAGAAGAGCTTTCCTGAAGTGCAACCGAGTTTTTAGTAGGAGTAAGGAGATTTAGAAGGTTCTTTCTAGCCGTGAGATCCTTCTTTGGACTGAGATAAAGTTTTTCTGGTGACTGCACTTTCTGAGGACTGTAAAAGAAAAATACCATATAATAATAAGTCGAATTTATACCAGCTATGTTAATTTCCGTCTTAACACCAATAAAAAGGACTAATCCATCCTACAATTGCAAATAGATATAATTAGACTACCTAAAATTGTTTTGTTTGGACTGTATTCATAATGTGATACAATTTATAATTTTATCTGTAGAATTATTAAAGGCAACTAAATTTATTTTTTCAATCATCATTAATTAATAAAGAATCCCATATATTAAGAATTTTAATTACACCTCTTATATTGAGATATCTAATACTGTTTTCAATTTTTGCTATACCGAACCATAATGCTAATAAAACTAATATACAAATAAACTCATTGAATCACTCACCTGAGTTGAACTTCCAATTCAATTGCCCTGAAATTCTGGAGTTTAGGACTCTGAGGAGGATTTACAGAAATTTTAGAAGTAACCTTTTCTACATCTTTCAGTTTATTTTGCAACTCGCCAAATCTAGATAGAGATGCTTTCAATTCAGCCAATCTGGAGCTCCTTCCCAGCTTTAGCTTCATCGAGTTCAAAGAAGTATCCTTAGACTTTTCAGGCACCTTATCCATTACATTTTTCATGGGTGAAGAAGGAGGAGTAACATGATTAATTGTGGCATCTTTTTCTTCGATAATAGTGAGACAATTATTTTGCTCACTGATAGGTACCTTATTTACAAAGGCTTGTATGTCTTGCTGACCTTTAACAGAAGAAGAGGTCCTTCTTCTTGATACACGAACTGTACTACATTTTCTCGCCATCAAAACTTTTTCAACTTTGTTAACGATTTTATTGGGCACTATTTTTTCAATCTCACTGGATTTGTCTGTTGATTCATTTGATTCGACTTGCCTGATTTCGGTTTCATCATCGTCAGCAGTTACTTTAGCTGACAACCTTCCTTCTCCTCCATCAACTATGAAGACTTTCCTAGCCCTATTAATTTTGAGATCATCGAGTGCAGCACGTTTCCTCGTATTGAAATAGGCTGCGACTGAAGGCTGAGCCATAATATTTATTAATTTCTTTCAAAATACAAAATTTCGTAACACACAACTCAACAGTTAAAAGGAAACCAAACAAATAAACCGTTATTTACGAATTCCCTCCAAATCCTATGTCATATGTCACTACACAAAGAATATGGAATACTGGACTGAACTAAGTGAAATTATCAGTACATTTTAGCTAGATTCCAGCTTCCTCTTATTTCCTTTCTTCTTGGTAATTTCCGAAAATGCACTTATAATTGCTATTTTATCACCACTACTCATTAGTAATTAAATTAAAGATTATCACGGTACTCTCAGCACGGTACCTGTTTTTCCACCACCATTTCAAACTGGGGAAAAAATTTTCTTACAATATTTACCTCATACCTTCTCATCCTTTATGAAGTATGATCATAATCAGATTAGATATAGGAATTTACCAATATATCCTAGATAATTTCATGTCAAACACTGGTCAATTATGAAATATGCAATGCATATGATAGAAGAAATTGAAAGTAGCTATGTGTAGATTATTGGTCATTGTATGACACTTTTATTTTCGAAGAGTTATATAGAGTACTTCTATTAGAAATCACTAAATAATCATTTTTTTAATTACCTAAAAAATCTGCCAGGACGCATAGATAATGCAAATAGTTCAAACATTCCGTCATTGACGTCATACACATACACCGAAAATGGCGGTTTAATCAAATGGAAAATACTTGACGTGTCTTTAAAAACATTCTAAAATGAAACCTTCAATAACTTCAATAGTTTCAGTCCTTTTTTTATTATTCATAGCACATTCTGTATGGAATTTAATGAGCATATTTCAAGTTCCTTCGTGTGATCAATCAAATATTTGTTATAAATCATACCTCAATTCAAAACCTAGTTTGGATTTATTCGTATTTATATCAGATAATTCGAGAAGTGGAGAATTCACTGAAATATTACACGTTGAAAAATTCAATTATCATGAGAAACTAGAAAAGTAAGAATTTTGTGAAAGATAAATCAATATTTAAATCATTTTTTTCAGAACATTATCTATAACACTATCCGATTCTGTTAAACGAAATGGAAGCATTACTATCCATACGGTACTATTACCTTCGAAAAATAAGTATAAAAAGCAAAGTCTCCATAGTCTTATAGGGGCTCCAGATTCTACCTATGTGAAGAATAAACTCACAAAATATTCTGTACCTATAAGTTCTACATTCAACTTACTAAGAGATGAAAATGTGATAATAAAGTCTGTTAAACCAGTAACTCATGTGAGATCAAAATTTGCTCTCATTATGTGTCCTGGAGAACTCAACATTCCTCAAAATAACATTCCTATCGAAATAATTAATCAAATGAGATTAAAACAAGGCTACCAGTTCTTGCCTATTCTTCAAAGGGATATTATGCAAATGAGATTGCAAGATTTAGTAGAAGTGCATTCTGAGATGGATAAAACTGATATCACTTTTATGTACACACCAGTGTCTTATGGAAAGTTAAGATTTGTTCTTCAAATTGATTCATCTTTACGACAGTTTCTGAATTTGGGATTCAGTGAGAAAGATTTGGATGAAGTTAAAAATATTTTTGCAGATACCAATCTGTATCTTTTATGCATCACTGTATTCATTGGAGGTGTTCATGTAAGAACTAGTTTTGTACATTTATCATTAATGTTTAATAGGTATAATTCATTTTTCACTTTTTCTTATTTTTGTTTCAGTTGCTTTTAGACTTTCTTTCATTCAGAAATGAAGTTAGTTTTTGGAAGAACCAGAGGAGTATGGCTGGGTTATCCTCAAGAACAGTTCTTTGGAGAGCATTTTCTCAAACTGTCATATTTCTATACCTTTTGAATGAAAAAACTTCGTTATTAGTTCTAGTTCCCAGTGGTATAGCCACAATTATTGAAGTGAGTATTAATTTTTAAATTAGGTAAATTATGCTTTCAATCTGGTTTATAATTTAAGTTTTGGAAAGTATCCAAGGCACTGAAAACAAGTATATCATGGAGATATGGTTTTAAACTAAATAAAGACTATGTAGAAACTTCAGAAGAAAAGAAAACAAGGGAATATGATGAAGAATGTATGAAGTATCTTAGCTACTTGCTATATCCTTTGTGCATAGGAGCTGCAATATATTCTCTTATATACCAGCCCCATAAGAGGTAAGCTTGACAAATATTATAGGGTGTCCAAAGGAATGATTTTTTCAAACAGGAAGCAGAACTTATCAGAATGAGTTATTTCACCTAAAATCGCTCATATAAGTTTTAAACTAAATAAGTTCATAATCTCACCTTGGTATTCCTTACACATTCCCATATCCTTTGCAGCTGCATGAAATTAATAAAATTTTCTGCATTGTTTAACAAATTAAGAATTTTCGATAGATCAAATTGATTCTACCTAAAAGATTGTTCTGTTTGACAGATTTAATACAGTTGGATCTTACTAGAATTCAGACAAACTTGCGATAATTCACCCAAATTCATCAACCCAACAAAATACTACTCTGTGAAGAAAGTACCGGGAATTTTCAATTAAAACAACATTTTTACATTTAATCGTCAAAATTTATTGGGTCGCCTTCAAAATAGGCTCCATTTGCTCCAATACATCTATGCCAACGGCACTTCCAATTATCGAAACATTTTTTATAGGCGCTTTCCGGGATGGACTTTAGCTTTCGCGCCAAATTTTGTTTTATGGCTTCAATCGACTCAAAACAGGTGCCACGAAGGGGCAATTTTAGTTTTGGGAAGAGGAAAAAGTCGCAGGGAGCCAAATCCGGCGAATACGGTGGTTGCTGAAGCACATTTGTTGAGTTTTTGGCGAGAAAGTCAGTCACAATCGTAGCTCGGTGAGAAGGCGCGTTATCGTCATGCAAAATCCATGAGTTGTTCGCCCACAAATTTGGCTGCTTCTTACGGATACGCTCACGCAAACGTTTCATAACGCCTAGGTAATACTCCTTGTTTACCGTCTGACCCTCTGGAACGAATTCGTAGTGCACCACGCCACGGATATCGAAGAAAACAATGAGCATCACTTTCATTTTCGAGCGGCTTTGGCGTGGTTTTTTCGGTTTCGGCTCATTTTTTGCCACCCATTCCGATGATTGCTGGCTTGTTTGCATATCGTACTCGTAGACCCAGGTCTCATCACCAGTTATAATGCGTTCCATGAATGTAGAATCGGAATTACAGCGATCCAGCATGTCTGAAGCAACCTGTTCGCGATGACGTTTTTGAAGAAAATTCAGGTCTTTCGGTACGAGTCGTGCGGCCACCTTTCTCATGCCCAAAATATCAATCAAAATCGTACGTGCGGACTCGTGGGATATCTTAAGATCATGTGCTATCTCTCTCAAGCTGGTACGACGGTTTTCCAGCACCCTTTCCTTAATTTTATTGACGTTATCTTCGATCGAAGCCGTCGATGGGCGACCACTTCACGACCGTCCTTGAAGGCTCTGATATGCACGAGTTTTCGATAGAGCATTATCACCAAAGGCCTTTTGCAACATTTTCAATGCATCGGTACACGAAAATTAATTTGCAACACAAAACTTTAAACAAATTCTTTGCTCAACGTAATCACCCATAGTAAAAATCGGCACGCACTCTGACATCAACTGACTTAATCAGCTGTTGCAAACACACTAGTTGACAGATCCCGCTCAAGCTTGGCATAATAATTAAGGACAGTGGTACCAACGTAGGAAAAAAAATTTTTACCTGCCTCATTGCCCCGCCAGATTTAAATCGATAATTCCCGGTACTTTCTTGACAGAATGTATTTGAGACCCCTTTTCAAATTCGTATAATATTTCCTGTAATATTATTAGATAAATGTCTGCTTTGTTGCACATATTTCGAATTGTTCATTTTATTTATTTTTCAGTTGGTATTCTTGGACTCTAAATAGCTTGGTCAATGGGGTGTATGCGTTTGGATTCCTTTTCATGCTACCTCAGCTCTTCATCAATTATAGATTGAAATCTGTGGCTGCCCTCCCATGGAGGGCCTTTACTTACCGTGCATTTAACACTTTCATCGATGATATATTTGCTTTCATCATTACGATGCCTACAGCTCACAGATTAGCCTGTTTCAGGGATGATATAGTATTCCTTGTTTATTTATACCAAAGATGGTAAGTTTTGATATCTTTTATATAACTTTAATGCTCACCAGACAATATTTCAGGTTGTATCCAGTTGACAAAAGTAGAAAAGATGACATGGCCCTTGGGGAACATGAAGAGAATGATTCCGACAAAAAAAAACAATAGTGGAATATAAAGTCAGATTTCCAAAATTTATTCCTTAAAAATCGTTCAATCTTATTATTTATTTCTTATTTATTAAAAGGGCATTTTTCTAATTTTACAAAAATAGACTGATATCAGAACGCAAAGGCAATACATATCTTTCCTCAGTAGATAGAGATGGTTCATTTATATTAATGTTTCTTGTTTTACTGTTGCAGAGCTTTAGTTACAGTGTTATTTACAAAACTATTTAATTGTTGGATCCTTATCTGAGAAATAACTGTGAAATAGAAATTTTTCTCATACACTAGTTTTATTTTAAGATAACTTTAATATTTTCATTTTATCTTATTTTTTATCCTTTTTTTTTTGTTGATTGCCTTTGTAATCGAATGAAAAAAACATTAGAACTCCCCTGCAAACTTTGCGAATTAGATTTGGAACATTTTCAGCCTCTAAATATCCAACTCATTTGGATATATTTAAAACGATAACTTATCAAATATGTTACAACCTTCAAATGATATGACGAGTTTATTGTGAACAAGAAGATAATATAGTGTGATAAAGGAAATTACGTTGAAGTAACCTGATATATGAAGTGTTTTAGGATTCATAAATACAACTAAAAAAGGAATAAAACAATCTAACGATACTTTTTTAAATTATGCTCGTATATACTCATATTCAGACAATAAAAGTTCTCTGAAGATGAATTCACACTTTCAAATTGTACTAACAATAAATGTTTTTGTAATAAAATAGTTATTTGCAGGAAATTATGACACGGTAAGTAGGTACGCCCATCCACAAAAATTAGGGTCATCCCGTAATTTATTTTATTAATTTTGTTGTAATGAAACAAAAAGTAAAAAATTGTTTTGTTAGTTACAAATTTGGAATTATTTTTATCTTAACTGAAATTAAATAAAAATGTTTCAAAAGATAACATTTAGCTTCTTCAATATCTAAAAAAACAAGTTTGAAAATTTGTAAGAAAAGCAACACAAATGAAAACTTAATAACTGAAGATCAACAGATTGAGAGTAAAAAGCTATACTTACTGAAAAACTCTTATTGCAGAAAAACGTTCTGTGTAGCAAAGATCTCATGTTAGGCCTCAAACTACAATTGACAAAATGTTATATACAGCGTGTGCTTTATTTTGCACCAGCACCATAAATGCTGAATGCAAATGCGACGAGATGACTCAACTCTTTCAGATTGTAGACCTATAGAAACATTTTGAGAATTCCGTGGGTAGATCGAATTACAAACATAGAAGTACTAAAAAGAATCGGTAATGAAAAAGAAGTTAAAGTTACAATTAAAGAGAGAAAATTGTATCTGGTACACAATGCGTAGTGAGAAGTACATCTTACAACTAATAATGCAGGCAAAACAAGCGTAGGAAGCCGAGGAATCTCATGGCTGAAAAATTTGAGAAAATGGTTTGAATGCAGTTCAAAGCAACTCTTTAGAGTAACTGCCTCAACTCTGGATAGTGATATGTGCTTCTGTTAGAAAAATTGGATAATTTTTAGATCTATACCCTTTAATTACACTGCAGATAATTTTGTCCGATATCAATCCCAATAATAAAAAATAGGAAAAATCTGATTTTTGAGACTATCAGGTTTTATAAAGAAATTACCAACTCCCATGTCACCCCACTTGATACTGATGATCATCAGTATCAAGTGGAAATAGTAATTTGTACTCATTAAAATATATTCTTGTATCAGTATGTGAACGGGGGGTAGCTGTCGATGCGATGTTCCCAAGCAGAATCATGAAGAGAGAATCCATGGAATAAATGTGATTTACCAGAAACTGTCCAAGTGGGAAGGTTTCATATTTCTTTTGTATCATTATGAAGTTTTGAACCTTCATTTCGATACCATTATTTTCAAAATCTAAAAATTCACCATTTTCGTCAATATAAAAATGGAGCATCCCTTTATCTGGATATTCATCTGTATGTTGTATTCCAGAAAAGTTTACTTGACCGAGGGATAGTAGTGATTCTTTATTTGAAGGATTTTCTTCCGTAAAAAGAATATATGATTTGCCATCTACGAAGGTTTAAATTAGGTATCAGTTTGTAATGTTACATTCTCTTCATCAACAGCCATTCAAATATCGACTGAATTTTTAAAAAACTAGATGGTAGCAACATTAAGTCAAAGAAAAAAATGTTTGGAATTCTTAAATTTTCATGAATCCAAAGTTATAGACCAAGGAGACTGTATTATTCAGTATTCTGTGCTATAGATTTACAATCTATTACATTATATATTTACAATCTATCTAATCAGTTAGAATGTCATGTCATCTTTACATTGAAAAGATTATTTCAAAATGATTCGTTAATTTTGATATTAATGAGAGGTTATAAATTAAATTGTTTATTTTCAACTGTTTAGAAACGTTTGCTGAAAAATAAATATATATATATATATATATATATATATCTCAATTAATCTTTAAATAAAAAATGAGTGTTATATAACGAATAAATATGCCAAAAATATTTTTTAAATTGAAATGTCATTTAGGGAAAACAAAAACCATTTGTTGCATATTGGTGAATGCGCCGGTCAAATTGTCAAACATTTACACGTGGAAGATTAATTTATTTCCAAGAATTTTTGTAGTTTGGACCAACGAATTGAAGATTGAAGGCTTGAAATCGTTTCATTCCTTTACAGCGCTAAATATTCAAATGTAATTTTTGCTTAGAAACTGCATGAGCTGCTACCTTTTTTAATTAACAAATTGTATATTTCGCATGCGTTAGTGCATTCGCCAAATAGTAACAAGCGAAATGAAGCCACTGGAATTGGATGTTTTTCAACTGTTGATCCGAAAAATCATTTGAAAGCGCTTAAAAGATTTTCAAAGACTTTTGTATCCACTTACAGGATCTTAAAGCGGAAAAAATTATTTTTGATTTTGGATGGTGGCGCCTCTTATCGAGAAAATTAGAAACACTGACTTTTGACAAATAAAAGTCAAAACCGTGGTGGAAGCGCAACAAGTTGTTTAAGTTTTTCAGTAACCCTTATTTCAGTTCTAAAAATAAACTTTAATGCTATATTGAAAGTTTGTGCTGTGAAAGAGTGCTGTATTGCCAATGTGCCTAACAAATGGAAGGTTTCATGTTAGATCCGATGAATATATCAAAGATTATCCTTTGGTTTATGTGTCAAAATATTAACCTAACCCAAGCCAAATAGGTTGGGATAGGATGGGAAAGAAAAAGACGACAGAGAGTGCCTTAAAAAAATCCTCAAAAATAATTCTTAACAATAATAACAGCGAATTTGCTGTACATAGACTTTTCAAGAATTTACGTGAAAGTAAAAGTGATAATTCAGTAGTTGATCAAGTACCTCAGTGTGTTTTCTTAGGTGCCTTATATTTGAAACCTGTGCCTGAGATATTTCAAGTGACTTTGCAGCCAATATCTTCAATACAACAACCTAATAACAACATTATTTTATACCATAATAACGACCGTAGAGATATTAACAACAGAGGAAAAAAAAATAATTCTAGGAAAGTTAAAAATAATATAGAGGTGTGTCAAAAATCAGCAACAAAGTGCCTACAGCCCACTACAATCAATAACAACTTTATTAGAAACTTAAGTGACAAAAAATTTGAAAACAAAATCTTGAAACTTTTTGACGAAGTAAAACAGTCTATCCAAGAAGAAATCGTTGATATAACTAAAGTGAAGGAAAAATTGAACAAAGAAACTAAAGGTAAGAAGAATTCTGAAAACAACATTGAAGTAGTAGAAACTTTCAGAAAGAGCAAAATTGATTTCTGTGAAAAATCAAATATTAACTATAGCAAGATTGAAATCTCGGAAAATAATTTTCCTGACACTAAATCAATTTCTGATTTGAACATAACGATGTCATCCAAGAAAATTAAAGACTATAAAAATTTTACCGACAAAGGCCCTCATATAATGAAACAGTCTAATAAATTGAACCCAACTAATCAACACAATTCAACAGAGAAAGATATTGCTGTAGAAAACGTTATTAGACGGTTGAGACAAAAAAAAAGTATAGAAGTTAAGAAAGTGAATGATATGGATTCAAAACTGAAACGAATCACTCCAATACTTGATAAGAAATCTAAGCCTGAAAGTTTTAATCAGTCTAAGTCTATTGTCATAAATCTTGATTCTTACCAAACCAGTAATGCTTCAAAGCAGAAAATTTATTCTGAGGAAAATGAAGCTGTAGCAAAACCAGCTGGCTTCTTGGAACTCGAAGATGATGAGATCGAGGATTATTTAGAAATTGATCAAAATGTGGTAGAAGATCTAGAAGCGTTAATTCCTGAAGAAGAAATTGTCTCCATCAGTAATTCCCTCATTCAGCCAACGGAACACATAAATTCCCTGGAAGAAACAAGTCCAACCTTAGAAAGCAAACCTGAAAATACTGAAATTTTAGTTGAACCTTCATCGAAACAAATTTTAATTTGTGATTCTGATAAGAATAAAGATGTGATACCTGAGAGTGCGCCTCAAGAAACTGAGTTAGAAATGAAGAACGAGGAAAAAATTGAAAATAAGGTTGAATTACAAGATGACGAAGATTTAGTTATAATTTCGCCTGAAAGTGAATTCGGCACCAATAGTGAAGATTCCCAAAAAAGTATTATGATCAATAATAATCAGTCTCCTTCCGTAATAACTCAGTTTAAAACCGATGCTGAAAACGTAGGAACTTCTAAAAGAAAATCGGACGGAGATATTTCTGAACCCAAGAAAAAGAAAATTTCTCCTAAAGTTAATAAAGTTCAATGTAAAAAGAAGGATTCGCGAAAAAGTAATAAGTTGAAATTAGATTCAGACGCTTCGAAAAATCTCAGAAAAATAACCGATTTCTTCGTGCCTGATTGCAAAACGATTAGTTCTGAGGAACAGAAGCCGCAAATTGATGAAGCCGTCCCCGCGAAAAGTTCTAATAGCGAAAATACAACAGTCCGGATTGAAACCTCTGAAGCAACCAGTTCAGAGGAAACTGAAATACCGTTCAAAATTAGAACGCTCCGTAGTAGGTCCAAATTACCACATAAAACACTTATCGAGCCTAAAAGCAAGGAATTGCAATCGAAACATGAAACTAGAACCGTTCAAAATAATAATAAAGAACAAATTCTAAATTTGGAACATTTATCGCCATCCCCAGATGTCCAAATGAAAATCAAAGATACTAACAATAAAAAATCAAAAGTAACTGAAAATAATGAGTCCCAGGATATATGTACAGAACGATTGTGCAATGAATTTCCTGCATTGGAAGTAGCAGGATCTTCAGTACAAAATACTGATGATACTCAAGTAAAAAATGAAATATTTGAAGATGAATCAAGTGCCGCCGAACCGGCACAAAATACAGAAGGCGAAAAGAAATTGAAACTTAAACTTTCAAAGAATACAGTAAAAGAAACTGATGGTCACAAGCGACAGCAAAGCACGAGAAATAAAAGAGGCATTGACAATGTAAATAAAGAGAAAAATAGTACTCAAGAAAATGAAAATAAAGTAATAGAAATTGTGGACTTGAATCCAAATGGGAAAGATAAAATTTCCGAAACAGATCAGACAAAAGAAACATCTTCTGCAAAAACAAATTGTGAAGCAGAAATCAAATATGAAAGAAGAGATAGTAATGAAAATCACGTATTCACAGGGAGTTCAAATGGAAAGGAACAAACAATTGAGACAGAAATCAGGAAAAGTACAACTAAAAATGAAAAAATGATTTCGGTAGAAAGTACAGAAGTTTCATCTCAAAATGAGCAAACTGCTGTAATAAAAACTACAGAAAGCTCCTCTGAAATAGAGCACATTACTGTAGAAACTACAAAAGATTCGTCTGTAAAACAGCAAAACACTACAGTAACAACTAAAGAAAAAGAAAAAGTTGCTACAATAAATACTGAAGAATCTGTGAATGAGCAAACTACTGCGTTCAAAATTACACAAGCTCAAAAGAAAAGAAAAAGTACTATTGTTAGGAGAAAGACAACAAAAAATCAAGGTGAACCAAATATCCAAACTAATGATTCCCAAAAAACGAAAGAAGGAACAAGAAACGGAAGAACTCTGAGCAGTCGGAAAATTAAAGGAATCCAAAATAAAAAAGGAAAAAGTAAGCAACAAAAAAGGAAAGACCTGGCGAAAACTTCAAAAAGTCCTGACAACAACCAAGCAAATGGTGTAGAAAAAAACCACGAAACTAAATTAGAAATATACGACTTTGACGATAAATCAAATGACGAAGTGGAAGTGTTGAAAAAATCAACGAAAAAAAGAAAATACCCAACCTTGAGAGAAGACGAAGTAGACATTTCTCCTAAAAAAGTGTCCAATTTTTATGACCGGGGTGTAGGAAAAGATCAAAATCCGCAAACACCACCCAAGAAACAAATCGAACCCGTAAATGTGAATAATAATACACCAAATTCTCCTGGAAGTATCGCGACTAATACACCTCTAGCAGAACTTAAATCTCCAAAGGATTCAAGATCGGAAGACAATGCGAATCATCAGAACGAAAATATGAGTGTGGATTCGAACAACACTTCAACTTCGAAATCAAGTCCCGAAAGCCAGAAAGAAACGGAGGAAAACGGACAAGATTGGAAGCCGTTATATGGCCCGTACAAGAGGATCGACAGGTGTAACGTGTGCCTCGTGGCGTTCAAGAGTTACAAGAAATTACGAGCTCATAAAAAGATCCACGAAGTGGAGAATCCGTACAAGTGCCAAGAGTGCGATGATTGTTTCGAGGATGTAGAGAAGCTTGCGGCTCATCTTCGGATACATAAAGGTAAGTGTTTTTTATTTTTTTATAGGAGTTCCCTTGGTCATTATGGTCCATTAATCGACAAGAGGTTTCATATTGAATTTCGCGCCAGTTTCGAAGTTTCAGAATAAAACTGACAGCAACAACTTATTGAAACACTGAAAATGAACTATAAAAAGTATGAAAATTTCAAAAACATGGTTCGTAACGTTCGCACTGCTTGTTTATATAATTCTTTTGTGAATTTTCTATATATGTTTTGTTAATACCCTACATACCTGTATATGAACTTACTACTTATGACATTCATAACATAAATAGAGGTTAATTCTAGATAGAAGGTATATAAAATTATTTAAATATTTTAATATTAGCCTGCTACATATTTTATTCCAAAAAATTATATTTAATGATTATAACTTCTTAAAATAATGTCATATAAGTACCACTTATATCAATTGACATATAAAATAAACATTCATTATAAGACATCCGAATGGTATAACAAAATCCAATAAATAAAAATTGTTAACCAAAATCCTATAAATTAAATATTTTGAAT
Source organism: Megalocaria dilatata (assembly GCA_034642435.1). NCBI lineage: Eukaryota > Metazoa > Arthropoda > Insecta > Coleoptera > Coccinellidae > Megalocaria > Megalocaria dilatata. Next base: position 50,640,952 of record CM067854.1, read on the forward strand.
AGACAAAATTTTGTTTCTGCTGATCAATCTTATGAAAACAAATATCTTTCAAAAATTTCCAACATAATCTTAAGAATTTCATCATAAAACTATCTTACTTAGACTATTCAATATTATTGGATATCTAAGGTACTTTATATAAAAACTCAAGATATGTAAAACATTACTGAAAAACAAGTTTTAAGAAGGACTTTGCTTCGTCAGTATTCAAATAATTCATATTCAATAAATATAACATCAATCAACAACAAATTTTCAGAAGTTATAATCATTAAATATAATTTTTTGGAATTAAATATGTAGAAGGCTAATATTAAATTATTTAAATAATTATGACATTCATATAAAATATATTAATTGAACTAGAAGTAGAATATTATGTACTCATTTCTTAAAATTCTACGCCAATAAAACAATGAATTGTTAAAATAAGTTATTGGCAATTACTACATTTTGCTATCAAAATCGAGAAGTTTTTGTGTAAATTTGATTACGAAACAGCAGTAACAATAATGTAAACTTTTTAATTTGGGTAGTTGAACATAGTAATTTTCAAGAGTTTGATTTCATTATGATCAATTACCAAATATTAGACTGAAAGAATAATCTTTATAAAATATTTCGATGAAATATCATAACGAGTTTAAGAATGGTAAATAGGAAGTTGTTCGAACCGGGATAGTACAAGATAACACGGGACCAACCTTGGTTGACCATCCAAGAACTATCTTGCTTGTTCTTTGAATCCAGGCAGTGTAACTTACATCAATGTAACACAATTATGAACTAAAATCAACTCTAATAGCTGTCGTCGATTGTCGAAGCATGTTTCAAATCTTATTGGCTTCTCACCGGAAAAAGAAAGTCAACAAAAATGTTTCACTTTTCTTACCTTTGTCTCTTCGTAAGGCTAATATAGGTGCGTGGCTGAGTTATATTCATTGGTCATTACAGCTCACTCATGATTGAAGGCAATAAACTTCGAAACTTGTTCAAGTCTTCTGGTTATGTTCCAGCGATTAACAAAACCTAATTGGGCTTGTTTGAGCTTTGAACTATTATAAAGATGTTAGTTGTACTCTCTCGATTCGAAGAATTTTCTGTTACCATACCTCATACTCCTTATTAATTACAAATCTGCGAAGTGTACAATATGAATTCAACCAGTGTATTTAGGTATTGACGTACTGGATTCTGCCATTTATGATGGTTTTAGATTTTGTCATTTTTGTATTTTCAATAACCAGCAAACATGAATATTTCGAAGCTTGTTGTGCCATGCTCTAATGCCCAATGAATATAAGGCAGCCACGCTTCCTTTTTTGAAAAAAAGGAGATACAAACGATCTTAGTAATTATTGTCTGATAAGTTCAAGAATCTTACGTGTGTTCTAAATGTCAGAATGGATTTGTGAGAACAAAAAGCACAGAAACAACTGTCTTTGGAGAGTCTCTATTAAGGTCGACTGTGTTACTTTTATTTCAGCTGATGAAGTATTCATAACTTCAACAGCTTACATCACGTTACTCTGGGTTGACCAGGTACCGGTCTCCGGGCAACGCTGCCGGTTTCCAGGAAAAAGGGCCACTATGCGCCTTACTGAAGCCCATGGAATATTCAAACGTTGCGCAATCTAGTGGCTCGACAAACCTTCTTGATCTAGGGCTACTATTTTTGCCCGATCAAACTAAGAAATTGGATATCCCGGCATTTTCCACGGAATATTCTCAATATTACAACTATCGTTATTCGCTGTAAACTGATTAACTTCGAATACACCTGTATTCTCCCGAACAAGAAACATTTTTTGCTGGTTTATTGTTTTCATTTAATTGATAAGATAGTGAAGATTCCACACACAAAAAATTGTCATGTTACATTCAACAAGTTGAGAGTTGATAGGGGGAGTGGCGGCAAGACTTTTAACTGTGTGTAATTTACAAATTGGCGAATGCGACGGTTGTACGTTTCTCAATTTATTTATTTATTTATTGGACCCAGGGATACAGACTGACAGAAGTCCACTATAGTATCCACATCGGGTTTGTGTTCTGTGTAGACCTTGTTACTGTATCCTTACGCCACTTTAGGAACAGACCTGTTGTTTGTTTACCCAACAGAGAATGGTTGGACGGTCCCCCGAAAACAAAATATTTGCTTCCTGGTCCGCGGTTCGAACTCTCAACCTCACTATAACGAGTCCGTTGTCTAAGCCACAAGTGTAACGCCGCTGCTATATATTGGAGTACAAATAAGTTTCCGCCGTTTTATTGTAGTTGTGTTATTTATTTGTGAAAATCAGAATAACCTTATTTAAATATTATTACAATATATCTTATTATGAACAAAACCTAAAACAAAAATTGGGAAAAAGCACTAACGTGAAGCCAGGAGCTTTTGCGTGCTTGTTTATATTAGCCACGATCTACACGAATTTTTGCATTAGCCTTCCTGCCATTATTTTACATCTATAAGATTGTTCGGAAAGTAATTTCGTTTTTTCCCGACAGGGGATTTAATTGCGACTTCACACTTAAGCCGCATAATCATTATATGTTTTCAGAGCTGATTTAGCAAGGCTTGTGTGTGAAAAAGTTCAATTGATTCTACGCAGTAGTTTTTGATTGGTGTCCCTTTATATATGGAGAGCATTTTCGTCATATTGTACTTTTTTAATATAGAAAAAGGTAAAAATGCTGTTCAAGCCAGAAAGAAATTAAGCGATGTGTATGGAGAAGATGTGTTGACAGTACGCCAGTGCCAGAACTAGTTTGCAAAATTCTAAGCACAATTTTGATGTGGTTAGAAGTGCTGGTCAACCAGGCCATGTTGCATCGATCGGAAAAGATGATAATCGGAAGGAGCAATGTCTAGGCTGTACTACGGGTGGTGTAGAACTTTCAATTCGAGCGATTCTAAGTACGTTTTAACGGACGCCACAACATGTGTAACTGAGAGTGTGTATTGCGTTACCGAATGATATCAATCGTTTTTTTTTGTCTGAAATTGATGCCATGGATATGGGCATCGTTCAGCAGGATGGTACAACATGTCACACTTCTTGTGAAACAGTTGCTCTATTGGCCGCTGAGATCGTGCGATTTAATACCATTATATTTTTTCTTTGGGGCTACATCAGATAAGATATACACCAATGCTCGATTCAAGCGCTGAAAGAGCTGTTATTCGCGAAATAGAGTCACTATTAAATGAAATGAAGAAAGAAATCATTTCGTTTTCTTTCACTTTTAATTATTGAACGGTGATTCGAGTTTCGTAGTGTTTACATTTTAATACTGGATAAACAAATTGTATTTCAACGGTTATATTATTCACTGAAGGCTTCGGCTTGTGCAAAAACTTTGAGAAGTGCCAAAGGTCCGTCTGCTCGCTGTAGTTTTATCTCCAGAACGTTCTTGAATATTTATTGCAGGATGTCTAGTTTTTTCCTTTCGCTTCCAGATGTAATACAAGAATGTGTAACCGTTGAAATACAATTTGTTTATTTAAATAAATAGGAGACAGTATTTTATTTCCACAAAAATGTAATTTGTACTACAACAATTGTTTCATCACGATGTGGCTTCATCAGGTATCTACATTCTACTGGCTGATGGTGTTCAGTGTAACCGAAATACGTGACAAAATAATGGAAGAACAAGTCATGAAAACTCAAGGTGTTTATTGGAGTTTGCTGCTAAAATATACCATTAGGGAAAGATATTCAGTAACGGAGACTGGTCAGAGTATGTTTGTTCGTTCAAAAGGATTTTACAGGCATTGTACACCTATTGATTTCAAGAAATTCTAAAAGTGTTAATCTAGAACTTTTGCTTTCAACGTGGATAATTTCATAGTTATTGTTGAAATTATGCCTGAATTCCTTAAGATGATTAGCATATGTCGAATGTAGGGAATCCGATATATGACTCCTTTGGTGTTCTTGGATTCTTTTCTTGAATGATCTACCAGTCTGACCGATGTATACTAAAGGGAAATCGTTGGAAGTCAACTTGTAAACTCCAGATTTATTTTCTTTATTTGTTCGATCCTTATTGTTTTTTATGTAGGTACTAAGGTTATTAATTGATTTAATTTGTTTATTCCATTTTAAAAGGTAGGAGGGTGGTTCAAATATGATCGAGACAAACTCTGTAGATTGTATGTTTCGAAGGTCGTGGCTTGAGTATGTGATAGCTGGGTTTCTTACGAACAGTGTGGCATTTGTTTTCGTCGGAGCACGTGTTTCACGCGTGTGCTACCACTGTCAAGTGCCGACTGTCGTTGCGCAACGTATTATCATTCGTTTTTTAGTGGAAGAAGACGTTAAAAACACGGATATCTTTGTGCGTTTGCAAAAGCAGTTCGGTAGTGAGTAGGGCTGCCATGTTTAAATGGTCCAAAACATTCAAGGATGGCCGCGAAACCGTCGAGAATGAGCCGCATGATCGTCGACCGTGAACCAGCGTCACACCAGACAACATTCGCCGCGTAGAACATTTCATTCTGGAGGACCGTAGGATGAATGTTCGAGACATTTCGGCTGAAGTCGGCATCATAATTGGTAGTGTAGAGTCTATCATCCACGAACACCTTCAATATCGCAATATAACGGCGCGATGGGTTCCCAAACTGTTGAACTTTGAGCAAAAATTAACGTGGTTGGAAGTTTGTCGCCGATTATTAACGCGATACGAGAACGGGGGGGGGGGGGGACGGTTTTTTAACGTGAATCTTCACTACAGACGAAACATGGGTACACTATTATACTCCCGAAACAAAGTTGTCAAGTAAAGAAGGTGGAAGGGGCGCCAGTCAAAGTGAAGACAACCTGGTCCGCGGGTAAGGTAATGTGTACTATATTCTGGGACCGGCAGGGCGTGCTGTACGTAAATTTCCTGGGCACTCATACCGCGCGTCTCACGCTCGATACAATATCGGAATTGGGGTGGAAGGTACTGGAACCTCCCCCCTACAGTCCGGATTTATCGCCTTGCGACTATCACGTGTTTGCACCACTGAAAGAGGCCCTCGGAGGTCAAAAGTTCAACACCGACGACGAGGTGGAGGGGTTCGTGCGCACATGGCTGTCCGAGTTGCCCAAGAAATTTTTCGATACCAGCATCAAAAAACTTCCGGAAAGGTGGACAAAATGTGTAAATAGTGAGGGGAATTACCTAGAAAAAATGTGATTTTTAAAAAATTTCTCGATACTAAATAAACGTGTTAGAGTATTTGTCTCGATCATATTTGAACCACCCTCGTAGTGAACACTAGGAGACTCAAGTCACCATATATTTAGTAATAAAAAATAAGAGAAAACGAAGTCATTTCTTATTTAATTCCAATTTAGAGTTTGTATTTTGGATTGATATAAAAATATCTTTACCTTTCTCTCCACTTAAAATGACACCTCTTGTTGGAATACCTTTATAAAGGTCTACCCTCGTAGGTTGTCACACAAACAGAAAGAAATATTAATCATTCATCTCTGAACCTCGTGTTAACATGGTAACGGAGCCTGCGCGATTGATGTTCGCGGAAAAGAGAAAAAAATCAGTTTTTCCTCATCTTGGATTCTGCTTGTTGTAAGTGCACCATGCAAAAAGTCGAGTCCAATCCATTTTTCGCCTATCTGGTGACAGGTAAATTCTTGTTGCTTATTTTCATCAATTTGTGTCTAACTTGAAGTTTCCCAAGAAAAAATCGATAGGGATGGAAGCGTTTGGATTCTCAATTTTCCAACGATATTTTCTTGGAATCGTTTTTTCGACAGCAGGAAAAATAATTAAAAATTTGCAATCATTGAATTATTTGCTGCAATCAATATACAAGAAGTTCAGATATTTAAGGATGTGATAATACTCGTTAAAATAAGAATAAAATTCTATGATACCCATTGTCAAAACACACTAATTTTTATATACAGGGTGACAGTTTGGATTTTTTGTTGCAACTTTTCAGATTAAAATTATATTCAGAACATTCTCAAGATTCCAACAAAATTATTAATTTCTCTTTATTCATTTTTGATTTCTCAGTTCAAAATATTGGAATCAGAAATATGTATAAAAACTTTTTCCATTTAATGACATGATAATAATACAGGTGTTCCACGAGGAACTTAACATTCGCCTACTATATACAGGATGACCCAGGGGTGCGTAAATGGTTCATAACTTCGTTTCTATTCAAGCCATCGACTTGATTCTTTTTTCCAAACGATAGTTGATACAATCCGCACATCCTGAAAATATTTTCATCCACATACAGGATTTCTGAAAATGAAATACATACATTTTTTAAACTGTAATCCCCTATTTTTCATACATCCTTGGATTTGCCACTTAATTGTCGATAAAACGCACCCAGGTTTCATTGACTTATCTGCATTAGTTTTTGACCTATGTCAATTTATGTTTCGAAATAGCGTTGTGCGTAGACTCACAGAAAAAGTTATAACTTCGGAACCGTTCAACATAATTCGATCATCTTTTTTCCAGTCGATTCCTTAAGCTTCTGTGCATCTTTTGAAATAGGCATAAATTTGATGTCGGTGTTCTACCGCCTACTACATTGTTTTTTAAATAACAAATTGAATTAACTCGATTTTTTCAAATGCTACACTCTGTATTTTATACACCATTGCATGTCATTTCGTAAGAGCTTTTCGTCGATATAAGGTCTGGGGGGTCTACTTCGTGATTTCGTGTAATAAATTCCAAAATAATAAATGTGGATTGTTTTAGTAGAATCTAGTAGAACGTTGTCGTAAAATCGGAAACATCTATATAAAATAATTGAAAAATTTTTTTTCGAAATTGTAATAGCAGTGTTTGAAGAATAGTGGTAATAGAAACAGAAGAATATCAATTATAGTAACAAGAACATGAAGCGGTGAATAACAGAAAACCATGTGAAAAAAATTTTAAGAAAAGTCTTCTTATAAATGCTCAGACAGGTCAGATATCAGATTTCCTTCTGATTAGTGAAAGTGTGATTTTGAGGATCACCCATCATAATTGAGAAATGGAAAACGTGACCAAAAAGCCTTGAAGTGGACGCCCAAGATGCAACACATGTTCAAGATTGGTGACCTGTTTGAGCATTTATAAGAAGGCTTTCCTCAACATTTTTTTCAGATGGTTTTCTGTTATTCACCGCTTCATTTTCTTGTTACTATAATTGTCTGCTCCTTGATATTCTCCTGTTTCTATTATCATTATTCTTCACAAACTGCTATTACAATTTCGAAAACATTTTTTTCAATTATTTTGTATAGATGTTTCCGATTTTAGGACAACGTTCTACTAGATACTAAAACAATTCTCATTTCTTATTTTGGAATTTATTTCACGAATTTCACGAAGTAGACCCCACAAACCTTATATAGACGAAAAGCTCTTACGAAATGTCATGCAATAGTGTAATAAAATACAGAGTGTTGCATTTGAAAAAATCGAGTAAATTCAATTTGTTATTTGTCATTCAAAAAACAATGTAATAGGCGATAGAACACAGACATCAAATTTATGCCTATTTTGACATAGGTCAAAAACTAATGCAGATGAGTCAATGAAACCTGGGTGCGTTTTATCGACAATTAAGTGACAAATCCAAAGATGTATGAAAAATAGGGGTCACCGTTTAAAAAAACCGAAATTATGTATGTATTTCATTTTCAGACATCCTGTATGTGGATGAAAATATTTTTAGGATGTGCGGATTGTACCAACTATCGTTTGAAAAAAACAATCAAGTCCACATAAAAGTATGCCATGTTGACATTTCAACTTGTGATGTTTTCTAAGAGAATTTATTCATTGTATGTCCTGTAGAATTAAAATAAACCAATTTTGAGTGAATTCTGATCGCAAAGACAATTCTTATAGAGAAGATTAAATTACCAGCAGTACGTAAAAATGATTTCTACATCGTATTTTCTAATCAAAATCACTATCAAGTTTCGTCAAAAAAAGCTATCACTCATGAATGATTCACGTGGCGCCACCTATAACAAAAACTAAAGTAATAAAAAAATTATATTCCTCGTTTGTATAAGAATTGATAACAATTAAGAAATAAACAGTGACATTAGCAAAACATGAGAAAAAAATTCAACTTTAACTGCATCTTTTTCCACAGCAATAGATCTTTTGTCTGTAATCAGATGCTCTTTCAGTCTTGTTTCAAAGTTCCTGTTGTTTTCTATTAAAAAAGAGGTTGAAAATGATATGTGAGGGTGTGAAAGCTGTTTTTATGTTAGTTCTACAACTTTTTTTCCATTTCCAAACTAAATGGACGCTCTCTTGTATGAATTTTTTCAATATATTCTATATAAATCGCTAGGAAATATTGCTTTTTTGGACGAAAAATTAGTGAGCAGTAATGTTGAAGCGTCTACACTTTAACTTCCATTTTCTGTAGATGGTGACACTTGACATAATATTCTGTGGTTGCACTATCGCGTCACAGTCGAAAATGTTGATTGACAAGAAGTAGATTATGACAGCCGAATGAAACTTTCTGAAATGATATGAGTTAAAAACTCATAATCTTCAAACAGTATGAGTGAAATGTATTTTAGTAAAAACAATATAGTTATGTATTAACTCAAGAGAATTACGCATTAAAATGGCGGCTAAATTGTTTAAAATTCCAAATGCCCTGGCCTACAAGGGAGATTCCAAAAATTGGAAGAAGTTTAAACAACAATTCGATATTTATATGAAAGCTTCAGGACTTGTGAAAAATGATAGTGAAAATAAAGTAAACATATTTTTGAATATAGCTGGAGAAGAAGCTTTAGATATATTTGACAACCTAAATTTAACCTCTGAGGAAAGAAAGGATTATGATGTAGTAATTCAAGCTTTCGATAACCACTGCATGTCGAAAGAGAATGAAATTTATAAAAGATTCAAATTCTTCACCAGGGTCCAGCAGCCTTCTGAATTCTTTAGTGACTTTTATGATGATTTACTAGTTATGGCAAGTTTCTGCAATTTTGGAAATCAAAAAGATCGTCTTGTTAGAGACAGAATCATAGCGGGAATAAAAAGTCCAGAACTACAAGAGAAGTTTCTTACATCTCCTGATTTAACACTCGAAGAAGTAGTGAATATTTGCATGGACCAGGAATTAGGCATAGATCAAGAGCTTATCAGCTCAGAAAACAATAGAGAACTTTTAGGAGAACATAATACGGAAGAGGAAAGTAATAATAATTACGAAGAATTAACTAATGTGTCTATGAATGCGCTGGATGAAATTCATATTCCAAATGAAATCTTGTTTAATGATATGATAATGGAAGAAGGTAAGTTCTTAAAATCTTTTATCGAGTAATGTTCAACATATTACTTTAGTGAATTAAAATTATCGAATAAATTGGCGAAGTGTAATGACCTTTCTTTAATTTCTATTATGTGATAGGTTATGAAGATGACGACTTAGATAAATTACACTTGGAAATTGAGGTACATGATGTTAAACCTATTGCATTTAACAATAAAATGAAATGTTATTCTAGAAGAAGAAACTTACCAGTTTCAAATGAAGTATGTGATCAAACATCATCTACGCCACAAAAATTAGTGGAAAAACCTATTGGTGGTAGAACGAGTAAATATTACAAATGATACATCTCTTGTGCCTTCTTATTGAATATTTAAATTTTCAGCAAGGTCTTCACAAAAACATATGAAAAACAATGATATCCAAATAAAGATTGCGGAAGTTAAGAAGAAACTCTGTAGTGCGATAATGAAGGAAGCAAAGGAAAAACAGATTGGAGTAAAAAGAAAAAGTACTCGATCGAAATTAAGGATCGAATTAAAGAAAGAGTTTATTGATGAGTCTGAAGAAAGTATTCTAGTAGATTACGAAATACCTGTTGAGGATCAAGAAGAGTACTCTCAAATTCAAGAAGAGTATTCTCAAGTACAAGAAGAGTATTCTCGAATACAAGAAGAATATTCTCAAATAGACGATGAAGCATCTTCATTGCCTCTTAATGATGTGATAGAAATAGGAAACAGCCCAAATATGTCGGATATCGAACATATCGAAAATGAATCTGAAGCTGAAAACCCTGAAAGAATAATAGATACAGCTTCTTTAGGAATGATGAACGAAATGGCCGAAGCTGAATATTTACTGGAACAGGATACTAATGTGTCCCCAGAAGCAAAAACAAGACCTAGGAGAGGAAAAAATGAAAAATCAACCACAAAAAAGTCTGATATAATAAAGGTCAAAAGAGATAACTTGCCTCCTCTCATTTTAAAATCTGTAAAAAAGAAAACGTTATTATTAGGTGAGTTGATTTATCATACACATGTTCAAAATCTAGGAACATTGTATATACTCGGAATTAAGCACTGTGAATTGCAGAGTTGAGTGCTTTATACTCTGACAAGTATAAACTTAGGGTCATCCCTTAATTTGCGTTTATTTTAGAAATCTTTCGTGTTTTTTTTTTTTTGGGGATTTTTCGCTTGTAATCTAACTGCAATAGTTTTGTCATAATTTCTATTGGAAAAATAAGAAAAAAATTCAAATGTGAACCATTGGACCAATTTTACTCATAAATGAACTTAACCTACTCTGATGTTTTAAATCTCTTTTTGTTCGAAAATTAGAGTGTTTGTGGACAGAAAAAATTTCTTTAATTAAAACAAATTGTAGAAATTACTATGTTTTACTACCAATAAAAATATATATTACACATTTTCTTGTGACTCGAGTGTCGGGAAATGAATGAAGACCTAACAGTGGTACAGTGGTATTTAAACAAAAGTGATAAATATTTTGAATATTTCAACAGATCCTCGGTAATACCTAATAGTCGTACAGAGGTTTACAATCGGAACATGATAAAAAACCGGGTTAAAAAAGAGGGGCCTTCTAACAGATTATGGAATGTCGGCAATCGACAAAGAAGGTTATTAAACAGATGGTACCCATTTAAATATCTCAAATAATTTTTGGGGTTACATAGCTCCATTCAACCACCAAATGAATTCTGGTGTTCCTGGATCCTACTCTCAAAAGATCTACCCGTTTGGCCAATGTATACATATGGACATGTACCACAATTTAACCTATATACTCCTGATCTCTTGTTCTTATTGACGATATCTTTATTATTTTTTATTAATTTACCTAAAGAATTTATTGTTTTATATGAGATATTGACATTTCGTTTTTTCTTTAAATATCTAGCTATTTGTGCAGAAGTTTATTTGCTTACCATACATAGGACAAAAATCTGCACAAATAGCTAGATATTTAAAGAAAAAACGAAATGTCAATATCTCATATAAAACAATAAATTCTTTAGGTAAATTAATAAAAAATAATAAAGATATCGTCAATAAGAACAAGAGATCAGGAGTATATAGGTTAAATTGTGGTACATGTCCATATGTATACATTGGCCAAACGGGTAGATCTTTTGAGAGTAGGATCCAGGAACACCAGAATTCATTCGTTAAGAATAAATCAAACTCCACTTATGCTAGGCATCTACAAGAATCCGGACATGATTTTGACCATAACTTTGAAGTTCTCCATTTCGAGAACAAATGCAATAGATTGGACCTTTTAGAAGCAATGGAAATAAACCGGCATCATAAACTGAATATTTTGTTGAACGACCAAACAGATGTGAACCGTTCTCTGTTGTTGAACCTTTTTTGATAAATTCCTTGTAAACTTCATTTTATCATCACATATTTTTAGGGAAACTTGTATTTAAGGAGAAAGATTTTGTAAAGTAGTTAGTAACCATACTCACCTGACGAAGTCAATATGTAATTGACGAAACAATTGTCGTTGAAAAATAAAAATAAGCGGAAATAAAGTGTTTTACTTCAAATCATTTACGATGAATTTCCGTCAAGTAGAGACCGAAACAATCAAGAAAGTAATTGGATCATTATTCGAAATAATGTTATCGCCAAATCTTTCTTTCAATAAATCAATTGTTACGGTAGCAGCATGAGGTGTAGCACCATCTATCGGAAATAGTGCTATGTTCGAAAATACTTTCACAAGAGTAAGTCAAGTATGCGTTTCTGCATGAACTGAATGAACCCATTTTAAAATAAATCTATATGTTTTGCTGTGCAGGGCGAATATAAGTACGTTGCAGATTTGTTAATGTTGTATTAATATTACAGAGAAGTTTCGAGAAATCGACTTGACCAAATCGGGCTACTTTTTGTTTGAAATGTTTATACGGATGTTTGTTGAAATATCCCGACATATGGAAATATGTATTACAATAGCTTATACTCTTAATTAGATATATACGGTACAGATCAGCCTAACAGGTATATTAAAAAAAAAATTTTTTCTCAAAACCGGAATCACGGAATGACTGTCTGACTTGGGCACGAGGTTGGATATCTGAATTCGAAACATGGGATAAAATCGAATATATTTGAGCTTATTATCATTATCACTGCTTGACAGAATCCGACTTGAAGATGATTAAAATTTTCTGCCTTCGTCACGTTACAAGCAATCGGAAATAATGCTCTGTTCGAAAATAATATAACATTAGCTCCAGCATCGTTTTCAAAGAAATATGGACCAATGATGCCTCCAGCATGTAAAACACACCAGACAGTGCATTTTTCAGGATGCTATGGAACCTGCAGAACTTCTTTAGGATTGTTTTCACTCCATATACGGCAATTTTGCTTGTTTACATAGCCGTTCAACCAGAAATGAGCTTCATCACTAAACACAATTTTACGATAAAAAAGTGGATCAACTTCAAGCTGTTCTAGGGCCCAATCAGCAAACAAACGACGCTTATTATTATCAACTGGCTTTAGTTCTTGAACCATTTGGATCTTATATGGGTGCAGACCAAGATCTTTATGCAAAATTTTCCATGTGATGGACGCACAAAGTCCAACTTGTTGTGAACCTAGAGGAATAGATAAATCTGGATCATCATTAACAGTATGACTTACAGCAGCGATATTATCTTCTGTACGTACAGTTCCTTGTCTTGATGTTGTTGTTGCATCGAGTAGAGAAAATGTCCGAAATCTATCGATAGTTCGACAAATAAGCTGCTTTATGGACGATTATGTAAACCATAAATTTCAAGAAGTGCTCTATAAGTTTGGCGAAAAAACACCGATTTTGAAAATAAATTTCAACAATTTGTAAACTTTGTTGCGGCGTAAGTCTAAGGCCTAAAACGTAGCCTGAAACTTTCAAGTCTCTTATCTTACTTTTTCGAACAGACTGGACTGGACAGGATTAATCAATTTTTGACCTCGGATTCTTCATTAGTAAGTCCAACCTAGCTGTCAGCTGAAAAGTCGAAAATTGCAGACATTTGGGCAAAAAGATAGCACGCGACTCTCTAGAACAAGCGCGTAAATATTAAATTAAATATTGAACTATTCCAGCCATTATATTTGGTGGTTGATCATAATTGAAAAAAGTTTTTAGAAGTTACTGTTATACTACAGAAAAAAATTTTAATTTTTTATTTTTTGTTCATAATATGCAGTAATTTCTAAAAATTTGTTTAAATTGAATTCAGAATTTTTTCTTTGGAAACCTCTACAAAATATATATACTAAAACATTGAAGTTCTATTGTATTATATATGATTAATAAAATGTGTTTTCTTTCAGTTGAATAATTTTGAAATAAAATATTATTTGAAAGCATTGTTTTAATGTAGAATATTGAACAAAAATCCATATTTAAATGAATCTCTAGAATCACACCCACAGCTTTAATCTCCCCAAAACCTGCATTCCTTTAATGGTATTCATATTTACGATGGAAAAAATCATTTATTTTAAATATATGTTCATTTTCATGATGATGCGTTTCCTTTTAGGTTTTTCGCAATTCGATTTGTAACTTGTAAAAAAAAGTTATGAATTGAAACAAATTGAGGTCTGTAACTTTAGATATTGATTGCGTCAAAAATGATGATTTTTCTTCTATACGCAATTTTGTTCTACCATGAATAAAATTAAACGAAAAACATTTTTCTCTTCAGGTAAAATGCCCTATCCCTGCAAAAAGTGCGATGCGACATTCTGGACTTCTTTTCAATTGGAGAGGCATCAGCTTGTGCATGTACTGAAGAAGGTTCCTCCGCCATCTAAACCCCCTTCCAAGGTCTTCAAGTGCGAAGAATGTGGAAAAATTTTCAAAAAAATTTGCGATTTGGAGCGACACACTCGAGTTCACACAGGGGAAAAACCATCCGTTTGTAACATATGCAACAAAAGATTTCAACAGGTATTTAATAGATATGTTCACCTTTTCATTTTTGGAAAATCTATTATGAACCTTATATGAAATATCAGATATATTACATACTCAATATTGAGAAATTCTTAATACACTGAAACAGGAAATTTCGATTAGTTTTCAAATGTTGCTTGATAGTTTAGAGAAAGTATGCATCTCTCCTCCAGTTTGGGTTGTTTGGCGGGAATAATTTCAACTAAGTCAAAAATATCTTTAAATATTTGTTCTTGTAAATCTTCATTGAAACAAAAATTGCTTGAAATTTAATTCATTTTAATTGAAAAATATTATTTCCACAATTTATTAGTTTAACCACAATTGTTGTGCCAACACTGGTTTTCTCAAGTTTGATGATAATAATAATAATAAAATAATAAAAAGAGATTTTTCGCTTGATAGAAGGATTATTACAAAATTTGAATATCAAAACAGATTTAATCTGTCTCCTATAATTTTAATTTAAAAAAATTTTTTATTCAAAAACTTTTAGAATTAAATTAATGTCATAAGCACAGCTTATATTTAATTGAAATATAAAATCAAAACTCATTATATAATATCAAATGGAATGAATAACCCAACAAATATAAATTGTCAAATTATTTAAATATTTTAAAATTAGCCTTCTACATATTTAATTTCAAATTTTAATTTATTTTCAGAAGTTACAATCATTAAATATAATTTTTTTTAAATTAAATAAGTAGAAGGCTAATATTAAAATATTAAAATAATTTTATATACCTTCTATCAAGAATTAACCTCTATTTATGTTAATAAATTGTCAATTAAAATTAATAAATAAATAATATTTAAATAAGGTTATTCTGATTTTCACGAACTTTTATTGTTGTAAAATAGAAAGGCTTTTTACTTCATAGAAGAAATATAACAAAATTTGAATATCAAAACAAATTAAAATATGTTTGTCTTCTACAATTTTAATTTCAAAAAAATTTTTTTTTTTTTTAATTAAAATTGTTGAAGACAAACATATTTTAATTTGTTTTGATATTCAAATTTTTTTATTGTTATGTTTACAACAATCATTTCGCTATCACAGTACCATCATCAGGCAAGATTTGATTTATTGTGTATAATAGAATCCGTATAGGTTGGTTTGTGAAATATTGAAAAATCATGTGAATTATTTATTCGAGTAACAGTTAAATCAAGAAAATTAATAGAATTATTATGTTCGGTTTCCATAGTGAATTTAATTGAAGGATGTATTTCATTGATGAATAAAAAGAATTTTTTTTTATAATAATTATAATTCTTTTTATTCATCAATGAAATACATTGATGAATAGAAAGAATTATAATTATTATAAAAATAAATTTTTTTTTATTCATCAATGAAATACATCCTTCAATTAAATATCATCATATCATCAATGAAATACATTGATGAATAAAAAGAATTATAATTATTATAAAAAAAAAATTCTTTCTATTCATCAATGAAATACATCCTTCAATTAAATTCACTGTGGAAACCGAACATTAGATCATTCTATTAATTTTCTTGATTTAACTGTTACTCAAATAAATAATTCACATGATTTTTCAATATTTCACAAACCAACCTATACGGATTCTATTATACACAATAAATCAAATCATCCTTTAAATCAAAAATTATCAGCATTTAATTGTATGATCCATAGATTAGTTAATATTCCCATGAATCGAGAAAATTATATTTTAGAACTTAACATAATTAAACAAATTAATAATGACTATGATCGTAGGTTGATAGACAAATTGTTGATGAATAAAAATAATAAAACAGCTTGAAATATGGTGTTTCCTAATATAAAAGAAAATTTTAAATACATTTCCTTAAATTACACTAAGATATTTCTGAGAAAATGGCTACATACCTCAAAAATAAATATAATTTAAGAACTTCATTTAAAACCAATTCAAACTTGAGTAAATTTATTAAAAATAATAAAGACTGTACACATAAAGATGATAAATCGGGGGTTTATAAGTTAACCTGCGGTGATTGCCCTAAAGTTTACATAGGACAGACTGGAAGAACTTTCCGACATAGAATTTCTGAACATTTGAAGAGTTTCCTCAATAATAAAAGTAATTCTACATATTCCAACCATTTGTTAGAAACAGGACATACTTTCAACCATAATTTTGAAATTCTACATATAGAAAGTAAAACTTATGCCTTAAATCTGTTAGAATCCCTAGAGATAAATAAACATAATAAAATTGGAATATTACTTAACGAACAAATAGATTTAAATAACTCACCTCTGTTAATTATATTCAGATAAGCTGGAATTTGCAGAGACCCTTTTTTGGGTTTTAGTGATCAATAAAAATTTATTGTACTTACTGTAATATAAATAGCAACGGATTTCAGAAACAAGCTTAGTTATTCATAATGTAATCTTGCCTGATGATGCTACTGTGATAGCGAAACGATTGTTGTAAACATAACAATAAAAGTTTGTGAAAATTAGAATAACCTTATTTAAATATTATTTAATATGGATTTTCACCAAGTAAGGACTGATTCAATTCAATAATAAATAAATATTTGAAGGAGACAAAATTTTGATTCTGACCTTACAATTATGAAAACTAAATCCTTCTCAAAAATACAAAATCATAATTTTAAGAACTTCTCAAAAAAATAATTTATTTGAAATATTTAATATATTTATTTAAATAAGTTACTTAAAAAATCTCTCAAGACATGTATCACATCCTCAAAAAACGATTGGAATTCAGATTAGTTTTTCAGCGGTTCTACTTCACATTTAAAAAATAAAATCAAACTTATTTAAATATTAAATATTTCAAATAAATAATTTTTTTGAGAAGTTCTTAAAATTATGTTTTGTATTTTCGAAAAGGATTTAGTTTTCATGATTGTAAGGTCATAAACAAAATTTTGTCTCCTTCAAATATTTATTTATTAATTTTAATTAACAATTTATATTTGTTGGGTTATTTATTCCATTTGATATTATATAAAGAGTTTTGATTTTATATGTCTATTGAATATAAGCTGTGCTTATATGACATTAATTTAATTTAGATTAAAATTAAACAGATTAAATCTGTTTAATTTCAAATATTCAAATTTTTTAATAATAATCTTTATTTCAAATCACTATATATTACAAAATACAAAGAGAAATGAAATAGTGTCAACAGGTATAAGATTTCAGTTTTCTCTGCCGTAATCAAAATAATGGCCCGGCTATGCTTCCCTGTGGTATTTCCAATTTCAACTGTAGTTGATCAGAAATTGTGGTAACTCCATCAATGTCCATTTCGAGCGACTGTGCTCTGTCTCTAAATTAGGACCTAATCAAATCAAGTGCATTTCGAGTCCAAAATAAATTTATAATCAATTTTTTCATTTGTTTCAATAAATACACAACAGAATATTATCTATAGAAGTTGTGATCACCATTAGTTTGAAAGATGCACAGAGTAATAATGATCTACATGCAGCAACAATATTAGTTTGAATGACTGCAAGCATTTTCAGTGCAATTTCTTAATATTGCTACAGTAAACCACTTCTTCACGATACAGCAAAGTTTTAAAAAGACCCCAAAAAAAATTTTCTGCATACTACAGTTGCTAGCATTTTGCTTACATTCTTCATTGACAAAGGTCAAAATTCGAATTCTTCACCTTTACACTAAATTGTCAATTGTGACATACTACTCTGTCAAGAAAGTACCGGGAATTTTCAATTAAAACAACATTTTTACATTTAATCGTTAAAATTTATTGGGTCGCCTTCAAAATAGGCTCCATTTGCTCCAATACATCTATGCCAACGGCACTTCCAATTATCGAAACATTTTTTATAGGCGCTTTCCGGGATGGACTTTAGCTCTCGCGCCGAATTTTGTTTTATGGCTTCAATCGACTCAAAACGGGTGCCACGAAGGAGCAATTTTAGTTTTGGGAAGAGGAAAAAGTCGCAGGGTGCCAAATCCGGCGAATACGGTGGTTGCTGAAGCACGTTTGTTGAGTTTTTGGCGAGAAAGTCAGTCACAATCGTAGCTCGGTGAGAAGGCGCGTTATCGTCATGCAAAATCCATGAGTTGTTCGCCCACAAATTTGGCCGCTTCTTACGGATACGCTCACGCAAACGTTTCATAACGCCTAGGTAATACTCCTTGTTTACCGTCTGACCCTCTGGAACGAATTCGTAGTGCACCACGCCACGGATATCGAAGAAAACAATGAGCATCACCTTCATTTTCGAGCGGCTTTGGCGTGGTTTTTTCGGTTTCGGCTCATTTTTTGCCACCCATTCCGATGATTGCTGGCTTGTTTGCACATCGTACTCGTAGACCCAGGTCTCATCACCAGTTATAATGCGTTCCATGAATGTAGAATCGGAATTACAGCGATCCAGCATGTCTGAAGCAACCTGTTCGCGATGACGTTTTTGAAGAAAATTCAGGTCTTTCGGTACGAGTCGTGCGGCCACCTTTCTCATGCCCAAAATATCAATCAAAATCGTACGTGCGGACTCGTGGGATATCTTAAGATCAAGTGCTATCTCTCTCAAGCTGGTACGACGGTTTTCCAGCACCCTTTCCTTAATTTTATCGACGTTATCTTCGATCGAAGCCGTCGATGGGCGACCACTTCACGACCGTCCTTGAAGGCTCTGTACCACTGATATGCACAAGTTTTCGATAGAGCATTATCACCAAAGGCCTTTTGCAACATTTTCAATGCATCGGCACATGAAAATTCATTTGCAACACAAAACTTTAAACAAATTCTTTGCTCAACGTAATCACCCATAGTAAAAATCGGCACGCACTCTGACATCGACTGACTTAATCAGCTGTTGCAAACACACTAGTTGACAGATCCCGCTCAAGCTTGGCATAGTAATTAAGGACAGTGGTACCAACCTAGGAAAAAAAAATTTTACCTGCCTCATTGCCCCGCCAGATTTAAATCGATAATTCCCGGTATTTTTTTGACAGAATGTATGACATTGAAGTGTTTGATAAACAGAACTGCATTTGAAATTTCACGATTTCGAATGCATCTTAATATTTTGAACAACTTTGTTCCATTGAATATTTTATATGAACTATTTTCGGTGAAATGGTTTATTTTGATGAGTTCGAAATACTCAATAGTTCTTACTATGCAATAAGTTGAGTAAAAAGTTTGTTGACTAGAGTCCTTTGGGTCTGTTTATTAAAGTTAAATTTCCAGTAATTTAACATTAACATTACATATTATTCTGCTTTACCAATTGGAGAAGAAATTTCAGTGTAGTTCAAGAGATAAAAATTTTCTCTCTCATTTTTTTTTTCATCAAATTGTTACTTGTTTTACCTGAGGCCAACCATAAACTCCACAATTTTCATGACATTTGTCTTTTACAGCCATATAACCTCAACAAACACTTGTACACCCATACCCAGGAGAAAAATTTCGAATGTGTCATTTGCCAAAAGAAATTTGGCAGAAATGATGTTCTCAACAGGCATGTACTGACTCATTCGATTGTGAAACCCTTCCGGTGTTCAGTTTGCGCAAGAACATTTATCAGAAATAGCCAACTTAAACTACATCTTCGAAAACATCATAACTTAGATGAGGACCCAGGAAATTCAATTATAGATGATCCAGTTGCTAGCACATCGGCGAACAAATGAATGTGTTTATGTTTTTAACTTAACAAGTGAACGAAGGTGCTGTGTATATATTAAATGAAAGTGAAGTATTTTGTTTGAAGGATATTCTGAGGATTTGTAATTTTGACAGTTTTTTCTTTTCGTACTACTCTACAAGATGCATTGAAGGATAATTTTTATTCTATATTTGCCTAAAAGGACTATCAAATTTCATTTTTTAATATAATTTAGTGACTTTCTCTCATATATTTCATACATAAAAATAGACAAAAGATAATGGATTTTATGATTACTTCGAATCATTTATTGGTGGTTTATATTGAATTTTTTATTTGATTTATACTATTTACATTATATAAGAACTAAAACTTTTATGAGAATCCATTCATGATGCCAAAATATGAAAAATTTGTAGGAGATTGGCAACATATTTTACTTGTAAAAAAATGTATATAATTGTTAATTTTTATATGAATAAAAATGATAAAAATTTAGATATCATTTTTTTCGGAGTATGACGTCGAGATACAAATAATATTTTTTATTTTCCTTAGTTCACAGTGAAATTGTTCACACAATTCAATTGCAACATTCTTCCGTTTGTAGAAATTATACATTTATGCCAAGATCATCATATAGGTCGGAAATGGAAACAGTTTTATTGTAAAGCAAGATTTAAATAGTTCATCGTATTTGTAAAACAAATTTTAAGAGGTTATTCTATGAGTTATTCAAACAATTCAGTTTATATATGTATATGTTTATTGACTACTTTTTTGCTTATGAGCAATAAATCTTTATTTCTATTCCCCAAAAATTATCTGCTGTTTGGATCTGGTTTTGAAATTAAAATATATTTATAAAAGATAATCATAAATCATGCTATACAAAAGTTATGGAATTGAATTAAATATTGAAATTAGAAATTTCTATGAAATTAAAAATTTTGACCTATAATTGAAAATCTTTAAATTTTATAGAATTTAATTCCAAAATCTTAACTGAAAATATGGTTTATAACAATTATTCAAAACATTTTTAAACTGTTAACTCCTACTGAATCTTCAAGATTTATGATAATTAAGGAATTGATCTTTTTTGTACTATATTTAGAATTTTTGGAAAACTTCACAATATATACAGAAAATATTCATGAAAAATAAATTAATATTACAGCTGATACCAATAATACTGTTGATTTCAGCATATCATATATATAATAGATAAAAAAAGTAATTTCATAGAATTTAATTCTGAAACCCTCACAAAAATTTATAATATTAATAATAATAATATCATGTTTAAGAAACACCATTTCTATTAGAATTTCCTATATGTGTAAGAAACAGAATTTCCAAGACAATATTAATATTAATAATTTTGTAAGTTTCTGTAAAATTAATTCTTTTAAATTTATTATAATAGAAATGATAAAAGAAATATTATTGGCACATTGTATTAATTAATATTTTATGAATATTTTAATTATTTCCAGAAATTTCTGAATATATAATAGAAAATGGATTATAAATTTTTCTGATTGTTTTCACAGAACTGATAAGTTTTTGAGAAAAGAAATCTGAAATCTATTGAATTTAATTTCCATATTAAATTGATTCTCCTCACAGCAGAAATTGAGTAAATTTCACAAATAAAAAATATATTACTTTATTTTCATATGTACAACTTTCCATTATTTATGGTAATTGATTTTCGGAAATAAATCTATAGAATAGCGCCCTAAAATTTGCAACGAAACACCCTGTACATTGTGATTAAAAGGAGATTTTTTTTCAGATAAACCGCGGCAAAATAACCATTTTTGTATTGCTTATCCATCAGTACAGCTGAATTAACAAAAAGTTCAATCTTGTATTGAAAAAATTCAACAAAATACCTTATTGTATATTTCCTTATCAATTTATTGTAATTCTCTGTTATAAACTGCAAATTAAAAGAAGATTAATTTTTATTGATTGTTGAGTTTCCCAGAAAAGAAGTTTCAGATCAAAAATGGGTGCTGAAGCTTTAAGTGCCTTCTACTAAATTCGTGCCTTAAAAAAGCTTTTTCACTTGGGAGAACTTTTGACTTTGGAATATTTTATATGAAGTTGATTTCAATTGTTCATTGATGTAACATCATTATCAGTGTAAAATAAATCATACATTAATATTTGTGTTTAATTTCATTCCTTAATTCAAGTTAATTTGATACAATACCTCTTTCAATTTTTATCATTGCCTAACAGGCACGTAGCCAGGATTTTCTTTTGGGGGGCTCACAATAAAAAAACTCTAGCGTCTTCATCCAGTGATCTCATAAAAGGAAAAAAGTGATAGTATTCAATTAATTTCACAAAATAGCTATTTAATATATGGAAGGGGGCCGGGCCCCCCTCCTGACAATGCAAATGTAGTCAAATATTTTGTAACAAGGTAAACTAAATTCAATGCAATTTTCTTTTGTTTTTTGTTCAATATTTTGTCTATTATAATTCGACTATAGCCGTAATTGGATGCAATTTGACAAATAATATTTGTATACGTGGGTTCAGGAAAAAAATTATCTTTTCTCGAAATTTTAAAATCAAGGAAATTTATACTACAATTCTTTTCTTTCTGAAAAGTGAATGGATTTTATTAATGAAATCATTAAAATTGCAGAGCTGTCTATCTGCTCCCTTAATGATATATATCATCTACATATCTGAACCAATAAAGAAAATATTAATATATAATTAATATATATTAATCCATATAATATAAGGGTTTAAGTGAATTTTTCTTCCATAAAAATTTTTGCCAAAATCGGAAAATTTTTTTTTAGATAATTTAGAAAGAAAAATTCACTAAAATCCCTTGAGCAAATGTTTTCTTTATTGGTTTAGATATTTAGATATCATATGTTGCTCAAAGAGAGTAGATAGCCAGCTCTGCAATTGATGCATTAAAAGGGATGAAGTTGTGTTTCAATAAATACTTGAATATTTCATTAATTAAATAATTGTAAGTCTTAAAAATTAATGATGACCATGTTAAAACTTCAGATGGAGTCAGTGCTTCCATAAATTTTTCATGAGTGTTTAAATTTTTTTCAGATGTTAATTACAATCAAATTACATAACAATTTACGTTGGACCATTAGAAATGCAGGTGAAATGGGAAGATGAATTTTTGGAAAGAGAAAGGTAAAGTCATATCAAAACTTTATTTTTTTATATTCGAGTATTTTGGCAGGAAAAACATTGGTCGATAATCAAAACATGGAATAATTTAGACATTATTTCAATGTAAGTTTATTTCATTCGAAAGAAAATCACATAGGAGGAATTTCCAAATTTCAATCATCACTGAGGTAACATTCGCAAAAAAAAGTAACTATGAATGTCTTCATACTATTTTATATAAAAAATTAACCTAACTTTCATTAAAATAACATATTAACATAAATTAATGATTTGAATACCTCTGTTTATTCTAAAATCGTGAATCAAAATCCACTGATTAACAAAAAAAAAAATACTATGTACAGTTGTAGCATTTGAAACACTTCAGTCAATTTTAACTGTTGAATAAATCTTTCTTACAAATATACTGGCGCCAGTGTATCCAACGGTTCCACACATTATTCCAAGAGCACCACTGAAAAGTGCCATATATCCAAAGTAGAATGCTGTTTGGAACAACCCATACATCCTGTCAAATAAAAATTTTAGTGTTATAAATTACGCTGACTTTCATAATATATTAGACGTTTCTGGTGAACCAAGCAACTATAAATTTAACGTATAGTTCGGTTAGAGGTAAGGCTCAATGAAAATCCATCACTAACACAAGAGAAACTCGCAAAAACACTTGAAGTCACTCAACCAGCTATTTGCAATCTCATATTTAGGAGAACATTCACAAATTTTTTTTATAAACATTATTTTCGAAGCAATAAGTGCACAATAAAATTAATAATATTAAAAGCATATCATTTACTCACTTGGTTTTGAAGAAGAAATAGTATATGGCATAAAGATAGACGTATCCGGATGTGAAACCAGCTGCCAAGAAGGATGTCCACTGCCAACGATAATCCTCAGCATTCAGTAAAATATACGTGCAAACAATGGTCACACAAACTGTTACAATCATCAAGATCAAAAACACGAGTAACATGAATCCATAGACATAGTAGATCTTATATGCCCAGAAAGAGGTGAAAATAAAATACCTGCGGAACATCAAAATTTGTGAAACAAAATGGATAAAAAAATTGTATTTTGAAATGAAATTCTAGAGGTCAAAACATGGAAAAAGATTCATATCAACCTGTTAATTTATACCAGTGGCGGAGATAATTGGAGCGAATTTGGACGAATCAAATTGTTTCGTAATAGAGAAAAATACCACTATCTACGAGTGGTACAGGAAATTGGGGAAGCCTTCATAAAACGTGTCTTGATTCCTGAGATCTGAATTTTTAATCAAATTATAAGATTTTTCAAAAATTTGGCTTATTCAAAAATCTCCGCATACTGAATTTAATTTGTATCTGCCAAATTTTAACAAAATAATCACAAAAAATACAGATTTTTGGGGGTCACGATGAAGAAAATTCTAACTGCCCAGGAATGCATTTTATGATGTAGGTTGACAGTTATTTTGACTTCTAGAATCATGTCCTGAAATATATTTATGTTAGATCTGGACACCGTGTATTTTCATATAACTCAATAATTTCATATATTTCTCTTTGATAGTTTTGGAAAGAAGCACCTAGACTTGAATTTCTACACACATATATATATATATATATATATGTATATATATATATATATATATATTAAAAATATGATTATTTAAATATTTTAATATTAGCCTTCTACATATTTAATTTCAAAAAATTATATTTAATGATTATAACCTCTGAAAATAAATTAAAATAATGTCATATAAGTACCACTTATATCAAATGACATATAAATTAAACATTCATTATAAGACATCCAAATGGTATAACAAAATCCGATAAATAAAAATTGTTAACCAAAATCCTATAAATTAAATATTTTGAATAGACAAAATTTTGTTTCTGCTGATCCATCTTATGAAAACAAATATCTTTCAAAAATGTCTAACATAATCTTAAGAATTTCATCATAAAACTATCTTACTTAGAATATTCAATATTATTGGATATCTAACTAAGTTACTTTATGTAAAATCTCAAGAATGTAAAAACATTACTGAAAAACAAGTTTTAAGAGAGACGACTTTGCTTCGTCAGTATTCAAATAATTCATATTCAATCAACAACAAATATTTACTCACCCTCCAACCATTTAGAAAGCTTGTGGTAAACTGAAAAATCTTTAAATGTAGTGCAACGGTTAACTATAGTTAAATATTTCTGTGGTTTACCCTTGATCTAAAAGATTGAAAGACAATTTAACGGCCTCTGTTATAGCACAAGTATTATCTGTATAAAGAATGTTAAGGAAACCAAATAATTATATATTATGAATAACATAAATAAATATGATTAAAAAAAAATGTTTTGCTCTTTAATTTCACAAATCCATTACTGGAATTCCACAATAAATATATAGAAACAAAGATCATTAAAAGAACTTTCTATAAATATCCTGTGTTTCCCTGAATATAAAAAAGTTTTTACCATATTATAATTAACTGGACATGTTTTGTGTGTATCTAAGGAAATATATTGTAGAAAATAAATTAACATAAATAAATAGAAGAAATTACATCACTCAATTTTGTTAGATCTAATGTCCAAAACAGTTATGCATAATAAAATAGAAAAAGGCTTTTTACTTGATAGAAGAAATATAACAAAATTTGAATATCAAAATGGATTTGATCTGTTAATCTTCTACAATTTTAATTTCGAAAAAAAATTTTATTCAGAAAACTTTTAGAATTAAATTAATGTCCACAATAAGCTTCAAAAAACAATTAGAATTGTTGTTTTTTGAAGATATAGTGCATGTTTTGAGAGATTTTTTAATTGACTTATTTAAATATATTAAATATTTCAAATAAATTATATTTTTTGAGAAATCCTTAAGTTGTGTTTTATGTTTTTGAAAAGGAATTGGTTTCATTATGGTAAAATCAGAAATTTTGTCTCCTTCAAATATCTATTTATTAATTTTAATTGCCTTTTTTATATTGGTTGGTTTAATTATTCCATTTGAGATTGTATATTGAGTTTTGATTATATACGTCTATTAAATATAAGCGGTGCTTATTGTAGACATTAATTTAATTCTAAAAGTTTTTTGAATAAATTTTTTTTTTAAATTAAAATTGTAGAAGACTAACAGATTAAATCTGTTTTGATATTCAAATTTAGTTATGCATAATGATATGAGATGTCTTCATTTATGACAAATTTGCGCAAAATTGTGATTCAAAATACTATTGAAGTTCCGTTAAAGTTATTAAAATCTTATAAATACGCATTGATAACAGTAACGAAATTATTTTTACTCACATTTCAATAAAAATACTGGCAAAGGGTAATATGCCACCCAAGAGAATAATAACTCCGGGCTCCATGAACCACTTTTTTTCGGGTATAGGTCGTGGAACCGCATTTATTCTACATGGATAATCTGGTTGACCGGCTAAATTTCTCCCCAAAACTGTACCTACTAAAGTCAGGGGAAGAATGACAAACAGGCAGATGCAAGTAACGGCAACCTGAAATGAAATGGATATTTATAAACTATTTAGGAAAGTATAATATAATAAGATACCTAAAATTACAATTAATCTAGATTCTCTTAATGCCAATTATCTTAAATTTCGTTCATCAAAAATAAACTGATAAAAATGAATATTTCGAAAATATCTTAAAATAAACTAACACATGCATACAGGAAGTCCTGAAAATTTATAATGGTAAATTTTTAATACATATAAGACAATGCCCAGTGGAACCAAGCGAAGATTAACCATTAGGATTGAAAAATCGCATGTCCAAAGAGGCAGTCATCATAAAACAAGATCAACACATCTACAGCTACCCTAAGTATATATATCATACGGACAAATATGGCGTCCTCTTCCGGACCGAAAGCAAAATGTGAAAATAGCCCTTCCTCATCTTCACTTACAGATATATGAGGGTGGATTAAACATAAACCGGACCATGGTGAGAAAAAATACATACATATTACAAAAAAATTTTATATACCGAATTTTTCTACGTAGTCTCTGTTTCTATTAATAGATTTTTTCCAATGAATAGGAATCTTAGTTTTGAAGAGACCACGAGGTCGTCGAGTATTATATTTATTTTTTATTGATTGTTATTATGTTGCTGACATGAAAGTGTCAGATTATTGGTTAGAATCTCAAATCGCCTTTTTGAAGATTTGCGACATATTTTTGAAGGAGCTTTTTAAAAAGAGGTAGTTTTGAAGAATTTCTTGAGGTTATGTTCGGCATTTTTTCAGTGGAATCTAGGGCCGATGAAGAGATTATCCGTATTTTAATTGTTTTTTGAAGATATATTGCATGTTTTGAGAGATTTTTGAATGAACTTGAATATTTAACTATATTTAATATTTCAAATAAATTATATTTTTTGAGAAATCCTCAAGTTGTGTTTTATGTTTTTGAAAAGGAATTGATTTCATTATGGTAAGATCAGAAAAAAAATTTTGTCTCGTTCAAATATTTATTTATAAATTTTAATGACTTTTTTTTATATCTGTTGGTTTATTTATTCCATTTGACATTAAATATTGAGTTTTGATTATATACGTCTATTAAATATAAGCGGTGCTTATTGTAGACATTGATTTAATTCTAAAAGTTTCTTGAATAAAAATTTTTTTGAAATTAAAATTGTAGAAGACTAACAGATTAAATCTGTTTTGATATTCAAATTTTGTTATATTTCTTCTATCAATTAAAAAGCCTTTTTCTATTTTATTGGTTTTTCTTAATACTGTTATGAAACAGCGCTGTTTTCACTGAATGTTTGTTTAGTAAGTTCAACCAATATTCTATATTTTCTTTGGGTTCTTTTATTTCTTTTTGATACTGTGTAATAATGTATTAATTCTATATGTCTACTAAAACGGAAACAGTGTTTTTAATTTAAATTTAAAAAGTTTGCAATAAATTTTTATAAATTTAAAATTTGTAGTAAGGTAAAGCAGAATTAATCTGTTTGAAATAAAATAGAAAGGCTTTTTACTTGATAGAAGAAATATAACAAAATTTGAATATCAAAACAAATTGAAATATGTTTATCTTCTACAATTTTAATTTCCAAAAGAATTTTTTATTCAAAAAACTTTTAGAATTAAATTAATGTCTAAAACAAGCACCGCTCACATTTATAAATGTGAGCGGTGCTTGTTTTAGACATTAATTTAATTCTAAAAGTTTTTTGAATAAAAAATTCTTTTGGAAATTAAAATTGTAGAAGATAAACATATTTCAATTTGTTTTGATATTCAAATTTTAATCTGTTTGATATTTAAAATATTGAAAAAGCCTTTCATCAAGTTAGAAAACCCTCCTTTTTTTATTTTATTTAATCCTAATATACATATGGGAATCTTTTTGAAATTTAAAAGAAAAAATTGAGCGGGTTTGCACTGGAGAATTAAGGAACTCAAAGAGTAAAACAGAAAAAGGCTTTTTACTTGATAGAAGAAATATAACAAAATTTGAATATCAAAACAGATTTGATCTGTTGTCTTCTGCAATTTTAATTTCATAAAAAATTTTGTATTCAAAAAACTTTTAGAATTATTTATTATTATTATTACAATAAGCACCGCTTATATTTAATAGACGTATACAATCAAAACTCAATATATAATGTCAAATGGAATAAATAAAACACAGGTTTATAAAAAAAGTCATTAAAATTAATAAATAAATATTTAAAGGAGACAAAATTTTGTTTCTGATCTTACCATTATGAACACTTGCTTTTCAAAGACATGAACACAACTTAAGGACTTCTCATAAAATATAATTTATTTGAAATATTTAATATATTTAAATATTCAAATATGCGCATGTTATTGAATTAACTTATTTGAATATTTAAATTTTCAAAGACATGAACACAACTTAAGGACCTCTCAAAAAATTTAATTTATTTGAAATATTTAATATATTTAAATATTCAAATATGTGCATGTTTTTGAATTAACTCATTTGAATATTTAAATATATTAAATAAATTATATTTTTTGAGAAGTCCTTAAGTTGTGTTCATGTCTTTGAAAAGCAATTGGTGTTCATAATGGTAACAAGGAAACAAAGGAAACAAAATTTTGTCTCCTTTAAATATTTATTTATTAATTTTAATGACTTTTTTGATATCTGTTGATTTATTTATTCCATTTGACATTGTATATTGAGTTTTGATTATATATGTCTATTAAATATAAGCGGTGCCTATTGTAGACATTAATTTAATTCTAAAAGTTTTTTGAATAAAAATTTTTTTTAAAATTAAAATTATAGAGAAGACTAACAGATTAAATCTGTTTTGATATTCGAATTCAAAGAGAAGCAGTTCATGTAAATCTTGAGTTCACTGTGGAGACAAAATTACAACAAAAGTAGTATCTACATTCTTATTCACAAATAAATTCACTGTTTCTCTCTTTAGGTAATTCAGCAAAAATATCCATTTCTTTTAATTATCCACACTGTGATCATTTGATTATTAAAACCTACCTGCTTCAAAGGGTGAACTGCAGAAATGTTTCAATTTCTAAAGTTTATCATTTCGAAAATATAAACGGAATGACTTTGAATCAATTGATTAACCAAGGATCTAGAAACGCACATGTTTTTGGGGTGAAATGCATCTTTTTCTTTCTTACCATCGTTCCAAATGGAATTGCTCTTGATGCATGATAGTAGATAGCAATGAAGTTTATGAAAAATGCCGTCCCACAAACCAGTGCGGGCAACATGAACGCGGACAGTAGCATCTGCTTTATCCAAATTTTCCCACCCATTCTAGCATAAAGGGAGCCTCCAAAATAACCGTTCACTGGTGATGTGATGGCGTAAACAAAAATTGAGGTGGAGAGTAGGGATCCACGTCTGAAAGAAAACATAAGCTTATTCCTTTATATTGCAAAGTGAAACAAATTTGGACATAGATGGCTGGTTGCAATTTTTCAATAATTTCATAGCTGTCTCAGTTTAATGTGAAATTGTGTGCAAGGTTGATGTATTGAACTGTTTAGCAGCATTATCAGTGGAATATAAGTCTCCTCTGATAATTTCAACAAACTCGAGTTTAAGGAATTTTAAACAGTTACTCAATAGACTTCTCTCTACAGGGTAGTTTTAAAGGAGAGTCTTTTTGTTAACAGGTAGTAGAACTCTTCAAAATAAATCATTTCACTAAACAATTGTCTAATAAATAAAATAAATATATTATATACATATAGATTCTCCAGCTAAAAACCTAATCTCAATGCTGAATTGTTTCAGCCCTTACTATTTGGTAGTTGATCATAATTAAAACAAATTGTAGAAATTACTATGTTTTACTACCAAAAAATATACATTCTGTCAAGAAAGTACCGGGAATTATCGATTTAAATCTGGCGGGGCAATGAGGCAGGTAAATTTTTTTTTTCCTAGGTTGGTACCACTGTCCTTAATTACTATGCCAAGCTTGAGCGGGATCTGTCAACTAGTGTGTTTGCAACAGCTGATTAAGTCAGTCGATGTCAGAGTGCGTGCCGATTTTTACTATGGGTGATTACGTTGAGACGATAACGCGCCTTCTCACCGAGCTACGATTGTGACTAACTTTCTCGCCAAAAACTCAACAAAGGTGCTTCAGCAACCACCGTATTCGCCGGATTTGGCTCCCTGCGACTTTTTCCTCTTCCCAAAACTAAAATTGCCCCTTCGTGGCACCCGTTTTGAGTCGATTGAAGCCATAAAACAAAATTCGGCGCGAGAGCTAAAGTCCATCCCGGAAAGCGCCTATAAAAAATGTTTCGATAATTGGAAGTGCCGTTGGCATAGATGTATTGGAGCAAATGGAGCCTATTTTAAAGGCGACCCAATAAATTTTGACGATTAAATGTAAAAATGTTGTTTTAATTGAAAATTCCCTGTACTTTCTTGACAGAGTAGTATATTACACACTCCAGTTTCGGGAAATGAACTATTCCATCATTAGACAACTGAAGACCTAACAGTGGTACACAGGTGATTAAACAAAAGTGATAAATATTTTGAATATTTCAACAGATTCTCGGTAACACCTAATAGTGGTACAGAGGTTTACAATCAGAACGTGATAAAAAACCGGGTTAAAAAGAGGGGCCTTCTAACAGATATCGGAATGTCGGCAATCGACAAAGAAGGTTGTTAAACAGATGGTACCCATTTAAATATCTCAAATAATTTTTGGGGTTACATAGCTCCGTACAGTCATTCATTATTTTTACATTATTTTGTTGTATATCTCAATTATTAGGATTTACAAAGCTCCATACAGTCATTCATTATATTTAACATTATTTTTATTGTGAACGAATTTGAAAATTTCAATAATCAAGTTTCTTTTCTTTTGAATCTACATGTAATATTTTTCTTAAGATTTTTTTTTTAATAAAAATAAGGTAAAAAATAATGAATGACTGTATGGAGCTTTGTAAATCCAAATATTTGAGATATACAACAAAATAATGTAAAAATAATGAATGACTGTACGGAGCTATGTAACCCCAAAAATTATTTGAGATATTTAAATGGGTACCATCTGTTTAACAACCTTCTTTGTCGATTGCCGACATTCCGATATCTGTTAGAAGGCCCCTCTTTTTCAACCCAGTTTTTTATCACGTTCCGATTGTAAACCTCTGTACCACTATTAGGTGTTACCGAGAATCTGTTGAAATATTCAAAACATTTATCACTTTTGTTTAAATATCTCTGTACCACTGTTAGGTCTTCAGTTGTCTGATGATGGGATAGTTCATTTCCCGAAACTTGAGTCACAAGAAAATGTGTAATATATATTTTTTGGTAGTAAAACATAGTAATTTCTACAATTTGTTTTAAGTAATCTCAATGAATTCCCATCCTCCTGACATGTACGGACTAATGAAATTACAAAATCAGGCCATATTTTCTTATGTTCTAATCTAGGAAAAACTCTATTCAACGTAAAAACAGAAACAAAAATAATTTAAAAAATTTGGAAGTCTACAGAATCCTTTGTTATGATTGTAACTCAAAGGGTTTGAAGTATCCTCTTGTTCTACTTTCTGTTGAAAAAGACTAATCTTTCAACCTGTTTATGGAAACATGACAATTTTTAATTTGTTTACGAAAATATTTAAAAAAATTATATGTTGTCTTAAATATTTTCATTTCTATTTCATAGATAAAAGAGCTAAAGCTAAGAATATTCATGAAGGGACTTAACCCCCTTCACCTCCTCTAATAAGCCTCTAATCTTAATATATATAAATCTCGTAATATATATAAATCTCGTGTCACAATGTTTGTCCTCAATGGACTCCTAAACCACTTAACCGATTATAATAAAATTCGCACACCATGTGCAGTTCGATCCAACTTGAGAGATAGGATAGTTTAAATCTCAAATTATAGTCGCAATTTTAATTTATTGCTAATTATTTGTCTGTTATTATTTGACAGTCACAATTATCTGTTAACTCCAAATGATTCTAACAGATGTCGATACCTTTCGACTGGGTTGAGTAAGTAATCAATAGATGGCGTTGCTATGGTAAATCTACATAATATCAAGTGTAAGAACATTTTAATTAATTGTGTTCAAGGTACTTCCCCTTCAAATCTCAATCCAGTGTATACCAACATCAACATTTTCTTCTTTGTTCGTAAATAATTTCATTGTACTAAAGGGTTATAGTAATAGAAAGTCAAATAAGGAGATCACCATATTTTTTTACAAATACCATCCGTGTGAAAAAGCATAGTGGACTCCGTGACTTATGTTCTCTTATTGTTCCTCTTAGATTGTTTACTATAATGTAATATAACAAAAACTTTAGCCACAGCAATGCGTGGCCGGGTCAGCTAGTAATTATTTAAAATGAACATTTATAGTATTATAACTTACTCAGTGTACAATTCCCCCAAAATTGCGAAAATTATAACAGAAAATACAACAAGAGTAAGTTGGTGCCCGGCTCCAATCAACGAAGAAAACAGTACAGCATTTGATGCTGGTCTGAAGACATCTCCATGTACTTGTTTCCAACCATACTCATCGCCCAAGTCTCTCTCCTAAAAATTCAGTTCATCATTCCCTAAACTGCAAAAATAAAATATTTCAATACCATATCATCAATGTCCTCATCTTTGCTGTATCTGGCATAATCCTTTCCCAAAGTTCTCATAAGAATCATCGAAACTAATCCAACTAAAAATATAACCATCATAAAACTGTTAAAGATGCTGAACCAGTGTATCTGAAATCCAGAATATGTCAATATTAATCCCATAATCCACAAGCAAATAATTTTATCACCTACCCGATGTTGAAAGAAATTATGATCTAGATATTTATCAAAGCGATCATTGAAATCTGTTGAAACTGGCTTCCAAATAACTTCATAAGTGAATCTTAATTTTGCATCAGGTGCAAGAAGTACTTTCTCTTCAGAAGTTAAATTCACGTCAATTATTTGTTTGCCATTATAACCAATTTCAAACTTCTTGTGTGTCCATATGTAATAATTATTGTCCTTCATTTCTCCAACAACACCCCAAATAGGAAGATCATCAATGTACATTTGATACCAATAATGGTTTTTAACTGCATATACAAATGCTTTATATTTTTCATAATCCAACTGAACTGCACAATATGGAGTAGCCTTTGGAACAGGATCTAGAGATTATAATCCAGTTAAAATCAATTTGTTGCCCTAAAATTAATGATTGACTCACTCTTAAACTCGATGTCAATGCCACTAAATTCAAGTTCTACACCCTGTAATGCTTCACTAAGGGTTTCATGATAATGACTTATTGATTCTTTGGCTCCAACACAAAATGGTAAAGTGAAATAGGCGTAAGTTTCCTGTCTGTTATGATATGGCCCAACAGTGTTCATCCATAGTACTACCTCTTCATTATCTTTGTACTGAAAATGCAATTGAAAATCTTATTTGTTTAATGGTACTTCCATTACTACTTACAATGTGATTATGTTCATCAGAATATACTCCGGTAGTGCATAACAAGACCACTAGGAACATACACAACCTTAGCTGTTCCATGTTTACATCAAATTAATTGAAAATATTCTAATTGGAACGGGGTTAAGCCATGAATTATTCAAATATCAACCAAATTTGCCATCTTATAGGATTACACACGTACACAAAAACGCGACTGTCAAGGTGACAACTGGCATGTAATAGGAATCATAGAAATATCAAACACAAACAAAAGACGCTATGCATTAGGTATAGTTTACACTTGACTATCCTGACAACTCCTGTGAACTTATCCACGCATTTCCAGCCACGGTTTATAACGCGCGGTGGGTCGAACGTGAGATAGAGGCGAATCGGCAGGCGGCGTTGCCAAACCTTCTTTTATTCGGGAAATTGTGTTATTCACTGATTTTTTGATGTGTTTAGCTACTGAATCGCTGAAGAATAGGATTTATAACTTTCGAATTGTCTCGTACAAAGCTGCATAGCAAAAATTAAAAATTTCTTGAAATAAATCATTTAATTCCCGTGAGTCATTCTCTCACAAGAGTGAAAAATCATACGAAACTAGACACCGCTCTCAGAACATTTTTTCATCGTAATATTCTCATTGAAATGCTGAAATTTAATAAACCTTCAGATAATTCCAGACTAGCGACTGAAATTCGTGATAGCGAAAAAACCGTCCAGTCGAGGATATCTCAAAACTGGAAAAAAATTAATAACTCCGAAACTAGACACCGCTCTCAGAAAATTTTTTCATCCTAATATTCTCATTGAAACGCTGTAATTTAATCAACCTTCGGGTAATTCCAGACTAGCGACCGAAATTCGTGATAGGGAAAAAACCGTCCAGTCGAGGATATCTCAAAACAATTAAATTACAGCATTTCAATGAGAATATTAGGATGAAAAAATTTTCTGAGAGCGGTGTCTAGTTTCGGAGTTATGAATTTTTTTCCAGTATTGAGATATCCTGAGCTGGACGGTTTTTTCGTTGTCACGAGTCGCTAGTCTGGAATTATCTGAAGGTTTATTAAATTGCAGCATTTCAATGAGAATATTACGATGAAAAAATGTTCTGAGAGCGGTGTCTAGTTTAGGAGTTATGATTTTTCACTCTTGTGAAAGAATGACTCACGGGAATTAAATGATTTATTTCAAGAAATTTTTAATTTTTGCTATGCAGCTTTGTACGAGACAATTCGAAAGTTATAAATCCTATTCTTCAGCGATTCAGTAGCTAAACACATCAAAAAATCAGTGAATAACACAATTTCCCGAATAAAAGAAGGTTTGGCAACGCCGCCTGCCGATTCGCCTCTATCCCACGTTCGACCCATAGCGCGTCATAAACCATGGCTGGAAATGCGTGGATAAGTTCACAGGAGTATCCTGACAGGGGTACCAAGGTTTCAATATAGGAACAGAACGATAATAAAGCAAAAATTTATTTTTCCATTTATTACCAGAATTTTATATAAGTTCTCCAAAAATATACCGGAATTGATAAGCTGTAAATAATTCAGGAACCGATTATGCTACTAAATTTGAAATTTGTTTCAGGTCCTCTTATCTTTTAGAATAATTGATGTATCCTCTGTTCGTGTTATTTCAAATAGGTCTCAAAGGCGAACATTTTAAATAAGGAATAAATAGATATATTTTTATGCCTTTGTTCTATTGCATTTTTACATATTCCTTAATGAATAAGTATATCTTTTGATATCGTTTCAATCAACATTATAGCATTCATCCATACTATCAATCACCATCACTTGGCAATTCATCACGTTTATCTAAGCATCGTCTTTCTGGTTGGATATTTATTTATTATTGATCAGCAATCTTCTATGGATCATTTATTGATGGACTACTGAGGGAAGACTGCACAAAGCTCCAAGATAGCCCCAAACAACAAGATCCAATTAGAAGTTAGTTGCTCAAATCGCTACATTACCAAGGATTAACTGATGAAAAATTCTTTAGTAATTTTCTTTATTCACTTTATTTGATCTTGTTATTCTACTCTTCATAGCAGCTTGTAATTGCTTGTATGGATTTTCTAATTCACTGGGTACCAGTGGAATTTTGCAGAATCTCTTCACTTTAGGTGACATTAGGATCAGATTTTGTATCAAGCCAAACATACTCGAAGTTGTCCAATAAAGGACCAATGCCTTAAAAAAAAAATTTCAAATTTTAACTCGAGACATAAAGTAACAACTCACAGAAGGAACTGTCGCACTGATAGGAATTAATACGATGGAAAATCCTCGGAATAAATTAGTCATTATTTTTTGAAGTTTAGTTGGAACAGTCACTTTTGACATATTTACGAGCTGAAAAAATTATGAAAATTAAAATGACTATCTCATAACTAATATTTCCGATTATACCTCTATTAACGACAAATTGATCAAACCAAATGCAACAGGAAGTATAAATGTACTGTCAATTTCTGTTAGATTTGATATCCACCAAAATCCTTCGGAACTCAATTGGTTAAAAGTTAGTTCTGCAGTGACATCTTTAACTGGTTGCATGTATATCATATTTCTCAAACTCATTGATACCGATATCCATAAAGGTATTTGAACCCACATTAAAATAGTGGTTTTAAATGGATGACAATTATCTCTAATTATTAATTTCTTCCAATTAGATTTCAACTAGAACAATAAATCTTTATTAATATCTACAATGTTTCCGCATTTATTTCACTAAATATTACCGAATAATTATAAATATTTTTCGTAGTTTGTTCATTCCATTTATAAATCTTTGCTGCTATAGTTGCTTCCCTTTTTAATTCTTTAACTAATTCATTCATTTCATATTTTAGAAGTTCTAATCTTGCCAATATAATTTGTTGATATATTGCAAAAGGAAGTGTAACTGTCGATCTCATTAATATAGTTGAACAAATAATTGTCGACCACCAAGGTAAACCCGTGTAATTATGTATATCAATCAAAGAGTTTTGTAACAAATGAACGGGTGCACTTTCTGCAATCGTTTTGAATATTCCGCTATAGTACTGAATTGAATCTGTATCAGTTGCAACAGTACTACTTATTTTCATTCGTTGTTCCCTGATTATCGACTTTTCTTCTGTTGGGAATAAATGTTTATTTTGACTGCAACAGTATGAAAGGGGAGCCCTGTTAATATATTTGTTGCATTGGATTATTCCGCCGAGAGCTAATTTTTTGAATATCGTTGTTGATGAAAACATGATAATATATATTGTTAACGAGAGTACAGTAAACCATTCAGTTTGTCTATAAAAACAACAAGAATTATTTTACTTAATCCAAGTTCATCGATAGCATCCTGATTCTATATAAATATCAGATTTTTGAAAACAGCTTATGAGGGTTATACCATAGATTGCAGGCTGTCATCACGTAATACAAAAGCACAGAATATACAACAAATATATCTCTTTGCTGAAAACGTATTTGTTTATGCTGTGTTATGAACAGTAAAACTATCGTGCAAACACTTATGAACTTTGCATCTTCGTAAAATAGGACATAAAATTAAAATTTTAATTTAGGCTTTTCTTCCTCCTTAGAAATGACAACTCAGATTGACAAAGTTGACATTTCCTCGCCCAATCAGAATCAGCTTCAGGTTTCTCAATCTTACTTGATCGGCAGGTTTATCTACGTATTTGGCGTCCTGAAAAGTAGCCGTTCGAAATTTACCGTATTGATGATTTAGGAATTGTACTGAGAAAAATTTAATGAAAATTTCGGATATGCAGGCGTCTTTGCAATATACAAAAAACCTTTTTCTGCGTTGCCTTTGTATAATATATCTATTTGCATTTGTTTCATTTTATATTCAAGCTCCAGGTAATTAATTTGGAATGATGAAAATAGGAAAATGAATAAATATGGTACGATGTGATTGACCGAATGTAATAATTGTAGGCTTGTATGGTGATAATGGAGTTCTACCTGCTAGGTCATTATTAGAAAATAGTAAACATAAGACGTTGTCTGCGAAAATTCATTATCAACCAACTTTGTTATGGTTGGCCCCCTACTTGGGATTGGATATCAATTATGCGCTTGATGTTCTGTCATTATTAGGAAGCTTTTTAGCATTTACAGGGCAAGTTCCTCTTTTATTTTGAAAAAATCTATTTCAGTTATAACTTTAAGTTTCCGTTAAATAACTGTATATTTTTCCATTTCAGGTTTGTTTCTCAGAAACTTTGTACGTTACCTCTGTTTGCTGGCTTATGGTCACTTTACTTTTCGTTGTATCAAGTTGGACAAGTTTTTGTGACATTTAATTAGTAAGTATTATCTTACCACAATATTTAAGTAGAGTTTATACATTATTAAATTCTCATTTCAAGATCAAAATTTCATGATTCCTGTGATTCTAATTATCAAATTAATTTTCTAAGGATTAGCTTTATCATGGGTTAATACCTCTTATTGATTTTTCATAGCACAACTCTGAATTTGAAATTTTAAAATCACAGAGATATTTTGTACCTAAAAAATTTCTGGTAAAATAATCATGGCCAAGTTGAATGTCATGAGTTCTGAATTTCATATTGAATATTGTTCTGAGGAAACATACAAATACTTTTCATAAATCTAAAATAACTATTACCAGAAGTTGAGACTTATTAGTAGTATTTTATAACAAAACTAATTAATTAGATGGGTGAACTTAACTTCCTTCTCAAAATAGCATTCAATTCAAAGAAATTTAGTGAATTATTTCAACCATCTATTTTGAATAAATTATGCAGATCAGTTTTTAGACCATGGAAATGTTTCATCATTAGTAGAGGCAATTTAAAATTTGATTTTAAATTAAAACAATAATTGCCCAAATTTTTTGTTACTTTTTTTTTATTTTGGACTCTACTGGATAGTAATCACTCTCGAAGGTTCTGTACACTAACAATTTTTTCAAAGTGGTGAAAGCTTATCAAGACCTATCCAATTATTTCGGAAGTAAACTGAATTTTAAGGATCATGATCCAATAGCAGTTTTTAGACAAAATGATCAGTTCAGAAAAGTTATCATAGTTTCGTGTTGATTCTGAAGGGAATTTAAAATTGAATTCATTTTCAAATCTTTGCATTTCAGTACAATTATGTTTCAGTATTTTTTTTTATGAAAGATATGAATATTTACAAATTTTTCATTCAGAAAACACGAAGATATTTTTTGTTCTTCAAGTTTATTATAGCATTATTGTCATCTAGAATAAGATAGTTTCAGTATGACAATCTTTGTAAAACATAAAATGCAAAAAAGATAATGATATTATTGATGAAATATTATTTAACTCCAATGGTTGACCAATTCTCAGGCTCTGTAAATTCAATAGTGATATCAAGTTATATTTAACTGAAATTGTAGCACCCATACTGGATCAAATTTGCAATATCGATTACAACTTCATTTGAAATGATTGACTCATTCTGGAATGTATAGATAAACTAATCATATAGGGAAATGTTTCATGTTTCTTTTGATTATTAATTATATTTCTCCAGGTTTAATGGAATAATTAAGAAATAGTGGGTTAATTTCTTACTTGGTACAAATCAAAATTTGAATATTAAAACAAATTGAAATATGTTTATCTTCTACAATTTTAATTTCAAAAAAATTTTATTCAAAAAACTTTTAGAATTAAATTTATGTCTACACAAGCACCGCTTACATTTATTCGACATATATAATCGAAACTCAATATATAATGTCAAATGGAATAAATAACCCAACAGATATACGAAAGTAATTAAAATTAATAAATAAATATTTAAAGGAGACAAAATTTTGTTTCTGGTCTTACCTTTAAGAACACCAATTGCCTTTTAAAAACATGAACACACTTAAAGGACTTCTCAAAGAATATAATTTATTTGAAATATTTAATATATTTAAATATTCGAATAAATTATTTCAAAAATCTCTAAAAAATGTGCACTATATCTTCAAAAAACAAATATAATTCTAGACAATCCCGTCTTCAGTCCTCATTTAATATTCCAAATATCAAAATCAAAAAACTAACCTATATCTCTCACGTGTTAAAAGACTTAAGCTTCGAAATACAGGTCAACTATATAATTCAAGATTGATCTATGTTCTAACAAAATCAAAGAACAGTGTGAGTTATTTTCAGTTTTATTTAAATTCATTGACATTCCATAATGAGATTTATTGAAGCCAAAATATAATTATATATTATATATAAAATAAAATAGAGAGGCCTTTTACTTGATAGAAGAAATATAACAAAATTTGAATATTAAAACAAATTGAAATATGTTTATCTTCTACAATTTTAATTAAAAAAAAAAAAAATTTATTCAAAAAACTTTTAGAATTAAATTTATGTCTACACAAGCACCGCTTACATTTAATAGACGTATATAATCAAAACTCAATATATAATGTCAAATGGAATAAATAACCCAACAGATATACGAAAGTAATTAAAATTAATAAATAAATATTTAAAGGAGACAAAATTTTGTTTCTGGTCTTACCTTTAAGAACACCAATTGCCTTTTAAAAACATGAACACACTTAAAGGACTTCTCAAAGAATATAATTTATTTGAAATATTTAATATATTTAAATATTCGAATAAATTATTTCAAAAATCTCTAAAAAATGTGCACTATATCTTCAAAAAACAAATATAATTCTAGACAATCCCGTCTTCAGTCCTCATTTAATTATTTATTAATTTTAATTACTTTCCTATATCTCTTGGGTTATTTATTCCATTTGACATTATATATTGAGTTTTGATTATATACGTCTATTTAATGTAAGCGGTGCTTGTGTAGACATAAATTTAATTCTAAAAGTTTTTTGAATAAAAATTTTTTTTGAAATTAAAATTGTAGAAGATAAACATATTTCAATTTGTTTTAATATTCAAATTTTGTTATATTTCTTCTATCAAGTAAAAGGCCTTTCTATTTTATTTCTTTTGATTATTAATTCTATTTCTCCAGGTTTAATAGAATAATTAAGAAATAGTGTGTTAATTTCTTACTTGTTACAAATCAAATCAACTTTAATTATTTAACTTTGGACTGATGTCAGAAATTTCATAGTAGATCCAGCACCACATTTGTTCAGAAAATAAATTAACTTGTTTATTTGATGTGTTTTTCAACATAACTTCTTACATTAATAAACTTGCTTTAGAACATTTCAACTTTTCAAATCGCTTTTTTCTAACGAAACAAACGCAGAAAACTCCTCATGCTCAAGTCAGATCCTGTTACGTCGTGATCCTCATTTTTCTGCGTTTGTAACGTTAGAAAAAATCGGAAACACAGTTTTTAACTTGAATTGGCTTGCTAGGGTATGTCGATATTTTGCATGCATTAGATGGCACTAGTGTATGATAAATACTTTGGTGTTTCTGTGCAGAGAGAATGTTGGTATGTTGCAGATTTGTAGTCAATGGATATTACAAAGTACTGACGATTGAAACCAACAAGATTCAAAACACATTAAAAGTGTGTGATTAAAACAAATTGTAGAAATTACTATGTTTTACTACCAAAAAATATATATTACACATTTTCTTGTGACTCGAGTTTCGGGAAATGAACTATCCCATCATCAGACAATTGAAGACCTAACAGTGGTACAGTGGTATTTAAACAAAAATGATAAATATTTTGGATATTTCAATAGATTCTCGGTAACACCTAATAGTGGTACAGAGGTTTACAAGCGGAACGTGATAAAAAACCGGGTTAAAAAAGGGGCCTTCTAACAGATATTGGAATGTCGGCAATCGACAAAGAAGGTTGTTAAACATATGGTACCCATTTAAATATCTCAAATAATTTTTGGGGTTACATAGCTCCGTACAGTCATTCATTATTTTGTTGTATATCTCAAATATTAGGATTTACAAAACTCCATAGTCATTCATTATTTTTTACGTTATTTTTAAAAAATTCGTTAACGTAAAAAAAAATGTAAAAAATAATGAATGACTGTATGGAGCTTTGTAAATCCAAATATTTGAGATATACAACAAAATAATGTAAAAATAATGAATGACTGTACGGAGCTATGTAAACCCAAAAATTATTTGAGATATTTAAATGGGTACCATCTGTTTAACAACCTTCTTTGTCGATTGCCCACATTCCGATATTTGTTAGAAGGCCCCTCTTTTTTAACCCGGTTTCTTTTCACGTTCCGATTGTAAACCTCTGTACCACTATTAGGTGTTACCGAGAATCTGTTGAAATATTCAAAATATTAATCACTTTTGTTTAAATACCACTGTACCCCTTTTGGGTCTTTAGTTGTCTGATGATGGGATAGTTCATTTCCCGAAACTCGAGTCACAAGAAAATGTGTAATATATATTTTTATTGGTAGTAAAACATAGTAATTCCTACAATTTGTTTTAATTATGATCAACTACCAAATAGTAACGGCTGAAAGAATTCAGTACCTGAAAAGTGTGTGAATTTTTTTAAATAAAATTGTTATGTTTCACCTAGACCCAACAGCATACTCCATTCATTTAAGTATGGGTTGTGTTGAAAATCTTCGTCAGCTGTTAGAGTAAGATAATGGCACTGTAGAAAAAGTTTTACAGTCTCTAAACCGATGGCTGGCTCCATCTATAGGGAAATTCTAGTTTCACACTCTTACACCCTATGTTCATATTGGAGACTAATCATTACAAAAAACAAACTTTAGTCACATAGATATAATTTTATTTGTGTGGAAAGTGATGTTAAAGTACACCTATCACGATAATTCAATATTTTTTGTTTTAAAGATGAATAAGAATTGAATACAGGTACATATTCATGAATAAAAATAAAATTTCAAAGGTACTATCGCTTTAATGAGTGCAAAAATCTATACATTAGAGCAGCGGTTCCCTACCTGGGATACACGTACCCCTTGGGGGTACAGTAATGGCGGACGCTGTTTGCCCAGCCATCTTGATACACATTTACATATTATATAGCTTAGATTAAAAAATAAACAAAGAGTTTATATATGGGTAGTAGACTATTTTAAAGTGTCTCGAGTGCTTTTATAACGATTTTTGGGGGTACTTCTGGATTGGATAAAAAAAAGGGAGTACTGGAGGAGAAAAAGATTGGTAATCGCTGCGTTAGCTCCTTTTCAACAACTGTTAATATTTCGGTACTTGATATTTTTCTTGATATTGTAACAACGTACTTTTTCCAGTGATGATTTATTATTGGAGATTGGATTTGTGGCTCTTTTAGTGGCACCAGTATTGCCAGGTAAGAGAAAA
Organism: Megalocaria dilatata; assembly: GCA_034642435.1. Taxonomy (NCBI): domain Eukaryota; kingdom Metazoa; phylum Arthropoda; class Insecta; order Coleoptera; family Coccinellidae; genus Megalocaria; species Megalocaria dilatata. The sequence continues at coordinate 50,684,470 of CM067854.1, forward strand.
AGCCACAAAAGATCTCCAAATGATGGCATAAGGTTCTGGTTGCTACGTTGGTTGTTGTTCAGGTTTTTAGTGACATCTGGTGTAGCTAAATTCATAAGTGGATGTCCCAAATGGTGGAGTTTGACAGGTAAGCAAATTTTTCAATTTCTTTATCATTAGTAAACAGTTTTCCTTAATTTCTTAGGGAAGAACTAATCTAGTGAAACAATTGTCACATCTTGAACATATTTTAAACATAACTTAATAAAAGGTGGAAAAAGAAATCCATTACTTGTTTCGTAAATGGCTGTGGTGATCAATATCACGTAAAGTATCGATCAAATGTCCATTCGGTTGTGAGTTACAGGGTTTTAAAAATGGAAGTTAACAAAGAGAAAATTCGGTACGTTTTACAGTTTTTCTTTGATAAAGGCGAAAATACAAGCCAGGCGGCTGAAATTGTTAATGGTGTTTCTGGTCCCGACACTGTAACAGCTAATTACGTGCAATTTTGGTTTAATCGATTCCGTCCATGTATTTTTGATGTTTAAGATGCGCAGGCAGGCTGGTCCTCGAAACTGTAGATGAAATCACAGAAATAGTTGACCGGCATGTAAGTTCTTGTAAGTTTCGCCAAAAACTCAGGGAGTCAGGAAGTTTTAATGACTATATATTAGGAGTACAATTAAGTTTCCGCCGTTTTTTAACACAAATTAAATATTTATTATAGAAGAACGGTAATATAAATTTATTTAAAATATTGCCCATCACTTGCAACCACTTTTTCCCATCTCTCAGGCAGCATTCGAATCCCACGTCTGAAGAACTCCTTGTCTTTTGAGGCTATCCACGAATCAACCCAATTTTTGGTATCCTCATAAGATGTGAACCGCTGCGCCGTCAGAGCATGTGCCATGGACCGGAACAGGTGATAATCGGACGGTGCAATGTCTGCTGAATACGGCGGGTGGGGTAACACTTCCCAATCAAGTGTTTCCAAGTACTTTTTCACGGGAGCCGCAACATGTGGACGGGCATTGTCATGCAGAAGAATAATTTTTTCGTGTCTAGAATAGTATTGAGGGCGTTTTTCCTTCAGAGCTCGGCTCAATCTCATCAATTGTGTTCGATAGAGGGCTCCAGTAATTGTTTCGCTCGGATTAAGCAACTCATAATACACTACACCTAGCTGATCCCACCAAATACACAGCATAAGTTTTTTTCCGTGAATATTCGGTTTTGCTGTTGATGTTGACGCGTGGCCAGATAATCCCCATGATTTTCTTCTTTTTGGATTGTCATAATGTATCCACTTCTCATCACCAGTTACGATACGATGTAAAAAACGATGTAAATAATCGGCGTTCAATATCTCTCGGTTTCAATTCGTACGGAACCCAATCTCCTTGTTTATGAATCATTCCTAATGATTTTAAACGATGTGAGACTGCTTGCTGAGTGACTTCTAATGTTAGAGCAAGTTCTTTTTGTGTTTGAGATGAATCTTCCTCCAATAATTCCTCCAATTCTGCATCCTCGTAAATTTTTGGCCTTCCACTGCGATCTTTGTCTTCTACGTCGAAATCACCGTTTTTAAACTTTTGAAACCACTCTCGACACGTTCTCTCACTCAAAGCACCCTCACCATATGCTTCTACGAGCAATTGATGCGCCTCAGCAGCAGATTTCTTTAAATTAAAGAAGTAAACTAATATTTCCCGCAAATGACGCTTACTTGGCTCAAATTTTGACATTTTCAACTTATAAAAATTATATTTTACCAATATAAAATCAATGATATTAATAGTTTATGTTGTTCTTGAATGTCCAAACTATTTTTTAAGCCGGTTATCATCTGCGAAAGCTAACCGAAACTCCGTGCCGCGCCATCTACAATGAAACGGCGGAAACTTATTTGTACTCCTAATAGTATGGACCTGACACCAACTGATTACCATCCTTTTCTCCCATTGCAACACTATCTGAATGATAAGAAATTGGCATCAAAGAAGATTGACAATCGATTACTAGAGTTTTTCGCCAATAAGGACCAAGCCTTCTAGAATAAATAATAATATTAATTACAATTTCCAAGGATGTTTTTTTCTGCATATTTTCAACATATCTATTTCTCTCTAATCGTCATTTTTTTCAGCTTTAAATTACCATTTCCAATCGATGCCCCTACCATCACCTTTAGCATGGTATGCACATCACCTGCCAGACTGGTTTTTGAGGTTAACAAGTGTTTACACTAACGTGGCTGAAATTGCTTTACCTTTCTTATTTTTCATACCTATGAGAAATGTTCGAGTGGCTGGATTCATATTCCAAGTTAGTATATTGTCAGTTTTACTTCAAATACTGTACATTTGCTGGACATGTTAGAAATCATCAGTTTATGTTTCTGAGTACAACAAAAGAAATCAAACTTTATATAGTAAAGCCAATTTTGAGATGAAAGTTTACCGAGGAGTGTTATTTTTTGGAGGTAGATAACTTCAAATTGGCATCACTGTTTCTGTGACAGCCAATTTGACAGTTGATTGTGTTAAGGTTAGTTTGGTTAGCGAATGCACAAGTAAACTCCCACTGGAGCAACGTTTGATAATAGTTTAATCCAGAGAAAATCGCTCTTTAGTGTGCTGTATGAACTGGTGGACTCATTGGTCCATGAGTTTTCTATATTTTCTTTCAATTTCATGTTCTCTAACAGAAAAAAGAACGCTCTTCATTTTCAAAATGTAAAATAAATGCAAGAAAATCCACTATTCCAAAATTATCAAAATAAAGGATCAATTAAAAATAATTGAACGAGAACTCGTACATTTGATAGCTATTTCGACCTATGTGGCCTCATCAGAAATGTATTGAATTCAGATTCAAATATATAACAAGATCAAAATTCAACTTACCAAAATAAGATAAAACATGGAACGAATAAACTTGAAGTAAGCTTTAAAGTATCCAAAATAAAACAGAAATGATCAACGTATTGTTACGTATAACCTATAACTATTTGTCCCGGAACACAGAAAAACAATAACAAAACTTATTCACACCAAATAATGTCCCATGATAAGAAAAATAACCAGAATTTCAAAAATAATAAATAATTGAGGAATATATTGTGGATATAAAGAGTCTATATGAAATTATTTCATAATTTAAAAAACCAATTTTAATGTGAGTCAATATTTGATAGAAGTAAAATTTAAATGATTTTAAATTCAGGATTATATATTCTAACTTCTACATTATATATTGAAACTATATATACAAAAACTATCAAATCGATATCCTTATATATAATCAGTATAAAATATTTTTCAATGTCTCGGAAAAAACCTTTTTACATCCCGACTTGAAATGTATTAATACAAATGTATTAACAAAAACTATATAAGTATGTATATTAACATACAAATACAAGAAAGTCCGAGTATAAATAGTTATAGGTTATACGTAACAATACGTTGATCATTTCTGTTTTATTTTGGATACTTTAAAGCTTACTTCAAGTTTATTCGTTCCATGTTTTATCTTATTTTGGTAAGTTGAATTTTGATCTTGTTATATATTTGAATCTGAATTCAATACATTTCTGATGAGGCCATATAGGCCGAAATAGCTATCAAATGTTCGAGTTCTCGTTCAATTATTTTTATTTGATCCTTTATTTTGATAATTTTAGATAATTTTGTAATAGTGGATTTTCTTGTATTTGTATGTTAATTTACATACTTATATAGTTTTTGTTAATACATTTGTATTAATACATTTCAAGTCGGGATGTAAAAAGGTTTTTTCTGAGACATTGAAAAATATTTTATATTGATTATATATAAGGATATCAATTTAATAGTTTTTGTATATAGTTTCAATATATAATGTAGAAGTTAGAATATAAAATTCTGAATTTAAAGTCATAAAGTAAATGTATGAAATGATATGAAACTAATATTTCATATATTGAAAGTCTTTTCTTGCAATCCCATTTCAATTTCACGACATTTTGCCCTTCCAGATATTCTTACAAACATGCATCGTTTTAACCGGAAACTTCAATTTTTCCAATTTGTTGATTGTGACACTTCTCCTGTGTTTATTGGACGATAAAGGGTTTCAACCAACAAAAAAATCTGATGAAACTCCTTATGTGGCAAATATAGTGAATATTTTGATACATGGGGCACTGTTTTATGGAGTAGTAACATTCTTCTCCTTGAAGATTGAAGGATCTATGATTGAATCTAAAATAGGTGGGTGATAATTAAAGAATTTTTATTTCTATTTACGATCTCATGTCATGTCACTGCTTTTATATATTTTTTTATTTGCAGCATTTACGAAGGATAACTTTGAAGTAGCAGTAAGATTGGGAATTAGTTTTGCATTATATTATGGTCTCTCAACTTTGGCACTTACCATCTTAAGCACGTTAGCAGATGTTCTTTTTGATAACCATTCATGGATGAGAAAGTTATGGTCTTTTGTGAAGACTATATTGTTTTCTTTACTGGTGTTAATGCTTTTCTTCGCTTCAACGGTGAGTAAAATAGTGTGTCATTTCTTTCATTCAAATTGAAACATTTGAAATTTGAACAATTTTTAACAATGAGGTTATCATTGCTATTTTTTATATTTCAAGGTACCACTGACTTCATTACATTCAGCAACCAATACCACAGTTCATCCTACTGTGAGAGCTACTTACAACCGTTTGCATAAGATCCGCTTGATAAATGACTATTCGTTATTCAAAAAGATGACTGGTGTTGATGGACGATCAGAGATCGTGTTGGAAGGGTCTGATTCTCCTGACGGACCATGGGCAGAATATAACTTCTTGTACAAACCTAGTAACGTCAACCATTCCTTGCCATTTGTAGGTAAGTAATTTCAACAAATATCCATAATAATGTTGAAAATAATGAAATTAGGTAGCTTAATATGATTCCTAGTCATCATTTAAATTAAAAGAAATTTCTTTTATCAAATAATAAATTCTTGTAGTTATCAACTTGTATCTATTTTGGAGAAAAAGTTTAATCTTTGACAAAATTTGTTTTGTTTCTTATTTGATATACTTCACCTTAATTTATATGTTCATTATCACTTTTCCAGCTCCATATTCTCCCCGATTAGACTGGCAGATGTATTGGGCTGCGCAAAGCACATACGATAAACAACCCTGGCTTTTATCATTGACCCATCGTCTCTTACTTGGGACCCCAGAAGTTCTGAATCTATTGGATACAAGTCGTTCTCCATTCCAGAAAAAACCCCCCAAATTTATCAGAGGAGTCGTTTACAAATATAAATATACTTCATGGAATGAAAGGCAAGTTAAGACATTTTAATCATTTGTTAATTTTAGAGAAATTTCGATTGAAATAGTAGAAGTTCACCGTGAAAAATTTACGAACGCAGTTCCTAAAATTTATACTGTTTTTTTGATCATCATAATCAAGAACATTCTCGACACGTAATAGCAAAATTAATAAATTTGAAAGACTTCGTGCGCCCCACGTTGGGCGCATTGACGATTGTATATTAATCCATATAAAGAGGTAACGAGGTTTTCTGGAAATCGCGAGACCCAGTGATCAGATATGTTATGTTATTTTGATTCTAGCTGTCAAATCCCGATTTTTTTATTGAATTTGATAGTGTTATTAAAAATCGGTGAAATTTATTCAAGTATGAAAATACGAGCACTCTAAATCTTTGATTCAAAGTGAGTGATTCCATGATTTTTTAATAGTTTTTAATTTATCAAGTTCTGTTTATTTACCAGCTGTAAAAATTACACTGTTGTTTGAAAATAATAACAAATATTTCATTCAAAATATTGTCCATTGCTGTTTATAAATTTCGCCCACTTTTCCGGCAGTTTATGATTGCCACGCCAAAAAAACAGATTTTCTTTTGAATTAAACCAGTTATTGAGCCATATTCGTACATTCTCTAATAAATTGAAGCATTGTACAATGAGAGTGTGTCTCAGCGATGCGAATAGATGATATTCTGATGGAACCAAGTCTAGAGAATAAGCCACATGCGCTAGTATTTCTCAACTAAAGGCCTCGGTCGTTTTCAGGATTCGTTCTGCTGTGTTGGCGTTTCCCATATTCTGGTGATTTTTCACGTAATGCTCGATCTAAATCGATAATTTATACTGCTTTTTTGATCATCATAATCAAGAACATTCTCGACACGTTATAGCAAAATTAATAAATTTGAAAGACTTCGTGCGCCCCACATTGGGCGCGTTGGCGATCGTATATTAATCCATATAAAGAGATAACGAGGTTTTCTAGAAATCGCGAGACCCAGTGATCAGATATATTAAGTTATCTTGATTGTAGCTGTTAAATCCCGATTTTTTTTTTATTGAACTTGATAGTGTTATTAAAAATCTAGTATTTCCCAACTAAAGGCCTTGGTCGTTTTCAGGATTCGTTCTGCTGTGTTGGCGTTTCCCATATTCGTGTGATTTTTCACGTAATGCTCGATCTAAATCGATAATTTATACTGCTTTTTTGATCATCATCATCAAGAACATTCTCGACATGTTATAGCAAAATTAATAAATTTGAAAGACTTCGTGCGCCCCACATTGGGCGCGTTGGCGATCGTATATTAATCCATATAAAGAGATAACGAGGTTTTCTAGAAATCGCGAGACACAGTGATCAGATATATTAAGTTATCTTGATTGTAGCTGTTAAATCCCGATTTTTTTTTTATTGAACTTGATAGGGTTATTAAAAATCTAGTATTTCCCAACTAAAGGCCTTGGTCGTTTTCAGGATTCGTTCTGCTGTGTTGGCGTTTCCCATATTCGTGTGATTTTTCACGTAATGCTCGATCTAAATCGATAATTTATACTGCTTTTTTGATCATCATCATCAAGAACATTCTCGACATGTTATAGCAAAATTAATAAATTTGAAAGACTTCGTGCGCCCCACGTTGGGCGCGTTGGCGATCGTATATTAATCCATATAAAGAGATAACGAGGTTTTCTAGAAATCGCGAGACACAGTGATCAGATATATTAAGTTATCTTGATTGTAGCTGTTAAATCCCGATTTTTTTTTATTGAACTTGATAGTGTTATTAAAAATCTAGTATTTCCCAACTAAAGGCCTTGGTCGTTTCCAGGATTCGTTCTGCTGCGTTGGCGTTTTCCATATTCTGGTAATTTTTCATGTAATGCTCGATCTAAATCGATCATTTTATGACACTAAGGATTCTCAAAATATATCCATTTTCATCATGATTTGATGAATAAATAACTTTCTGTTGTGTCTTTCAAGCAGCATTCACAAGTATTCTTTCTATTTTCTTGCTACCTTTCATTTAGTTCATACGGAAACCATTTTGTCACTTTCTGATTGTAACTTATAGCTTTCAAACAATTGAAAGCAGCTTTATTTATCACATTCAATTGATCCACCATTTCTTGTGGAGTCTGCTACCATTTTTGGCAGTTACTCAATATTTTTGTTTCTTACGTCAAAATCGCCATTTTTCAATTTTTTGACCCACTGGAAACACTGTGTTTTACCAAGAGTATGTTCACCGTAAGCTTCAACAATTGTTTGATGCGATTCAGCAGCAGTTTTTTTTTCGAATGATAACAGAAAAGCAATGCAAGTCGTAGTTCCTAAACAAAAAACTGGACATGTTTAAGGTAACCCATACTGGTGTATGGGTTGTTGTGTGTTGTCTTCTTTGGTTTAACACTACTTATATTTTATCAGGAATCAAGATAGTGTGTGGACTAGAGTTCGACAAAATGAATATTTCCCTGCGTTTTCCAAGGATTCTCCCGCCCTCACCGACTATCTGAAAGCAAGGAATTTGATTCCGACAACACCCAAGTTCTCTGCAAATCCGTTATGGAAGCAGATTTTAGATAAAATAAGATATGTAGCTAGTCATCTTGAGGCCACATTATTGTTATGGTCCGTTTTCACCGCTGGATGTGCTGTTATTACTTCATCAATCAAGAGCAAATAAGGTGAAATATTTTGAGGAAAAACTGATGCAAAAAATATTTTTTTAGATATTCATTCACTATATCTTCTTACGATTGCCAATAACCGATTACCTGTGCCAAATTATCTTTCAGTCTCTGATTAACATTAATAACATTTCACCCAATACCAGTTAAGTCGCTGCAAACAGAGGTTAGTTTTACGATTCCTACTATTCTTTAATTTTTGTCTCATGCTTTTGTGATACGTTGTGAGTATTATCTTCATCATATCTCATCTTAGTTTTTATTGTTTATACACTGTATCACATTGGTATGAAGGAATAAATATTGCTTTAAGCTTTAGTTAAATTCGAAGGATTAGTGGTGAATGAATATCATGAGTGCCAGTTTTTGGGGTAAGTGTTCTACAGTTGAGTTTTTTACTCACCAAATAAAAATCTCGTCCAGTTCAATAATTTCCATTATTTTTTCTGACAGTTATTTTGGTACATGTGTAAAATGAAACATAAAAAATTTAATAGAAAGAGAAATGTATGAAACAATATGACGTGTGTTCTACTAGCAAAAGCTACCTGCTAAATACTGCCTTGTTTGATGGTTTTATCACCTTTATTTCCTTTTATGTTTCATCTTTAAGTACCATAATTTGTTGTACTGAATTCATAAAATAATTTTGAATACTACTTTTCTACTTATACATATTGTTATTTTTAATATTGATGTTTTGTAATTAATCAATAATATATTGGAAATTGAAAACTCCATTTATATAAGGTTGGAGTCAATATCATGACAATGTTCAATGATCTTTTATTAATTTAAGAACCATTATTCGAAACTTTATTAGTGTTTTTACATAATAGAAATATTTCCTTTAAAATTTATTGCACATTCTCGAATCAACTTTTTATTATTTATTTATGTTATAGTTAATTTATATATTGAATTTTTTTTTAAGTTCAGGCGAAGTATAAAATTGTTGACATAAAAATCTTTCTGCTTAATGTACTATTGTTTCAATTTATATTTTAATATTGATTATTTTTTTATGTATACACCAATATTTTTGCTTGCAATTTAAAATTGCAAATTAATCGTTTTTCTATTTTATAGAATTATAAAGATAGGTATTTTGAAAGAACTGTAGTTTGGTACACAACTATTTATTGGTGTGAGGGTAAATTCACAGTTTTGTATTTTGTTATTTTATTATTTTTATGTATACAAGAGTATCTTGAGGAGTGCATTTTATAAATAAAACCGTACTAAATTTTGTTGAAACTGCAATTTATTTCTACTTTCGTTCCATTTTACAAAGAGTATTTTTCTGCAAGATAGAATCTTTTTCCTTAAATGGTTGACATATTTGGTTTTCATATGATTCAGAGTTAAATTTTTTATCTGTTTTTGCTCACTGGCAGTAAAGTTCTTTAATGGTAAAATTTAATTAGTTCACCTGTAAGGTCAATTTTGAACTGAAGAAATAGACTTGAAATTTGCGAGGTGAATTTAATCCAATGAAATGATCATGCAGAATTTCATGAGGATCATATCACTAGAAGCATAGAAAAATAAATTTTATGTAACTTTAATATCCAGAAAAGAATTCTCTAAATTCAGCTAAAATATTGAGGAAATGAAGTTAATCCAGTAGATATCTGAATTAGGTGATGATTATGCTCGATTAACGTTTTAAAATTTATTAATTATTTGGTGTTGTCCTGAAAATTAGGAATTATGTTAATAAACTAACGTGGTGAATTATTAAGAATCATTAAGCTTTGCTGATGATTTAAATTAGCTTCTTTTATTTTTATTCCTTCAACATTTTTATAAATTTGTACATTCCCTTTGAGGCGGCGGTAAAGGTGTGAGAATGGGGGTTAATGGAGTATTTTCCCAATATCCTGGAAATCTTTCTCCTGAGGACATGTTGCACTGCATACTGAGTGGTGATTCTCCATAGACCTCCGAGAGAAGTTGAATACGCATCTTATTCCACGTTATAGCCTTGTAGTTGTCTGATATTCCTAATGAAGATGACGTGGGTTGTCCTTCCCACCTAAGAAATAGATCAAATTGTAGTAGAAATAATTAACAAAAAAAATTGAATTGAAATTTGAGACTTGAAAACACAAAATTTGAATATCAAAACAGATTTAATCTGTTAGCCTTCTACAACCTTAATTAAAAAAAAAAAATTATTTTGTTAAGAACATACTACTCTGTCAAGAAAGTACCGGGAATTTTCAATTAAAACAACATTTTTACGTTTAATCGTCGAAATTTATTGGGTCGCCTTCAAAATAGGCTCCATTTGCTCCAATACATCTATGCCAACGGCACTTCCAATTATCGAAACTGATATATGTATTCCTATTGATTCCAATCACCCATATTCACAAAAAATGTCAGCGTATCAATCGATGATCCATAGAGCCTTCGCATTACCCTTATCAGAAAATGACCGCGAAGCTGAAGTCCAAATTATAAAATCAATAGCCGCGAACAACGGTTTCAGCCCCATTGTAATAGATAATATAATCCGATAAAAACTATCTGAAATAGCTATGAGCCAAATTTATCCCATCACAAAAACTGAAGAAAATAAAAATTCATTTCTCTATCGTACTTTGGTAGCTTAAGTCAAAAAGAGGCCAATAGTTTTTTAAAATCAGATGTCAATATTGCCTTCAAACCGCAAAACAAATTATCTTCGGTATTATTTAACGCAAAGGACCCTACTCCAAACATACACAAATCAGGAGTTTATGAGTTATCTTGTTCTACGTGCAGTAATAAATATATAGGACAAACAGGACGTTCCTTCAAGACGAGGTTCAACGAACATAAAATGAGTTTCATAAAAAATAAACAAAATTCTACTTCTGCCACTCATTGTCTAGAAAACGGTCATTCCTTTGCCACAATAGATAATCTTAAAATTTTACATGTAGAATCAAAAGGGAAGAAACTCGATTATCTAGAATCTTTTGAAATTAGATCACAATAACAATAATGTAAAAATAATGAATGACTGTACGGAGCTATGTAAATCCAAATATTTGAGATGTACAACAAAATAACGTAAAAATAATGAATGACTGTACGGAGCTATGTAAATCGAAAATATTTGAGATATTTAAAAAGTAACATCTGTTTAAAACCTTTTTCAACGAACATAAAATGAATTTAATGAAAAGTAAACAAAAATTCAACTTTTGCCACTCATTCTTTAGAAAACAGTAATTCCTTTCGAAAAAAGAAAATCTTAAGAAAATTTTACATGTAGATTCAAAAGAAAAGAACTTGATTATTGAAATTTTCAAATTCGTTCACAATAAAAATAATGTAAAAAATAATGAATGACTGTACGGAGCTATGTAAATCGAAAATATTTGAGATGTTCAAAAAGTAACATCTGTTTAAAACCTTTTTCAACGAACATAAAATGAATTTAATGAAAAGTAAACAAATATTCAACTTTTGCCACTCATTCTTTAGAAAACAGTAATTCCTTTCGACAAAAGAAAATCTCAAAAAAAATTTTACATGTAGATTCAAGTGAAAAAAAACTTGATTATTGAAATTTTCAAATTCGTTTACAATAAAAATAATTTAAAAAATAATGAATGACTGTATGGAGCTATGTAAATCCAAATATTTGAGATGTACAACAAAATAACGTAAAAATAATGAATGACTGTACGGAGCTATGTAAATCGAAAATATTTGAGATATTCAAAAAGTAACATCTGTTTAAAACCTTTTTCAACGAACATAAAATGAATTTAATGAAAAGTAAACAAAAATTCAACTTTTGCCACTCATTCTTTAGAAAACAGTAATTCCTTTCGACAAAAGAAAATCTTAAGAAAATTTTACATGTAGATTCAAATGAAAAGAAACTTGATTATTGAAATTTTCAAATTCGTTCACAATGAAAATAATTTAAAAAATAATGAATGACTGTATGGAGCTATGTAAATCCAAATATTTGAGAGATACAACAAAATAACGTAAAAATAATGAATGACTGTACGGAGCTATATAACCCCAAAAATCATTTGAGATATTTAAATGGGTACCATCTGTTTAACAATCTTCTTTGTCGATTGCAGAAATTCCAATATCTGTTAGAAGGCTCCTCTTTTTAACCGGGTTTTTATCACGTTCCGATTGTAAACCTCTGTACCACTATTAGGTGTTACCGAGAATCTGTTGAATTATTCAAAATATTTATCACTTTTGTTTAAATACCTCTGTACAACTGTTAGGTCTTCAGTTGTCTGATGATGGGATAGTTCATTTCCCGAAACTCGAGTCACAAGAAAATGTGTAAAATATATTTTTATTGGTAGTAAAACATAGTAATTTCTACAATTTGTTTTAATTAAGATTGAATCTGTTTTGATATTCAAATTTTGTTATATTTCTTCTATCAAGTAAAATGCCTTTTTCTATTTTACTTGAAAACACTATTATTTTGAGTATTAACATACAATATTTGAAGAAGCTATAGTGTTATTACAGAAACAATTGTTGTATTTAAAATAATGTAAGAAAGAAATAAAATATTTCATCAATAATGATACCTACACACATCGTCAAAAGTCTTGGCCCTCCTTGGTTTCTCAAGGAATAAACAATCTATGTTCTGGAAATGAAATGAATATTTTCCATAGAAAATCTTTGTTTGTTACATTTTGCTTTGTGCAGAATCAGACCAAAATAGGAAAAATGAGAAAAAATCTAAATTTATCGATTATTTATTTTTGATTATTCCGTATTACCACCTTTCCTTTCACTCAACAGCCCAATACGTCTAGGCATCCCACGAATCAAGTCATTGATGAAATTTTCAGACATATCGTTCCATTCTTCCTGAAAGGCTAAACTAAAATCCTGAAAAGTTGAAGGTGGGTTTTAGCGATTGTATATTGCTCTCCCTAAGTAACCCTATACATGCTCAATTGGATTGATGTCTGGTGAATTTGCTGGCCAGTTCATTCTCTGGATATTGTTCTCTTGAAGAATGTTTTGAACTCTTCGTGTGCGTTGTGGTGAGGCGTTATCATCCTGATAAATGAAATTATCCCCAAATTCTTTGCGCAGAGGAACAATGATTGGTTCAATGATGTTTTCTACGTAGATGGCACCAGTCATTGTTCGTTAAACAATAATAAGAGGGGTACGGCGACCGAACATTATACCCTCCCCAGCACATTATTGATCCGCCTTGAAAGGGCACAACTTCCCAGGCGAAATTGAGTCGCTCTAGTCTGCCTGGAACTCTCCAAAGCCTTTCTCGTAGACTATCGCTTTGTAGAGCGAATCGTGACTCGTCCGAAAAAAGTACGTTGCGCCATTGTGGTAAAAGCCAGTCTTGGTGATGTTCTGTTCATTGCCGACGGGTAGCTCTACGTCCAGGTGATAGCCGAGGTACTCTTAAAGGTCTTCTTGGCCTTAAATTTGAGGAATGCAACCGTCTCCTTATGGTACTGGTTGAGACTACCCGTCTATAGGTCCTCAAAAAATGACTTCGATTTCTTCGAGTAAAGTTTGCGATATAATGGTCTTCCCTTGCAGATGTTACTCTGAGTCGACCAGGCACTGGTCTCCGGGCAACGCTGCCTGTTTCCAGGAAAAGGACCAGTATGTGCGTTACTGAGGTCCGTGGAATATTCAAACGTTGCACAATCTGGTGTTTTCACAAAGCTTCTTGATGTAGGGCTACTATTCTTGCCCAGTCAAACTGAGAAATTGGATGTTTTCAACGGAATATTCTCAATATTACAACTCTTGTTATTCGCTGAAAACTGATTAACTTGGAATACACCTGTATTCTCCCAAACAAGAAACATTTTTTGCTGGTTTATTGTTTTCATTTAAGTGATAAGATAGTGAAGATTCCACACACAAAAATTGTCATGTTACATTCAACAAGTTGTGAGTTGATAGGAGACTTTTGACGATGTTTGTATTAGCTATCAGTTTTCTGCACCAAGGGATATAACATTGTGAGAGGCTAAAATAGAAATACTCACTCGTTCATGTACCGGAAATATGTGTCAAGTGCTTGATCGGATATTGAACTTTTACACACTTCAAGGGAACTTGCTGGAAAGTAGTGGATGTAGTTTACGCACATCTCATCACTAATGGCAAAACCGCCGAGTGTGATATTTTCTCTGTCTTCAGTGTTGTAGTCGCATCTTGTTATTAGTGCATCCCCCTGTAAATTCAATTTTTTTGCATTTTGTACAGTTGACAGAACCACATATACAAGATATGCTTATACGCATGTATTGGTTGATGACCCAAATAAAACAGGCTACCCTGATAACGTCATCTAATTGATTATTCCAAACCACTACAACTTTGTTTGGAGCTGACGTATTTTGAGGAGGATTTCACTTCCCCCAACTCTATTGTCTAAAGTTACCTCTTTAAGTTTGTGAATAGAGAAAGTTGGTCGAGTGACACATCATTGTAGAGATTTTTTCACTTTGAGTATGGACGTGCAAGTGATAGGAAACAATAAGATTGTCTGAAGAAATATTGATCAATATTTAATATTAATAATGCGAATGTTTTTCTTGAAATAATACCAAATACCAAAAGATTTAATTCTCCATCACACCAATGCTTAAGGGAAATTTTTAAATACTTTCAAATACTTGCACTACTACAGCTTTCGGTAGCTCTACGTCCTCGCTGACTTCAAGTAGAGCAGAATGCGAGCGTTCTGAATTTCCAACATGGAACAAAGGTCGCAGGCGTCATTGGCAGACTTCCACCCCACGCCAATCTGAAGAGTTCAAGGGCTGCAAGTTGGAACGAAACACCTTACCTCCCTAATTAAGAGGTTTGAAGCTGCCTCATAACACCGCATTCCTAAAGAGCTTCATACTTATATTTTATATACTTACTGGAAGGACTGTGACAGGTACTTTTAATCTTCTTATTTCTTGAAAATGTGTAGAATAATGATTGTCGTGATTCAGAATAGGTAATTCACGACCATTTCTAAAGTGTCTCGTTGTAACTTTAGCTCCTGTCAGGTGAGTATGCAATTGGGACCCAAATATAGTTATTCCAGTTTGGGGAAGACCCTGAAAGTGTATGTATACTCAATCATACAAATACTGAATTGTTTCAGCCGTTACTATTTGGTAGTTGGTCATAATTGAAACAAATTGTAGAAATTACTATGTTTTACTACCAATAAAAATATATTTTACACATTTTCTTGTGACTCGAGTTTCGGGAAATGAACTATCCCATCATCAGACAACTGAAGACCTAACAGTGGTACAGAGGTATTTAAACAAAAGTGATAAATATTTTGAAAATTTCAATAGATTCTAGATAACACCTAATAGTGGTATAGAGGTTTACAAGCGGAACGTGATAAAAACCCGGGGGCCTTCTAACAGATATCGGAATGTCGGCTATCGACAAAGAAGGTTATTAAACAGAACCCAAATACCCAAATATCTCAAATAATTTTCTATTATTATCACGTTCCGCTTGTAAACCTCTGTACCACTATTAGGTGTTATCTATTGAAATATTCAAAATATTTATCACTTTTGTTTAAATACCTCTGTACCACTGTTAGGTCTTCAGTTGTCTGATGATGGGATAGTTCATTTCCCGAAACTCGAGTCACAAGAAAATGTGTAAAATATATTTTTTATTGGTAGTAAAACATAGTAATTTCTACAATTTGTTTTAATTATGATCAACTACCAAATAGTAAAGGCTGAAACAATTCAGTATCAATCAAGTTTCTTTTTATTTGAATCTACAAGTAAAATTTTCTTAAGATTTTCTTTTGTCGAAAGGAATTACTGTTTTCTAAAGAATGAGTGGCAAAAGTTGAATTTTTGTTTACTTGTCATTAAATTAATTTTATGTTCGTTGAAAAAGGTTTTAAACAGATGTTACTTTTTGAATATCTCAAATATTTTCGATTTACATAGCTCCGTACAGTCATTCATTATTTTTACATTATTGTTATTGTGAACTAATTTGAAAATTTCAACAGATTCTAGATAATCGAGTTTCTACCCTTTTGATTCTACATGTAAAATTTTAAGATTATCTATTGTGGGAAAGGAATGACCGTTTTCTAGACAATGAGTGGCAGAAGTAGAATTTTGTTTATTTTTTATGGAACTCATTTTATGTTCGTTGAACCTCGTCTTGAAGGAACGTCCTGTTTGTCCTATATATTTATTACTGCACGTAGAACAAGATAACTCATAAACTCCTGATTTGTGTATGTTTGGAGTAGGGTCCTTTGCGTTAAAAAATACCGATGATAACTTGTTTTGCGTTTTGAAGGCAATATTGACATCTGATTTTGAAAAATTATTGGCTACTTTTTGACTTATGCTACCAAAGTACGATAGAGAAATGAATTTTTCATTTTCTTCAGTTTTTATGATGGGATAAATTTGGCTCATAGCTATTTTAGATAGTTTCTGTCAAATTAGATTATCTATTATATGGGGGTTGAAACCGTTGTTCGCGGCTATTGATTTTGTAATTTGGACTTCAGCTTCGCGGTCATTTTTTGATAAGGGTAATGCGAAGACTCTATGGATCATCGATTGATAACGCTGATATTTTTTGTGAATTTATTATTGATTCCAATCACCCATTTTCACAAAAAATATCAGCGTATCAATCGATGATCCATAGAGCCTTCGCATTACCCTTATCAAAAAATTACCGCGAAGCTGAAGTCCAAATTATGAAATCAATAGCCGCGAACAACGGTTTCAACTCCAATATAATAGATAATCTAATTCGACAGAAACCATCTAAAATAGCTATGAGCCAAATTTATCCCATCATAAAAACTGAAGAAAATAAAAAATTCATTTCTCTATCGTACTTTGGCAGCATAGGTTAAAAAGTGGCCAATAGTTTTTCAAAATCAGATGTCAATATTGCCTTCAAAACGCAAAACAAGTTATCATCGGTATTTTTTAACGCAAAGGACCCTACTCCAATCATACACAATCTGTATATTCTTTTATAAAAGAATGAATATGGTTTATGGAATTAAATTTCAGTTTCATTTGTCGTGAACCAACAAGGTTTAGAATTCATGAAGGGGCTGTAATGATACAGGGATTAATTCAGTGGCAAATTCATCGCGAGGTTCAATGCCCTTGAATTAATTTGTTCATTCTAAACTCCAGACCAGTTAATATTAAACTTAGGAATTCGTTTTCGAGGCACGTACGATCGGCGGCTTCATGAAAGGAAATTCTTTGACTCTGGCCTATATATTATAATAACAAACTACCACATTGAAAAGTTCATAAGAGCTGATTGTACGAAAAGTAAAGGTATTCCTTAAGATGAGTTTAGGAACGGAAAGTTTCAGAGAAAAACGCTGACGTCGAAATTAACACGTGTGGCTCGACAAAGAGCTGAAATTTAGAAAAGTGCAATTTAGAGCGGGTGGACGGATCAAAGCTCTACGTGTTAATACGATAAAGCCAGTCTGAATATTGTCAGAGGAATGATAACCTTCATGAATTATTTCAAATCAACCTTTTACCAATATCACTCAATTTTTCTCCGATTGAACAGGTCTGGAACATCATTGGTAGCAGTCTGTTTATTTTGCAACCCTCTCCAAATAATTATAGTCCTGTCTCATGAAGTTAGGGTAACCGGCAATGAGATACCACTAGAAAACATCGATACCACCTCATCATAACCGAGTCTAGGCGTGTATAAGGAATAGCGGAGGGTCAATACCAGTTTTTTTTCAGTAAGTTGTCTAATAAATGTCCAATTCTAATAATTTAATAAGTTGTAGGTACTACCATAAACATGTATATCCAAAATTTTATATTAAAATCGGATAAATCGGTGTATATTTGATTTTATCAGTCAGTAAATATATATATATATGTAGTGAAGAATTCTCACCACTGCTGTACATTCGCTTACGCAGTAGCCAACTAAGGGAAATAGTTTCAATTTCGGAGGTATGGCCATTTTATCCGTATATTCTAGACCGAGTTCCATAATTCCAGCGTCCATATCCTTGAGAATATCAGATACGTATAATCTTATTCCTGAACTGTCTATAATACCTGAAATATAATTGGTTTTGGTACTTGGAATTAATTCAGGGGTTGTTTAACCGATTGTCTGAAGAGCTATAGTAACATAGTAAGTACCACTATTGTAGTTACTGGCATGTGAGCATGGTCTTTCACCAGGTGACCACGTCTTCACAATTCCCGAAAGAGGTTGTGTGATAACGGTTACACCTTCTTATTGCGCAAAAAAGAAAACTTCCTCTGCTTCCAGTAGGCTTCAGTTCAGGGAACTTGGGGCGTTACTTGTAGCAGCGAAGCACTACCCAGCCTCTACTGGCTATACAGATCAATACCCGAGTTTTTGGGACGCGACTCGCACGCCGAAGGGGCTAGTTTTCACAAACCATCGAGATTAGATGTCTCAATTGATCCTGGTTCGAGCACTAACAGCCATCAAGATTGAAAAGTCTCCCAAATGAGCACAATTCTTCTTCAATCGTGTCGTCAAGATCCAAAAATCCCTTGGAAGTCTCTCATTTGTTTCGAGCACCTTTGGCCAGCCGTATCATCAAGACCTACTAAACTACTGAGATAAATCGCGATCAATACTGGCTTGAGAATTACTTGCGACCAGATGAATGAAACTCTTTTCTAATCTAGCATGCATTGCCTCTACGAATCCAACACCAATAAGTTGGCCAGAAGTATGAATACTCATGTGGCATATCTACCCTCCCTTGGTAGCCTTATGTAACCTTTGCTTCCTTATAACTAGCACAAATCTAGTGCTGATGCACTCGCGCGTTGGACAGATAAAATACACTTGGGCGGCATCGATGCACATGAATACACATACCACACCGAGTTTATTGAAGTAATGAACTCCCAATTACTTCTACAGATATTAACTATAGAAACCTTCCTCATGCCCAAGACATATCCTATTATGACGATAAGTTCATACATAAAAATTAATTGAAATACCAGGGGATATGTTACTTAAACATTTGAAGAGTATGAGTTATGGAACAGACAGTTCCGACTGTACCCATTCGAAGCGCCCACCATGGCATTAGAGCTTATCGCGCTGGAGGCGCTTGTCTTGACTAGGACCCTAGTTTCATCCAAGTGAAATGGAGGGTTAAGTCTTGGTGCCTAACGTAATGCCATTCGCGCCAGTCACTGGACACGTGTGGTGGAAAATCGACCGAATGGGGCTGGAGGGCTGGAATGGGGGGCTGAGCTGCGTTGATCAACTCAGTGGCAAGGAAGTCCGTCGCAGCACAGGGCCTCTTCCTTAAAATTAACGTACTCTACCCTATTGTACTAAATCTCCGGATTTTTCTGTCCAATGGCCGAGTGCGTTATGTAGCAAACTGAAAGTTGGTGGGTTCAACTCTTCGAAGTGGTTCTCGCTAATGCGCGATGATAAGACGTAACCCTTATCACACTTTCTGCCTCTTGAAGCAGACTGTGGAGACTGCTAACTAGTCACTTGGTGAAAGAGCTAGGCTCACATGCTAATACACTAACTGGTAGAATTCACGTGTATCCATTCGAAGAACTTCCTGAAGAAAAGCTGATAAAATTACCTGATATCAGTCCTGGATTATTATAATGAATTTCTAACATAATATACTGATTAAAATCAGGTCCACCAAGTGGTAAACTTGCTTCCTGAAAAAATAAAACATATATGAATGGTTTTTACTCATCAAATAAATATCTAACCTCAAAATTAAGATTTCAGTATTGAAAAATCAAATAATTCAACAGAATCGCATTCAAATTTCCGAATTATTGCACGTACCCTTCATACAACCCGGATAAATAATTGATGCAGAAATTGGTTAGATTTGTGTGACTGGTATTTCGTCAGATAGATTTACAAAAAATTTGATTTCTTGAGAAAAAGCAAAGCGGAACGGTTACGTTGTCCTCGTCATTATTAGGACTATTACCATGCATGCATGAAGGAAAGAATATAATCTTCTATCACCTTCTGAGACACGTTGAAAAGATGAGGACTCTTTGATTCTCTCGGAGTAATAATACATATATTCCATCAAACGGCATTCAGATGTTTCTAAATCGAAAAGGAGATGCAGTGTATGAATTTAGGAGGAAATTAATAAATAAAGAAATTTAGATTGAAATATGCTTCTGCCATGAACGGTTTTGGTTCATCCAGTAACCGCGATATTATAACTAAACAACCCGAATGAGTAAAAAAGTTCATCAGGTTTAGGTATTATTAATACTGAAAACTTAATTCTTCCACCGTTCCTCTTACACACCTTCGGATATGTAAAGGGACCTGCTCCCATAGCCCATGCAGCCAAAACTCTTTTGCATACTTGAGATTTTGCCGGTCGTTCTTTAGCGAAACAAGAACCTTCGTATGGTGGGATTTTCTCACTTGCTGGGGCGAAACAGTGAAATACTTCCATGTGGTGTACAACTCCTTCACTGCTCTTCTGAATATTAGATTCAAACTAAGGGATAAGGATAATCAGTTTAGATTTATTCAGTAAAATGTTTTAACGAAAGATGTCTTCAACAGACTGTTATGTACAATATAAGCTCTCATAGCATTCCTAAACTAGAGCTGATTGATTTGTTTGAAAACTGGTAGCTTGGCGCCCGGAGTGTTAACTGGTATTGTTTACTAAGAAGCAAGAAATATATATTATACAACCAAACTTATTATATATTTAACAGAGACATTGCTGTATTTTCTTAGAATAAACTTGTAGCAATCACCTACTTCTCTCCTCGTCCAGAATTCTGCTTTGCTCTGCTGCAGCTTGCCGGCGTATTATATAGAGAACACGACCGTCCTTGCTCAGTTCAAATAGGGCATGGCACACAGCGTTCGACGACCGTTCTGACGTAGAACACAAGGTCACTGGCGACACAGACAGACATGCACATCACGCCTGTCTGAAAAGTTCAGGCACGCATGCTCAGAACGAAACACCGTCTCCCAAATTAAGAGGTAGAAGCTCCCTCATAACACCCCGTTTCACATCAGAGCTTCATTGGTGACCCCGACATGATGGAGGGTTTGCTTCAAGAGCGAGCCAACCCATTCATTGGTGTTATATGTTATGTTATTTATGGCGAGCCGGTGTCTGTCCACCCTACCATTGCGTCCGCACGGACTATTGTGGTTCACCCCTGATTTATATCTCCCCGACGAGATCCAGTTAATGTATAAAACCGATAATCTTGTTCAGGGGTAATTTTTCAGTTCGCTGTGGGCTATAAAAGCCTGGCCAAAGACCTCGAATCTGATGCGACTCACCGCTTGGCACTCTGAGACGAGCATGGCTGTTTCGGTGTCCTCAAGACACAGCCTGCATTCATGGTCTTCAGCCAGACCGATTTTGTGCAAATGCGCTTTCAATCTGCAGTGACCTGTCATAATTCCAACAACTGTTCGTAGTTTGGCCCTATCCAGACCTAGTGCTAGGTTCGCCATCTTTTTGTTCGAAGCTGTTCCAAGGAACAACTTCGAATGTTTCAGGCCAGAATGGCTCCGCTAGAAAGACTCTAGCCTTGAATTCATTCTGCCTGTTATCGCCTCGTTAGCTACGTCATGTGGTATTCTCAGGAATGGTTCCGGTCCTACCAGAGGCAGCGCAGCTCCAGCAAATGCCAGCCGATCCGCCTCCTCGTTACCCAAATACTTTAAGTGGCTCGGTATCCAAACCAGAGTGACTCCGTTATACATACCGAGCCTGTTTAAAGCCGTGCGGCAACTCCAGACTGTTTTGGATGTAAAACAGCTGTATCCAGAGCTTTTAGTAGATTGACTATCAGTGGTGGATTTGCCGTTTTATCAGCAGTTCCGCCGCGGTCTCAATGGCAAATATTTCTGCCTGGAATATGGTTGCGTTTTGACCGAGACTCAATGAGATGTTAATTCTCGGTTTACTCCCATAGACTCCCGCTCCTGTTCTGTGAACAAGCCAAGGTCGGTTCTCAATAGAACCTCAGCATGCTGGGTCCATTCGTCCCAGCTGGGGACGATTACATTGAAATTCCGTTCCTGGCTCGTGATTTTTGACATTAGATCCGAGGGCATCGATAGGATACTGTTCGTTAAAAGCTCGTCCAGCAGTCCTGAGCCTCCCATCACTATTGCCTCTGGCCTGTCAATCGCCAGTTGATATAGTTTGTATGTGTCTCCGTCTCCCAAATTAAGGTAGAAGGGTAGGTAGAAGCTCCCTCATAACACCCCGTTTCACCTCAGAGCTTCATTGGTGTTCCCGACATGATGGAGGGTTTGCTTCAATAGCAAACCAACCCATTCATTGGTGACCCCGATGTGATCCGGTCCTTATTACCCCATCCATCATTCCGAGGTAACCTTTCCTTTCGTTCCACAGTTACCCCGTTGGAGATGGCACCGCGTCCAATCCTGCGGCGAACTGTTTCCTGCCACATTCCAACGCCTTATTCCGTGACCTTACCGACGCTCACTGGAGGGAGAGTGTGTAGCGACCACCTTCTTCGCTTCTCTTCTAGAATTATGCTTTGCTCTGCAGTTTGTCGGCGTATCATATAGAGGATACGACTAGTCTAACAATACAGGACTGACCGTCCCCGCCGAGTAGGGCAAGGCGCACAGCGTTTGACGACCGTTCCGACGTGGAACACAAGGTCACTGGCAGACATGCACACCACGCTTGTCTAAAGAGTTCAGGTGCGCATGAACAAACGAAACGCCGCTTCCCAAATTAAGAGGTAAAAGCTCCCTAATAACATCCCGTTGCACCGCATAGCTTGAAACTATTATTATATTATTATTATTTGCTTGCTAAAATTTACACTCGCATATTAAATTTCACAATAAAATAATTTCTTATTGTTTACCTGATATATATGATGT
Organism: Megalocaria dilatata; assembly: GCA_034642435.1. Classification (NCBI taxonomy): domain Eukaryota; kingdom Metazoa; phylum Arthropoda; class Insecta; order Coleoptera; family Coccinellidae; genus Megalocaria; species Megalocaria dilatata. The sequence goes on from CM067854.1 coordinate 50,707,433, forward strand.
TTCTTCCTAAATCTGGGGGGTAATTTTCGTACGCTACACCAATATGTTGTTTCATCAGCAGGCACCTTTACTTTGTTTGCCACAACATCGAAATGTTCCACGTATGGGGGTAGGTCCGAGACGTTTATATTCTTCAGCAAGCTGACTCTTATCATTCCCTTATTTTCTTTCGAGATGTTGCTTAGTTTGAATCCCTCGACATTTGTAAGCGGCCCTTTACCTTTTAGCCAAACAATGTGGATTGTGCCTTCCTTGATTTGTAATAAGAAATATTATCAAACATTAAACGATTCAAGCACCGCCGAACTTTTAGGTGAAAGGAAATTTTTCCATCAAGTGAATGAGCTGAATAAGATAATATTATATAAGAACATGAGCGCAAATAAAATTGGTTTTTATTTGTTATTATTCAATTCGGAGCTTGATAGATAAAAAATAAACCGGTTATGCCAATTTATTAATAGCCAAAATCATTTTAATACACAAATATTAATAAGTTTAGAGGGACGTCGAAAGGTAACCAGTGATATTATAACCATAAGATTGTTTCTCGTCCAGAATTCTACTTTGCTCTGCTGCAGCTTGCCGGCGTATCATATAGAGGACACGACTAGTCTTAAAATTCCTGACTGACCGTCCCCGCCGTTCAAGTAGGGTAAGGCACAGCGTTCGACGACCGTTCCGACGTGGCGTCACAGGCAGACATGCGCACCACGCCTATCTGAAGAGATCAGGTGCCCATGCTCAGAAGGAAACACCACCTCTCGAATCACCTTTCGTTCCACAGTAACCCCGCTGGAGATGGCACCGCGTCCAACCCAGCGGCGAACTGTTTTCCTGCCACATTCCAACGCCCTAATCCGTTACCTTACGGACGCTCACTGGAGGGGGAGTGTGTAGCGACCTCTTTCTTCGCTCCTCGTCCAGAATCCTGCCTTGCTCTGCTGCAGCTTGCCGGTGTATTATATAGAGGACACGACTAGTCTTAAAATACCTGACTGACCGTCCCCGACGAGTTCAAGTAGGACAAGGCACGCAGCGTTCGACGAGCGTTCTGACGTGAAACACGTCTGAAGAGTTCAGGAGCTCATTCTCAGAACGAAACGCCGCCTCCCAAATTAAGAGGAAGAATCTCCCGCACAACCTCTCATTCACTTCAGAGCATCAAGATAATGTACGAGCGAGCCAAAACTGCTGATGTCAAGTGAATGAAATTTGAACGAAGAGACATAGATGAAAATTAAATTATGTACACGCAATTTAATGCAAAAATATCTTGTAACTGGCAATATTAATGAAAATATATTCTGAGAAATATTCTAGTCTTTCAAGATATTTCTGGGAATTTAATTATTTTAAGTGCTTCATCTTACCTCTATAATGTAGTCATGATTATCACAAGTATCGAATTTTCTTTTGAATGTAAATTTGGATAATCTTTTGTCGTTTTTCAACTGGAAATCATCGCAGTTTTGTTCATCATCAAGATGGAGGACTCCAGAATCATCAGCCCATGTGTCCTGAAATTATAAATTTATTGTCACTTCAACAAAGTTTTTGAATACTCAGTCAATTATTAAATAAATGGATTGTGGCGACCTTCTTCGCTCCTCGTTCAGAATCCTGCCTTGTTCTGTTGCAGCTTGACCCCCATATCATAAAGGGAACACGACTAGTCTACAAATTCCTGAGTGACCGTTCAAATAGGGCAAGGCACACAGCGTTCAACGACCATTCCAAAGCGAAGCACATGGGCATTGGCGTCACTGGCAGAGATGCGTACCTCGCCTGTCTGAAGAGTTCAGGTGCGCAGACTCATAGCGGAACGCCGTCTCCCTAATTAAGAGGTAGAAGCTCCCTCAAAACGCATTTAGAGAGCTTCAAGATAATGAATTAATTCGGCTGATAATCATTTTCGAAATATGATTAATAAGGAGTAACAGTTCAAAACTCAAATAAGCCCGAGGTTTTGTTGATCGCTGGGACATAAGTAGTAGACATGCACATGTTTCAGGGCTTATTGCCTTCAATCATCAGTGCGCCGTAATGTACAACGAATACAAGTCAACATCTTGAATATTAAACAGATTAATTCTGCTAATTACACATTCAAGATATTGAATTCTCTAAGAAGTCAGTCATTTGGACTCATCTAATTCATTAATTTAATTTTAAATGACCATTTTCACAAAATATCACCAGAAACATAAAACATGGAGTTAAAACCATAGACTTACTACTCTGTCAAGAAAGTACCGGGAATTTTCAATTAAAACAACATTTTTACATTTAATCGTCAAAATTTATTGGGTCGCCTTCAAAATAGGCTCCATTTGCTCTAATACATCTATGCCAACGGCACTTCCAATTATCGAAACATTTTTTATAGGCGCTTTCCGGGATGGACTTTAGCTCTCGCGCCGAATTTTGTTTTATGGCTTCAATCGACTCAAAACGGGTGCCACGAAGGGGCAATTTTAGTTTTGGGAAGAGGAAAAAGTCGCAGGGAGCCAAATCCGGCGAATACGGTGGTTGCTGAAGCACGTTTGTTGAGTTTTTGGCGAGAAAGTCAGTCACAATCGTAGCTCGGTGAGAAGACGCGTTATCGTCATGCAAAATCCATGATTGTTCGCCCACAAATTTGGCGGCTTCTTACGGATACGCTCACGCAAACGTTTCATAACGCCTAGGTAATACTCCTTGTTTACCGTCTGACCCTCTGGAACGAATTCGTAGTGCACCACGCCACGGATATCGAAGAAAACAATGAGCATCACCTTCATTTTCGAGCGGCTTTGGCGTGGTTTTTTCGGTTTCGGCTCATTTTTTGCCACCCATTCCGATGATTGCTGGCTTGTTTGCATATCGTACTCGTAGACCCAGGTCTCATCACCAGTTATAATGCGTTCCATGAATGTAGAATCGGAATTACAGCGATACAGCATGTCTGAAGCAACCTGTTCGCGATGACGTTTTTGAAGAAAATTCAGGTCGTTCGGTACGAGTCATGCGGCCACCTTTCTGATGCTCAAAATATCAATCAAAATCGTACGTGCGGACTCGTGGGATATCTTAAAATCATGTGCTATCTCTCTCAAGCTGGTACGACGGTTTTCCAGCACCCTTTCCTTAATTTTATCGACGTTATCTTCGATCGAAGCCGTCGATGGGCGACCACTTCACGACCGTCCTTGAAGGCTCTGTACCACTGATATGCACGAGTTTTCGATAGAGCATTATCACCAAAGGCCTTTTGCAACATTTTCAATGCATCGGCACACGAAAATTCATTTGCAACACAAAACTTTAAAAAAAATTTTTTGCTCAACGTAATCACCCATAGTAAAAATCGGTACAAACTCTGACATCGACTGACTTAATCAGCTGTTGCAAACACACTAGTTGACAGATCCCGCTCAAGCTTGGCATAGTAATTAAGGACAGTGGTACCAACCTAGGAAAAAAAAATTTTACCTGCCTCATTGCCCCGCCAGATTTAAATCGATAATTCCTGGTACTTTCTTGACAGAATGTATTATCCTAATTAATACGTCTATGGTAAAAACTCATATAGGCCAACCTGGAGGAAAACTTTGTACAACTCACCAAGAAATTTACCCGATTCCATCCAGCGGAGAGTACGCAATAATCCGCCGGAAAGAAATCCCCTCTATCAGAAAAACCAAGCGCAAACCATTGCAGATCCAAACGTGGCAGATGAACCTCAAAGATTACAGTTTTGGTTGGATAATCCAAAATCCAGTGTAGCATTATTTCACTTTTGGGATCTAGCGGAGCATGGAAAACTTTATGTCCTGGAATAATTATATCATATTATTTTTGTGAACATTTTCGTCGCAAAAAATGAATTATGTATCTATCGGGAGTTCTTTTAGAGTAATAGGCATTCCATCATACCAATTTTGGACCACTTTTTCGAGTAATTCAGGCCTTATTTAATCAATAACACGAGTTATGTCGGCTTCCAAAGCGTCTATTGTTTCTGGTTTATCAGCATAAACCAATGACTTGACATAACCCCAAAAAAAATATTCAAGTGGAGTTAGGTCGCATGATATTGGAGGCCAATTAATTGGACCATAAAATAACGAAATAATGTTATCGCCAAATCTTTCTTTCAATAGATCAATTGTTACGGTAGCAGCATGAGGTATAGCACCATCTTGTTGGAAACGAAACAATTCTGGGTCGATACCATTCAAATTTTGAAACAAATAATCATTGATCAACGAGCACCATTCACTGTAACATTAGCTACAGCATCGTTTTTAAAGAAATATGGATCGATAATGCCTCCAGCGTGTAAAGCACACCATACAGTGCATTTTTCAGGATGCAATGGAATCTGTAGAACTTCTTGAGGATTGTTTTCACTCAATATACGGCAATTTCGACTGTTTACATAGCCGTTAAATCAGAAATGAGCTTCATCACTAAACACATTTATATTATAGAAAAGTGGATCAAGTTCAAGCTGTTCTAGGGCCCAATCAGCTAACAAACGACGCTTATTATGGTCAAGTGGCTTTAGTTCTTGAACCATTTGGATCTTGTATGGGTGTAAACTAAGATCTTTACGCAAAATTTTCCATGTGGTGGATGCATAGAGTCCAACTTGTTGTGAACATCGACGAATAGACAAATCTGGATCATCATTAACACTATGACTTACTGAAGCGATATTTTCTTCTGTACGTAAAGTTCTTTGTCTTGTTGTTGTTGTTGCATCGAGTAGATAAAACGTTGTTCAAAATCTATGGATAGTTCGACGAATAAGCTGCTCTGATGGACGATTATGTAAACCATAAATTTCACGAAGTGCTCTATAAGCTTGGCGAATAGAACACTGATTTTGAAAATAAATTTCAACAATTTGTAAATGTTGTTGCGGCGTGAGTCTTTCCATGATAATATGTCAAAGCTTACTGAATAGAAATGTCAAACCAACATGGCTTTTACATTCTGTCAAATCACAGTTATCTCTATCGAAAGTTCTATCACTCTAAAAAAACACCCGATATATAATATATAATTATCATAGTTTAGATTGGATATTCCTGAAGAGTTTCAAATAAAAGAAAAATGGACATATAAAATATTGTGTTTAGATAATATGTGTTATATCGAATTACTCCGCTGACTTTTTATTTTGATTCTTATATTAAAGTTGATAAAATTTTTCATTTTTAGAGCAGTGCTTCTTTGACAAAATGTGTATCGTAACATACATTCTGTCAAGAAAGTACCGGGAATTATCGATTTAAATCTGGCGGGGCAATGAGGCAGGTAAAATTTTTTTTTCCTAGGTTGGTACCACTGTCCTTAATTACTATGCCAAGCTTGAGCGGGATCTGTCAACTAGTGTGTTTGCAACAGCTGATTAAGTCAGTCGATGTCAGAGTTTGTACCGATTTTTACTATGGGTGATTACGTTGAGCAAAAAATTTTTTTTAAAGTTTTGTGTTGCAAATGAATTTTCGTGTGCCGATGCATTGAAAATGTTGCAAAAGGCCTTTGGTGATAATGCTCTATCGAAAACTCGTGCATATCAGTGGTACAGAGCCTTCAAGGACGGTCGTGAAGTGGTCGCCCATCGACGGCTTCGATCGAAGATAACGTCGATAAAATTAAGGAAAGGGTGCTGGAAAACCGTCGTACCAGCTTGAGAGAGATAGCACATGATCTTAAGATATCCCACGAGTCCGCACGTACGATTTAGATTGATGCTTCAGACATGCTGGATCGCTGTAATTCCGATTCTACATTCATGGAACGCATTATAACTGGTGATGAGACCTGGGTCTACGAGTACGATATGCAAACAAGCCAGCAATCATCGGAATGGGTGGCAAAAAATGAGCCGAAATCGAAAAAACCACGCCAAACCCGCTCGAAAATGAAGGTGATGCTCATTGTTTTTTTCGATATCCGTGGCGTGGTGCACTACGAATTCGTTCCAGAGGGTCAGACGGTAAACAAGGAGTATTACCTAGGCGTTATGAAACGTTTGCGTGAGCGTATCCAAGAAGCGGCCAAATTTGTGGGCGAACAACTCATAGATTTTGCATGACGATAACGCGCCTTCTCACCGAGCTACGATTGTGACTGACTTTCTCGCCAAAAACTCAACAAACGTGCTTCAGCAACCATCGTATTCGCCGGATTTGGCTTCCTGCGATTTTTTCCTCTTCCCAAAACTAAAATTGCCCCTTCGTGGCACCCGTTTTGAGTCGATTGAAGCCATAAAACAAAATTCGGCGCGAGAGCTAAAGTCCATCCCGGAAAGCGCCCATAAAAAATGTTTCGATAATTGGAAGTGCCGTTGGCATAGATGTGTTGGAGTAAATGGAGCCTATTCTGAAGGCGACCCAATAAATTTTGACGATTAAATGTAAAAATGTTGTTTTAATTGAAAATTCCCGGTACTTTCTTGACAGAGTAGTATATTAGATTGTAAGATATTTACTAAAGGTACTAAGGCTCATTTCACTTCAATAATGAAAAATGTTATATCAATAAAAACAAAATTCATCCAATGCAAATCGCTTGCTAGAAATATGGCATAATTTTTGTAACGACTAAACTATTTCACATTGAAAATAAAAGTAATCGAATTGATCTCTTGAAAACCCTAGAAATCAATAGAATATTTCCGTAAATGTGCACTCGGTTTCAATTTCAAATACTCACCTGATGAAGTCATGGTATGACAGAACAATTGTTCTGTGAACAACAAAATTAAGTAGAAGCTAAAATTTACAAATTTCAATTCTGGGAGAATTGATTGACAAATATGAAATTAGGTAAAAGCAAACTTTCAAAAGATCTCCAAAGAAATAATTTGAGTAATTAAACATTCACTGAATCTCAATGTACAATATCGAGGCACTCATTTTCTATATTTTCATTATGAGAAAGCATATACATATTGAATTTGAATACAAATTCGTCTCTATGTCCATTTGAGTCGGTTCAAAATTGACAAGATATACATAGACAACATAGAAAATAAAGGTGCGTTGAAACTTTCAGGCTCTATGGTCAAAAATAAGGAGATTGTAGAGATTACCAAATTAGTAGCCTTGTTTATCTATGTATTAAACTTATAATGTACAAATGCGCTCGACTCCTGACGATAAACGCAGCGCTTTTTTATTCATGATTAAAATGAGTTTATGGAAATGACCATGTTTTAGTATTGTGCAAATCATGTATTCACATTTTGTCACTGCAATTTCGTAAACTCCTTAAACTTCAAACAACTTTTTTTCATTCATTTTACCTACTATTTATTATAAGATATAAATTGAGAATATTTCTGAAGCGATTAATCGTTTTAATGTGAAATAAGAATGATAAGATATTACCTGAGATGAGGGAGCCATTCAAAACTAAAAAATAAATGACTGCACTAAACTTCAAGATTTCATACATTTTTCATCACTGAATGCGGATGAAGAGGTGAACCGTCAAACGATTAGGGTAAAAAGACTAACTAGTCTTGGATTGGTCGGAGTCTGCGCTGCAGCGTTCTAGTGTATAGGAACTTTCGGAAAATTAATCTAGCCTACGTAATTTTTTCCGAGTGGAATGTAATATTCGAGAATAAAACGCGCCAGGAAAAGCATTTGATTTAATTGATTTTGAAAAAAGGCTCTATTTGGCCATTTTTTGCATATTACTGTGTTTTACTACCAAGAATGTGTTTATTTTTTGGGAATTAATAGTAATAATCCTTATTTATCATATTAACCATTATTTTGTATATTTTCTTTTAAACAGTTGTAGTAGGTGGTGAATTGTTAAATAGTTTTAAGCATCTAAATCAGAAATTATAGTAACTTCATCAATGTTCATTTTGACCTGTGCTCTGACTGAAAAATATGACCTAATCCAATAAGTGCAACACCTCAAATTCCAAACTCCAATTTTTTTAATAGAATTTCTGGATCTAGGCAATCATATGCCTTGGAGAGCTCAAGAAACAAACCAGTGCCAAAACTTCATCCTCAAATGTATCCACAATTCTCTTTAGGAATTGATAGATAGCTGATTGGATAGATCCCCCCTTCAAACAGCCATGTTGGTTTCCTATAAAGAACTGCATTATTTGTTTGCAATATGCCTGCTTGAACAATTTAGAAATGGATGAATTCCTACCCATATTCACAAAGAATTTTAGCATATCTATCGGTGATACAAAGAAATATCGATTGATACTTAGGTCTTTCACGTTGATATTTCGATCTAGCAGTTTTAAGAATTGTCGTTCGAACTGTTTACACTTCAGATTATTTGTTTTCTGATTAAATACGGCCTTAGAAAACATGGAAAGTTATTTAGAGATTTTGATATATTTATACCTGTTAATTTGATATGACACAGCATTCGGAATTGTGAACTATTCTATCTTTATTTACTTGCATTAATCTTTCTGTAACCAATAAGAAGGTTTATTTCGTTCATTCAGTCCACCTCCAAATGGACCTTCGAATCAATTACGTTAATTTTCCTCTTTTTGTTAGAAGGGAGACATCGAGCACCTCTAACGTTCAGTCTTTGAAAGGATTGTAAAATTATTATTCTAGTAATAGTCAAACTTGTCGCATATAGCCTTTGCTGCATTATGCAGTATCATTCGGATAGTCAAATTTGTTGTACGTAGCTTGTGACATTTCGGTCCAAGCTATCGCGGTTATTATTGTTAATATAGTGATGCAGTTTATTGCCAAAGTATTGGCAAATTCCTTACATTAGTTTGTAGTGTAATAATCATACCTTTTGACTTGGTTTATATACAGTAAACCAATAATTATAGTTCGTTGTTATCGTAGTGTAATACGAGTGTTTCACTTTAATTCCTTACAATCCTCGTTGGTTTATCTTATTTGATAAACAAAGCTAGTTCATCATCGTATGAACTATAATACATAAAAGTGCCTTTGAAGTAAAACTCTTCGCTAATCTACGTCATAATACAGTCCACTAAAACAGTCGAAATTAATCATCGAGATTAATTAAATTGCAACTGCCTGTTATTTCAAAATACTGAAATAATAGGCAAAAAATTACGGTAAACTAACCGTGGTGCGTTACAATCCTTATAAAAAAACCTCCAAATAATGAATGGTATTGTTGATTTTTTTTCATTTTCACAAAATGAATAAAATATTCGAGATTCAATATCGATCAGAAGAATTTTATTGAAGACATAATGCAAATCAAATTCGAAGTCATCAATATGAAGGTCACAAAATGGTCCTTAATTATTCATAATAATGTATAATTTCAAATTATGTTTACACTTTACGTATCTTAGTCTGAAAGTACTTATAACACGAAGAAATTGATCTGAATAATTATTTTCAACTTATTGTGTATCAAAAATGTGTATCAATATCCCCTCTAATAAAGGGAGGAGAAATTCTTGATTTCTCGTCATAGAAATGGAACGTCATATTTCCTTGTCTGTCCGGAAGGCACCAGAAATTGCCTCTTAAATTGAAGCCACAGGCACCCGAGTTGATTGTGTTATAGCACCCTGTGCATGGCTCGATAAAAGAGCCAAAATAAAAAAAAAAAACATTAACACTGATTATGATCTATAATTAGAGCGTTCTTTAAGATTTTGACTCTATTTGATAAAAAACTTGGATTATCTGTCAGATATCATATCGGTGGTATTTTTCATTAAGTCTAGCACTGGCTTTCATGGAAGGAAAGGAATTTATAGTATTTCCCTCGATATAACCCACAGACTTAATTTGAACACCCAGAGAAGGTCGTGCTCCGGAAATGCATTCCTACTCGTTTATGGCTTTTATCGATTATTCTCGTGCAAAGTATTTCTTGCATTAGGTGTTAAATCTAGAGGGTCTTTCATTAACAGCGCCCCATTTTGTTTTACAAATAAAACGAAATATTTGTCTGAAAATTATTGAAATTTTTATTTCGTTATGAAGTACAATTGATACCATTAATTTTGATTCAATGTAACCTCAAAGAAAGAAGTCCAATGGAGTTAAATAGCAGAAATGAGGCGGATAATTTATCGGTCCATTTCTTGAAATAATCTAATCACCGAATTTTGTCTTCAATAAAGTAATTCTTTCAGCTTTAAATGATCTGTTGGTTTGAATTCTTGGGTTAAAATAATTTTGTATGGATGTAATCCAAGGTCTTGTCGTAAAATTCGCCACAAAGAAGTCTGGGAGATGCCTAGTTCTTGTCAATCGATAAATTTTGGTCTTCAAGAACATTTTCTCATACGGCAGCAATATTCTCTTTACTTCTTGCATTTCTTTGTCTCACTGGCACTGTAACATCATGAAGTGTAAAATTTGTTTCAAACTTCTTCACTTTCAACTGTTTTTTATCCGGACGATTAAAATGGCCAAAAATTGGAGTTAAAGCACGTAAAGTTAGAGTAACAGATCGCGATTTTTCATTAAAAATTTGGATTATTTGTAAACGTTGTTGGAGTGTGTACCTTTCCATGATTAAATGGTAGACATTGACAAATGATACTGTCAATGTCACAAATAAACTGCTGGTATGAAAGTGGACTGAAGATTATCGTTGAGAATCTCAAATCACTCTTTTGAGGATGTGTTACATATTTTTGAAAGTTTTTTTTTAAGAGAGGTTTTTTCGGAGAATTTTTTAAGTCGTTAGGTATATTTAGACTGGAATTTGTTTTTCCTAATGTCGATATGTAATTTTGCTGTCTTCCCCAAATGTTTCGATCAATATTCTATATTTTCTTTATATTTTTTCATATCTTTTTGATGTAATGAGTGTTAATTCTATATTTATAAAAAACAAACAGTGTTTCTGAGGTATTCATTCAATTTGATAATAAGAGATTTTTGAGAAATCTATAAAATTAAAAATTATAGCGAGGTATTAAAGAATTACTCTGTTTGATATTTAAGACTTTGAAAAAATTTTCTATCAAGTGAAAAATCCCCTTTTTATTATTTTATTCTAATGTAAAATTTGTTAAAAATTCCAGATATTCAATCTTTTCGCGGTGACTAACAACTCTGGTCTTGATTAGATCTCTTTCACCATGAGGTACAAACATACAATGTGGTCCAACGAAAACTTAACACCTCGATTTTCCGACTTTAAAATGAAAATGTGGAAAATTGCTCGGACCTATTAATTTCTCAATGGAGGGGTGAACAACTTTTCCGCTTTTTTCATTCCCGTAACTTCAACCTCCTAACGGGGGTGAGCACAACCACTTGATTTTGAATAGGGATGAGGGGTGTTGCGATAAATAATTTTGAATAAAATAAAATAGAAAAAGGCTTTTTACTTGATGGAAGAACTTTTAGAAACTTTTAGAATTTAATTAATTTATAATAATATATAAATTTAATAGACGTATATGATCAAAATTCAATATACAATGTCAAATGGAATAAATAAGTCAACCAATATAAAAAAGGCAATTAAAATTAATAAATAAATATTTGAAGGAGTCCAAATTTTGTTTCTGATCTTACCATAATGAAACCAATTCCTTTTCAAAAACATAAAACACAACTTAGGGATTTTTCAAAAAATATAATTTATTATATATATATATATATATATTTATTTTATTCCATTTGACATTGTATATTGAGTTTTGATTACATACGTCTATTAAAAATAAGCGGTGCTTATTGTAGACATTAATTTAATTCTAAAAGTTTTTTGAATGAAAATTTTTTTGAAATTAAAATTGTAGAAGACTAACAGATTAAATCTGTTTTGATATTCAAATTTTCAAATAATTTTGAAGACCGTATTGAGTACTATCTGACCCTAAAATTTCACTTCGAAATATCCTTCGGTAATGAAATAATAGTGAAAATAGTGAAAATCAAAGGTATTTAGTAGTTATGTTGTTGATTTTTTGCCCAAAAAATTATTAATTTCTTGTCCAAAAAAGTAGATGTTTTTGATTTACCTTAGTCTTTCGTGAATTTTTAAGAACGTTACAAGTGTGGGACGTGGCTGTCTTAGGTCATGTCGCAATGGATCCGACCTTGAGTACTAGAAAATTGTTCGATATTCCACTATTTTACCTGTCATTTCGTTATCGGTGGAAATTTTAGAGCGAAATTTCAGGATCAGATAGTACTCGATAAGATCTTCAAAATGAGGTATTGGAACATCCCTCATCCATATTCAAAATCAAGGGGTTGTACTAACCCCCTTTAGAGGGTTGCAGTTACGGGGATGCGAAGGGCGGAAAAGTTGTTCCCCTCGTATCAGAAATTGACAGGTGCGAGCGATTTTCCACATTTTCATTTTAAAGCCGGAAAATCGAGGTTTTTAGTTTTCGTTGGACCACACTGTATATGCAACGGTGGTACCAAAAAACATGATTGTTTACTTCACAAATCATCTGGTACATTGAATCAGTTTTACTGTGAAAATATGTCATGATGTCATAGAAATTTTAATAATGCGAGAGAATCTATAATTTTTCATATCTTATTGACTCTGAAATAATTACAAATGCATCAAAAGTCTTCATTTTATAAATTATTCATCTACTTCCAACGTTTCTGAAAGATTTGGAGGAAACCACAACAATGCGGACTCGACTGTGGTAAGTAATTAATCGATTATTAATTTAATAACTTCCCTAATCGACAAACTACCCCCGTGAATTTTTATAGGATTTTAACGATTCATTTAATCCTTTTTGGTAGTGAGATTAAGTCGAGGATCTGATGGAAATAGGATCCATTAAATCTGGTTGGTTTATTTTTTCTTCAGATAAATCTAAAGAAATTTCAGCTCTACAGTATACGAATTGATTGATAATTTTCGAATATTTAATTTAACATGAATTAATAATTTTTTTTTTGCTTAGGGTCCATAGCTCACATTATCTGCGTGAGTACACAAGAGGAGAAACAAGGCAAATAAGGGATACAAGGTACTGAATATATTCAATAATTTATAGATTATCATCTGTTTAATTGAATCTGTCTTCACTCGTTGAAAATCCATATTAATGAGGCTATTCTGATTTTCACAAATTTTTATTGTTATTACACAATTGTTTCGCTATCACAGTAGCATCTTCAGGTAGGTGGACTATTTGAATAACGATATTCAAAAATGTAAGATACCGTTGTTGTATTATAATAAAAATAAAACTTTGTATAAATCAGAATAACCTTATTTGATCTTAATTAAAACAAATTGTAGAAATTACTATGTTTTACTACCAATAAAAATATATTTTACACATTTTCTTGTGACTCGAGTTTCGGGAAATGAACTATCCCATCATCAGACAACTGAAGACCTAACAGTGGTACAGAGGTATTTAAACAAAAGTGATAAATATTTTGAATATTTCAATAGATTCTAGATAACACCTAATAGTGGTACAGAGGTTTACAAGCGGAACGTGATAATAACCCGGTTAAAAAAGAGGGACCTTCTAACAGATATCGGAATGTGTAAAATATATTTTTATTGGTAGTAAAACATAGTTATTTCTTTTCAATTTGTTTTAATTATGATCAACTACCAAATAGTAACGGCTGAAACAATTTATTATTTGAACTTATCTATTAGATTGTAATTTGTTACTGAATTGAATCAGTCCGTACTTCAAATCCATATTAAATAATATTTAAATAAGGTTATTCTGATTTTCACAAATTTTTATTGTTATGTTTACAACAATCGTTTCGCTATCATAGTAGCATCATCACGCAAGATTACATTTTGAATAACTAAGCTTGTTTCCGAAATCCGTTGCTATTTATATTACAGTAAGAACAATAAATTTTTATTGAGTACTAAAACCCAAAAAAGGGTCTCTGCAAATTCCAGTTCATCTGAATATATTTAACAGAGGTGAGTTATTTAAATCTATTTGTTCGTTAAGTAATATTCCAATTTTATTATAATATGTTTATTTATCTCTAGGAATTCTAACAGATTTAAGGCATAACTTTTGCTTTCTATATGTAGAATTTCAAAATGATGGTTGGAAATATGTCCTGTTTCTAACAAATGTTTGGAATATGTAGAATTACTTTTATTATTGAGGAAATTCTTCAAATGTTCACAAATTCTATGTCGGAAAGTTCTTCCAGTCTGTCCTATGTAAACTTTAGGGCAATCACCGCAGGTTAACTTATAAACCCCCGATGTATCATCTTTATGTGTACAGTCTTTATTATTTTTAATTTAAGAAGAACTTCATTTAAAATCAATTCAAACTTGAGTAAATTTATTAAAAATAATAAAGACTGTACACATAAAGATGATAAATCGGGGGTTTATAAGTTAACCTGCGGTGATTGCCCTGAAGTTTACATAGGACAGACTGGAAGAACTTTCCGACATAGAATTTGTGAACATTTGAAGAGTTTCCTCAGTAAAAAAGGTAATTCTACATATTCCAACCATTTGTTAGAAGCAGGACATACTTTCAACCATAATTTTGAAATTCTACATATAGAAAGCAAAAGTTATGCCTTAAATCTGTTAGAACCCCTAGAGATAAATAAACATAATAAAATTGGAATATTACTTAACGAACAAATAGATTTTAATAACTCACCTCTGTTAAATATATTCAGATAACCTGGAATTTGCACAGACCCTTTTTTGGGTTTTGAAAAATATAAGAGGCACGTACCACTAATAAAAGTACTAAACGAACAGACGGAATTTTGGAAAACCCCTCTCTTCGAAGCTCTGCCGAAGCCTACAATCAGCATGTATAATAGTTGAGATCTAATTTGTTCGTTCAGTTTGAAAATGTATTAAACACTACGAAACTCGAGTCACTGTATACCAGTAATAATAAAAAGTGATAGAAAACAAAGTAATTTCTCATCTCATTCCATTATTGCAACACCCCTCATCCTTATTCAAAATCAAGGGGTTATGCTTACCCCCGTTACGGGGATGAAGAAAGCGGAAAAGTTATTTCCCCTCGAATCAGAAATTGATAGGTCCGAGCGGTTTTCCACATTTTCATTTTAAAGTCGGAAAATCGAGGTGTTAAGTTTTCGTTGGACCAACCTGTAACATCAATATTAGTAAAGGGTGGCCGTATTTTGTCAAACCACGAATGACAGGAAGTTAGTTTAATATTTCACATTAACGCATTAGGTCGATTTACGTTTAAATTTGTCCGTGAAAACTGGAACGTTATTTGTTAAAACATCCCGTTCACGTTCTCATCCAGTGACCGCACTGGAAAACAGTGCTGCTTTGGCCCTGAATTAGGCTGAAGATTCAGCAACATCAACTCGTCATCATGCTCAAGAACCGAACATTTCTCGGAATTCTGAGAAGAATTTTGCATTGAGACCATGGGATGCGTTTCCACTTCAATGGGTTAATGATCGCTTCGACGAAGATGAGCATTTTCCCGTAAAAATAATCTTTAGCGATGAAGATCATTTTTTTATCTATCTGTTTGCAGAAGCTCATGTTCAGGATATCTCGAGAGGTGCTTCAGGGTTTAGCGGGACTTGACGGTTCCACCGGCCTTGTCCTGAACGTGGATCTATTATGAGACGTTTCTGGGGTTTGTGGATCTCGACGATACGGCTAGTCCGTTGGTGCTTGACGCCAGGATCAATTGAAAGACTTCATAAGGGTTCGTTGGTCTTGACGTACAGGCCGGATTGACGGTGCACGTCAGAATCAATTTAGGCATCAATCTTGTGTTTATCTTCATAAGACTGCATTCAGGTGGATGGATAAGAAGTCCTTTCGGCTTGTGAGTTGCGTCCCAATCAACTCGGGTACTGATAATGCAAAGCCAGTAGAAGTTGGAGAGTGCTTCGCTGCTACCAGTCAGACGGTTGTAGGTTTTCGAACTGAAGCCCCAACTGGAAGCTGTTGGGTTAATCTCTTCGGAGGGGTTTTCCACTTGCGCGATGATAAAGCCCTTATCACACTTTCTGCCTCTTGTGGCAGACTGTAGAGACTGCTAACTAGTCACTTGGTGAAAAAGCTAGACTCATATGACAATACACTAACTGGTAGAATTCACGTGATGCCTTAAAACGTGAAAACGAACGTGCCATATTTAAAAAATACGCGTCAATTTGAGACAGAAACAAAAAAATCACAGGAAACAAAAAATTTTATTTATTTTGTTAACCAGTGTAATAAAGATGGGAAATGTGAACTGTCAAGCGCAGAAATCATGTACTCCTGAATTTAAAGTAATATTTTAGTTTGTTGACAGCGTCAATATTCAATTTGTAATTTGAAATGGTTGAATATGAAGAATTGATGTTAGTTTGAATTTCAGGTATGGGTATTGATAATAATCTGTTTTATTGCAGGGAACGGTCGCCTACAAGAACTGTGGCCAGAGTGTACGCTCATGTTTTCGAGAGAAAACCACCTTCCCTCTACGATTATGATAACTTCACACCTGAACTGGAAGACATAAGCAATTATTCTCTTATCAGACGTTTGGGCCAAGGCAAATACAGCATAGTTTTCGAAGGATCAAACGAGGCTAAAAACGAAAATGTCGTGATAAAAGTGCTGAAGCCGGTGAGACGAAAAAAAATCAAGAGGGAAATAAAAATTTTAGATTACTTGAAAGGCGGGGTGAATATAATTAAACTGTTAGCCGTCGTGAGTATTCCGAATACCGAACTAAACGGTCTTATTTTCGAGCATATGGAAAATAGTGAAGACTTTAGAAGTATTTTTTTAAAATTGAATGAAGCAGATACACGATACTATATGTGTGAAATATTGAAAGCGTTAGATTTTTGCCACAGTAAAGGGATCATGCATAGAGACGTGAAACCCCAGAATATCGTAGTGGATCAAACTAACAAAAGGTTGAGAATGATCGATTGGGGTCTAGCTGAATTTTATCACCCGAGACAAGAGTACAATGCCAGAGTGGCAAGTAGATACTTCAAAGGTCCCGAGTTACTTGTTGATTACGGTTTTTACGATTATTCCCTAGACATTTGGTCAGTTGGTTGTATTTTTGCTGCAATGATTTTTCGAAAAGATCCGTTCTTTCATGGTTATGACAATCACGACCAGTTGCTCCGCATCGTCAAAATCATGGGGACAAGTGAGCTTTTCGCATATTTGGAAAAATATAATATTACTCTTGATGGAAAATTTGTCAGTTTCCTGGGACAGCACACGCGTAAGAATTGGCAGAGATATATTACATCGGAAAATGAACATTTCATTAATGAAGTAGCAATATCTCTCTTAGAATCGATGCTCAAGTATGACCACACCAAGAGGATAACCGCAAAAGAAGCCTTAGAACATCAGTATTTCCTACCCCTGCAAAGGAAGGCGAAACACTCGTCTGTTACGCCAAACTTAAACAATTTGACACTTGTGAAGTCAGAAGCTGAAAATTAACACAATTGCGAGTTTTATTATATTGTTCTACAATAACCATCACATACTTATATTTATTTATTATTATTTATATAATCAACGTTTGTAATTCAATAAAGTTTCTGTGATATTCAACAAATTATTACTTTTTATATAGTATTATAATAGTATAGTAGGAATAAGATCGTGCCGTTTTGATAACAGATATTGCTACTATAGTCTGCCTTGAAAGTATCCAGAAAAAACAAAGCTCAATTGTAATTATTTAGTATATATTTTTAATTCTTGAATTAGACAATTATAACAAAATATTCATCTTATATACTTACACAACTGTTCAAATTTACTTTGAACAAAGAATTTATAATTCACTTTGCAGGTATGTAACAATTACGTACCCAGAGTTCAACAATTTCGGCCTTTCAAATATGAATCATTGGCCTAAACACCAATTAAGAAACGAAGATATTTCTCCCTTAGATTATTCCTAGAAACCCATTAGAACTGTTTCAGCCGTTTCAAGAGATTGTCGTATCGGAATTACCTGGGCTACCTTTTCGGACCCAAAGCCACTCTCTCATTCACCAGTTAGAAAAAAGGCACCAGTTAAACACATCCCCTGCGCCAGACAGGTCACGCGATACTCATCCTGTATAAAAGGTCAGTTAAGAAAATTCAGTTGAAAACAAGTTCTGATCCCACGCACATTCCCTTGAAGTAAGCTCTCTTAACTTGTGAAACATTTTTTTCTCTACGCTCCAATTTTTTTATATTCGCATTTTTCACTTTAAACTTCCAAGGAACTCTCTCTCAGTTACCCATAACGCACTAAAGGCCTGGAAGTGAATGTATTATCTACATTATTCATTTGTAATTAGATATTAAGTTGTGAAAAGTGAAACCAATAAAATTGAAGTCTGTGTCGTGAACAACAATAGAAAAAACTCAAGAAAGAACTGTTTCAGGATCAAGATAGTGATTCCACCTCAATCTGGGTCAACAACTCAAAATTGTACACTTGTATTATATGTACTTCTGCTGACAATTCTCTACATGGTCCCTACGAGTTGGATTACATTCCACATCTGGTCACGAAACAACTCCCTCAATTTGGGTAAAATAATTCAACTCTCTGAACTTGTATTATATGTATTTTAGGCTGTGAATAAAGCATTAAAGTCTAATATACATCTCTCTTTCACCCCCATTTGAAGTATGCTTAACCAAGAATTTGCAACAACCTCTATTTAACTGTCGATACTTGACTAAACGCCGAGGTACACCCGATACTAGATCACCTCCATCATTTTCGGTGATGGTAGTCGAAGACTGTAAAACTGACTGAATTAAATCATCTTTATTTCGTGGCGCTGCTCGTTCAACTTCAATCTTCATTAGCCCCCATATGCTTTCAATGGGACTAAGATCTGGTGACGCTGCTGGCCATGAAATGGTTGTCACTTGGTGTTCTTGCATCCAAGCTCGAGTATAGGCTGAAATATGGCATCTTACATTGTACTGCTGAAAACGTCATCCCTTTGAATATGAAGCATGGGCCCTTTCAAGGAGAAAATCGTTTAGAATGCCACAATACTTTTCTCTAATAATGGTACCATCAACTATACAGAGAGGCGTAGCACCACGCTGAAATATCGATCCCCAAACCATTATTTTGGTGGGAAATTTGGAAATTGGAAAGGTAACAGGTTGTTTTGATAGGATTTTTAAATGATTTCCACCAAGTTGAAAACAAATTTCATCAGATATGAAGACATTATTAAAATTATCTTCTTGAAAACGTTGACACGTTCCTTTTGTAAAGGTGTCATTATAGGGTTTTTTTGGTTTCCCTGATAGGTGGCCTTGTCTTTTCAGTGACATACTTCTAAATTTCGTTGATTTCCGAATCTTTTAGCCAATTTGCGGAACCCTAGGCGCGGATTGTGCCATCTTAAGACCAATAAAGCGTTTAAATTGTTTCCTTTAATTTTACCCAGTCTTCCTGAAACTGGTCTATGCCTCAAATCCGTGCCATTTTTTATCCTCTTACTGTCTCATATACAGCACTTTTTCCCAGTTCAGTCAATTGCACTAATTTTTTACGTTTCGAAAACCTTTTCTATACAAATATTCTACCTGTTTTCTTTTTTATAGTATCCACATTATTTTATAAATTGTTTAACCTGTTGATAATCCACAATATTTGACAAATAGTGTTGCCATGCAACTTTGGCCATAGCCGACTGTCTGTACAAGCTATTTCATACACTACTTTTGTCTTAGAATGTTGCAAAAAAGAAGTATATTGAAATTATGAAAAATAATGAATTCCGGATACTTTCTAAACGGACTATAGTTTATAATTCCTTTGTTTTATCTGCTAAATCCTTCATTTTGAAGTGTCATCATTAAGCTTTTTTCAGTCATTTCGCTGATGTGTAAACAACATAGTTATATGTTCTCTCGAAATGTAAACTTTTGTACCGATTGATATATTTTTGCGGGAAGTTTTACTTCATTACTTTAATATGAAGAAGAAGGCTGCCGAAAGTCATCATATTTTAGTGGATATTCATGGTAACCATGCTCTAGTTGAATGAACGTGTCAGAAGTGGTTTTTCCGATTTAAAAAAGGAAATTTTGATTTAGAAGACGAAAAGCACCACCAAAGTTTAAGAATGAAGTATTAAAGGCAAGGCTCGACGAAGATCCATCACAAACGCAAGGGGAACTTACAAAAATACTTGGACTCACTCAACCAGCCATTTTCCATCTTTTAAAAGCAATAGAAATGGTCCGAAAGGTAGGAAATGGAATGCAGTATGAACTGGAGCCCAAGAGACATCGAACGCTGTTTTTTAACGTGTGAACAATTACTCCAACGGCAAAATAGGAAGGGGTTTTTAGATCGAATTGTGACTAGCGATGAAGGGTGAGCCCATTACGATAATTCAAAATGTCAAGCAACGTATGGATGCCCCTGTAATAAACCATCTCTTTATGGGAAGAGGTTGGATGGAAAATATTACTAGATTGACTTATTTACTAAAGAGATGTGAACCAACCCTAGTCGAGTGGCCTTTGCTAAAATGGAAAATCTTTGATGTTAATAAATTTTCTCCGTGATAATCAAAAAGGGTAATAAAACTTGATTACTGATTTTCAGAAATATAATGATAAGGTGTGTCTAAATACCGTATAGTTTTATCAATACAAATCTTCAACTCATTTAAATCTCAATAAAGGTAACACTTACACTGAATAATTAAGGAGAGGGCGATGCAGATCCCTTAAGCGCTACAAATCATTTATACAATTCCTAATTCTTTATAAATTCTTCCAAACACAATAGTTACGAAAATATATGTCATCCTACCACCTAGTACCTACTTTTTGACTCAACTTTAGTTAGACTGAATAATAAACAAAATTCTTAGATACTTCTTACCTCTAGACTCCAAGACACACGCAATTTTCTGCGAGAAAAAAAAAAGCAAAGCAATTTTCGAAAGCTTATCTGTTCCTTATCGAACCACACACGTTGATTCAGACGTCAGCGTTCGCCCACTCAAATCAATACATTTTTCGGCCAATAACTCATTTTGGAGGAATATATTTACATTTCGCACAAGCAGTTCTTGTTAACTTTTTTAATCTTTAGCTTATTACAATATATAGGCCAGAATAAAAGAATTTCCTTTCATGTACCTGAAAATTAATATAGTGCGAGTAAATAAAAATTTGAAATTATTGACTAGAAAGTTTTCTGAAACCGTTGACATGTCGCTACGGCACCGCACTGAAGAATTCTTTTCAAATATCTATGTTAGTTAAAAAGAAGCATTATTTACTCTTGTGATAATTTCTATACGTGCCATTTAAAAACTGCATGAATACCGTTGCAGTTCAGTCAGTCGTTCTACAATGAATTTAAGATATATGATACGGAAGTTTTTGATCTCAATATTCATATCAGTTATTAAAAACAATGCAGAAATTATTAATGGGCGAAAATCTAAGTGTGAGTATTTTATACAGGAAGTGGCTTGGTTATTTTCTAGACCATATTTCAGGGTTTGGCATCGGTATAGTAAGAATAGCGAATAGTGTATGTACAGGATCGAATGGTCTAGATGGAACATGTTACACTAGGTTTCAGTGTCAAAGAGCAGATGGTTTTCCTTCTGGAAGATGTGCCCAAAATGTTGGTTTCTGCTGTATAAGTAAGTTTTCCCATATGTCTGATATTTATCGTCCTGATATAAAAAAAGCAATACAATCATTAAACCGATATTGTTCCTACCTCTGTTTCTAATTGCCAACTTTAAAAGCTATCCCAAAACAAAGTGAAGATGGAGAGAATATGAGCCAATAAAACGATCCACTATTTTGAAATTTTTGCATCTGGCGATTACGCAATTTCTGAAGGAATTGTGATGAAAAAAATCCTTGTATTACCTGTTCCCTGGTACTTAAATGTCCCCTTCAAATGAAAATTGAGCCATCTCGGCGTTTTCCGGAAAATCTTTCTTCTCTGCATGCTTTCCACCAAATTATTGAGAATATCCTACTTAATTTGTTGCCAAAAGGTATCGGAGCCGTTGAGGCATTTCATCCGGCAACACCTTCATTTTGAAGTCATCTTTAGGCTTTTTTTTTCAGTATCTGTACATTTTGATGTATAACGAATGTTTCACAATAAAGTTTCAATTTTCGACAAATGAACTTATTTATACTCCTAATAAGAGCTACTAGTTTACCTAGTACTTGGTTTATTATTGAAAGATTGTTTATTTAAGAATCCTCAATTTTTCAGTACAACGCACTTGTGGCCAACAGTCATCCTTGAATAACACCTATTTTTCGAATACTAATTTTCCAACATCGGTCAGTTCTGGAGGGAGATGCGCGATGATAATTCAAAAATGCAATTCAGATATTTGTCAGGTGAGAAATTTCAAATTTTTTATATGGTCCGTCTACAAAGTATTCGGAATTTATTATTTTTCATAAGTTTAATATATTTCTTTTTGTAACATTATAAAACAAAAGTATTGTATAAAATAGGTTCTGCAGATAGTCGGCTATCGCCAAGGTTGCATGGCAACACTATTTGTCAAATATTGTTGATTGTCAACAGGTATACAATTTATGAAGTAATTTCGTAACTAGAAAAAAGAAAACGGGTAGAAAAAAGAATTAAAAATATATATATTAACTAATTACAATTGAGCTTTGTTTTTTCCAGATACATTGCTCAAAGAACACCACTTGTTTCAGGTCCGTATCGACTTTTTGTCTTCCACCTTAGCCCAGCCCAATGCAATAGGAGTGTGTAATGAAGATTCCTTGATCATAACTGGCGGAGCCGGTCCTGTTCCTGTATTATGTGGAGACAATACCGGTCAGCATATTTATGTAGATTTTAACGGTAATAGCACTATTGACATGATTACTACAACGCTGGATGATTTGAACATCGGAAGAAATTGGAATTATAAAGTTACACAGATTGCTTGCTCGTGTCCAACCAGAGGTAATATTTTTGTAGAAAAATTCAACACAATCAGATAATGCACTAATTCACGTGACCTCACCACCAATGTTTCTAGACACATACTAAAATTTGAATACAGATAATAAATATGGAATAAAATATCTATAACAGAGAAATAAACGACCACCTTATTCGCTCCACGTCCAGAATTCTGCTTTACTCTGCTGCAGCTTGCCGGCGTATCATATAGAGGACACGAATAGTCTTAAAATTCCCCGCCGAGTTCAAGTAGGGCAAGGTATGCAGCGTTTCGACGTGAAACATAAGGTCATTGGCGTCACAGGCAGGCATGCACACTACGCCTATCTGAAGAGTTCAGGTGCGCATGCTCAGAACGAAACGCCGCCTCCCAAATTAAGAGGTAGAAGCTCCCTCATAACACCCGCGTTCACTTCAGAGCTTCAAGGTCATATGCCTGAGAACAGAAGAGCAACTAATTGATGTTATAAAGTTGGAAATAATGAATGTTCAAATCGGCATAATGTGTGTCCTGTAAAGAAAATTATTCAAAATAGTGACACCAAGAATTTAAGTAAAAATATCATTTAAAATCAATGTGAAACTTGCCGTCTAATCACAAGATGTCTCTCTTACAATAATAAACATATGGATTGATTGATATTATACATATCACCTGACTTGATGAACGTAATGGGAATGAAATTTATTATTTGACGTGAAGAAATGGCGTTCGACGTCTCTGGGCTTCAATTCATACATCACCCAATATCCTACCTTTTGGATCATTACCATTGCTTTTAAATGATGGAAAATGGCTGGTTGAGTGACTCTAAGTGTTTTTGCGAGTTCCTCTTGGGTTTGTGATGGATCTTCATCCAGTTCTGCCTCTAATTCTTCATCCTTAAACTTTGGTGGCGCTGCGGTCGTCTTTCAAATCAAAATAGCCACTTTTAAATCGGGCAAACCACTTCTGATACGTTCGTTTAGCTAGAGCATAATTCTTCATCCTTAAACTTTGGTGGCGCTGCGGTAGTCTTTCAAATCAAAATAGCCACTTTTAAATCGGGCAAACCACTTCTGATACGTTCGTTTAGCTAGAGCATGGTCGCCATAAGCATCCTTTGGGATGACTTTGGGCAGTCTTTTACTTCATATTGAAGTAATGAAGTGAAACTTTCCGCAGAAACACATAATTTGGTACAAAAGTTGACACAGAAACTATATTGCTTACACATCAGCGTAAAGTCATATTGTAGAAATAATTCTGAATTTGATTCTTAAAATAACTTCTATCAAGTACGACCTGAATGTTAATTTATTTCATATGAAACAGTTAACTGGATCGGCCATGTATGTTGTTTAATTTTACAACAGGAGGTCTTGGGAACGGAAGTACCCACACTAGATAAGAGCAGTTGATGTGAAATGTCGTGACAGAAAGACGCAATTAAGATGTTAGTGTAGATATTCGAGGCTAAGATTAGGTGTTCTCAGAAAAGTTGAGATAAAAAATTGACAGTACAAAAGATCTGAAGAGTCTGGACTTCGAAAAAGTCGACGTAGGAAAATTTTGAATGTGAGGAAAGAACCCTACGTTTTGGAAGTTGGAAAAAAGCAAAGAGCACTAGTGAGAGAAAGTCACTAATCGTTTAGTGGTCGCTATAGTTTAGTTTTATCCCGTTCGAAAAATAGAGAGCTAAAATTTTAGTGCCCCTCATTTTGAAGGGGTGTTGTGCCATCGGGCTGAGGTGAACACCCCCTTGTATAGGGTACAATTATTGAACATGGTATCCGGATTTTTTGTATGGATTTCCCGTAAAAGGTAGGATTTTTTTGTCTGTAACTCAACTAACATCTTTAAATTAACTTTAAATAGAAATTGTATATAAGTAAAAACGATACACTTTAATTAGTAGTTCAGGGTCCTGAAGTCTTCTACAGACAGAATCAGATAATTATTATGATTATGAGTTTAGAATATTCTTTCACAGTTTTTCTAAAAAATTTTGATTAAATTTTTTCAAATCAAGTTATATAGAGGTCTTACGGTATAATTCTGTTTTCATATTCAGAACCAATCAAGAAATGTGCAGACATTTCAGCTTGCAAAATCATTCAATCTTCAAATGTGGGTCTATACATGTTTATTATTATAACAGAAATTAATTACATCTATTTTGGACTTCCTGTAGGACATCAATAAAAATATTATTAATATAATATTTATAATAAAAATAACGGTCCTAACCTGTAGTATTTCTCAATATTTTTTTTTTGGTTTATTGCGTTTCGTGTCTTATTGTATATTGTGTTGTGTAAGGTGAAATTTGTTTCTCTTTAAACGATTGGACAACCTAAAAGACGATCATATGGACCATACTCTTCATGAAATACCCGTTGAGTTCGAACGAAAGAACTGTTATTTTTATTGAATTTTTGAATAATTACTCAAATTTGCTGGAATGTGTATTTGTCCGTTGAATCAATAAGAGTGTGATACACGGAGCGTTTCGGTCATAACATCATGTTCAAGTGTGATACACTTGAATATTATTTTCACTTTTTAGGACTAAGTTCTAACAGGTGGTTAATGTCGTTTCAGCTCCAATAGGCTGTTTAATGTACTACACGGCACTCACGGGTACTGTCAAGAGTTTCAATTACGGCGCGTCAACAGCCACAAATCCAACAAATAACCTCCTGGGTACAAGAGAATTGGTGAACGAAAACTATGGGGTATGCGTCGCCATGAGACCTGGGTATTGCTCCATTGAGTGGAGTTCTTGCTCGGATACTTCTTTCATAGTGTCCGACAATGATGCTGCAATAACATCTCCAACACCTTTATTTGGAGATGATTGTGACGCAGACTTTGTCGTTATTCCTAATCCATATTTTCCAAATGGTACTAAAGCTCCTTCAGACAGAATATGTGGAAACCAATTTCCAACAGTGATAAGTAAGTATTGTTGTATTTTCATATTAGCATGTGTTCCAATTAAAATACAGCACATATTACAACGAGTCATACAAATTGAGTTTTCCATCTCTTCGAAATCGATGGATCGAGACACCACAAGCAGGCGTCGACCATCTCATTTTATTGATACCTAAACGTATTGAGGAATGTACGGGACCACCAAACACGTAATTGATTATTTTCGGATAACATGATGATAAAAGTTCTACAATAGAAAGGCCTTTTACTTGATAGAAGAAATATAACAATTTGAATATCATAACAAATTAAAATATGTTTATCTTCTACAATTTTAATTTCAAAAAACATTTAGAATTAAATTAATGTCTAAAACAAGCACCGCTTACGTTTAATAGACGTATATAATCAAAACTCAATATATAATGTGAAATGGAATAAATAAACCAACAGATATACGGAAGTCATTAAAATTAATAAATAAATATTTAAAGGAGACAAAATTTTGTTTCTGGTCTTACCTTTAAGAACACCAATTAACTTTTAGAAACATGAACACACTTAAAGGACTTTTCAAAGAATATAATTTATTTGAAATATTTAAATATTCGAATAAGTTAATTCAGAAATCTCTCGAAACATGCACTATATCTTCAAAAAACAAATATAATTCTGAGCAATCCCTTCTTCGGTCCTGAATAATATTCCAAATATCAAAATCAAAAAACTAACCTATATCAACAACTCACACGTGTAACCAAATGAATGTTTCGAAACACAGATCAACTTTATAATTCAAGATTGATCTATGTTCTAACAAAATCAGAGAACAGTGTAAGTTATTTTTAAGGCTTATTTAAATTCATTGACATTTCATAATGAGATTTATTGAAGCCAAAATATAATTATATATTATATATAAAATAAAATAGAAAGGCCGTTTACTTGATAGAAGAAATATAACAAAATTTGAATATCAAAACAAATTAAAATATGTTTATCTTCTACAATTTTAATTTCAAAAAATTTCTATTCAAAAAACTTTTAGAATTGAATTAATGTCTAAAACAAGCACCGCTTACATTTAATAGACGTATATAATCAAAACTCAATATATAATGTCAAATGGAATAAATAAACCAACAGATATACGAAAGTCATTAAAATTAATAAATAAATATTTAAAGGAGACAAAATTTTGTTTCTGGTCTTACCTTTAAGAACACCAATTGCCTTTTAAGAACATGAACACACTTAAAGGACTTCTCAAAGAATATAATTTATTTGAAATATTTAATATATTTAAATATTCGGATAAGTTAATTCAGAAATCTCTCAAAACATGCACTATATCTTCAAAAAACAAATATAAGTCTAAGCAATCCCTTCTTCGGTCCTGAATAATATTCCAAATATCAAAATCAGAAAACAAACCTATATCAGGACCGAAGAAGGGATTGCTTAGAATTATATTTGTTTTTTGAAGATATAGTGCATGTTTTGAGAGATTTCTGAATTAACTTATTCGAATATTTAAATATATTAAATATTTCAAATAAATTATATTCTTTGAGAAGTTCTTTAAGTGTTCTTGGCGTTCTTAAAGGTAAGACCAGAAACAAAATTTTTTGAAATTAAAATTGTAGAAGATAAACATATTTTAATTTGTTTTGATATTCAAATTTTGATGAAAGTTCTTCTAAATATTATTATTTCATTCTTAACGTTAGAGTACCACATTACAAAAAATCAAGTTGAAGAATTTACTTCTTTTGAAGCACCCGGCCGGAATAAAATGTTTCACCTCGCATTATCAAAGTGCTCTTCGCCCAAGTCACTCGAAACCCGCATCTCCAACGCATTAACAGAAACGCCAGAGTTCAGTTGAAGAAGTACTCGCAATAACACAAAGCAGTCTATAACGCACTCAAAACAGAACTCTACTGGCACTCATTTGTAACATTTTCGTTCACCGGAAATATCACAACTTAAAAGCCCGAAAGTGATATATTTAAACTTGTAATTAAGGTTAGTGAATTTGTGAAGTGCACTCAGTGAACACAAGTGAACGTCATGTGAACATGTTTTACGAGCAATGTCATGTGAACATGTTTTACGAGCAATATAGTGTTTTCACCACAAATGCAGATAAAACTCCAACGCAATAATTTTCCTAATTTTGGGTAGAACCGAATATTTTGTGATTTGCTGTGTATAGACTGTAAATAAACGAATCCCAATCTATTACGTCTCTATATTCTCTCGAATAATGCTTAACCTGGAATTTGTATACTAATTGATAAACGTTCCATTATAACTTGAAGAATTCGAAAAGGTGTATCAACATACTAAAAAAGTTTTCACGGGTCTTGAGTTTTTCTATGCAATTTTTCCAATTTTTTTTCGATAAGAAACTGCCTCGCACTTCAACGAATATAAAACAAATTTAAGAATTGGTACAGTAGTTCTCGAGTTTTGGGCTCAGCAACACATTGATTTTGATATTGTTTCATATTTATTAAACTGTTCATTTTTATTAATATAGATTTGATATATGTTACAGGTTATTCTAAACCATTTGTACTCACTGTGGTGACCAATGAAAACGAAACAAGCGTTTTGGGTTCTGACGTTGGAAACATCGGTTTTTGTTTAAACTACAGGCAGAGACTTTGTACAGCTGATACAAATGTAATAGGATAATTTATTCGATAGTCACACCATACTTACATAATTTTTGTGGACTAGCTTAAAAGTGGGTTTCTGTTACAGTCTTAATTACCGTTAGTAAATTTGAAACTATAACAGCCTATTTGGGTTCTTTGCCGCCTTAATTTGGATCTCGATAAATGAAAGGGTAAATAAACGAATTTTAAGCATTCTGTTTCATTTTTTCCTCCTCACTAGCAATCAATCAGTGAAACACACATCATGATAATGTATCTCAATTCGAATTTTATTGTCTTCTTTATGTTTTGCCATTATTGTTATGGATTTAAACTTGGCGAAACTAATAGGACTTCTAAATGTGAGTATAAATAAATTTTTATCAGAATTAAATATTTCGTATAGTGTTGGCCTATACAGGGTGACCAAGGGGTGCGTAAATGGTCCATAACTTTGTTTCAAGCTATCGACTTGATTATTTTTTCCAAACGATAGTTAGGACAATCCGCACATTCTGAAAATGTTTTCATCCACATACAGGTGTCCGAAAATGAAATACATACATAGGTTCGGTTTTTTTTTAATGGCAACCCCCTATTTTTCATACATCTTTGGATTTGCCACTTAATTGTCGATAAAAGGCACCCGGATTTCACTGACTTATCTGCATTAGTTTTTGACTTATGTCAATTTATGTTTCGAAATGGCGTCGTGCGTAGACCCACAGAAAAAGTCATAACTTCGGAACCGTTCAACATAATTCAATCACCTTTTTTCCAGTCGATTCCTTAAGCTTCTGTGCATCTTTTGAAATAGGCATAAATTCGATGTCGGTGTTTTATCGCCTACTACATTGTTTTTTAAATGACAAATAACAAATTGAATTTACTCGATTTTTCAAATGCAACACTGTATTTTATTACACCGTTGCATGAAATTTCGTAAGAGCTTTTCGTCGATACAAGGTTTGCAGGTTCTACTTCGTGTACTTTTAGTAGAATCTAGTAGAACGTTCTCGTAAATTCGGAAACATTATACAAAATAATTGAAAAAATGTTTTCGAAAGTAATGACTTTTTCTGTGAGTCTGCGCACGACGCTATTTCGAAATATAAATTGACATAGGTCAGAAACTAACGCAGATAAGTCAATGAAACCTGAAACCGAACCTATGTATGTATTTAATTTTCGGATGTGCAGATTGCACCAACTATCGTTTGGAAAAACAATCAAGTCGACAGCTTGAATAGAAACGAAGTTATGGACCATTTACGCACTCCTGAGTCTCCCTGTATCTACAGATATATATTTGTTTCATTAAACTTAAAAATTTAAATATCTGTGGAGGTCTAAATATTGATTATATTTAAAGTAATTCAAAAATGTATTCTTTGTTTTTATTAAGCATAGTCTCTTGGAATACTGACTCTAAACACCAGGAAGAAAGGAATTTTATAGTGTTAAGTTGGAACTATTATATTATACATATTTCCAACTATCATACATAGTAATCATCGGCAGATTTTCTAATAAGCTTTTGAGTATCTTCATAATAACTGCAATGTAATTAAAAATTTTTACAACACAATTAGCTTCACAAATTTTTCAATTACTATATAATATTGTTAGAACCTGTAGAATATCGTTCGTTTCTTGAGATATTGAAGAAATAACATTCCAATGGAATGAAATAAGTAATTACTTTGTTTTCTATCACTTTTTATTATAACTGATATACAGTGACTCGAGTTTCGTAGTGTTTACTACATTTTCAAAATGAATGAACAAACTAGATGCTTATTGTAGGCTTCGGCAGAGCTTCGAAGAGGGGGGTTTTCCAAAGTTCCGTCTGTTCGTTTAGTAGTTTTATTAGCGGTACGTGCCTCTTATATTTTTCAATTTCTATGGATTCCAGGATGTCAAGTTTTTTCCCTTTCGCTTCCACGTGCAAGTTAACAAGGTTGTTCAATTCTGGGAACGTGTGATCTGTATTGAAGAAATGGTTCGCAAAATTGGAATTATTCTTCCGGTTCCTAAAAGCAGATTGATGCTCTTTGTATCTCTTATGGAAAGGTCGGCCCGTTTGTCCTATATACACACTATTACACTCTTGACAACTTAATTTATAGACTCCAGAATTATTCAGTTGGTTGTCTTTGTCTTTCGGATTAAAAAAGAGATTAGAAATTTCATGGGAGGGTGTGAAAGCTGTTACTATCTTAATTTTTGACAAAATTTGAGATATTTTTTGTGAAATTGGTCCAAAGTATGTTAGTTTTATGAATTTATTGTTATTATGATCTGATTTGGAGATGGGATAAATTTGTTTACGAATTAGTTGCTTCTGTTTTTTGTTCATGATGGAATTTATAGTTTTGGTTTCGAACTGATGTTTTTTTTGGCTATTTGTCTGATTGTATTCAATTCCCTCTTTAACGTAATATTATCTGAAGAAATTGAAAATGCTCTATGTACCATTGATCTATAAGCAGCTAGTTTATGATTGATCGGATGGTTTGAAAAATTTGGTATTGTTGTATCAGTTGATGTGGGTTTTCTATATATATCAAAGGAAATTTCATTATTACTGTTAATTAAAGTTATATCTAGAAAATTTATGCTATTATCAAATTGTGTTTCCATGGTGAATTTGACCTTATTGTGCAAACTATTAAGATATTCTAATGTTTCATTTAATTCTCAATGTGTTCCGCAGAAGCAAGCCAATATATCGTCTACATACCTGTACCAAAAAGTGATATGCTTTGCGTGTGTGGATTTTAGAATTTTTCTTTCAAAACAGGACATAAAGATTTCAGCGAGTAATGGGCTGAGAGGTGAACCCATGGCAAGTCCATCTTTCTGTTTGTAGAATTTACTATTGTATTGAAAGTAATTTTCTTACACGCAAAGTTCGAAAAGGGTTAAAATGTAGTTTAACACAGGATTGATGTTATTTTTGTTAGGATATTTTCGATTATATTCATGCATTCTATATTTGGTATATTTGGGAACATATTAACTACATCAAACGACACTAGAATACTATTAACTGGAAGGATAACATTTTTCAGTTTTTTTGTGAGCTCGATTGAATTTTTTATTGAATAGGGTGAGTTGAATTGTGTTTTTTCTTTAAAAATTTGGTTTAATTTAGAGGCTTGTTTCGCAAGGGGGCTATTAATATATGATACCACAGGGCATATTGGACAATTATCTTTATGAATCTTAATAAGGCCATATAGTTTGGGAGGTGTAGGATTCATATTAATAAGTTTGAATTTATCATAGTCTGATAAAATAATTTGAACATCTTTGAGCGTTGTTTTTAGTTTTAGTTGAATTTCTGCGGTGGGATTTCTTTTTAGTTGTATGGGCGATTCTTTCTCTAAAAAATTGTTTATTTTCTGGTCATAATCTTCTTTGGATAGAGAAGACTATGACCAGAAAATAAACAATTTTTTCAATCGAGCTCACAAAAGAACTAAAAAATGTTATCCTTCCAGTAAATAGTATTCTAGTGTCGTTTGATGTAGTTAATATGTTCCCAAATATACCAAATATAGAATGCATGAATATAATCGAAAATATCCTAACAAAAAATAACATCAATCCTGTGTTAAACTACATTTTAACCTTTTTCGAACTTTGCGTGTAAGAAAATTACTTTCAATACAATAGTAAATTCTACAAACAGAAAGATGGACTTGCCATGGGTTCACCTCTCAGCCCATTACTCGCTGAAATCTTTATGTCCTGTTTTGAAAGAAAAATTCTAAAATCCACACACGCAAAGCATATCACTTTTTGGTACAGGTATGTAGACGATATATTGGCTTGCTTCTGCGGAACACATTCAGAATTAAATGAAACATTAGAATATCTTAATAGTTTGCACAATAAGGTCAAATTCACCATGGAAACACAATTTGATAACAGAATAAATTTTCTGGACAAAACTTTAATTAAGAGTAATAATGAAATTTCCTTTGATATATATAGAAAACCCACATCAACTGATACAACAATACCAAATTTTTCAAACCATCCGATCAATCATAAACTAGCTGCTTATAGATCAATGGTACATAGAGCATTTTCAATTCCTTTAGATAATATTACGTTAAAGAGGGAATTGAATACAATCAGACAAATAGCCAAAAAAACATCAGTTAGAAACCAAAACTATTAATTTCATCATAAACAAAAAACAAAAGCAACTAATTCGTAAACAAATTTACCCCATCTCCAAATCAGATCATAATAACAATAAATTCATAAAATTAACATACTTTGGACCAATTTCACAAAAAATAGCTCAAATTTTGTCAAAAATTAACATAGTAACAGCTTTCACACCCTGCCATAAAATTTCTAATCTCTTTTTTAATCCGAAAGACAATGAGAACCGACTGAATAATTCTGGAGTCTATAAATTAAGTTGTCAAAAGTGTAATAGTGTGTATATAGGACAAACGGGCCCACCTTTCCATAAAAGGTACAAAGAGCATCAATCTGCTTTTAGGAACCGGAAGAATAATTCCAATTTTGCGAACTATTTCTTCAATACAGATCACACGTTTCCTTATTGAACAACCTTGCAAGTGGAAACGAAAGGGAAAAAACTTGACATCCTGGAATCCATAGAAATTGAAAAATATAAGAGGCACGTACCACTAATAAAACTACTAAACGAACAGACGGAACTTTGGAAAACCACTCTTCAAAGCTCTGTCGAAGCCTACAATCAGCATATATAATAGTTGAGATCTAATTTGTTCATTCAGTTTGAAAATGTAGTAAACACTACGAAACTCGAGTCACTGTATATCAGTTATAATAAAAAGTGATAGAAAACAAAGTAATTTCTTATTTCATTCCATTAAAATGAACTATCACAAAGTAACGGACTACTCCATCCAATATTCCAAATAACATTCCATAAAACCGACCTGAAAATTTCTTTCTTAAACGTGTTTTCTTCACGTATTCTCAATTTTAGTTTATTTATTGAAAGTAAACAGGACACAAGTAAAAAAATGAATCCAGATGTTCAAGGTGATTGAACTTTAATTGCGGTAAATATGATCTTAAATAATCTTATGATTTTCAGTTGGTTTTGGCATCGGTTTGGTCAGATTTGCCAATTCTCTCTGTGTTAGTCCTGACGGGCTTGAGGGAGCCTGTTACACAAAAAGGGAATGTAAAAAATTAGGAGGCTCTGGATTTGGCAGCTGCGCAAATGGTCTTGGTGTGTGCTGTGTTGGTAAGTACTATTTTATATTGAATAATGACAGAAACATATGTAAATGGAAGCTTAACCAGCTTACTATGATCAAAAAGTAGCGGAAAATTGTACATGAAACAAAATTGTGTTAGTCTTCTTCCAAATTTATGTTATGGCCTTCAAAATAACATTAGTTATGACAACACTTTGGTTTGAAGATTCACTACTTTGGAAATAAATTTCTAATATTTCCCAGGTTTGTTCAAGCAAAGCTCGAACCATTTCGTTAAGGACTTTTAATGTCTCAATTCTTCTACAGTATTCAGATCTTCTTCACGACAGACCAAAATGTCAAATTCACTAAATTCATGAAGATTCACGGGTCTGAACAATTTCCCAACTAATATCTTTCTGCATACAATCTGCTTCTGACGATCGTATTTAACTTGCAATCTTCATACATCAGAATCATGGCAACAAGTGCGATATTTGAATAAATATGTACCAAATATGGTAATAGAAAGTTATACAAATCGAGACAGTGCAACATACATCTGTATGACAATTCTTACCTCAAACAAGCCCGATTAGGTTTTGTTGATCGCTGGGACAAAATGAGCAGACATGCGCGTTGGTTCTCTTCGGTGCACTGCAAGTACCTATATTCGCTCTGCACAGAAACAATTAGGTATTAGTCATACACTAGCGCAAATATACATACACGATATACCTTATCGAGCTAATTACAGTAAATAAAAGTTGTGGTAAACCAACAAGATTAAGAAAGAGCTGTAATGATACAGGGATTAATTCAGTGGACAATAGCAAATTTAACGCGAGGTTCAATGCCCCTGAATCATGAAAAAAATTTGAATATCAAAACAGATTTAATCTGTTAGTCTTCTATAATTTTAATTTCAAAAAAATTCTTATTCGAAAAACTTTTAGAATTAAATTAATGTCTACAATAAGCACCGCTTATATTTAATAGACGTATATATTCAAAAACTCAATATACAATGTCTAATGGAAAAAATAAACCAACCAATATAAAAAAGGCAATTAAAATTAATAAATAAATATTTGAAGGAGACAAAATTTTGTTTCTGATCTCACCATAGTGAAACCAATTCCTTTTCAAAAACATAAAACACAACTTAAGGATTTCTCAAAAAATATAATTCATTTGAAATATTTAATATATTTAAATAAGTTAATTCAAAAATCTCTCAAAACATGTAATATATCTTCAAAAAACAATTAGAATACGGATAATCTCTACATCGGCCCTAGATAACATTTAAATATCAAAATCAACTAACCATCACTAGATCATACCTTAGAATTCAACACGTGACTTGTTTGAGACATACTAACTTTAAAAATACAGGTAGTCAGTTCGTCACAAAATCACAGCAAACTATAAGGCACTCTATGGTCTTCTTCACACCATTGACATTCCATAATGAGAATTATTCAAGCCTAAATATAATTATATATTTTGTATAAAATAAAATAGAAAAAGGCTTTTTACTTGATAGAAAAAATATAACAAAATTTGAATATCAAAACAGATTTAATCTGTTAGTCTCCTTCAATTTTAATTTCAAAAAAAATTTTATTCGAAAAACTTTTAGAATTAAATTAATGTCTACAATAAGCACCGCTTACATTTGATAGACTTATATATTGAAAAACTCAATATACAATGTCAAATGGAAAAAATAAACCAACCAATATAAAAAAGGCAATTAAAATTAATAAATAAATATTTGAAGGAGACAAAATTTTGTTTCTGATCTTACCATAGTGAAACCAATTCCTTTTCAAAAACATAAAACACAACTTAAGGATTTCTCAAAAAATATAATTTATTTGAAATATTTAATATATTTAAATAAGTTAATTCAAAAATATCTCAAAACATGTAATAAATCTTCAAAAAACAATTAGAATACGGATAATCTCTTCATCGGCCCTAGATAACATTTAAATATCAAAATCAACTAACCATCACTATATCATACCTTTGAATTTAACACGTGACTTGTTTGAAACATACTAACTTTAAAAATACAGGTAGTCAGTTCTTCACAAAATCACAGAAAACTGTAAGGCATTCTATGGTCTTCTTCACACCATTGACATTCCATAATGAGAATTATTCAAGCCTAAATATAATTATATATTATGTATAAAATAAAATAGAAAAAGGCTTTTTACTTGATAGAAGAAATATAACAAAATTTGAATATCAAAACAGATTTAATCTGTTAGTCTTCTACAATTTTAATTTCAAAAAAAATTTTATTCGAAAAACTTTTAGAATTAAATTAATGTCTACAATAAGCACCGCTTATATTTAATAGACGTATATATTCAAAAACTCAATATACAATGTCAAATGGAATAAATAAACCAACCAATATAAAAAAGGCAATTAAAGTTAATAAATAAATATTTGAAGGAGACAAAATTGAATTAATTCGTTTATTCTAATCTCCAGACCAATTAATGTTAAACTTAGAAATTCGCTTTCGAGGCACGCACGAACGGTGGCTTCATGAAAGAAAATTCTTTTACTCTGGCCTATATATTGTAATAATAAGCTAGATTAAAAAGGGTATACAATTTCCTATTTTCAGTGCAGAAAACTTGTGATGGAGTAACAACTTCAAACAATACCTACTTCACGAATCCAAATTTTCCCAGTTCTTACAGTGGAGGTACAACTTGTTCATTTACCATCAAGAAGCTCAGTAAGGACATATGCCAGGTAAATTATTAGAAAAAAAATAAAGCTTAAATAAGCAAATATTTCTTTATAGGCAAGAATTGACTTTATTGCTTTGTCACTGGACCAACCGAACGCAAATGGAGTCTGTACTAATGATGGATTGACAATAATTGGAGGGGCATCTCCGATTGCCACAATATGTGGAGAAAATGGAGGACAACATGTATATGTAGATTTTGCCAATAAAGAGAGTATCTTTATGAATATATACACTGGAATGTCTGCAAATACGAGACGAATTTGGAATTTTAAAATATCTCAAATTGGGTGTGATTGTCCAACAAAGGGTAGGTTTTTTTTAATTTTTTTGGCTTTTACTTGATAGAAATCGACTATACAGTTAATTAAATAATATACATATATTTCTATTTACTTTTTAAGAGTAATTTTTTCGAATGCTTATGAACAACTGGTCAAAAACTTCACCAATTGTTAAATGGTTTCTGTTCTGAGACAAGGGTACAATAAGGTTGTTATTACTTTTGGAAAAACTAGGGCATTGATTAATCTTATCATGGGATTACCTGCACATCTCACCAATATCGTGCACAATAGGTTTTCAGTGAGGTTTGCGCCACTTTGGAATCGTATTCCGGACGAGATAATTTAGAGGCCATCTTTCATTCCGTTGAAATTTAGCCTTAAGAAATAATTAGTAGATTGGAGGAAAATCCATAATTTTTGTGTGCACTTCAAGACTTTTTTAATGTGTTTCGGATAGCTCCCGGAGTTTCTGGCGAGTCACTACAGACATGTGTGGCCTGGCATTGTCCTGATGCAACATAACACCTCTGCTGTTGGTCAATTCTGGTCAATCGCTAGCTTCAAACGTTCCATTTGTTGACAGTAGAGATACGAATATGGAAGCAACTTATAATAAATGCTTCTTTCCAGTACCACCAAATGCACAGTAGAAACTTTCTTGGCCTTCTGGCCAAGCAAAAATAAGTAAAAGATTGTTTGCAGTATGAAATATTACCTTAACAACAAGTTTAAATCTGAAATTGCTTAATAAAATCAATCAATTCTGAAATTGCTTAATAAAATCAATCAATTCTGAAATTGCTTGATGAATACTTTAATAGACCTTTTACTTAGGTCAAACAGTATTTCGTAATTGAGAGCTTCCGATATATATTTTCCTTCTCTCTTTATCCTTTAGCAGGAAGACATTACTTCGCGATGTGCCCACGGTTGTACAACAGATATTATGCAATGAATTAATAATAAATATCCAGTCCACAGGGAATCACATCACAAATAACTGTACCTAGATTCCTCGCCCCCAGGCATTAGATCTTGTCATGATGGGGGTGCTTGCCTTGACTAGGACCCTAGTTTCGTCCCGGCGAAATGAAGGGTCAAGTCTTGGTGTCTAACGTAATGCCATTTCGCGCCAGTCACTGAACCTGTATGGTGGAAGATCTACGAATGGGGCCCTAGTTTTGCCGTTCTGGTGAAATGGAGAGCTCAGCCGGTTGATTAACTCAGTGACAGAGAGTCTGTCGCAGCACAAGGCTTCTCCCTTAAAACTGGCGTACTCTACCCTATCCCAGTATGAATCTCCGGATTCTGTGTAATGGCCGAGTGCGTTATGTAGCATACTGCGTTACCTCGGGGGGGTGGTTTGCCCACAGGTGTTACTAGTACCATCTGGCCACCCCATTGGTGTTGGACTCGAAGGGGCAGTGGTTGAAAGTCCGCATGCTGGATTAGGGAGGTATTTCATTTATCTGTTTAGGGATAGTGGATCTCGACGAAATGGCTCAGCCGTTAGTGCTTGACGCCAGGATCATTCAAATGATTTCACATGGGTTCGGTGGGTCAGGACGTACAGGCCGTTAGACGGTGCTCGTACCAGGATCAATTAAGGCATCAATCTGTGTACCTAGATTCCTAATATTACGTATAGTAGCTTCTAAGTAAACCTAATAGATTTTCATACTTTTAAAGCCCCAGCTGGATGTCTCATGTACTACACCTCCCTTTCTGGAACCGTAAGAAGTTTTAACTACGGCACAACAGGCAACGCTGAGGCTTCAAGACAGTTGGTCAATCAGAATTATGGAGTGTGCATTGCCATGCAGCCTGGATATTGCTCAATAAACTGGAGTCAAACCAGTGGAGATCAGTATTCCTTCAGTGTATCAGATGATACAACCTCTGCAAGCACAAATGGAACCATTGCTACCAATGCAGCAGCAGTTATAGGAGCCCTTTGTACCACAGATTTCGTAGTTATACCAAATCCTACTTTTACGGATACTCAAACGCCAGCGGACGTTGATCGTTTTTGTGGGAATGCATTCGAACCATTAACGAGTAAGTTTAATAGAGTTTTCTTTTTGAGATAACAAGTCAAATAAGCCGATTTTGATATTAGGACGTAATTACTACGCCTTAATACGAGCGCGCAAAACATAAGTTTCAAGAACATTTTGTTCTTACTGGCACCCTAATCTTATTAATTTGAATATTTTTCAGCATCATCTAGGCCCTTTGTGTTAACAGTTGTAACTGATGCCACGGAAGCAGAAGACATCGGAAATCGGGGGTTTTCGTTAGATTTTTCACAGCAAAGATGTACTGGACTTCCTTTTTGATCTAATAAAGCTAACTGAGATAACTATTACGATTTAATTCCAGGAGTCCTATGTCCCCATTAAGATTATGTCGAAATATTAAATAGGTGCTAGGCTTTAAATACTCAAAACTGTAGAATATGAATAAAACGGACACTAAAGTTGTATCAAACACTAGCGCCATCTCATGCACGGGAATACATATACACTAAGTTTAAATAAAATAAGAAGGAACGGTTTTATTAATTTAATTCTTAAAGTTTCTTCAAAGAATTTTTTGAAATTAAAATTGTAGAAGACAACAGATTTAATCTGTTTTGATATTCAAAACACTAAGTTTAGTTAAGAAATACTGTGCAGAATTACTTTTGACCTCGGATTTTCCATCAGTGAGTCCAACCTTGTCGTTTGAGACCATTTTTGGATCAAAATTAGAGAATTACAGACATTTGGTCAAAACGATAGCACGTTCGTAGAGTAAGCGAGCAAAACCTAGACCCTTTTGGTGTAATTTTTAATTAAAATAATAAGAAACGGTTTTTTACTTGATAGAAGGATTATTACAAAATTTGAATATCAAAAAAGATTTAATCTGTTAGTCTTCTACAATTTTAATTTCAAAAAATTTACTGAAGAAACTTTAAGAATTAAATTAATGTTTTTATAAGCACTGCTCATATTTAAAATCGAAATTCATCATACAATATCAAATGGAATTAAGAAAAACCAACGAATATAAATTGTCAATTAAAATTAAAATCTAAATAGACAAACATTTTTTGTTTCGTTCCAGGCATGCGTACTGAACTCTTCAGACAAACGTACGAAGCCCTGTTTTTTTTTGAGAGCATAGAACATAGAGTACCTCAGATATTATATATACCTATGTACATGTTTCTAAAGATCATATATTTCTGAAGATTGCATTCGGTTAGTCTATTTATTGTTTAATTGATTTTATTATTTTTTATATGTAAAGTTGAACTGATCTTATCGTGATTTTAATTATTTTTTGAGGATGTGCTACATGTTTTGAGATTTTTTGAAGTAATTTATTTAAATATATGGAATATTTCAAATAAATTAGTTTTTGAGAAGTTCTTGAAATTGTTTTATATTTTTGAGAAAGAGTTATTTTTCATAAATATAGGATCAGAAAACAATACATTTTGTAACAAACAGGGCTTCGTACGTTTGTCTGAAGAGTTCAGTATGCATGCCTGGAACGAAACAAAAAATGTTTATCTATTTATATTTTAATTGACAATTTATATTCGTTGGTTTTTCTTAATTCCATTTGATATTGTATGATGAATTTCGATTTTAAATATGAGCAGTGCTTATAAAAACATTAATTTAATTCTTAAAGTTTCTTCAGTAAATTTTTTGAAATTAAAATTGTAGAAGACTAACAGATTAAATCTGTTTTGATATTCAAATTTTGTAATTTTTAATAATTAATAAATTTTGTATCGTTTATAAATATGAGGATACGAAACTTCCACCCATTTTTTTCTAAATACTATTTCGAATCGCAATTTGTCAAATTTTTGCATAAAGAGCTATTGTGGTTTATTCACAATGCGTTATCGAATTTTGTGACTTTTTTGACACGTTTGCACTTCTAAATGACGTTTATAACTACCAGATTTACTTTTTGTGAAAGACAATAAAATTACGTGCTACATAATGGAAAGTGGCCCTTCCACATCACGTGTATTAGAAGATATAATGAATTTAGAAGAAGATTTCAAATATAATCT
Source organism: Megalocaria dilatata (assembly GCA_034642435.1). Classification (NCBI taxonomy): domain Eukaryota; kingdom Metazoa; phylum Arthropoda; class Insecta; order Coleoptera; family Coccinellidae; genus Megalocaria; species Megalocaria dilatata. The sequence continues at coordinate 50,748,324 of CM067854.1, forward strand.
CAATCTTCTCAGGGTACGAGATCTAGAAATAGAAAGATGCAAAGCGGTGAATCAAGATCTTCAAGATAAGCTGAGCCGAGTATTAGCAGAAACTAAAGAGATCAATAAGAAATACATTCAACTACAACATGAATATGAAGCCCTTAAAGAGGAAAGAAAGAGGGATAAAGATGCATTTGAAACAAGACTTCAGATGGAACAAAATGAAAAACGTCAAAATTTTGAAAAAGTACAACAGATTTTCGGCAATAAATTCCGTCAAAAAACAGACTTTTTACAGATGATATCCGAGATGAAAATAGCGGAACAGAAGTATAAAGATTTGATAATAAAATATGAAAATCAAATTTCTGAACAGACGAGAAATTTAGATAATTTCCAGAGAAAATATACCAACGTTGTTGAAGAAAACGTAACACTAAGTAACAAAATAAAAGATTTGAGTGCTCGTCATATATCGGAGATTTGTATGTACAAAAATGAGTTGGAAAAAAGTTCAGATGAAATTGCTTTTCTCAAGAAAGAAATTGTGGCAGTTCAGAAGGACTATAAAGCTTACCTCAATAGCCAAAATAAATTGGTCAGAGAAAATAACGAACTACAAATTAAAATAGTCACAATAGATAAGAAATATAAAGAGTGTATTGCTGAAAATATTAAATCCAAAGAAGATTTGAATATTATGAATATAAAATTGGATACTTTGAAACAAAGCCATGAAGCTCTACTGAAGCAAGGAAAAATTCTTCAGGACGAGAAACAGAGTGAAAGTTACGAGGTATTAATGAAACAAAATAAGATATTGAAGGAAATAATAAAGTCTTTGAGAAACAGCAGGAAACAAGAAAATGGAGAATACGAAGCAGTTTCGTGTGATATATGATTTCAATATTACACAGTTAGTACACTAAAAAATAAAATATGACACAGATTATTGAAAACAAAACTCATTTAAGTTTCTAATCAAAAAAACCTTTCATTATATAATGGAATTAAATGTTAGAATCTGCTGAAAATTGACCGTTTTTTGGTTTGATAACATACAATAATTAAATGTCATTATAGACTGTAAATTTAAGAAATACACACATCGTCAAAAGTCTTGTCACCCCTATCAACTCTCAACTTGTTGAATGCAACATGACCATTTTTTGTGTGTGGAATCTTCACTATCTTCTCACTTAAATGAAAACAAGAAAAATGCAAAAATAATTCTTGTTCGGGATAATACAGGTGTATTCGAAGTTAATCAGTTTTCAGCGAATAACGAGAGTTGTATTAGGAGTACAAATAAGTTTTCGCCGTTTTTTAAAACAAATTGTTTATGAATCATTCCTAATGATTTCAAACGATGTGAGACTGCTTGCTGAGTGACTTCTAATGTTAGAGCAAGTTCTTTTTGTGTTTGAGATGAATCTTCCTCCAATAATTCCTCCAATTCTGCATCCTCGTGAATTTTTGGCCTTCCACTGCGATCTTTATCTTTTACGTCGAAATCACCGTTTTTAAACTTTTGAAACCACTCTCGACACGTTTTCTCACTCAAAGCACCCTCACCATATGCTTCTACGAGCAATTGATGCGCCTCAGCAGCAGATTTCTTTAAATTAAAGAAGTAAACTAATATTTTCCGCAAATGACGCTTACTTGGCTCAAATTTTGACATTTTCAGCTTATAAAAATTATATTTTACCAATATAAAATCAATGATATTAATAGGTTATGTTGTTCTTGAATGTCCAAACTATTTTTTAAGCCGGTTATCATCTCCGAAAGCTAACTGAAACTCCGTGCCGCGCCATCTACAATAAAACGGCGGAAACTTATTTGTACTCCTAATAATATAGAGAATATTCCTTGGAAAATGCCGGGGCATCCAATTTCTCAACTTGACCGGGTAAGAATAGTAGCCCTACATCAAGAAGCTTTGTTGAACCACCTGATTGCGCAACATTTGAATATTCCACGGACTTCAGTTAGGCGCATAGTGGCTCTTTTCCTGGAAACCGGCAGCGTTGCTCGGAGATCGGTGCGTGGTCGACCCAGAGTAACATCTGCAAGGGAAGACCATTATGTCGCAAACTTTACTCGAAGGATTCGAACGGACTGCTCAGGACTGCTGGACGAGCTTTTAACGAACAGTATCCTATCGATGCTCTCGGATCTAATGTCAAAAGTCACGAGCCAAGAACGGCATCTCAATGTAATCGTCCCCAGTCAGAACGAATGGACCCAGCATGCTGAGGTTCTATTGAGAACCGACCTTGGCTTGTTCACAGACGGCTCGCGAAAGACGAACGGAACAGGAGCGGGAGTCTATGGGAGCAAACCGAGAATTAACATCTCATTGAGTCTCGGTCGAAACGCAACCATATTCCAGGCAGAAATATTTGCCATTGAGACCGCGGCAGAACTGCTGATAAAACGCAAATCCACCACGGTAAAATCAAAATATTTACTGATAGTCAGTCAGTACTAAAATCTTTGGAATCTAGCTCTTGTACCTCAAGAAAAGTCTGGAGTTGCTGCACGGCTTTAAACAGACTCGCTATGTATGACGGAGTCACTCTGGTTTGGATACCGAGCCACTCAAACTATTTGGTAACGAGGAGGCGGATCGGCTGGCATTTGCTGGAGCTGCGCTGCCTCTGGTAGGACCGGAACTATTCCTGGAAATACCACATGACGTGGCTAACGAGGCGATAACAGGCAGAATGAACTCAAGGCTAGAGTCTTTCTTGCGGAGCCATTCTGGCCTGAAACATTCGAAGTTGTTCCTTGGAACAGCTTCGAACAAAAAGATGGCGAACCTAGCGCTAGGTCTGGATAGGGCCAAACTAAGAACACTTGTCGGAATTATGACAGGTCACTGCAGACTGAAAGCGTATTTGCACAAAATCGGTCTGACTGAAGACGATGAATGCAGGCTGTGTCTTGAAGACACTGAAATAGCGATGCACATCGTCTCAGAGTGCCCAGCGGTGAGTCGCATCAGATTCGAGGTCTTTGGCCAGGCTTTTATAGCCCACACCGAACTGAAAAAATTACCCATGAACGAGATTATCGGTTTTATGCAAAAACTGGATCTCGTCGGGGAAATATAATTTAATTGAACCACAATAGTCCGTGTGGACGCAGTGTAGGGTGGACGACCGCTCGCCATAAATAATAATAATAACATCTGCAAGGAGAGACCGTTATATCGCAAATTTTACGCGAAGGAATCAAACGGTTTCTGTAACAGCCCTTCGAAGTCATTTTTTGAGGACCTATAAACATGTAGTCTCAACCAGTACCATGAGAAGACAGTGGCATTCTTCTAATTTAAGGGCGAGAAGACTTTGAAGAGTATCTCGGCTTTCACCTGGACAAAGAGCTACTAGTCGACAATGGGCAGAATACCACCAAGACTGGCTTTTACCACAATGGCGCAACGCACTTTTTTCCGACGATTCGGTTTACAAAGTGATAGTTACACGAGAAAGGGTTTGGAGAGGTCCAGACAGACTAAGGCGACTCAAGTTCGCCCGGGATGTTGTGCCCTTTCAAGTCGGATCAATAATGTGCTGGGAGGGTGTAATGTTCGGTCGCTGTACCCCTCTTATTATCGTTGAACGAACAAAGACTGGTGCCATCTACAAAGAAAACATCATTGAACCAATCATTGTTCCTCTGCGCAACGAATTTGGGGATAATTTCATTTATCAGGATGATAACGCACACGAAGGGTTCAAAACATTATTCGAGAAAACAATATCCATAGAATGCACTGGCCAGAAAACTCACCAGACATGAATCCAATTGAGCATGTATGGGATTACTTAGGGAGAGCAATATCCAATCGCCAAAACCCACCTTCAACTTTTCAGGAATTAAGTTTAGCCCTTCAGAAAGAATGGAACGATATGCCTGAAAATTTCATTGATGACTTGATTCGTTGGATGCCTAGGCGTATTGGGCAGTTGATTGAAAGAAGAAGTGGTAATACGGACTATTGAATTTGGATTCAGTTGTGGAATTTTGTCTCATCCTGCATAAAGCAAAGAGTAACAAAGAAAGGTTTTCTATCAAATGTATTGCAGTTGAAATAAAGGAAATTATTCATCTCATTTCCAGAACATAGATTGTTTATTTCTTGAGAAACCTAGGGGGGCCAAGACTTTTGACGATGTGTGTATACAGTTCTGAGTACATCAGTATCAGTTTGCTGCACCAAGAACCAACTTATCCCATTGATATGGATGTTTTCAGACAAGTCATTTACATAAATCAGAAATAGTAAGGGTCCAAAAATACTCCCGAGGCAGACCAGTTACGAATACTTTATCAGATGAAATAAAAGTAACATCGTCGACCTCAATAGAGACTCTACAAATAACTCCGCATCAAATTGAACCGCCTATCTCTAACTCCACATAAAAACAATTTACGGAGCAATCTTTCCTGAACAACTCAGTCAAAAGCACCGGAGAAATCGAGAAAGAGTCCCACCAGATAATCACCCCCCTCCAAAGCATCATAAATTAGTTGCGTCAGTTTCTGTGCTTTTTGTCCTCACAAATCCATTCTGACATTTATAACACGTAAAATTCTAGAACTCCCCAAAATTTTTTTGAACTTATTTGACAATATTTACTAATATAGTTTGTATCGCCTTTTTTCAATAAAGGAAGCGTGGCTACGTTTCATTCATTGGACATTAGAGCATGCCACTGATGAGAAGACAACAAATTTCGAAATATGCATGTTTGGTGCTTATTGAAAGTACCAAAATAAATGACAAAATCTTAAATCATCATAAATGGCAGAATCCAGTAAGTCAGTACATAAATACCTTTCACCATTGAATTCATATGGTAAACTTCGCAGATTTGTAATTAATAAGGAGTATGAGGTATGGTAACAGAAAATTCTTCGAATCGAGAGAGTGCAACTCTCTCTTGTTTGGCTTGTTTGAGCTTTATAATAGTTCAAAGCTCAAACAAGCCCAATTAGGTTTTGTTAATCGCTGGACATAACCAGCAGACTTGAACAAGTTTCGAAGTTTATTGGCTTCAATCATAAGTGAGCTGTAATGACCAATGAATATAACTCAGCCACGCACCTATATTAGCCTTACAAAGAGACAAAGGTAAGAAAAGTGAAAGTTAACATTTTTGTTGACTTTCTTTTTCCGGTAACAAGCCAATAAGATTTGAAACATGCTCCGAAGATCGACGATAGCTATTAGAGTTGATTTTAGTTCTGAATTGTGTTACATTGATGTAAGTTACACTGCCTGGATTCAAAGAACAAGCAAGATAGTTAAAATTCTATAAAAAATGCAGAATAAAGATTAATGGTTTTTATATTTGTGGGATCTCGTTAAGTATAAAAATTCTGGGCTAATTATGAACCCCAAGGTAGTAATTCACACACTGCATTAATTAATAGTACCAAAGTGGACAGTAAGTTTCTATTCACTTAACAACAGAAAAAATATATCAACTACAAATTATTATTTCTTTAATGTACAAGTTTTGAAATGAATCTCATCATTATGTGGGTGTTTCAGTAAAAATACGTCTCCCTCTCTTTGGAACAAAGAATGTATTACACTTCGAATAAAAAAAGATTTGACCAAAATGGTTTCTATTTCAAATTGGAATATTTTATATTTCAAATTGATTACCCTAAATGACATGAGCATTAAGACTGGGAAAAATTACTGCCTGATGACAAAAAATACCATTTATTCCAAGAACTTCGATGTTGATAAAACAATGCATACGTATACTCAATCTTTAACATTTTTAACAATTTTATCACAATAATATAAAGATGTTATCGGTTATGACATCTTGAGCAGGTCAACTTTGAGTACACACTCTCTGTACTTCAAAACACTAATTTGAAGAATCAACAAATAATGATTTTTTCTGTTGAAAATTTTTCACACTCCTATAACAATCGATGAAAACATTTGATTGGATCTGTAAAATCAAAATTATAATCCCTCACATGGCCACCATTTTATTCTTATTCACTTCAATTTTCATCTGCTCGAACCAGCTTTTTATCTTACTATTTTTCAATAGATCCTGAAAGGCTAAACATCCTTCGATGCTATTTAAAACTCCAAAAACGGCTAAATCGGACAAATTCGGCTTATCACCGCCCATAAATTTTCCACCTTTGGTTTGAATATTTTTAACCCAGTAGTTACATTCGTCATATAGAGATACTCTAACGTCATCTTTCAACTGGTATTTCTTCTTCAGTTTTTTACCGATCATCAACATCGCATATGCTCCTGCATAGATAATCAGCTGTCGTTCCCATTCGGGGAAATTTTTTTCCCATTCGCCGACTTCTGAGAACCAATTGAATGCCTGAAATGCTTCCTCTTTTGTTCTATATACATTTGGGGATAAGGTATGTACAAGAACATCATCGACCCACTTTCTCCATTTTCTTTCTTCACTGTAAAAAATTCAGTATGGAATTCCCGAAGACAAATAGTATCGGGTGTTTTTTTTAGAGTGATAGAACTTCCGATAGGGATAACTGTGATTTGACAGACGGTAGAAGCCATGTTGTTTTGACATTTCTGTTCAGTAAGCATTGACAAATTATCATGGAAAGACTCAGGCCGCAAGAACGTTTACAAATTGTTGAAATTTACTTTCAAAATCAGTGTTCTATTCGCTAAACTTATAGAGCAGTTCGTGAAGTTTATGGTTTATATAATCGTCCATCAGAGCAGCTTATTTGTCGAACTATCGATAGATTTCGGACAAAATTTAGCTACTCGATGCAACCACAAGACAAAAAACTGTACGTACAGAAGAAAATATCGTTGCAGTAAGTCATAGTGTTAATGATGATCCAGATTTGTCTATTCGTCGATGTTCACAACAAGTTGGACTCTGTGCATCCACCACATGGAAAATTTTGCGTAAAGACGTACAAGATCCAACTGGGTCAAGAACTAAAGCCACTTGAACATAATAAGCGCCGTTTGTTTGCTGATTGGGCCCTAGAACAGCTTGTTCTAGTAAATTGTGTTTAGTGATGAAGCTCATTTCTGGTTGAACGGCTATTTAAACAAGCAAAATTGCCGTATATGGAGTGTAAACAATCCTCAAGAAGTTCTGCAGGTTACATTGCATCCTGAAAAATGCACTGTATGGTGTGCTTTACACGCTGGAGGCATCATCGGTCCATATTTCTTTAAAACCGATGCCTGAGCTAATGTTACAGTGAATGGTGCTCGTTACACATCGATGATCAATGATTATTTGTTTCAAAATTTAAATCGTATCGACCCAGAAGTAGGTCGATACGATACAAGATGGTACTACACCTCATGCTGCTACCGTAACAATTGATTTATTGAAAGAAAGATTTGAGGATAACATTATTTTGAGAAATGGTCTAATTAAGTGGCCTCCAAGATCATGCGACATAACTCCACTTGATTACTTTCTTTGGGGTTATGTCAAGTCATTGGTTTATGCTAATGGACCAGAAACAATAGACGCATTGGAAGCCAACATAATTCGTCTTATTGATGAAATAAGGCGAAGAATTACTAGAAAAAGTGTTCCAAAATTGGTCTGGTCGAATGCAGTTCCTCAGAGCTAGTCGTGGTGGACATATGCCGGAAATTATTTTTAAAACGCAAATGTCATAAAATTATCTTTCAAATGAAAAAAAATTGGCTTCAATCTTAATTTTGTTGTGTTTTATTCCAATTTAAAGTTCTATCACTCTAAAAAAAACACCCGATACATGATGTCCCGATTTAATTTATTTTACCTAATTCTAGGGGTCAAAATATGGAAGAAACTTGTCAGCCTACGTCCTAAAATGCACACTTGGGGTATTACAGCCTCTTCATAAAGACCCCATAATTGGAGAACTCTCATAAAATAACTGAATTGGTGATCTGATTAAAGTTTTAATCAGATAATCAATTTCTGCAAATACTTTTATAAGAAAAAAGTATATTATTACATCATTACTACATATTTAATTTCAAAAAATTATATTTAATAATTATAACTTCAGGAGTTAAATTGAAATAATGTCATATAAGTACCACTTATATCAAACAACATATAAAATGGACATTCATAATAGGACATCCAAAGGATATAACAAAATCCAATAAATAAAAATTGTTAACCAAAATTCTATAATTTAAATATTTTGAATAGACAAAATTTTGTTTCTGCTGATCAATCTTATGAAAACGAATATCTTTCAAAAATGTCTAAATAATCTTAAGAATTTCATCATAAAACTATCTTACTTAGAATATTCAATATTATTGGATATCTAACTAAGTTACTTTGTATAAAATCTCAAGATATGTAAAAACATTACTGAAAAACAAGTTTTAAGAAAGACTTTGCTTCGTCAGTATTCAAATAATTCATATTCAATAAATATAACATCAATCAACAACAAATATTTACCCACCCTTCAACAATTTAGAAACTTCTGGTAAATGAGTACTGAAAATTTTTTTAAATGAAGTATAAGGTTATCTACAAATAAACAAATAACTCTGTGATTTACCCTTGATCTAAGTGGTATTTATATGACATTATTTCCATTTAATTCCTGAAGTTATAATTATTAAATATAATTTTTTAAATTAAATATGTAGAAGGCTAACATAAAAATATTTAAATAAAAAAGTATAAGTTGAAAGTATTACAAAGAACTATTTTAGAGAAAAATAAAGTCTTATGAAGTGATATAACAAATTATAGAAAAACCACTGAGAAAGTGACAGGTATTTACTTTTAGGAGTACAAATAATTTTCCGCCGTTTTTTAACACAAATTAAATATTTATTATAGAAGAACGGTAATATAAATTTATTTAAAATATTGCCCATCACTTGCAACCACTTTTTCCTATCTCTCAGGCAGCATTCGAATCCCACGTCTGAAGAACTCCTTGTCTTTTGAGGCTATCCACGAATCAACCCAATTTTTGGTTTCCTCATAAGATGTGAACCGCTGCGCCGTCAGAGCATGTGCCATGGACCGGAACAGGTGATAATCGGACGGTGCAATGTCTGCTGAATACGGCGGGTTGGGTAACACTTCCCAATCAAGTGTTTCCAAGTACTTTTTCACGGGAGCCTCAACATGTGGACGAGCATTGTCATGCAGAAGATTAATTTTTTTGTTTTGTTAGAGCAAGTTCTTTTTGTGTTTGAGATGAATCTTCCTCCAATTCTGCATCCTCGTAAATTGTTGTCCTTGCACTGCGATCTTTGTCTTCTACGTCGAAATCACCGTTTTTAAACTTTTGAAACCACCCTCGACACGTTTTCTCACTCAAAGCACTCTTTGACATTTTCAACTTATGAAAATTATATTTTACCGATATAAAATCAATGATATTAATAGGTTATGTTGTTCTTGAATGTCCAAACTATTTTTTAAGCCGGTTATCATCTGCGAAAGCTAACCGAAACTCCGTGCCGCGCCATCTACAATAAAACGGCGAAAACTTATTTGTACTCCTAATAAATTTTTTTCCTCCTTGTGGAGCGCCAACCTTTCTGAAATAAAAAGTGAAAGGGGTAACATTTGTCTTAGGAAATGGGGAACCAAGTAGGATTTTCGCAGCACAATTATGGCGAGGTCGTAGTGCATTTTAGGATATACGTAGATATGGATTTTTTCCATATTTCATTGTCTAGAATCAAATCCTATAATAACGTTAAATTCATATGAATTTCGACACCCTGTATTCAGGGATGTTCACGATTGCTGTCTAATAGACTTTTCCGATGAACCAGGGAACAGATCAATCTAAAATTTTGATAGTAATCATAAATGGAGATGATCTCCACGGCTGAAATAGTTTTGATTCTCAGAAGAAAGTAGCAGCTTAGTTTCTTCAAGGGAATACATAATTAAATATAAATTATATCATTAATTAATATATGAAACCTGAAAAAATTCCAATATATACATCAAAAATATATATTAGGATTAATGTAAAATTAATCTTTGGCTCGATGGTTCCAGAGTTATTCTCATTTGAAATTTCATTTCCCAAATATTTTGAAAAATAAAAGGTCATTTTCATGACCCTAATTTTAAACTAAAAAGTACTAATACATTCTGGAAGAAGCGGTAAAGCAGCATTATTAAAAGTATTTCAGATACTAAGTAGATTATATACACACATCGTCAAAAGTGTTGGCCCCCTAGGTTTCTCAAGAAATAAACAATCTATGTTCTGAAAATTGGATGAATATTTTCCTCTATTTCAACTGCAATATATCTGATAGAAAATCATTGTTTCTTACTCTTTGTTTTATGCAGGATGAGAGAAAATAGGAAAAATGAGAAAAAATCTATAATTATTTAAATATTTCAATATTAGCCTTTTACATATTTAATTTCAAAAAATTATATTCAATAATTATAACTTCTGAAAATAAATTAAAATAATGTCATATAAGTACCACTTATATCAAATGACATATAAAATAAACATTCATTATAAGACATCCGAATGGTTCAACAAAATCCAATAAATAAAAATTGTTAACCAAAATCCTATAAATTAAATATTTTGAATAGACAAAATTTTGTTTTTGCTGATCAAACTTAGAATATTCAATATTATTGGATATCTAACTAAGTTACTTTATATAAAAACTCAAGATATGTAAAAACATTACTTAAAAACAAGTTTTAAGAGAGACTTTGCTTCGTCAGTATTCAAATAATTCATATTCAATAAATATAACATCAATCACCAACAAATATTTACTCACCCTTCAACCGTTTAGAAAACTTCTGGCAAACTGAAAAATCTTTAAATGTAGTGTAACGGTTTCAGTTTGCCAGAAGTTTTCTGAACGGCTGAAGTGTGAGTAAATATTTGTTGTTGATTGATCTTATATTTATTGAATATGAATTATTTGAATACTCACGAAGCAAAGTCTCTCTTAAAACTTGTTTTTCAGTAATGTTTTTACATTCTTGAGATTTTATAGAAAGTAACTTAGTTAGATATCCAATAAAATTGAATATTCTAAGTAAGATAGTTTTATGATGAAATTCTTAAGATTATGTTAAACATTTTTGAAAGATATTTGTTTTTATAAGATTGATCAACAGAAACAAAATTTTGTCTTTTCAAAATATTTAATTTATAGGATTTTGGTTAACAATTTTTATTTATTGGATTTTGTTATACCTTTCGGATGTCTTATAATGAATGTTTATTTTATATGTCGTTTGATATAAGTGGTACTTATATGACACTATTTTAATTTATTTTCAGAAGTTATAATCATTAAATATAATTTTTTGAAATTAAATATGTAGTAGGCTAGTATTGAAATATTTAAATAATTTTATATACTTTCTATCAAGAATTAACCCCTATTTATGTTGAAAAATCTATATTTATCCATTATTCATTTTTGAATAATATTTAAATAAGATTATTCTGATTTTGACAAACTTTTATTGTTATAAAATAGAAATATATATATATATATATATATATATATATTTATTGTATAACAATAAAAATTAATATATAATTATATTTTGGCTTCAATAAATCTCATTATGGAATGTCAATGAATTTAAATAACCTTAAAAATAACTTACACTGTTCTGTGATTTTGTTAGAACACAGACCAATCTTGAATTTTAAAGTTGGTCTGTTTCGAAGCATCCATTCTTAACACGTGTTTGTTGTGATATAGTTGTAGTTTTTTGCTCTCGATATTTGGAATATTATCTAGGACCGAAGAAGGCATCACTTAGAATTATATTTGTTTTTAGAAGACATAGTGCATGTTTTGAGAGATTTCTGAATTAACTTATTCGAATATTTAAACATATTAAATATTTCAAATAAATTATATTCTTTGAGAAGTCCTTATGTTTTTAAAAGGCAAGTGGTGTTCTTAAAGGTAAGATCAGAAACAAAATTTTGTCTCCTTTAAATATTTATTTATTAATTTTAATGACTTTTTTATATCTGTTGGTTTATTTATTCCATTTGACATTGTATATTGAGTTTTGATTATATACGTCTATTAAACGTAAGCGGTGCTTATTTTAGACATTAATTTAATTATAAAAGTTTTTTGAATAACATTTTTTTTAAATTAAAATTGTAGAAGACTAACAGATTTAATCTGTTTTGATATTCAAATTTTGTTTTATTGTTATGTTTACAACAATCGTTTCGCTATCACAGTAGCATCATCAGGCAAGATTACATTTTGAATAACTAAGCTTGTTTTCGAAATCCGTTGCTATTTATATTACAGTAAGTGCAATACATTTTTAATGAGCACTTAAACCCAAAAAAGGGGACCAAACATAATAATTCTATTAATTTTCTTGATTTAACTGTTACTGGAATAAATAATTCACATGATTTTTCCATATTTCACGAACCAACCTATACGGATTCTATTATACACAATAAATCAAATCATCCTTTAAATCAAAAATTATCAGCATTTAATTGTATGATCCATAGATTAAATAATATTTCCATGAATCGAGAAAATTATATTTCAGAACTTAACATCATTAAACAAATAGCTATTAATAATGACTATGATCCTAAGTTGATAGACAAATTATTGATGAATAAAAATGAGAAAATAGCTTTAAATATGATGTTTCCTAATATAAAAGAAAATTTTAAATACATTTCCTTAAAATACACTAAAGGCATTTCTGAGAAAATTGCTACATACCTCAAAAATAAATATAATTTAAGAACTTCATTTAAAACCAATACAAACTTGAGTAAATTTATTAAAAATAATAAAGACTGTACACATAAAGATGATAAATCGGGGGTTTATAAGTTAACGTGCGGTGATTGCCCTAAAGTTTACATAGGACAGACTGGAAGAACTTTCCGACATAGAATTTATGAACATTTGAAGAGTTTCCTCAATAATAAAAGTAATTCTACATATTCCAACCATTTGTTAGAAACAGGACATACTCTCAACCATAACTTTGAAATTCTACATATAGCAAATAAAAGTTATGCCTTAAATCTGTTAGAATCCCTAGAGATAAATAAACATAATAAAATTGGAATATTACTTAACGAACAAATAGATTTAAATAAGTCACCTCTGTTAAATATATTCAGATAAGCTGGAATTTGCAGAGACCCTTTTTTGGGTTTTAGTGCTCAATAAAAATTTATTGTACTTACTGTAATATAAATAGCAACGGATTTCGGAAACAAGCTTAGTTATTCAAAATGTAATCTTGCCTGTTGATGCTACTGTGGTAGCAAAACAATTGTTGTAAACATAACAATAAAAGTTTGTGAAAATCAGAATAACCTTATTTAAATATCATTTAATATGGATTTTCACCAAGTATGGACTGATTCAATTCGATATTTATTTTTGATTGATTAATTATAGTTATACCACAACTGAATTCAAATTCAATAGTCCGTATTACCACCTCTTCTTTCAATCAACTGCCCAATACGCCTAGGCATCCCACGAATTAAGTCATTAATGAAATTTTCAGGCATATCGTTCCATTTTTCCTGAAGGGCTAAACTCAATTCCTGAAAAGTTGAAGGTGGGTTTTGGCGATTGGATATTGCTCTCCCTAAGTAATCCCATACATGCTCAATTAAATTCATGTCTGGTGAGTTTGCTGGCCAGATCATTCTCTGGATATTGTTCTATTGAAGAATGTTTTGAACCCTTCCTGTGCGGTGTGGTGGGGCGTTATCATCCTGATAAATCAAATTATCTCCAAATTCGTTGCGCAGAGGAACGATGATTGATTCAATGATGTTTTCTACGTAGATGGCAACAGTCATTGTTCGTTCAACGATAATAAGAGGGCTACGGCGACCGAACATTACACCCTCCCAGCACATTATTGATCCGCCTTGAAAGGGCACAACATCCCGGGCGAACTTGAGTCGCCTTAGTCTGCCTGGACCTCTTCAAACCCTTTCTCGTCGACTATCACTTTGTAAACCGAATCGTGACTTGTCGGAAAAAAGTATGTTGCGCCATTGTGGTAAAAGCCAGTTTTGGTGGTGTTCTGCCCATTGCCGACGGGTAGCTCTATGTCCAGGTGATAGCCGAGGTACTCTTAAAAGTATTGTTGTCCTTAAATTCGAGGAATGCAACTGTCTCTGCTTCCGGTTTCCGGGAAAAGGGCCACTATGCGCCTTACTGAAGTCCGTGGAACATTCGTGCGCAATAGGATGTCCGTTATTTACGAAATTGATTATTTCTCTTGCGACTCCCTCTAAATTTTTAGTTTATCATCTAAAACAAAATATTAGACCATCATAAGCCTCTAATTTTCATAACAACCCTTGCCCCCAAAACGATACATTTTCCATTTAAATTGCATGGGATTTTGCCACCTTTTGCAAATATTTTTTTTTTTCTTGGACTTGTTTGTTCGTAGCAATAACAAACTCATATTCTTGTACTGAATTTAACGCTCTACAAAAAAGGTCTCCTAAAATTTTTCGATAAATTTACTTCTTCAAAAGTTATTCAAAGTTAAAATTGACCTTAAGATAAATTCTTGAATTTTTGCACTTTTACGGCAAAATTATGATTATTTTTGTTCAATTTATTTTTTATTCCAGAAAATATCTAATTCTAATGTTGTTAAGGTAAAAACCTTCCAAGTTGAATGAAATTTAAACCATTTCAGTATACTTGATTTATTTAATTAAACATTGTTTAGTTACATTTTGATACTTTTTTTTATACTCGCTTACAACCTGAATCACAAATTGTTTTTCATCTCCACTTCTAGCTAAAATATTAATGTATTCTTCTGACAATTCAACAGCTCTTTCTGCTGTATCATTAACTTCTCTCAAATTTTGTACAATTTCTAAACCTCTTAAATATCCAGGATCCTCTAACCATTCAGTACTGTCTAACTGCAGAAAGCTTGTATCAATTGAAAACCTTTCAAAAAATTGTAAAGAATTTGAATTTATAAAATAATCAATGATTTTATTTGTGAACCATTTAAAATCACCCAGATCAAAGATAAAGCGTTTAGGAATATCGAACTGTTCATTATTCACTTTTAAAGCCTCAACCATTTTTTGTCTGACACAAAGAGATATATTTTTGTCGAAAAATGATAAAGCTGCAGCTTCAGGACTCAAATACCATAAATGGTTTCGAAATTTTTCAAGAACTGCATTGGATAAATTTTTATCGATTGATCTATAGTTATAAACAGATTTGATAAATTCAAGATCTTGATTTGGTGCAGTTGCAGCTAAAAGTGAAGAGTACCAATATGGAACATAAACAAAAACAATAAATAATGAAATTTCCTGAAGATTTTTTTCATCTTGAGCGCTTAACTTAATACTGTCTCGGAAAATATACATTTTTAAACTATAAATTGCTTTGGATATCCATCGAGCATGATGGAATGCCCCCGGTTTATAAAATTTGATTTCCTCAACATCCATCGTGCCTGAAAATATTTTGCTCAATTCTAACAGTTCTTTGTAATCGTCACGAGGTAAACAAGTATTCAAGAACTGATCGACTTTCGAACTTACTTCTGGTGTTTTATCTCTTAACATTTTTTTTAATTAAATGAACAACAATTGTTAATGTGTGACAAAACGTCCACAACAATGTAAAGAGAAGATATTTGTTTACAATCCTCGAAGAGCATAAAACGCCGCCTTGACTATAGTCGAGTTACTAAATGAGCTAGAGTGCGCTTGCGTAGAAAAAATCCGTACGTTGGTAAGAATGTTTGTAAGAGTAAATTCAAAATGTTAACTCATTGGAAAGAAATTTTTCGAAAAGCACAGAAATTTACCCAATTTAATTACAATTAGTTGATTAAGTGTTGCAAATAGATACGAGCTCAGAAATGAAAAAAACTGAAATTAACCTGTCATGCAATCAATTATTTGCCATGTATAAAAATTTTTTTTACCATAGGATCACGAAAAATTATATATTTTTTAATTAAACGAATAAATTGCACAAAAATAATCATAATTTTGCCGTAAAAGTGCAAAAATTCAAGAATTGATCTTGAGGTTAACTTTAACTTTGAATAACTTTCGAAGAAGTAAATTTATCGAAAAATTTTAGGAGACCTTTTTTGTAGAGCGTTAAATTCTGTACAAGAATATGAGTTTGTTATTGCTACGAACAAACAAGTTCAAGAAAAATATTTGCAAAAAGTGGCAAAATCCCATGCAATTTAAATGGAAAATGTATCGTCTTTGGGGCAAGGGTTGTTATGAAAATTAGAGGCTTATGATGGTCTAATATTTTTGTTTTAGATGATAAATTAAAAATTTAGAGGGAGTCGCAAGAGAAATAATCAATTTCGTAAATAACGGACACCCTAGTGCGCAATCTGGTGGTTCGACAAAGCTTTAGATGTCCCGGCAATTTCCACGGAATATTTTCACTATAACAACTCTCGTTATTCGCTGAAAACTGATTAACTTCGAATACACCTGTATTCTCATTTTTTGCTGGATTATTGTTTTCATTTAAGTGATAAGATAATGAAGATTCCACACAAAAAAAATTGTCACGTTACATTCAACAAGTTGAGAGTTGATGGGGAGACCAAGACTTTCGACGATGTGTGTATATGCATCGTATCAAAGTTTCGGATCGATCCGTTATTTGGTTCACCAATAATATCTCATAGATGCTCATCGTGAAACGCACCGTGTCAAGAAAATATAATACGAATTGCCTGTTAACACTAGCATCATAAATACGGATAGAAACAATGCGTTTCATTTATTACGTCCATTATGTACAGTTTCTACCAAGAATTCGTCAAATCAATCCGATTACTGTTGAAAGAAATATATGTTACTCATCACTTACTTGAGCTCTGCAGTACTTGTGGCGTTGACTTGTTTTTCACCCAACATGAGGAAATATTTATTCATTATGTCATCTTTACGATTACCAGATTCATCTACATATTCTATAAATGGATAACACTTGACTATATCTATCATTTCCTTTTCAGCATCTTTAATGTAAGTTGACAGAGCAGATATAATCATTGAACTATCATTCAAGGGCTGAAATCAAACATAATATTAGAAAAGCAATATTCGATGAAAATTTATCATTTCGATTCATAGTTTTGAGAAAAAAACACTGAGAGAATGTTAACAGTTTTGCTTATTAAACTGATAATGAATGAATTAATCAAATGTAGAATATGTTACTAATTTGGACAGTTACAATTTCATACAAATTTAGTGATTGCACATCTTATAGTGAAGACAAAGACAAAGTCCATATACATTCTGTCAAGAAAGTACCGGGAATTATCGATTTAAATCTGGCGGGGCAATGAGGCAGGTAAAAATTTTTTTACGGATCTGTCAACTAGTGTGTTTGCAACAGCTGATTAAGTCAGTCGATGTCAGAGTGCGTGCCGATTTTTACTATGGGTGATTACGTTGAGCAAAGAATTTGTTTAAAGTTTTGGGTTGCAAATGAATTTTCGTGTGCCGATGCATTGAAAATGTTGCAAAAGGCCTTTGGTGATAATGCTCTATCGAAAACTCGTGCATATCAGTGGTACAGAGCCTTCAAGGACGGTCGTGAAGTGGTCGCCCATCGACGGCTTCGATCGAAGATAACGTCGATAAAATTAAGGAAAGGGTGCTGGAAAACCGTCGTACCAGCTTGAGAGAGATAGCACATGATCTTAAGATATCCCACGAGTCCGCACGTACGATTTTGATTGATATTTTGGGCATGAGAAAGGTGGCCGCACGACTCGTACCGAAAGACTTTAATTTTCTTCAAAAACGTCATCGCGAACAGGTTGCTTCAGACATGCTGGATCGCTGTAATTCCGATTCTACATTCATGGAACGCATTATAACTGGTGATGAGACCTGGTCTACGAGTACGATATGCAAACAAGCCAGCAATCATCGGAATGGGTGGCAAAAAATGAGCCGAAACCGAAAAAACCACGCCAAAGCCGCTAGAAAATGAAGGTGATGCTCATTGTTTTCTTCGATATCCGTGGCGTGGTGCACTACGAATTCGTTCCAGAGGGTCAGACGGTAAACAAGGAGTATTACCTAGGCGTTATGAAACGTTTGCGTGAGCGTATCCGTAAGAAGCGGCCAAATTTGTGGGCGAACAACTCATGGATCTTGCATGACGATAATGCGCCTTCTCACCGAGCTACGATTGTGACTGACTTTCTCGCCAAAAACTCAACAAACGTGCTTCAGCAACCACCGTATTCGCTTCCCTGCGACTTTTTCCTCTTCCCAAAACTAAAATTGCCCCTTCGTGGTACCCGTTTTGAGTCGATTGAAGCCATAAAACAAAATTCGGCGCGAGAGCTAAAGTTCATCCCGGAAAGCGCCTATAAAAAATGTTTCGATAATTGGAAGTGCCGTTGGCATGTATTGGAGCAAATGGAGCCTATTTTGAAGGCGACCCAATAAATTTTGACAATTAAATGTAAAAATGTTGTTTTAATTGCAAATTCCTGGTACTTTCTTGACAGAGTAGTATTATTGTTTTGAGCTAGCTTTTTCAATTGCACTGTGAAGAAGAATCAGTAATAAGAGGGATATCTTCATATTCTCTTTTCCACCATTATATTTTACTGGTTATTCAAGTTATGACATTTTTTATCAGAACAAAAACAAGTTAGCATCAAAGTTTTAATGTAAGCAAGACTTTTAAGAGAAATTAAAACTAATGACATTACCATCTGTTCTATTTTAATAATAATAAATTATTAATTACCCCAAATTTTTACAGGGAATGTCATGTACATATATATGATAATATACATATATGTATAAATAAAATCAATATATATGAATAAAATAATAGTTAATTAATAACAATAACTGATATTAGGTCAAATTTAAAATTTCTTAAAGTCAAAATATAAAAATTATTAGACATTAATATAAACACGATTATAAACAATTACAAAAATTAATTGATCACAATAATTGGTATATCATAAATTCATCCATTGAATAAAAACCACAATCAGCAAGAATCATCGTAACCTTCCGTTTGAATGCTGTACAATGCAGCGACTTCAGGTGCTGAGGAAGTTTATTATACATTTTCATACCATTGAATATATGTTTGTTTTGTGTTCTCTTCAGTCTATGACATGGAGCCATGAAATTATTCCTTGATCTTGTTTTATGATTGTGAACCGCTGAGTGTTTTTGGAAAGTGTTCTTATTCTTGTGTATATACATAAGGCATTCAAGGATATAGCAGCATGTAAAGGTAAGTATACCATATTGCTTGAAAAGAGGTTTATAGCTAGTTGTCTGGCTCACTCCTGCTGTCAATCTTATGGCCTTTTTCTGTTTCAGAAAAACTCCTCCAGCATCTGAAGATGCGCTCCATAGGATTATGCCGTAGGTCATTCTACAGTGAAATTGTGCATAATAAGGAAGTACCGCCTCTTTTTCTGTGAGTATGCTTTTTATTCGCCGTATTGCGAATAACGCCGTAGAGAGCTTGTGGCATACTTCATTTATATGTTTCTTCCAAGTTAAATTTGCGCTAATTGACGCTCTGAGCATTGAAATGCTTTCCAGGTTTTGGTACTTTGTGCTCACAAGCAGCTGTTGTGTTTTCTCTGGATTTACTTTCATGTTATTTACATTGAACCACTCTACAGCGCCCTGCACAGTTTCCTCTGACTTATTCAGTAGCAAATTTCTATTCTTCGCTTTATGCAAGAATGATGTGTCATCAGCAAAGAGGGTTTCATCATCTGCAGCAGTATTACACACCAGATCATCTACATAAATTATGAATAAAGTCGGTTCCAGCACCGATCCCTGGGGCACTCCTGTACTGATTTTCATTCTTGAAGACCGCTTGCGTTCCAAATCTACTATCTGGTAGCGATCTTCAAGGTAGGACCTCATCAGAGCTGTGCCTCTTACGCCAATACATTCCAACTTGCGCAGAAGCTTTTCATGATTGACACAATCGAATGCTCTAGTCAAATCCATGCACGTCAACATCACGTCATCTGTATCGTCCAATGCCTCAATGATGAATTCGATAATGTGGGCCAAAGCGGTGATAGTTGACCTACCCTCTCTAAAGCCATGCAATAACTGACAGTATCGAGATTGGCCTATAGTTTTCATATACCTCTTGATCTCCCTTCTTGTATACAGGTATCACCCTTGCGACCTTCAATACATTGAGAAAGTAGCTCTGCTGGAAGCAATCATTTATAAGGTCTGAAATAGTATCTGCTAAATGATTGATGACGTTTTTCAGCATTTTTACCGTGAAACCATATATATCTTGTGAAGATTTGTTTTTCATCTCTGCCACAACCTTTATAACTTCCTCCAGTGTCGTTGTGGTCAAAAAGGAGCGTGAAATTTAAACCTTTTTGTTTTTCAACAGTTTTTCACTCAACTCTGGATTGGTGTTAGGTCCAGTTAACTTTTTTTCCGATTGTTGAAAAATAAACATTGAATTTTCTTCTGATAATGACAAAGGATATAATGTCCCTTTTTTTGTTTTTATTTTGGAATTTATGATCTGCCATATAGCCCGGCTCTTATTCTCCGCTTCATTCATGAATTTTAAATTTTCATATCTGATGTTATCATTCACAAGTTGATTAAATTGTTGTTTTAATGTCATATATAGCTTTTTCGAGTTCTCATCTTTTTTTACCTCAATCAATTAATTAATCTGCACTCATAATAAAATAAACAGTACTTACTTGGTATTGCCCAGTAGGAGTTTGTACAACAAGTATAGGAACTTTCTTATAAGGGGACCACTTTATAGACTGCCTTAAGACAGGATCAACTTCAACAACATCGTAAGAAATACCATGATAATCTAAGAAAGCTCTTACTTTACAACAAAAAGGGCATGTTTGATATTGATATAATGTTAACTTTAAGTTGCTTGCATCGTTAGCATACCGGACCTACGGAACATAACTGTAAATTATATTGAAAGGAAACAATTACAAATAGTGCTTAGTACTTCTCTGGATGGCGTTATCTTAGGAATTTCATCAAGTAATGGAATAAATCTTTGTTCGTTCATAATATGGGCTCTAGGTTGATTTTGGAGGTAAATGGTGTAACCAGTTCCTACGACACCTCCAGCAACTATTCCAGCTACGCTCAATTTAAATATATTTCTACCTTTTTCAAATATCTTTGATGAGTATGTCCTCCTTGGGATTTCAGAAATCATTTTGCTTGTGATCAAGTCGGGACTAGTTTTAAGTGTACGTCTTAAAAAACGTATAGAGTTTATAAATAATACTGACATTTCTATGAAAAAATTAGTTTAATAATATTTCGTAAGTCTTGCAACTAAAGAATTATATTATTTATAAAATTTTATCCAAGTTATTTAACTCAACAACTCGGGATTTGAATATTTTCCGGATACGTATATGACAATTTGAGGTTAGCTCAGATGTCAAAGTACATTTTATGATTATATTCACCGAATAATAATTTCTTGGTCTTTTATGGTATTTCGAAAGTAAAATGTTTTCGTTATTAATTCCTTTTTTACAACTGACTTGTTATTTGGAATTTGGAGAATTTTTTTTAAGTTTGAATTTGAGCTACTGAAGGCTATCAGGTTGAAGAGATCCGTATTCTCTAAGGATCATACGAGTGACAGAATCCCTCATAGATTATATTAATTATATTATATAATTATATAATTCCTAGTAAGTAAACTTCTTTTAAATGCTTCTGATTAATTGCATGCTTTACGCTTTGAATACCACAGGTTCATTGTGTATCTTTACGAACCACTGAGTAGAGTAAATTTAACACCAGGCTGATAAACGTTTGTTTCCATTCATTGAGGGTTGTTGCCTTTCAAGATTACTAATATAAATATATTATGCTGACGTTACTGTGTTTTGAATATTTGAACCTTCCATCACTGTTTCTTCGCTCTCGTTAGGTGTAATTTGGGTTGTCTACACAACGTATAAAGGTTGCCGTCCTTTAGAGTACTCCGTACAATCTCGGATATTTTAGAGTACTCCGTATAACACGGGATAGCTCAAGGTTTAAGATTATAAGTAGAATTTTTAAAGGGAAATGCAGCTCAATATAACTCGTACTTAAAAAGTTTTATTTATCAAAATATAAATATTATAATATAGTCCACTTCAATTCATACGGTGAAAAAATACTTAATTTTATATAAATAGTATGCAATGTACATCCAAATAGCAGTAGCTGTAACATTTTCTAGGAGGTACAGAAAGTGAGTTTGTGTATCGTAATCATTTATTTGCCACACGAAAGGGAAAAAGTTTCCTGTGATTGAATGTCCAATGTACATCAAAATAGAGTTCATGCCGGAGTAGAAAAAAGGTTGCCCTCGCCAGTAATTCTTCATGTCGATCAAGACATAGCAGAGAGACAGAAGGACAAAAGCGACCAAGGACATAATGAAGACAAAAGATAAGGACCTGAAATAAAAATTTTTTTAAATGATTTACTCACATTTGGTTGATAAGTACTCAGTTTTGAAACATAGACGCATAAGGATAAAAAGTTTGATCATATATTGTTTTAAAAAATCTTCTAACTTAGTAATATTTTTGGTTTTGTAAGTATCTTTACTCGAAGTATCTTAATGAGCACGTTCTTTCCATAATTTAATCGGGAATACAGTTCGTTGCTTGAATTGTCTGACTAGAGTATGTCGTGTATGTATATTTGCGTGTACTAGATAGCGCTAGTGTATGATAAATACATTGGTGTTTCTGTGCAGAGCGCATATAGGTGCGTGACAGATTTGTAGTCGTTGGACATTACAGGGTACTGAGGAGAAAGCAACAACTTTCGAAACGTGCGCATGTCTATGCGTATGTCCCAACAATGAACAAAATGTTTGAGTTTAAAATTGTTATACAGGTGTATGTTGCACTGACTCGATTTGTAGAACTTTCTGTTATCATAGCTCATGCTTCTTATTAATGATATTTGGTACAGACTATCAACCGCACTGTTTTATTCAAAGGATAGTTGAACTATTGAACTGCTAAAGGGGATAAAGGGGACATTCGCTTAATGAAATGTTTTAACTAAAATGCATGGCTTTTGTATATAACTATCTATTTGTAATGTATACTTTCTCTCGGTGCCTGGTTGTATTTTGTTGATGTTAATAGTCGTTCTTTATATGTGCTTTATTTGTATTTGATATTCGCAGTGCCTGATATGTAACTGATTTACATATTACGTTGCAAAATAACCAGATTCATTCATCTTTGTCGCACTTATTGGCATCACAACAAATAATGTTTCAATAAAGGTAAGTTTCGTCTCTTTATGATGACATTATAATATATTACGAGAAATTTTGTATTACTTCTGCAGTAAACTCTTTCATCATCTGTGCATAAATTACCATAAATTTTTGTTGATTGGAATCCATCCATTTTCTTTGGAAAAACCACACAGTGTTCCTCCCAAAATGAAACAAACAATAGCCCACGTTAGCCAGTGGGCAATTCTGGATGTATGGTCTTTATGAATCAACAGTATTACTCCCGCTTGTACTCCAATGAATGTGTGGAATATAGAGTTAAGGCATCCTGAAAAGTTGAGTTATCAGTATGTTAAAACGATTTTAATACGATTCTGTATATTGCAATAATAATAACAAGCACATGTTTAGATATTTAAATTTTGGTCGTTTTTAAGTATCAGAATATTTTTACAAATGATTTTACCATACTTTGAGCCCCATTAAGGCATTGAGTGTATTCTGTAAACTTTGAGCTGGAAAGCGAAGATCAAGTAATTCATGAATCAACGATAAGAGACTCAAGAAGTGAATACACTAGCGAGCAGAAAAAAGGGTCACTTGATCATTACTGTTCAAATATCGGGTGTTTTCTTAGAGTGATAGAACTTTCGATAGAGATAACTGTGATTTGGCAAAGGTAGAAACCATGTTGTTTTAACATTTCTGTTCAGTAACCATTGACAAATTATCATGGAAAGACTCACGCCGCAATAACGTTTATAAATTGTTGAAATTTATTTTCAGGATGCAATGGAACCTGCAAAACTTCTTGAGGATTGTTTTCACTCCATATACGGCAATTTTGCTTGTTTACATAGCCGTTCAACCAGAAACACAATTTTACGATAAAAAAGTGGATCAACTTCAAGTTTCTAGGGCGCAATCAGCAAACAAACCACGCTTATTATGGTCAAGTGGCTTTAGTTCTTGAATCAGTTGGATCTTGTATCGGTGTAGACCAAGATCTTCACGCAAAATTTTCCATGTGGTGGATACACAGAGTCCAACTTGTCGTGAACGTCGACGAATAGAAAAATCTGGATCATCAGTAACACTATGACTTACAGCAGCGATATTTTATTCTGTACGTACAGTTCTTTGTCTTGTTGTTGTTGCATCGAGTAGAGAAAATGTTGTTCGAAATCTATCGATAGTTCGACGAATAAGCTGCTCTGATGGACGATTATATAAACCATAAATTTCACTAAGTGTTCTAGAAGTTTGTCGAATAGAACACTGATTTTTAAAATGAATTTCAACAATTTGTAAAGGTTGTTGCGGCGTGAGTCTTTCCATGATAATTTGTCAATGCTTACTGAACAGAAACTCAAAAGAACATGGCTTCTATCTTCTGTCAAATCACAGTTATTCCTCTAAAAAAAAACCGATAGATTAGTTTAGCACAAAATTCTTCGTCAATAGTAAACTGATTAAAATTGATATTTAACCGATTTACCAACAAGTCCCTCGGGATCGAAGGATTGTGATTTATAGACTTCTAAAGAAGTAGGGTGATGATATACGTGTGTTCCCAATATTGCTCTATCCAAAAATCCCGTCGCCCCACCAGTACAATTTTCATGTGTTCCATGTTGATGAAGGCCACCTGGACCAAAATATCCTCTGTAACAAATAATCGTATGTTTGACCTTAATGAATTGTAGTTAAATAAAGAAGTAGTTTAGTCAGATCTCATTCTGAAATTACTAGGGTTGTTAAAGTAGATTTGTAAATCAGTTTCAGAGAAAAACGCTGACGTCGAAATTAACACGTGTGGCTCGACAAGGAGTTGAGCTTTTGAAGAGTGCTGAGTTGAAACTTTGGGCGGGTGAACAAACTAAAAATTGGGAAGAAGAAAACCGACGCGTACGAGGTATTAAAAACTAGTAAGATCATCGAGAAAAGATCGTGGTGAGAGGCTCGAATTGCCATTATGATAATTATATTGAGATATATCAGTAATTATTTTTGAAAGTCTGAGAATTGAGTCAAAAGAATTAGAGAAATTGAATATAGTGCCAAGTTCTGGGACCAAGGAATTAAAAGTACCGGTAGTCGTTCTTTATCGTTTATTGTTCCTCTTAAATAGTCCGTTTCTTGTAGAAAATTGCAAGTGCCCAGTTTTGTTTTGAATGTATGATCTTGGAGTCTAGGGGTAAAAAGAAAAAGTGAATATTTTGGTATATTATTCAAGTTGAAATTTTCTAATTAAAGTAGAGTTTGAAATTAAGAAATAGGTGGTAGGTTGCCATAACTCTTCGTAATTATTTTGTTTGAAGAATTTGAACAGAATCAAGAATTATATGAATGATTCGTAGTGATTTAGGGATCCGCATCGCCCTCTCCTTAATTATTCAGTGTGTCATCTTTATTTAAATTTTATTGAGTTTAGGATTGATAAAACTATTTTATTTTGGCACATTTTATCATTATACTTCTTAAAATCCATAATTGAGTTTCATTTGCATTTTCAATGTTAAAAAATTGCCAAAGAGTTCTTGAGATTCTGTGAAAATCTAGGGAAATTATTATTTACCTCTCACAATTTTCATCTGCCACTAGAAAGACAATCAATAAATGTAAGATAGCAACGAACGTGGCGAGTATCCAGCCAAATAAGGTAGTTTCTAAACTCGTAGTCCATCGAGGATTGGCATTCTGCAATAATTTTATACGTAGTTGGCCAGTTTCAACAGCAGCTATTTATTTTAGATGTAAATACCTCTTTATTAATCAAGAGTGGTCGTTTCAATGTTGTGATGCATATCAGAGACACAACAAAATAACAAATTCCAAATCTCTGAAGTACACCCATTATCCTGAACCTATCAAGGTAAATGCCAGAACCAAGAAATACTCCTATGCAGAACAACTTCAGTGATCTCTAAAAGGAAATTTATGATTTAATATTAGGCCAATGTACTAATAATAACTCTAATATTGTTTGTAATTGGGTTATATTAAACTCAGATGTGTGTGTTTGCTTGATAAATATTATATCACTAGTCAAGAAAAATAAAATCTATTTTATTTAAATAAAAAGAAGAACTCATATCCCTTACGAAAAGTATCAACATTTATTACTTCTATTAGTTTTAGTGATTTGAACCAATTATTTGCAGTTTTCAGAAATATGTTTACTTCAGTGGACTCCATTTGATGCTATTATAGTGATTCTGTGATACATGGATTTTAGATATCTTAGCTCTATCACTGTCAGACTAAATATCAAATGAGTCCTAACTACAGGCCGTCAACCCCTCAATGCTCACAAATCGAAATCCAAGTTAAACGGATTGACTTCTTTATAGAATCAATATGAAAGTTTAGAGAAAAATGGAATCAGGGACAAAGCATCAATTCTATGATCTGGAATAAAGGGTCGAACGGGTGAGTGAATCAATAATGGAGGCTCTTCAATCAAACTGCTCACAAGTTCGATCCTGCAAGACCTGAAACCTAAAATTTCATATCTGCCAGTTTTTCAGTAAAGAGAGCCGTGATGGTAATTGGCAGGGACGCATCAACAGGGTCACCTCTTACCCTAAAAATAAACCAACAAATAAGAGATTAAATATTTCCTGTAATTGCGAAGAAGACTGGACGAAATCCTTACAGGTACTCAGGATAATAAGGAGCCCTGTAACACAAACCAAGAAGTTACACTCATACCAAAAATAAATATCCCAAATATTTCCAGCCCATCTGTCCCACATCAAATTTGAAAACAATCTAGAATGTATTCAAAACTATAATATATCAGATGCAGACTTTGGAGAATAAGCAATTTTATAGGTATCCACAGGCGAACAGAGCGAGTAGGTTAGCAGAGGCAGTTCTGTATCAATTCACCGCAGTCATCCAGAGTTCTCTGGAGAACAAAGAAGCGATATATGAACCAAATTATCATTAAATATATATAAATATATGACAAAGAGAGAATAGTAGGTTATCAAACTACTTATGTCTTACACCAAGGAGGTGTAACATCTCCTCTAATGTGGAGTCTAGTAGATGCACTAATAGACTCCACATAAGAGGTAGTAAATCATCAGAATTATGTGATAAAATACTAAATTACCCTAGAATTTAATGGTGTACGAATCTAACAGAAATAACAATAATACCAGTCAGAAGGTGAATATCTGAACATCATTCTAGATAGTGAGACTGGTTTATACTGAGCATGTTTTTGAGGCATATAACTTTTGATAAAGAAATTTGATAGGAAAGACTTGGGATTGAAATCCAGAGATACTTCAATGGGTATTAGTTATGATTAAAACTCCATCAGCAAATAAGACAGTGGGAACGAAATGTCTTGCGTTCCAGGAGCCAAGATTCATGAATGCTCTTTCGCAGGACTTCCTCATCAGCAGTTCTAATTCTGATGTACATTATAGAAATAAGGTTAGGTCATTTCTACTGAGTAACCGGAGACAGGTTGTACATGCTTTCTTTAACTGAAATAAAAAAAAAATTAGGAATGTGAATGTGTATCGTTGTAACTCAATGCTTTTCCGAAATTTATTGTTGTGTTTGGCATTTCAGACATGAGGAAGTAAATGAGATATGACACGGACAGCGAAAGCTTTCTGTTCATTCTCCTTATTTGTTTGTGTCAGACTACTATGTTCATATTAATATTATGTTTACTATATCTAGTGTAGGTATTTCTGGTGCAAAAAAAATGTGGAAGTAACCTTACTTAACAAGAAAAAAAATACCTCAATCCAAATGCCTGTTGAAGCATTCATTAGCCATGATTGTAGCTCTAAAAACTAGTCTAACTAGGGTATTTGAGATCATTACATCTCTCCATTTGGTGATGGACAGAATTGGCCAGGAAGCCCCCCTGAAAATATCTATAAAAGAGATAGACAATTAGATAACCGAAGATCAGAGATCCAGGTCATCATGCAGTGATGAAACGACAGAAATATTTTGCTTTGAAGGACCATTCACGTCAATGTAAAGAAGATTGGAAAAAGGGGTGCACCTCCTATGCTTTCATGCATGTTAATCCGAACATAGTATAATCATTAGCAGATAAATTTAAAATTTGAAATTATTAGCAACTTACCTTTGCTACTGAATTAATAAGCTTTGCGTTTGGGATACCCTTTTTGAAACTAGAATTCAGAGAAATAGGTATACAAGCTCCCATAATCCACAAAAAACAAGGAAATACGAAGTCTGCTAGGTGAAAACCATTCCATGGTGCATGATCCAATATTTCATATCCACCAGCTCCCATATTTACGAATATCATGGTCACTATGGATATCCTATTCTGACGGAAAGAAGTAATGAAAATGATAAAATTATAAAAAATTACCTAGAGTACTATTCCTTTCATATTATACTTATATACACTGTGATACAACGGAAATTTACCACCTCGATTTTGCGGCTTTAAAATGAAACTTTTCCGCTTTTTTCATCCCCGTAATTTCCACCCCATAACGGGCGTGAGCACAACCCCTTGATTTTGAATAGGGATGAGGAGAGTTTCGATAACTAATTTTGAAGATCGTATCGAATACTATCTGACCCTAAAATTTCGCTTCAAAGTATCAATCGATGTGGAATTTATCTCGAGAATATTATTCGCATAAGACACATTTCAAAGGTATTTAGTAGTTATGTTGTTTATTTTTTGCCCAAAAAAAAAGACGGACGGTGTGTCAAAGCGATCGTAAATTTGTGGTAGAATTAAAATGGTGTATTCCGTAGAAGAAAGGGTGGAAATTATACAATTATTTCTTAGAAATAACGACTCTGCGCGAACTACAGCGGTTTTATTTAACGAACGACATCCTGGAAAAAGAGTATCCGCTGCTTACGTTGTGCAACTGGTTGCCAAATTTGACGTTAGTGGTTCAGATGGAAACAAAAAGAGGATAGAGACGAAGCGGGGGACGTGGCTGTCTTAGATCATGTAGCAATTGAGTACTAGGAAATTGTCCGATGTCTGGAGTTTCACGCCCAACAATAATGAGAATCCTAAAACAACATAAATTCCATCCTTATAAGATACGATTTGTTCAGGAACTGAATGAAGATGTTCCCGATCGCCGACTCCAGTTCTGTGAAGTGGTCAGTGAAATGATTAACGATAATCAAAACTACTTGTTCGATATCTGTTTTTCGGACGAGTGTTCATTTTAAATTAGCGGCATTTCAAACCGTCATAACTATCGGTATTGGTCGAATGAAAATCCAAGATTATGTCGTGAGGTGTATACTCAGCGTCCCCAAAAATTAAGTATTTGGGCGGGTATTTATGAAAGTCACATAATCGGCCCTTTTTTTATTCTCGTAATCTCACTGGCCAAATTTATTTAGATCTATTGGAGAACGCTATTCATCTAGCTCTCGTGCAAGTATCGGAGATTGCAGAAGACCATCAAACGATCATTTTCCAACAAGATGGCGCACCACTTCATTTCGTTCAACCGGTGCGTCAACTCTTAGATGAAAATTTTCCTCGCGCCATGATTGGAAGAAGGGGACATATTGAGTAGCCACCCAGATCACTTGATCTGGCTCCACCGGACTTTTTTCTATGTGGTCACCTGAAATACAAGATTTACGCTACCCAGACTGAGTCACTGGATGATTTGCGAACTCGAATCATTAATGAATGCCGTCAAATTACACCAGAAATCTTGAGTAACGTACGTGAACGTTTTCATCAAAACTTGCATTACTGCATGGAAATGAATGATGCCGATTTCCAGCATTTAATAACCTAATAACAAAAGTAAGTTCCACTATTTTACATGTCATTTCGTTATCGATGGAAATTTTGAAGCAAAATTTCAGGATCAGATTATTATTGAACAAAGTTAGAATTTCATGAAAAAATTATGTTTCATTCGTTTTGAAAAAATTAGCAATTACATTGTTTATAAAGTTGATACAACCCCTTGATTTTTCATCAAGTGGAAAATCTGTTAGCAATTAAAATCAGTAAAAACTAACCGCTGAAACAAATTTTTCTATTCTTGAGATAGTCAAAAAGCACGCAAAAATATGATACTTACCCTCTGAAAGTATCTAAGGATTTTATTCTCATTTTTTTAGGACGTGACTCTTCTGTAGAGCCCTCGTTTTGATCCTTTTCTTTAGATTTACTGAATTTCCTAACACCAAAAACGATGAGAAACAATACCGCGTATATGATAAAAACGGTTAACATAGCTGAAAAATAACAACAATGAGAAAATACATACAATATAAAATATTTTCATCATTGGAGGAAAATTGTTAAGATTAAATTACTCTATTTTTCAATATTCTGAAAGGCAAATCTTTTGGTCTTCAACAGACGCCAATGTCAGACGGAAATATACACAACCAAACTTACTAAGAATCGTTCAGATTTTTTCAGAAAATGAGTAATGGATGAATATTAAAAAAAAATTAAGTTTGTACTTGATAACCATATTGATTAAGCTGAATTTCTACATATATAGACAAAAAATCAATGATTTGACCAAATGTTTTATCTACGTACTCCTTTATTCTGTAAAATTCCTTCATATTTTACAGAATTGTGTGATATACTTGAATTTCATTTTATATAAAAACAGATACTTAGTTTTCTCAGATATTTTTAAGTGAATTTTATAAAATTTAAATTGTATCGATACACGATCGAACTCCTTACTAAACTCTGATACGCGGTCGCGTATTCCTCAGAAATCAATTGTGCTGTATCGTAACTTCTCTGTATTCATCATAGAGCGCGTGACCGCTTTTTATATCGCTCAGTCTACCGTTCTCTCTCGTTTCAAATAGCAAGGCGCATACGCGTCATTGGCAGGTATGCATCCAAGAGCCAATCTGAAGAGTTCATAGATGAGGTCGAGACGAAATGTCTATTTCCCATAAACAAGAGGTCAGTAATCTCCATCATAATACCCCTTCCAGATTTATCGTGAACTTTATCACGCTCACTAGGGGGGTATGTAGAGATATGATATGATTTCTCATAAATTTGGTTGTATTTCCAGAATTTTTTATATTTACTCACGTAAATAAATATTCACTGGTTCCTTTTCTGTTCGGAATTTACAATGTTTATCGTCGAATGTCACATTATAAACACCAAATTCACCCATTGGTTCGGCTAAATCGCATAAAGTTTTACCTTTTCCCTCATATTCGGTGGAAATTCTATATTGGTAATTGGAGTTAACTTTAAAGACATCTTCTGCGTATATGACCCATTTTTTGTAGTAATCACACTGAAAAATTTGTTCTCAATTTCTACATAGAATGATAAAAAAACATGAAATTGTAAAAACTAATTTTTCAATTTCTGAATGGTGACTGAAAGTAAGAAATTTTTAAAATGGAATAATTTGGCATTCATGTTTGAAATTACGGTACGTGGTTACGACAAATTTGTAGAGGATCGGACGATATGATTAAAATCTTTAAAATACTTCAAATTACTTGAATGAATCCGTAAACTCCACCTTTTCTACTCCAAACAATTTTTCTTTCGTAGTTTTTCAGTAGGTTTCTTATAATATTCTGATTGTTTTTAACTCGCCTCTCCTCAATTGATAAACCTGATTTATCTTTGGTTCATTGGTTTATTTTGTTCATGTTTCCATTTATACTCAGTTCAATACTCATGCTGCCTATAAGACAAGGGTCGGAGAATTCGAAAAACTATAAACCAAGTTAATTTTCAGTCTAATCGCACTCCACAGCAATGTGAAGAACGAAATTAAATTGAAAGGATTCGGATTTCACGAGATTCTACCTCGTGTAAAAAAATGAGAAAATTTCCCCGAGTAAAACGGGCATAGATTTAACGCTAACGTGAATAAACTAACCTCTACACATTCCCTGTGTGATTGTAGTAGATATACAGGAATACGACTTCCTTCATTACGTACTTTTAGATACGCTTCATCTCTACCCAAATCTTTCATGTAGAGACTATCATAATAGTCATCACCATAACGTTCGATCCAAGACATACTATCTGAAAACGATTTCAATTAGATTTTCAGCTCTCATAAGAAGATTTCTGAAGTTTCAAAATATTAGCATTTTGACTGATGAAATAAAACTTGATGATCAATGACGGAAGGGGCATAGAAAACAATTCATTTCGATTAAGTAATAGAATAGATTCAACAAAGGTGAAAAGATCCAATAACGGTGAATAAAACAACTCAGTTTGTTCGTTCAATTAATTCCCGAACTCTTAAATCGGTTCATTTCCATACTTTCTAACAGGTTCAATTTCAGACCCTTATTTTCTTTATGTAAAATCCTAAAACGTTCGTCAAAATCCTGTTTCCCTTTTATTAGATGTTCGGTGTACGTAGTATCCAACTTATTATTGAGGAAGGAACGTCTATGTTCCATTATTCCAGTGTCGAAACGTCCTCCGGTTTGGCCAATATAAATTTTTGAATAAGTACCACATGATAATTGATAAGGGCCTGACAATTCCTAATGAATTGCCTGTTCTATAAGATATGTTTATATCTATATCATTGAGGAATTTTCTTATTCTTGATGATGGTTTTCCACAGAAAGTGAGGAAATCATATGTTGTTTCCCTGGTTTTTAGCATAGGGTATATTTCATTCATAGCATTTAAATATTCTTTTTTGGTTATCATATTACCTATTATTAATGACGAATAACCGTTATTGGCTGCTATTTGTTAATTAATGTTGTGTATACAATATGAGTTAGTAGGATATCACAACATGATGCATAGATAATTAACAATTCCTTTATCTCCAAGTAATTTTAATCTAGAATTGAATTTAATTACACGAATAGCAATCAATAACGATTATTCGTTATTAATGAAAGATAATGGCTTCCAAAGCGTCTATTGTTTCTGGTTTATCAGCATGAATCAATGACTTGACATAATCCCAAAGAAAATAATCCAGTGGAGTTATGTCGCATGATCTTGGAGGCCAATTAATTTGACCATTTCTCGAAATGATGTTATTGCCAAATTTTTCTTTCAATAAATCGATTGTTACGGTAGCAGCATGAGGTGTAGTACCATCTTGTTGGAACTAAAACACTTCTGGGTCGATACCATTAAAATTTTGAAACAAATAATCATTGATCATCGATCTGTAACGAGCACCATTTCACTATAACATTATCTCCAAGATAGTTTTTGAATAAATATGAACCGATGATGCCTCCAGCGTGTAATATAATATTAATTACCATACTTTGAAAACTGATATCAGTAATGAAGACTGGATATGTATTTACAATTCACAAGACACAAATGATTTGATGGTTAGCCTCATATATATTTTAAAACAATATATACAAAAACATACGAAAACCATAAAAATTAAAACAAAAAAAAGAAGAAAAGCCTGGATAACACCGGAAATATTAAGCAAATTCAATGAAAAAAATAATATTTATATTCAACTTCGCTCAGATCCTGATAACTATAGGCTGAAAGAAAGGTACCGAATACTCAAAAACAGTCTCAGACAACTACAAACATAGCACAGAAAGAATATATGAACAAGATCATAGAAAAGAATCCGAACTCCTCCAGCGGCCTATGGAATGCTATCAATAATATTTGTCCCAAACAAGAAAAAACAACAAAAATTGAATCCATAGAGGTTAACAAAAAATCATAAAATCTAAAATTGAAATCGTGAATCAATTCAACATTCATTACAGTAAACTAGGAGAAAACTATGCGAAAAAAATAATCAAACCCAAAGATTTCTCAGACGATATTGACAACATCGAGAATAGTATAAACTTGGAACCAATGTACTATTATATGCTGACATCTTTTGGTTGGTGGGGTGGTTTGAAGTTTTATGTATTGTGATGATTTTAGTATTTTTCACAAACCAACACATACAGACATCACAATACATAAAACTTCAAACCACCCCACCAACCAAAAGATGTCAGCATATAATAGTTTTATTCATAGATTATTGAATGTCCCTTTAAATTCAGAAAACTTTATGAAAGAATTAAATATTATTAAACAAATAGCGTCAAACAACGGTTACAATCCCGTTCTTATAGACAAAATGGTATCCAATAAACAAAAGAAAATGGCATTAAATCTCGTGTACCCAATCATAAAACAGGACAATACACAGAAATATTTTTCGTTATCTGTCATATATGTCAATGGATTATCTGAAAATATTGCTAAATATTTCAAAAGCAGTTTCAATTATAACGCGACTTTTAAGACAATTAATAACCTTAGTACCTACATAAAGAACAATAAAGATCGTTCAAATAAAGAAAATAAATCCGGAGTCTACAAGTTGACTTGCAAAGATTGCCAGACTGGTAGATCATTCAAGAAACGTGTCCAATAACACCAAAGGGTTTATATATCCAATTCTGTACATTCGACATATGCTAATCATCTTAAGGAATTCAGGCATAATTTCAACAATAATTATGAAATTATCCACGTTGAAAGCAAAAGTTCTGGATTAAAACTTTTAGAATTTCTTGAAATCAACAGGTATAATGCCCGTAAAATCCTTTTGAACGCACAAACAGATGTCGATCATTCTCCATTACTGAATATTTTTCCTTAATGGCATTGTTAGCGGCAAACTCCAATAAACACCTAGAGTTTTTATGACTTGTGCTTCCATTATTTGGTCACTTACCTAAAAATGTATTTAAACTCGGTTACACTGAGTACCATCAGACAGTACAATGTAATACCTGAAGAAGCCACATCGTGGTGAAACAATTGTTGTAGTAGTACAAACATTTTTGTGGAAATAAATTACTGTTTCATATACATTTTTTTTTATTTCTGATGAGGTCAGATACACACATGTTACAATTCCTTTATCTCCAAGTAACTTTAATCTAGAATTGAATTTAATTAAACAAATAGCAATCAATAACGGTTATTCGTCATTAATAATAGATAATATGATAACCAAAAAAGAATATCAAAATGCTATCAATCGCCTACTATGGAAAATTATCAACACCAATACAAAAACTTCCTCAATAATAAAGATATAAATATTTCTCATAGAGCTGAAAATTAGCCAGTAAATTTTTAAAAAAACGCAAAACCTAAAAGGTACAAATCACATTTGTCAGGCGTTCATCAATTATCATGCTGTACGTTTCGACACTAGAATAATGGAACACATAGACGTTCATTCTTCAATAATAGGTTCGATTCTACGTACGCCGAACATCTAATGAAAGAGAAACATGAATTTAACGAACGTTTAAGGATTTTACATAAAGAAAATACAGGACATAAATTGAACTTGTTAGAAAGTATGGAGATAAATCGATTTAGAAACTCAGGGAATTCATTGAACGAATAAACTGAGTTCACCTTTATTGGATCTAGTTAACTAGGGACCCGGTGGTTTTACCAAAAGTAATAAAAATATTTTGTTGTGTCCTTATCTATAAACAGGAACTATTTTTACACTGCATGTTACAAAACTTCAGACTAGTTGTTTTTAACCATCTGAAGAAGTTAATTATATTAACGAAACTCAAGAAAATAAATAGATCTTTACACACACACATATATATACAAGCACGATACGAAGTGAAAAAGAATTAATTCCAATCTTAGTTTGGTACACCCAATTTAAATAAAAATTGATCATTCTTATAGGAATTTCCAGTACTTGTTATAGATTCGAGCACCGTCATTTTATTCAATATCACTTCTGAACAATATGGAAAAAATAAACTGTATTGCGGAACTGTTTTGCACTTACCTGTCGTAAAATTTGAATTTGAACGATGCACTGTGCTTAAACTAAGGGAACCAAAATTCACCTAAGCAGACACAAAAAATATGGGGGCTTTATCTATTGATATCAATCAGAGTATTGCAGATAATAACACGAATTAAATTCCTGACTGTTATGAAACACCTGTAGGTAAACACAACTATAATAACGAGCAGAACGGGTTCCAGCGTATTTCTGCAGCATAAAAATGAAGTTGAATGTGGGTCATGATTTTAGGTGGGACGAGAAGAGGTCCTCATTGGAATTTCTGTAATAAGAGGTACCTCATATTTACAAGTAGTTATAGGTGAAGGAAAACAACGTTCAATGTTTTTCAATAATATCAAGATTTGCATGAGATAATTTAAAAAAATTTGAATCTCCAAACAGATTTAATCTGTTACTCTTCTACAATTTTAATTTCAAAAAAATTTTTATTCAAAAAACTTTTAGAATTGAATTGATGTCTACAATAAGCACCGCTTATATTTAATAGTGTATATAATCAAATCTCAATATATAATGTCAAATGGAATACATAAACCAACAGATATAAAAAAGTCATTAAAATTAATAAATAAATTAACTTATTCGAATATTTAAATATATTAAATATTTCAAATAAATTATATTCTTTGAGAAGTCCTTAAGTTGTGTTCATGTTTTTAAAAGACAATTGGTGTTCTCAAAGGTAAGATCAGAAACAAAATTTTGTCTCCTTTAAATATTTATCTATTAATTTTAACGACTTTTTTATATCTGTTGGTTTATTTATTCCATTTAACATTATATATTGAATTTTGATTATATACGTCTATTTATTATAAGCGGTGCTTATTGTAGACATTAATTTAATTCTAAAAGTTTTTTGAATAAAAATTTTTTTGAAATTAAAATTGTATAAGACTAACAGATTAAATCTGTTTTGATATTAAAATTTTGTTATATTTCTTCTATCAAGTAAAAAGCCTTTTTCTATTTTATTTTAGATAATTTAAAAATTTTAATTTAGAATTATTTCTGGAAACTTCCTCAATATACAGTGAAATCTGTTTTAGACGGACAATAATGGAACCGCAAAAAATTGTCTGTTCGAGAGAGGTGTCAAAAGAAAGAGATAGGTGATAACAGAAATCCTCCGAAATAAATTGATTTCTGATTTTTAAAATTTATTTCATTCGGATAACGTGCAATATCTTAAGAATGGGACAAAACATATAAACAATAAAAAAGTACAAAATACGTTTGCATTTATATCATAGGGAATTATGTTGGTAATTATTTCCAAAGCGTGCATTATTTGACTATATATTCTTCGATGGAAGTCTGCCGGGTCTTCTTCTTAAAGATGGCATCTTGCAAAAATATAATTGAAGGCTGGTAAGAAGATTCAAAGCTGTATCATCTCCCTGGTATTCTGCAAATATTTTAAGATGTTTGTTAAAATTCATAGCTTCTTTATAACTTGATAATTATTCTTCAGATTCTTCGGAATTTTCTTGCAGTATTTCAGTAATTAAATTCGTTTGAGATGACTCTGGATTCTCAATAATTAGGTTTCAATAAATTCTGAATAATCATAAATCTCCTGCTCATTGATTTCTACTAACTTTTTTCCCTTGTAAATTTCCTTGAGAATTGAAAGTGATCGGACTGTTTTGTTTCCATCGGACCAAATTGGCTGTAATTGTGAATCCTGCCTTATGAAAACAATCTTTACTGTCTCTGAAGAGACTTGGTCCCAAGCACGTTTGATGAAATAAAGAGCATCTAATAAGTTGATTGGTTTTGTAGCGACCACCTTCTTTGTTCGTCGTCCAGAAATCTGCCTTGCTCGGTTGCAGCTTGACCGGCGTATCATATAGAGGACACGACTAGTCTAAATATTCATGACTGATCATCCCTGCCGAGTTTAAATAGGACAAGGCACATAGCGTTCGACGACCGTTCCAAAACGGAACACATAGTCACAAGCAGACATGCGCACTACGCCTGTTTGACCAGTTTAAGGTTTAAGGCATTTCCTTCGAGAGCTTCATTGGTGACCCCGACGTGATTGGGTAGGTTTGCTTCAAGAGCGAACAGTTCTTAGTATCTTCATTTCCGTAGTTCTCTAGATGGACCTAATTCTCTTGTTATTCGCTCGAGTTTCTATGACGTGTGCTATGATGAGTCGAACACACGTTTTGTAGATCCTAGTTTTTTAATGTTTGCTCACATATTTGTTATTAAATATGACGTCGCGAAGTGCACCGGCAACTCTGCATGCTTTATCTGCCTGATTACGAACTTCGTATGTTCTAACTTGGTTCGAAGATAATTGAATGACATAACTAGTTCTATAGGTTGATCTTCAAAGACAAGTTTGCACCGTTTTGGTCCTCTGCTTACGACTAGTGACTTTGTTTTGGTTGTTGATATTTGCATCTTCAGTTCACATGCTTCTGAGAAGAAGAAGGAATGGAGGTCTCTGCAGGTCATTCTCGTCTTCAGCCATGATTACTGCATCATCGACGTAACTCCTGAACTTAGTTTGTATCCCATTCCAAAATTCTTGATGCGATGTATCATTTGGTCCATTATAATATTAAATAACTAGGGGCTTAGTAAATCTCCCCGTCTTATAACCGTAGGAGTTCGAATTTCCTTTGTTGGTCTACAGATATACGCGTAGAAATTTCAGTGTTGAGTTGTTCTACAATTATTATCTTTTAGTATTTAGATGGCGTCCTTGAGTCTCACTTTGTCGCATTGGTAAGATCTATAAAGCAGAGGAAGGCGGGTTTTCCCGCATGTTGCGTCGATCGGAAGAGATGGTAATCAGAAGGAAGAGGAATGAAGATATTGCCAGATAAAACAATGCAATAATTAACTAGTAGCGACATCTGTTATAAAAATTTCACGAACTTATTTCAACTCCTACTATATATCGAGTATTTCTTTGAGCAGAACTGATATTGATTTCTTTTTTAAACAACGAACTCACAATATACACACATCGTCAAAAGTCTTGGCCCGCCTTATCAACTCTCAACTTGTTGAATGTAACATGACAATTTTTTGTTTGTGGAATCTTCACTATTTTATCACTTAAATGAAAACAATAAACCAGCAAACAATTTTTCTTCTTCGGGAGAATAAAGGTGTATTCGATCAGTTTTCAGCGAATAACGAGAGTTGTAATATTGAGAATATTCCGTGGAAAATGCCGGGAAATCCAATTTCTCAGTTGACTGGGCAAGAATAGTACAGCTAATAATCTGTATCTGTACCAGCCGTTCAAAATCATCTTTTGAGGACCTATAGACGGGTAGTCTCAACTAGTTCCATAAGGAGACGGTTGCATTCCTCAAATTTAAGGGCAGGAAGACCTTTAAGAGTAGCTTGACTATCACCTGGACATAGAGCTACCCGTCGATAACGGGCAGAACACGACCAAGACTGACTTCTACCACATTGGCGGACCGTACTTTTTTCGGACGAGTCACGAATCTGTTTACAGAGTGAAAGTCGACGAGAAAGGGTTTGGAGAGGTTCAAGCAAACTAAAGCGACTCAAATTCGCCAGGAAAGTTGTACTCTTTCAAGGCGGATCAATAATGTGCTGGGGGGTATAATGTTCGGTCGCCGTACTCCTCCTATTATCGTAGAACGAACAATTACTGGTGCCATCTATGTAGAAAACATCATTGAACCAATCATTGTTTCTCTGCACAAAGAATTTGGGGATAATTTCATTTATCAGGAAGATAACGCCCCACCACACCGCACGCGAAGGGTTCAAAACATTCTTTAAGAGAATAATATCCAGAGAATGAACTGGCTAGCAACCTCACCAGACAGGAATCCAATTGAGCACGTATTGTATTACTTAGGGAGAGCAATCTCCAGTCACCAAAACCCACCTTCAATTTTTCAAGAATTGGGTTGAGCCCTTCAGGAAGAATGGAACGATATGCCTGAAATTTTCATTAATGACTTGATTCATGGAATGCCAAGGCGTATTGGGCAGTTGATTGAAAGAAGAGGTGTTAATACACTGAATTTGGATTCACTTGTGGAATAACTGCAATCAACCAAATATAAATGATCGATAAATTTAGATTACTTCTCATTTTTCTTGTTTTGTCTCATCCCGCATAAAGCAAAGAGTAACAAACAAAGATTTTCTATTAAATAGATTGCAGTTGAAATAGAGAAAAATATGAATCTCATTTCCAGAACAAAGATTCTTCATTTCTTGAGAAACCTAGAGGGTCAATACTTTTGACGTTGTGTGTATACCATAGACTTATTATCCTAATACGTCTATGGTGTATACTCAGATGGTTCCAAGTTTGTCTCTGTAACTAGCCAGATGATCAACTTTTCCATAATCATTTGGTTTCGTCAAATTTTTTCAGTGGTGGTACGTGTTTTGATGACTTTCCCTACTTTAATCGGAAAACCGGCGGATTATCCGAAGATCAAATATTAGTGAAAACTGAGTGCCTTACTTTAACCGACATTATGAATTGTTGTTATTATATATGCCTCAAATATAGGAGCATCAACAATTTCAACATGAGTTATATTCTTGAAACGAAGACTTGTAGATGAAAAATAACATTATAGTAGACGTTCTAATACAACTATTCCACACATAATGGAGCACACGTGACGATCTAACCCTTAAATATTTTCCAAGGAGCGATTGGGTGATGAAGCAGCTTTTATGCCTTTCCGAAATGCTTTTTCTTTTTTCCTTTCTTCTTCGAGTTTTGCCATTTCAATTTCCTCGATTTCCTCCAATTCCTCATTCTTCTTCAATTGGACAATATAATAAACGTTGAGAACAGCTATTGCTATCCAATCCGCAGCAGATAGTAGAAAAGTACCCAATTTGTCAGGATTTTGTCTTTGTGGGACTTCCACACCTCTGAGATCAGCGAGGTGCTGTAAAATTATATCCGACAAATTCCTCATTCTTACAGATACAAGGGGAGGTATATCTTGTGTCGCTGCATGCATGAGTCCTACTTTTATGATATTCTTGAAAAGAATGTAGGCCTTGAGCTTCATTTCCCTCACTTTTCGCTTAGCTACAAGTTTTCGTAGCTTTTCCTTCATTTTTTTCCTTTTCGCCATTTGTTTCGAGACTTCTCGAAGCTGTTCGAAATATTTCTCTGTTTCTTCTGGTGTCATCGCGTAGAGTATTGATAACAGTTCTTTGATTCTTCCCTTCCATTCTCCTGGGAATAGATATCCGTATTCTCTGAACGTACACAAAAGCAGCCTCTTCGAAGGTAGAGCCAGTTCATCTATCCTTCTATTGCATGGTTTTCCCCTGTGACGACAATCTGCAATTCTCTCGTTGACTTCATCTTCAGAAATTTCTGCTTCTTCTTCCCCTTCATATTCCTCTTCTTGGTCTATTTCGTCTTCAGCCATCGTTTTTCTTTCGAACAAAAATTTTTTATTGGAAATTCATATAATTCAAACTGACATTTCTCGCAAATTTCGAAAATTCACAATAAAATTTATGTCACTTTGAAAATAATGTCAACGGAATGTTTCCTCCAAGATGAGTAGAAACTATGTGTAGATACTTCTTCAATATTGCATACTGAATTTCAGTTCAAAGAAGAGTCTTAGAAGCGTCACTTCGTGAATAATTTTGGTGCTGAAATCGATTAGCAGAGCGAAATTATTATTATTATTATCCTGATACTCCTAGATCTTCTGTGGGAATCCCTCAGAAGCTGTTTCAGCTTGTGCGAGTTAGGAGTTCAGTTGTGTTCTGGGTAGGCTTTGTTTCACGACACAGTTGATTTTTTAAAACTCTTTATTCACGTTGAGCTATCCCGTGTTATACGAAGTACACAAAAATATCCGGGATTTTACGGAGTACTTTAAGATATCTGGGATTATACGGAGTACTCTAAAGAACGCTAACCTTTATATCGTGATCAACTAATGGCGGGAGAATAGAATGTTCCGTTGTTTAGACAACCCAAATTACACTAACGAGAGCAAGGAAACAGTGACGGGAGGTCCAAATATTCAAAATAAGTAACGTCAGCATGATATATTTATATCAGTAATCTTGAAAGGCAACAACCCTCAATGAATGGAAAGAAACATTCATCAGCCTGGTGTTAAATCTACTCTACTTAGTGGTTCGTAAAGCTACACAGTGAACCTGCATCCAAATGACCAAATTGCTCGAATCATATATCATTCTTATACAACGAAAAGGTTTATAGAGGACAGGATACAGCCAGCATACACCTTCAACTACACTTCCGGTAACCAGTGCAGAACCTAACAGTTACAAGGTGTAAGTTGAATGGACAATAAGGTAATGGTATTTATGATATGCCTAGGAGATCTCCTTGAAAGAGGGATCTAACATAATTCGAGTCGACAGGAAAAGTTACTATCAAATGGACTGTATATGGCCTCCTCGGGGTGATCAAGGCCCAGGAAGACTCAGATATTACTGAAAAACGGACCGAACGCTACCTGAAGGTCACTCAAACTAATCATAGGGATATCACAATACCTCGAAACAATGATCTAGCAATCACTCATTCATTCTCACAGTAGCGTTGGATATCTGGAGCTCTTTACTGTCTCTATACAATACTCAGTGATTTAGTACATGAAAATCAGTTACATATCAGGCTTGGC
Source organism: Megalocaria dilatata (assembly GCA_034642435.1). Lineage (NCBI taxonomy): Eukaryota > Metazoa > Arthropoda > Insecta > Coleoptera > Coccinellidae > Megalocaria > Megalocaria dilatata. The sequence continues at coordinate 50,791,160 of CM067854.1, forward strand.
GAATACCATGAACAGTACAAATAAAGAACCACTAGTAATAAATACAACAAACAGCTACCAGGCACCAAGAGAAAGTATACAATACAAATAGATAACTTGTGAGAGTCGTGCCGCTTCAGTTATATACAAAGGCAATGCATTGTATTTAAAACATTCCGGTCTGATCAAATAACACTGAAGTAAAAATTCAAGAATGAATGGTGACAACTGAAGGTACAATGGACGAGCGTGCAGTCACTTATTTTACATTAAAACTAAGGTGGTACTCAAAACATAAAGCATGCAATTAATCAGAAACATTTAAAAGAAGTTTACTGACTAAGAGTTACCAAGAGGGACTGTCATAATTACTATTATCTCGAGTATGTTCTTGAGTCGCTCAGGAGGTTTATTTCCAAGAACATTCCTCTCTGCCCCTTCAAAATACAAAAATAATGCCATAAGGACGTTCTTTTTTTTGTTATTGTTACTCATCGCATACGTGTCAAGTTACAGTGCCACAGAATATTTGATACATAAATAACGCGAGTAAATACCGTGATGTAATTTATATAATCTACTAGGGATTTTGCCACTCGTATGATCCTTAGAGAATACGGATCTCTTTAAGGTCTATACGTGTCTTAAAATATATCTAAAATTCATAACAATTAACGAAGGTTAGTAGAATACCATACAGTGACGCCATCATCTATGATATAACGCTTGCGCGTACAGAGGAATATAGATAGTTGACATACAGAGTGGTATTTCAGTTTCTTCCGCGAACGTTTATTTGCATCTCGGACAAACTCACATCGAACTGCCATATGCGAAAACGCGGTGCTTAACCATTCAACAGGTAATAAAATGCTGTACGGATATCAGTCAACTATTCAAAAACGTCTGTCTTTTATGCTACACCTATTCATCATTCTCAATGCTAATCCAATTAGCCTTAGACATGTTTCAGAGGAAACAGTATAGATGTGCACCAAAGAATTCTAGTTTCAATTAACCACCAATTCTACTCCGTCATTGATTGAGACAAAAAGTTTGGAAGTTAATTTCAGGATGATACTTGAAATTTACAGATACCGAGTTTCAATTGCTTCCGTTTAGAGTTTTAGCGAACACCTTCTTCGCTCCTTGTCCTGCCTTGCTCTCTTGCACCTTGACCGGCGTATCATATAGAGGACACAACTAGTCTAAAGATTCAACGGCCGTTCCAAAACGGAACAGTCATTGGCGTCACAGGCAGACACGCGCCACGCCTGTCTGAAGAGTTTCAGATGCGCATGCTTAGAACGAAACGCCGTCTCATTCGCAACACCGCATTTCCTTCGAGAGCTTCAGAGTTTCGGAACATAAACTATGAATATTTCAGAAGAGATTGAAATCTGTCGATCTATCATTTAACTTTATTCTCCAAAATTATTGAACTCCCTTTCAAATGAAACCGTGTTGCAACAATACCATTGAAAGAAAACAATACGAGATCCAAGAAAATCCAAATCGATCTCTTTATCAATTATTAAGCATCAAATCAGCGGAACCTTTTGAAATGACGCATACTGTTTGAAAATGGTGTAGGTACTCAACGATGAGATAAAAGATAATATGAATAAGATTTCATTGTGCATCAGGTATTGAATAGGATCTTATTATTGATCATATATATATATTTGATATTGAACGATCTTTAGATTGTAAAAACGATGTATAGAGTTCCAGGTTAATCTAGTTTAGTGTTGAGCGTTTCGAAAATGTAGAATCAAAGTAGTTTGGACTTGGTTGTTTTTTGTTAGATGTGGAAAGCTACTTTTTTAGGTGAGCCATTGAATAATGAAAATTTTGCTCTATAATGTGTTTTTTATGTTGGTATAAACGGTTTTGGAAATCATTTTCAAGGTATATTTCTGTGATCGCTTCAGTAATATTTTGATTTCCACCGAAAATCATTTGATTTGATCGTGATCTCAAACTGATTTTTTTCTATCAAATCTTAAATTCTTTATAGTTTCGATATCGAATGATCTCCTGTGATAATAGCTTGTGACTTGGGTCTAAATAATGGAGCATACTCGTTAAATTAGGGATATACAAGTGAGTTTTTTGAATAGTTGTGAAAGAACGGCAGGTCATGAAAAAAGTTCTCAAGATAGCTTACGCAAGATTGTTTCTATTAGAGGTACATACTCAAAAAAAAGAGGAAGTTCTGTACTTACTATAGTTGAAACGGATAGGTCTATTATGTCAGATGGCGCGAGATGAAACAAAACATTTCCAGGTCATGTTTACAAATTTCACAATTCTTTTCTGTAATTTTCTTCATATAATTATGAAACATGACTTCAAAAGTCCGTTTTTAAAAAGAAGTTTTCTTTTTAGGTTTATTAATCACAACTAGATAAAGTATTGTAAACACTACGGTTGAAGACGTATATTTCGTGAGCCTAATATGCTTATAATTAAGTGGTCAGATTAGAACTAACTTTATTTCATTTAACAATTCAATAGGAAAGCTAGTTTGAAAAGATCAGCGTTATTTACTTCCTAGAAAAGTAAAGCAATGCTCGGTTGTGAATGTGCATCGTCGGCAGGTCTGGTAGTCGAGATTCCTTAGCAATATTATATTAAAAGTATCAATAGTAAGATATATTGAAGTGTTTATAAAATGAGAATTAATTCTTTAGCCGTAAACAGAAAAAATTAAGCTAAGATATTTTTGGACAACATAGAAAGGAATCCCTACCTTATCAGATCAGAGATTTATCAATTGAAATAAGATGGTTGGAGTGAAACTTACATAAGTCAGATAGGCAGTTAGTATAATCAAAGAATAGAGGAAATTACTTCAAATTCAGAATTATATATTCTAACTTCTACAATATATATTGAAACTATAGTCTTTCTAGAAAGTATCCGGAAAAAACAACGAACATTTGTAATTATTTCGTATATATTTTTAATTCTTGAATTAGACCATTATTGTTTACTTATACAACCTCCATTTAAATGTAAACACTTGACTGAATGTTTAGGTACACCTGAAACTAGATCACCTCCATAATCTTTGGTGATGGTAGTCCAGAACTGTACAACTGACTGAATTAAATCAGCTCGTTCAACTTCAATCTTTATTAGTCCCGATATGTTTTCAATGGGACTAAGATCTGGTGAAGCTGCTGGCCATGAAATGGTTGTCACTTGGTGTTCTTGAATCTAAGCTTGAGTATTGGTCGGAGTATGGCATCTTGCATTATCCTGCTAAAAACGCCTGCCCTCTGAATATAAAGCATGCGGTGTTTCTAAGAGAAAATCGTTCAAAATGCCACAATACTTTTCACTTTCAATGGTACCATCAACTATTCAGAGAGGCGTAACACCACGCTGAGATATTGCTCCCAAAAACATTATCTTGGGGGTAAATTTACAAATTTGAACAGAAACAGGTTGTTTCGCTTGGATTTTTAAGTGATTTCTACCAAGTTGGAAACAACTTTCATCAGATTTAAAGACCTTATTGAAATTATCTTCTTGAAAAAGTTGACAAAATTCTATCCTTCCTTCCTTTTGTTAAGGTGTCTCAATAGGGAATTTTTTTATTTAACTGATATGTACCCTTGTCTTTTCAGTGACATATGGACCGGTTTCTGGACTCACTTTCATATTTCGTTGATTTCCAAATTTGTTAGGAAAATCCAGGCGTGGATTGTGTCGTCCTAAGGCCAATAAAGTGTTCAAAAAGTTTCCTTTAATCTTACGCGATCTTCCTGAAACTGGTCTACATTCTGTCAAGAAAGTGCCGGGAATTATCGATTTAAATCTGGCGGGGCAATGAGGCAGGTAAAAATTTTTTTCCTAGGTTGGTACCACTGTCCTTAATTACTATGCCAAGCTTGAGCGGGATCTGTCAACTAGTGTGTTTGCAACAGCTGATTAAGTCAGTCGATGTCAAAGTGCGTGCCGATTTTTACTATGGGTGATTACGTTGAGCAAAGAATTTGTTTAAAGTTTTGTGTTGCAAATGAATTTTCGTGTGCCGATGCATTGAAAATGTTGCAAAAGGCCTTTGGTGATAATGCTCTATCGAAAACTCGTGCATATCAGTGGTACAGAGCCTTCAAGGACGGTCGTGAAGGGATCGCCCATCGACGGCATCGATCGAAGATAACGTCGATAAAATTAAGGAAAGGGTGCTGGAAAACCGTCGTACCAGCTTGAGAGAGATAGCACATGATCTTAAGATATCTCACGAGTCCGCACGTATGATTTTGATTGATATTTTGGGCATGAGAAAGGTGGCCGCACGACTCGTACCGAAAGACCTGAATTTTCTTCAAAAACGTCATCGCGAACAGGTTGCTTCAGACATGCTGGATCGCTGTAATTCCGATTCTACATTCATGGAACGCATTATAACTGGTGATGAGACCTGGGTCTACGAGTACGATATGCAAACAAGCCAGCAATCATCGGAATGGGTGGCAAAAAATGAGCCGAAACCGAAAAAACCACGCCAAAGCCGCTCGAAAATGAAGGTGATGCTCATTGTTTTCTTCGATATTCGTAGCGTGGTGCACTACGAATTCGTTCCAGAGGGTCAGACGGTAAACTAGGAGTATTACCTAGGCGTTATGAAACGTTTGCGTGAGCGTATCCGTAAGAAGCGGCCAAATTTGTGGGCGAACAACTCATGGATTTTGCATGACGATAACGCGCCTTCTCACCGAGCTACGATTGTGACTGACTTTCTCGCCAAAAACTCAACAAACGTGCTTCAGCAACCATCGTATTCGCCGGATTTGGCTCCCTGCGACTTTTTCCTCTTCCCAAAACTAAAATTGCCCCTTCGTGGCACCCGTTTTGAGTCGATTGAAGCCATAAAACAAAATTCGGCGCGAGAGCTAAAGTCCATCCCGGAAAGCGCCTATAAAAAATGTTTCGATAATTGGAAGTGCCGTTGGCATAGATGTATTGGAGCAAATGGAGCCTATTTTGAAGGCGACCCAATAAATTTTGAATATTAAATGTAAAAATGTTGTTTTAATTGAAAATTTCTGGTACTTTCTTGACAGAGTAGTATGTCTATATCCATGCCATTTTTATCCTTTTATTGTCTCATATACAGCACTTTTCCCAGTTCAGTCAATTGCACTAATTTTTTAACGTTTCGAAAACCTTTTCTATACAAATATTCCACCTGTTTTCTTTTTACTAGTTGCGACATTATTCTATAAATTGTATACCTGTTGACAATCAACAATATTTGACAAATAGTGTAACTTTGGCCATAGCCGACTATCTACACATCCTATTTTATACATTACTTTTGTCTCAGAATGTTACAAAAAAGAAGTATATTAAAATTATGAAAAATAATAAATTCCGGATACTTCCTAGACGAACTATATATACAAAAACTATCAAAATATGAACCATTTGTACTCGGAGTATAAATGGTTATAGGTTAATGATAACAACACATTGATAATTTCTGTTTTATTTTGGATAATTTAAAGCTTACTTCGAGTTTATTCTTTCCAGGTTTTATCTTATTTGGCGAGTTAAATTTTGATCTTGTTTTATATTTAAATCTTAATTCAATACATTTCTGAAGAGTTCTAGAGACCGAAATAGCTGTCAAATGTTGGAATTCTCGTTCAATAAATTTTATTTCATCCTTTATTTTGAGAATTTTAGATAACTTTGCAATAGTGGATTTTCTTGTATTCGTATACAATATACATAGTTATTTAGTTTTTGCTCTAATGCCCAACCTATATTCACTCTAAATGGAAACGCTATAACTCAGACCAAACATTAGCACTATTTGAATTGTGAACTGTTTCACAGATGTAAGTTACATTGTCCCAATCAGAACTACTTTATATTTTAGTACCATACTGCCAAAACATTTGGATATAATATCTGCCGGTACTCCAATTAATCTGTGTATATGCTAAATATTCAGTATCCCCAGAAGGAAAGGATGTTACTTGAGCATAAGGAAAGGTTCTAAAGTAGGTAATTGTATAAGTTGAAGCTCTCGAAGAAAATGGGGTGTTGCGACTCTTCAGACAGGCGTGGTGTGCATGTCTGCCTGTGACGCCAGTCACCATGTGTTCCGCTTTGGAACGGTTGGCGAACGCTGTGTGCCTTGCTCTATTAAAACTCGGCGGGGATGGTCTGTCAGGAAACTTTAGACTAGTCGTGTCCCCTATATGATACACCGGTCAAGCTGCAACCGAGCAAGGCAGAGTTCTGGACGAGGAACGAAGAAGGTGGTCGCTACAAAACCAATCAACTCATTAGATGCTCTGTATTTCATCAAACGTGCTTGGGACCAAGTCTCGTCAGAGACAGTAAAGATTGTTTTCATGAGGCAGGATTCACAATTACAGCCAGTTTGGTCCGATGAAAACAGAACAGTGCGATTCAGAAGAATATCATCTTATATCACTTTCAATTCTCAAGGAAATTTACAGAGAAAAGAAGTTACTAGAAATCAATGAGTAGGAGATTTTTGATTATTCAGAATCGATGAAAACCTCATTATTGAGAATCCAGATTCATCTCACACGAATTTAATTACTGAAATACAGCAAGAAATTTCCGCATTTTGTTCATTCAAGAAACCATTAAGCTAAAAATGGGCCTCATCAGTAAATAAAACTTTTGTCGGAAACAGTGGATGTTCTGCAAGCTTGTCAAGAAGCCCAAGGACCAAAACGGAAACGATTCAGTCGGCTTCAGTTCTTGTACTAGTTGAATTTTGTAAGCTTTAAAAGAAAAATCCTTACGTAAAATACGCCAAGCTGTTAAATATGACAGGCCAAGATGTTAAGAACGGCGACGAATCGACACTTCACGGTCTTCGCGTACAGTCTACGCTCCGCCCCTATATTTTCTTCACTACGTGCTGGGTGTGGTCTATTTGGTCGAGTATCATCCAATAATGAAAATTGGGTCTCAAACTTACGGATGGTAGGGCTAATTGTGCGTTCGGTAGGCCAATTATGTTGCTCTAAGCGCCCGATACACATTACTCGTAGAACGCCCATTTTCGTATAAAAGTTGAACAATTTGTAGAAGCTGTGCCGGGCTAAGTCTTTCCATTATGAATTGTCAAACACTACTGAACAGAAATGGCACTTCTGTTCACATGAGGCATGCGCAATCTGCAATTAAATCCCCACCACAAAAGTACCTCTAAATGAATCACTCTTTACAATGAAATCCATACATCTTGAGATATATTCTTCATTTAATACTTATTAACTATTTTGTAGAATTACTATGACCAAGACCAATCTGGAATCGGAGTATACATCACATATATTATTGAAGAAAATGGCACACAGGGAATGAAAATCACTGAAATGTCCTTCAAGATGGATATCGCTGATGATTACAAAGAATATTACGAAGATATCAACGTAATCAACGCACGAGAGAGCATCCACAACATAAAGAACAGACTGAATCTGACCATAGGTACGGAATTTGATGACATAGAGGAGGATAGACAATGGGCGCTATCGCATTTGAAGAAAATATTCAGATCGGAGGATCTCCAACATCTATTCCAGAAATACATCCAAAGACTTCATCAGGCGTTCTTCGCTCTTCTGATGTTGGTGCAAGTTGCTATTTTCATTTCGCATTTCCTAGTCATCTTGCTCAGTTCCAAGGACAAATATTCAAACGCTCTAGAATTGGCAGTGTACGCGTTCATGACAGTTTTTTCTGTGAAAATGTTCTTCGTTACGGACGGTTACGGACATGCAACTTTAAAAAGACGGACGTTGAAAGTTATAACTATTTTGCTCTACGTTCTACTCAATGTAGTGAATATGATAGTGCCTCTCTATTATTTTATAAGCGACTACAACGCACAATTAAGACCGGCTTATACCACTCATATTGTTATAAGTTGTTACGTGTTCCTCTTCATTTCCAATCTTGCATTTAATGTGGTGCTTGGGTTATTGACGACGGTTATACACATTTTGATACTGATTTTCATTACGTATTATGGTCTCCCATCGCCCAGCTTGGCGGCCAGGATTTCATCGGATGTTATCTATCTGTTTTGTATTAATGGACTTGGTGTTTACTATCGTTATTTGAATGAAATCATCAAACGAAAAAGTTTCTTGGATAGAAGAGCTCTGGTGATTTTCAACAGACATTTGAAGGTAAGATTTGTTTATTTCTATTTGAATCAAGAACAATTATTTCATTAATAGGTTGGAGAAAAATTCTATTATTTTTTCGTGACCTTGAAGACTTTATTTAGCACCGTCTTCTCTATAATTTGCTGCCATTTTAAAGTTAGCTTCATAGTGCATCTCTCAAAGAAGTCTTGGTCCTCTAGTAATCGATTTTCACAATCTCCTCTTGCCAATTTCTTAACACTCTAAACTTTTTGCAATGCGAGAAAAAGATGGTGATCGCTTGGTGCCAGGCCCAAACTAAATGGTGGATGTATTAAAACTTCCCAACCAAATTTCCGGAGTTTCTGGCGAGTCACTACAGACGTGTGTTTCCTGGCGTTGTCTGATGGAACACAAAACATCTACTGTTGGTCAATTCTGGCCATTTCTGGTCAATTGCTAGCTTCAAACTGTCCAGTCGTTGACAGTAGAGATACGAGTTTTTAGTGTTTGGCCATATAGAAGCAACTCATAATAAATGATACCTTTCCAGACCCACCAAATGCACAGTCGAACCTTCCTGGTCGTTAGTCACGGTTTGGCCATCGTTTGAGCTGCTTCACCGTGCTTTGACCACAATTTGAATCCAGCTTTGCGCAAATGGTTTAAAACTCTTTTATGGCCCATCTTTGACTCCCGGGCGATGCTACTACCTATTTAACACGAAGTGGGAGGTGGTTGAATGGAAAATATTACCAGTTTGACTTATTTACGAATAGGGTACCAATCCTAGTTGAGCGGTCCTAGGAAGGTCCTTGGACCTTATAACACCTCGTACGCGTTCACCCGCTCAAAATTGCAACTCAGCATTTTTCGAAATTTCGGCTCTTTGTCGAGCCACACGTGTTAATTCCGACGTCAGCATTTTCGCTGAAACTTTCCGTTCATTAACTCATCTGAATATTTACGTTTTGTACAATCAGCTTTAATTTATTAACATCAAAGACCTTCCATTGTAGCGAAAGTTGTACCATTCCTAGGATCGCTCGACCAAGATTGGTTCGCACCCCTTTCTGAAATAAGTTCATCTAGTAATATTTTCCATTAAACCACCCCCACAAAGATGAGGCTTATTACAAGAGGGGGATGATGACGGTGCAGAGCGGTCTTATAATCCCTAAACTGGTGACCAGCACCATCTATAGAGTGCTTTGGTTTTCTCATATGGTTACTCCCTAACTTTTTATTGGTGTTTTCGAATATTTGCTACAGGGTACAGCAATAATCGTATACTCTTTTTCCCAGTTCCAGAAAGAACAGGAAGAATTGCTGATGGTAACTTTAATTCCCAGTTATGTGATAGAAAAGGTGAGAAACAACATTTTCCATTATTGGGACAGACTGGAAACTTTTAAAACCAACGTAACACCATTCGAGTACAAAACGTCGTTCACTCAAACTTTCGAGAATGTGTCCATCCTCTTTGCAGACGTAGTCAATTATACAGAGTTGACTGTCAAACTGAATCCTACCGAACTCCTAGAAACTTTGAATGAACTCTTCGGCAGCTTTGACGACGTCTCTGAAAAACTTGGAGTACTCAGGATAAAATTTTTGGGTGATTGTTACTACTGCGTAGCTGGCTTACCTCCAAAACCACCCGAAAATCATGCAGAGGCTTGTGTCGATTTGGGACTGGAAATGATCAAGATTATAAACGAGGTCAGGACCAAGAGAAGAATTAATATCAACATGCGGATAGGAATACATACAGGTGAATATTCTCGAATATAGAATATTGTCAACTGTTGCCATGTTTCACGTAGGCCCAACGTAATCTTCATTCATTTTGAAAAATACACACGTAAATACAAACAACTAAGTTTTCATGTAGTATTGCAGCCTTCTCAAACACTTTTATTGAATTTTCCACCTAAATTTCTGAGAATTAGAATAGAAGATTCACCACTTTGGAAATACATTTTTGATATTTCCCAGTTTTGTTCCAGCGTAACCGACCCATTTTGTTAACGTCAAGTATTAAACTAAGTTTATGTCAAAACACGAATAACAAGTGTTGCTAGACTCTAAATAACCACTGCTTCAAGATGCAAAGGCTAGATGGCCCATTCTATATATACCTTTATGCCATAAAACGGAATATCACACACAAAAAACGAATCATGCTTTTTTATTGTTTCATATTATACCCTGCCAAATGCAAGCTATTGCTCTCGGAGGAATGCCGTGTTGCGAGGGAGCTTCCATCTCTTAATTTGGGAGACGGCGTTCAGTTCTGAGCATGCGCACTTGAAACTCTTCAGACAGGCGTGGTGCGCATGTGTGATGCCAGTAACCATGTGTTCCGCTTGGAACTGTCGTCGAACGTTGTGTGCCTCGCCCTATTCGAACTCGGCGGGGACAGTGAGGAACTTTTAGACTAGTCGAGTCCTCTATATGATACGCCGGTCAAACTGCAACAAAGCAAGGCAGGTTTCTGGACGAGAAGCGAAGAAGGTGGTCGCTACATACTCCCACTCCAGTGAGCGCCGATAAGGTCACGGAATAGGGCGTTGAGATCAGGCAAGGAGCAAGGTGCCATCTCCAGTGGGGATCTGTGGAACGAAAGGAAAGGCTGCCTCGGAACGATGGATAGGGGGCAATAAGGGCCTCCAAATGAATGAGTTGGTTCGCTCTTGACGCAACCCCCCTCCAATCACGTCACCAATGAAGCTCTCGAAGGAATGCGGTGTTGCAACTCTTATTTTGGGAGACGGCGTTATGTTCTGAGCATGCGCACCTGAAACTCTGCAGACAGGCGTGGTGCGCATGTTTGCCTGTGACGTCAGTGACCATGTTCCACTTTGGAACGGTCATCGAACGCTGTGTAGCTTACCCTATTCGAACTCGGCGGGGATAGTCAGTCATGAACTTTTAGACTTGTCTTGTCCTCTATATGATACGCCGGTCAAGCTGCACTAGAGCAAGGCAGGTTTCTGGACGAGGAGCGAAGAAGGTGGTTTCTACACCATCCTAGGATTCCATAAATCACAAAAAAAAGTAAAAAGCTTACCTTTCACACTTCTAACTGTTTCTCAGACTTTTTCAGCAATTTTCCAGGCACCGCATTTCTAACTGACCAAACTACTGACGAGTTATCTTTTTGTCCACAGTTAGCTTCATCATATTTAAATTTTGGATAAAACCTTTTTTTCACAGGAAAGCCAATTTCTATAAGTATAAGTCTAATTTTATGAAACTTCATAAATAATTGAAAATTCTAAGTAGAATGTGGGCTTCTTGGGACTCTTAACAGTCTGTGTTTTCACCTCTTACCTCAATGCTAGAACGAATTCGTCAAGCATGTTTTTTAGGAGATTAACGGTTTTCCTATTCGTTAAACACACCTTGGATCAGTCTGTATTTGTTTTCAGAATTATATGACGAGCAATCACTCTCCTTTTCACACTTGCGGGATAAGTGTTCAATAGAACTAATGTCGGTGGAACGAGCAGGCTAGTGTTATACTCTCACATAACAAATGTTTTTGTAGAATACCATATAAGTTTGTTTGTGTGTATGTAAGACGGATAAAAAAAATTACATCCCTTTTATTTTTGCCGTCTAAAGATTTCATATTTACTCTTCAGGTAAAATAATCAGTGGGATCATAGGATATCTGAAAATTCACTTCGATATCTGGTCGAGAGATGTAAGCCTAGCCAATCAAATGGAAACCGAAGGAGAAGCCGGAAAAATACACATAACTCAACAGACGAAAGATCTACTCCAAAAACGGTATATCATCGAACCCACAAAAAAAGGCGACGTAGTGCCCAAATTCAAAACTTTAGGATTGAAGACCTACCTAATATCTCCAGAGGACCAGAAGAGTTCCCTGGAAAATAAAATATACGTCAAGAAGCGAATCAGTAATATAACAAACAAGAGGATAAGCAACTCGAAAACATTCGACAAAATAGGAATGAACGCAAACAACAATACCGATAGCTCGGCGGAAACAATACCGAAGATCAAAACTGTGCAATACTACAACATCATCGAAGAAAGTTATTTGGAAGACGAAAGATCAAGCGACACTGAAACAGATTCGTCTCCGAGGAGAACCGCCGAAAATTCAGTTAACAGAAACAGCAACAAGAGCGACCAAAGAGATTCCCAAAGGAGAACAGCTTTCATGAATGGCAATATAAAAAGATACCAAGAAATAATGAAAGAGACCCATGATGAAATACGCAAAGCTATAGAATCACTCTGTCTCACGAAATACCAACAATGGTTCAAATTCAAAGAGATAAATCCGCTGACACTGCTCTTCACCAAGAGAGAACATGAGTTAGGATTTGTGAGGATGCAAGATCCATTGTTCAAATATTATTTATTGAGTGAAGTGTTTTTAGTGATATTTCTCTTTATAATTCAAAACTTGACGCTTTCGAGCTGGAATTGGGAATCCTGGTATATTTACGCGACACTCGTAACGTTATTGTTCATTTTTTTACCCCTGACGTGGACGCATCATTTTCTCAAAAGAAGTAACGTAAGAGTATTGCAGAAAATTGCGTCTCTCTCGAAGAATTTGAGTAATTCGTTATGGACCAGGCTTGCTATATATAGTGTCATGTGTTGCATGTTCACTCTTTGTGTTTTTTCCGAGTTGATCTACTGTAAGAAGCGGTACACAGAACGTGATGTAACCTATAGAACTTCAGAAGAATCGAACACAAAACTTAGAAGTTTTCTCCATCTGATATCCGATCAGGATGAAAATTATGGGATATGTATAGTCCCTTGGCATATGACCCAAACATGCGCTCTTGCTGTCATCATGAGTTTTCTCTTCCTCCGAATGTTCATGTGGGTTAAGTTCACTTACGCCGTTGTGATTGCTTCTTTGTATTCCGGATGCGTATGGTACTTCTCTGACGACATCCTGAAGCCGTATAGCGAATCTTACAACTACAATATCACCCCTAAAATCTCACATATCATCAGCGTGATTTTCTTAACATTCACCCTCCATATAATCGACAGACAGACGGAATATATGAACAGATTGGATTTCCTATGGACTGAGAAACTGAAGGAAGAGCAGTCCAAGACTCAATCACGTTACATCATTAACAAGATGTTGCTGAACAACGTTCTACCGGAGCATTTGGCTATGATGTATTTGAATATTGAGAAACCTCCAGCTGCACTTTACTACGAGGAATACGCTAACGCTGCTGTCATGTTCGCCTCTGTTGTTGGATACCAGATTGAAGACATCGGCGATGATATCCTGTTGACCATTATGACAGAGATAATCGGAGATTTTGATAAGGTGAGTATTGCCTCTAGGGATTCGTTATTTGATTGAAGTGTATCATTCAGCGGTCCGTGATTTATACAGATGTTTCTCAAATTACAAGTTTTCGGGCGAATATGACATTCTTGTTTGTATTGGAGCTCTCGAAGGAATGCGGTATTGTGAGGGAGCTATCGTCCTCCATTCGAACTCAGCGGGGACGATCAGACAGGAATCTTTAGACTAGTCGTGTCCTCTGTATGATACGCCGGTCAAGCTGCAACAGAACAAGCCAGGTTCTGGACAAGGAGCGAAGAAGGTGGTCGCTACACACTTCGCGTCGATAAGGTCACGGAATAGGGCGCTTGGATCAGGCAAGGAAACAATCCACCGCTGGTCTGGTCGCGGTGCCATCTCCAGCGGGGATCTGTGGAACGAAGGAAAGGTTGCCTCGGAATGATGAATAAGGGGCAATTAGGGCCTCCAAATTAATTGGTTGGTTCACTCTTGAAACAAACCCCCCCGATCACGCCGATGTCACCAATGAAACTCTCGAAGGAGATGCGGTGATGTGAGGGAACTTCCATCTCTTAATTTGGGAGACAGCGTTTCGTTCTGAGCATACGTAGCTGAAACTCTTCAGACAGGCGTGGTTCGCGTGTCTTACTGTGACGCCAGTGACCATGTGTTCCGCTTTGGAATGATAGTCGCGCTGTGTGCCTTGCCGAATTCGAACTCGGCGGGAACGGTCAGTCAGGAATCTTTAGACTGACCAGCTGAATAATTCATTTCTTTTCTTGTTCTGAAAGAATGTTTTCTACCAATTTCATTCAACTTACTTAAAAAAAAATTTATTTTTAAAACATTCCAATGGCTTTCAAAATATGATCATAATTTTGAGATATTATTCCTTCATTATTTCAAATGAAATGAGTAAAAATTATAGAAATTTTAGTTTTCGTATTTGAATTGAATTTATCAGGTATAAATGCAATAAGTTATTACTATCCCGTTGAGTCGAATGACTACATAAAAGAGTCATGCCACAAACGTATGAAGTTTTACTTTCCATATCACGGCTACAACTGAAATTACAAACACTTTCCTTCACAATTACACCATGTGTCAATCTTTCCACTGAATATTTTCCGTGTTCTTCGCAAATCGAAAATATCAATTAGATCATTTTTTATTGTTTATCGGAATAAGAGGAATAAACATATGACATATTCCACTAATGGTTCTCTTGACTTTTTATACCCTTCTTTCAATATATTATATTTGTTGAAATTGTCATCGTACATTTGAATTACCTCATAATAAACTACATTGTTATTTAAATATTTCAATATTAGCCTTCTACATATTTAATTTCAAAAAATTATATTTAATGATTATAACTTCAGGAATTAAATTAAATTAATGTCATATAAGTACCACTTATATCAAACGACATATAAAATAAACATTCATTATAAGACATCCAAATGATATAACAAAATCCAATAAATAAAAATTGTTAACCAAAATCCTATAAATTAAATATTTTGAATAGACAAAATTTTGTTTCTGCTGATCAATCTTATGAAAACAAATATCTTTCAAAAATGTTTAACATAATATTGAGAATTTCATAAAACTATCTTACTTAGAATATTCAATATTATTGAATATCTAAGTTACTTTCTATAAAATCCCAAGATATGTAAAAACATTAGTGAAAAACAAGTTTTAAGAGAGACTTTGCTTCGTCAGTACTCAAATAATTCATATTCAATAAAATATAACATCAATCAACAACAAATATTTACTCACCCTTCAACAATTTAGAAAACTTCTGGTAAATGAATACTGAAAAATTTAAATGGAGTGTAATGTTAACTAAATAATTCTGTGGTTTACCCTTGATCTAAAAGATTGAAAGACAATTTGAAGAAGCAAACTCTCTCTTAAAACTGGTTTTTCACTAATGTTTTTACATATCTTGAGATTTTATAGAAAGTAACTTAGTTACATATCCAATAATATTAAATATTCTAAGTAAGATAGTTTTATGATGAAATTCTTAAGATTATGTTAAACATTTTTGAAAGATATTTGTTTTCATAAGATTGATCAGCAGAAACAAAATTTTGTCTATTCAAAATATTTAATTTATAGGATTTTGGTTAACAATTTTTATTTATTGGATTTTGTTATATCATTTGGATGTCTTATAATGAATGTTCATTTTATATGTCGTTTGATATAAGTGGTACTTATATGACATTAATTTAATTTAATTCCTGAAGTTCTAATTATTAAATATAATTTTTTGAAATTAAATATGTAGAAGGCTAATATTAAAATATTTAAATAATTTTATATACCTTCTATCCAAGTATTAACCTCTATTTATGTTATTTCAAACAACATTGTCCTGAATTTTATTTAATTATTGATGAATATGCCCTTCAACTCTCTTAATATCAAAAAGTGACTTTAAAATTTTTTTTTACCAAATTATATAGAAATCATCCAAAAGTAGTATTGCTAATTTGCAATACTCATTCTGATGTATCTTGAGATTAGAATTCATGCATGATTCATAAAAAAAATTATTATTTCTTATTTTTGAGCATCTGTTTATTGTAATAACATTATCGTGAGTTTTGATATTCGAAGTATTGTTATCACTGCATATCACTAAAATCGGCGGTCTCATTGAAGATCAAGTGTTAATTGAACAATAATTAGCTCAGATTTTTCCAAAATAAGTATTATCTACACAATGAGATCGTGATTTGTAATATTTCAGCTTATATTGAAAAATGGATTCGGACATCCCATTGAAAAGATTAAGGTTGCGAAATGGACTTATATGGCAGCCTGCGGAATATCGCCTGGTTATGGTGACGTAGATCGAAGTGACCCTTCGTCCCAACTAGAGGCATTAATCAAATTCGCTTCTGCCATGATCAGCCAACTCAACAAACTGAATCGACAACATTTTCAGGATATGAAACTCAGGGTGGGAATATGTAATGGGGCGATTGTGGCTGGAGTTGTAGGTAAGTTTATATTGAAGATAGATAAGATAAAAATCCGAAGAAGGATAAAAAAATTAATAGTGTGTTCTCCACGTGGGACCAGAGCGTCCATTGGAGACTAGAACACTATATTTTAAGAAATTTTTACATTTAATTCATCAAGAATGTGATACACGACGGGCTTTAATCATAACATCATCGTCAAAACATACAGGATATACGAATCCTATAAATATCATGGTTCAGCTTTTCTAAAAAAACTCATAATTTCAAGGAAATATTCATTAGTTTTTTATTTATGGCCAATTTTAATGTGAGTCAATACTTGATAGAAGTAAAATTTAATTTTATTCGGAATTATATATTCTAACTTCTACATTATATATTGAAACTATATACAAAAACTATCAAATCGATATCCTTATATATAATCAATATAAAATATTTTTCAATGTCTCGGAAAAAACCTTTTTACATCCCGACTTGAAATGTATTAATACAAATGTATTAACAAAAACTATATAAGTATGTAAATTAACATACAAATACAAGAAAATCCACTATTCCAAAATTATCTAAAATTATCAAAATAAAGGATCAAATAAAAATAATTGAACGAGAACTCGGAACATTTGATAGCTATTTCGGCCTATATGGCCTCATCAGAAATGTATTGAATTCAGATTCAAATATATAACAATGATGTAATATATAACAATTGATGCAAATAATGATTTAAAAAAAAATTTCCTTAAAGAAATTTTTCTATTGCTTCAAAACGCATTTGTTAATTAACAATCTTTTTCTCCCACTTCTAATTAATATTAAGGAACCATTTTTTCTTTAAAAATCATGATTTACTTTTCTTTTCCATATAAAAAAAAAGTTTTCGTTTTGTTTAATTTTTCATTATTTATATAATAAACAATTTGTTATAAACAAATAAATTTTTACTTTATATTTTTTTCCCTATTCTTCTTACTGCCACAAATACAGACATGATTTTTTTTTATTATTGATTATATTATTAATTTCGTCATCCTTACCTGGTTTTTCATCTTTAAGATTATTATAATTCATAAACTAATGGAGATACGATGAAGAAACTCAAGACCTATTTATTCTCCATTAGTTAAAGAATAAATTTAGCTAAAAATGTTTAGTAATGAACAATTAATGACAAGATACTTGAATGAAGTAATCATATTTTTAATAGTTGATGAGATTTTTAAGCATTAGAGCAAAAAAAATTTTTTCTACTATTTTTCATAAACAATCGCTATAAATTCAATAAATAAATAAATAACAACTAAACTTTTTAGCTAAATTTATTTTTTAACTAATGGAAAATAAATAAGTGTTAAGTTTTTTCATCGTATCTCCATTAGTTTATAAATTATAATAATCTTAAAGATGGAAAAACAGGTAAGGATGACGAAATTAAAGAGAACTTATATTTAAAAATAAAAACAAATAATAAAAAAATTAATAAAAAAAACATGTCTGTATTTGGGGCAGTAAGAAGAATAGGGAAAAAAATATAAAGTAAAAATTTATTTGTTTATAACAAATTGTTTATTATATCGACAATTAAAAATTAAACAAAACGAAAATTTTTTTATGGAAAAAAAAAGAAAATCATGATTTTTAAAGAAAAAATGGTTTCTTAATATTAGTTAGAAGTAGGAAAAAACGATTGTTAATTAACAAATGCGTTTTTAAGCAATAAAAAAAATTTTATAAGGAAATTTTTTTTTAAATCATTATTTGCATCAAAGATTGATATTCCTTAAAAAAATTTTCAATTATTTTATAAACAACGCATTTGTTTAGAAACAATTTTTTAAACAATAAGAGATAAAAATTTAAGAAAAATATTTCTATGTAACTTCCTATCACATAAAAACAGACCATTAAAAATATTTCGAAAAAAAAAATTTTTCGACAATTAATCTAAGTTTTTTATTTTGCAACATCGAAAATTGTTAATAAAAAACTGAAAAATAAACATTTTTAAATTTTTCCAACGAGGATCTATTCTGAAGTCTCCCAAAAATTGCTCAAAGAGAGGAAAAAAAATCTCAAGTTAATAGTTTAACAATTATCACACTTGCAATGTTCATGTCCAAGCAGAAAAAAATGATTAACTGACAATTGCATAACTAATTGAAAAATTGAGATAAAATTTTTTTTTGGCGGATTATTGTTCATTCATCTATCCATTATGCCTCTGAATTTTTTCATTCATTGAATTTCATATTTAATCTGTTAAAATAATTTCTATTAATAAAGTGTCCAAAGTAGGCGTGCTTACGAAAGCCAGAGTACCCGTTTTCGGCCGTATTTTCATCCCTTTGGGAAAATTATTTATATTGGGACTACAATTTCGAGAGTCGACACTTTTTTTAGGAAATTTCCTCCTCTTTTTGAATCTTTTTTTATTTCAAAAATCTTTATTAGTTTTCGAGATATTTATCAAAAACTAAACCCTCCTTTTTTTTAGTTAATTGTTAGTAACTTTTACAATTTTTGCAAGCCGAACTTCATTTTTTTCGAAAATCATCTAGATGCCATTCCGAATCGAATGACATCTTGATCATAATTTTCGGAGACTGCTGAAAAAAGTTGAGCGAAAAGGCACTTGTTGACTAGTTTATTTGTCTGTAGTCAGATGCTCCTTCAGCCCTGTTTCGAAGATTCTAGCTGTTTGACCCACACGTAATTTGCGTTACAATCATTACAATTGATTCTGTAGACTCCTGAACTTTTCAAATTGATTTGTTCATGCATTGAATAAAATAATAAGAGTTTTCGATTGTGATCTTTTTCAGGTTCGAAGAAGCCATTATACGATATTTGGGGAGATCCAGTGAATATGGCTTCCAGGATGGACACTACGGGAGAACCAAATAGAATTCAAGTACTTGAGCGCACAGCTAACATCATCAAAAGCAGAGGATATAAATGCACGCTACGGGGAAATATTGCTGTTAAAGGATTAAAAGGTCTAGTTCCAACCTACTTTGTGAACATGGATGAAAATTTCGAATTGATAAAGAATGGAGAGACTCAATAAAATTATTTTAAGGATTAAATGAGCATTATTCAGATTCATTCAACCTTTTATATATTTCGGCATTTACATGCAAAATAATGACAAAAATTACAGAATAATAGTTGAAATTAATTCACCAAAACCTCTACAGATTTTAATCTGAATAAAACATTCAGAATTAAATTTTAAAACATGTTTTAAAATTTAATTCTCAATGTTTTCATGAGATTTATTTAGATTGAAATCTGTAGAGGTTCTGGTGAATTAATTGCAGCTATTATTCTGTAATATGCAAATACTTCTTCATAGTAATTTTCAATTTATATACATTAATGATGAGCAAATGGCTATTGCTAAACTTTTGAGGATCGTGGGTGATATTAATAAACACGTAAAACCTCCTGACTCCTGTTCATAATTATATTTTCATCGGAAAAATGAATTTTCGAGCTAATTAGGCCAAATAAATTTATTAATTTCAATCATACATTTCAGTTTATATAAATGAGAACAAAGTCGGGGAGATATAAAATATACCAATAAAACTAAATTTTTATTTCTTACGCAAACAATTATTACTTAAAAACTAATTGGTTCTACAAGATCCAACTATGACATTTCCATGTGCCATAATAGGAGTTAGTGGAACGAAATCGTCGTTCAAATACACATTCTTTATACATCCAACATAGGCTTGATTGGAAGACAGACCTCTGAGCCTCTTCACGTTGCTCAGGAATCTGTGTCCACCGAGGAACAAGGTTCCTCCGGTGCTAGTGGATATGGCTCTATGGTCTCCAAGTTTGGGACTCGTAAATACGTTGTCTACTGATAGCGTGACAACGTTTTTGGATTTTACAGCTGAAAATTTTAAGAAAGAGAAATAATTTAATTTCGAAATTTCAAATAGGAACGATATAGTATAAAAACACCATGAAGGACATTTTTGTAATGACAGAATGAACAATTCAACAACTTTTGGGTATTATCTTGAATTTTCAATGAGATTAACTTATAAGATGAATTTTTCGAAAAAGAATATGCATCACCATATTTTTCAAATACCACTATGAAGTTATTTTGATAAAAGCTTGTTCTTTTCAAAAATACCTATGTGGATCTACTGGTTCAATTAATCTACCGGCTTTTAGATCTACAGGCGCACCAATCTACTAAATATACTAAAAGATGAATGTCCATGGGAATGATAAAAGTTTGATTACTATCCAAAAATTCGAATGAGAATCATTTGAAAGACATAATTTTTTAACATGATGCACTAGCACATTTTGAAAACGCCACTATGACATTATTCGGACAAAATTTTCGATTAATCGAATTCAATTCCGTAAATGAAATCGAGGTGAACATTTCAATGATGTGTGTTATTCAAAATATTCATCACTTTTGTTTAAATACCTCTGTACCAATGCTAGGTCTATATTTACTGAGAAGTCCTTAAAATTATGTTTTGTATTTTTGAAAAGGATTTAGTTTTCATTATGGTAAGATCAGAAACAAAATTTTGTCTCCTTCAAATATTTATTTATTAATTTTTCCATTTGATGTTGCATATTGAGATTTGATTTTATACGTCTATTAAATATAAGCTGTGCTTATAAAGCATTTCATTCTAAAAGTTTTTTAATAAATTTTTTTGAATTCAAATTGTAGGAGACTAGAAGATTAAATCTGTTCTGATACTCAAATTTCATAAATCTTTTCGATGAAAATTATTGAAAATGTTCTATATTCTTCTTTACCAGAAACTGCTATCGAAATAAAATCCATAACACTCACCTTGAATGTTGTGCCAATTGCCATCACAGAAATAATACGGCGTCTTGGGTTCGAATATGGCCGTAATAGGTCCTAGACCATTTTCAGCCGTCAGCTTCATGGAGCCGTTAACCATCTCGAGGATGAAATAGTCCTTTTTGCCATGAACCGACATCAGGATGCCCGTGTCAAGTCTTGGCTTTATATCTAATTTAACGTTGAAAGTTTGACCAACATGGAATTTTTCCTTCAACCTGATGAAGCTTGCTTTCGTACCGTAGAAGAACGTTCCAAATTCGACATTATCAGAGCACGGTACTACTCCGTGCTTCTTGGGATTTGTCATCAGTTTACCATTCATGTGGAAGTTTCTGATGCAACCCTTGAACTGCGCTGTTGTATTCTGGAAATAATAAATCATGCAAACGCAAATCGTGTACCTATGTAAAGTGTTACACCAAGCGCGGATCCAGGGGGGTCATGATCAGCTGTTCGAGGAGATCCAAAGTCGATGTTTAGTTGATGTTAAAATGCCCAGAGTACGTGTACGCGGAATTTATCGCCAGCTAAGTGAATTTGAAAGAGGTCGAATTATTGATCTACGGGAGGCGGGGTTGTCATTTCGAGAAATCGCTAACCCTACGAACAGAAATCCAACTACTGTTATGAGATGTTGTCAAGCGTGTTATGATAATGCCCAAAATCGAAGAAGAGTAGGCCACGGACGTCGAAGGGGTACAAATGAAGTTCAAGTCGACGTCAAAAACTTATGGCTATTAGAGACCGAGTTGCGACAAGTCGATTTTTGGGCGATGAGTGGTTAGGAGAACAAGGCTATCCTCTAACTCAGAACAGTGCACACGATAGTCATTGAGTATATAAAACACTCTCTACTGACGATTTAGTACGATATCATCATTGCCGTTCCAGATCCCGAATCATTCGACATGCCAAGAGTTCAGACGTTGGACAGCATCAGCGGCGAAAGAAGAAACCGCCAAGAAATTGACTCTAACCCGGCAGAAGTCAGATGAGATGAGATCAGACAGATCGCCCAGAGAAAACACGCGGATCCGCAGATCCTGAAATAGAGGACAGACACGCAGTATGTGGTCACTAGTTTGTGAGTGACCACATGGACAGGAATCATCCCCAACAAGACCCAGCCTGAAGAGGTTTGCCCTGAATGGGCTATGACTTGAAATAAAGCAAGCCAGTGGAAAAGCTGGTTTGAACCAGGAGTTGTTCTGGACAAACCTGACGAGCGGAATCCAGCCGAAGGTGCAACGACCGGTTTCGGACTCCTCCTAGTCCAACTGCCAACGAGACAATAACGCCTCAAAGTACGACCCGGAGCAGCGGCGCACCACTAGAGACCGATCCTCTGAACCGATAGAAATAGCAGGAAGAGAACTGTCTTCTACATTGAAAGGAAGACCCTTCTTTAGATGGTAGTGAGCTGCTCGATATAGTATGTAGTAGTGCGCCGGGATACTTCCAGTCACCACCTGTAATGTCGCCGTAGCCACAGTGCGACACATTGGGGAAACCAAGAGCAAGAAGTGCCTCTGTGCAGACAGGATAACCCGTCTGACATGGGAATGCTCAACTCGATGGAACCCTTTGCCCTTCTTTTGGCTATTTTCCGAAAATCTGGAAGTCGGCAACACTATGTCTGCTTTTAAAATCTGACGATCGTGACATTCAGGACCCAAAATCTTACCGACCTATTAGCCTTCTGTCAACCTTGGGCAAGGTTCTCGAACGGCTTATGTTGAGCCATCTCTCTGAAGACCTTTTGGATCCGAGTAATTGCTCGCCCCTGCAGTATGGCTTTAGGCCTGGTCTATCTACTGAAGATGCTGTCTTCCGACTAGTCAGTTATGCTCGTGAGTCTAGCTACAAATACGTTGCTGCCATTTTTATAGATATCGAGGGTGCGTTCGACTCACTTTGGTGGTAAAGTATCCTCTGTTGTGCTCGAGAGTTGTTCGTCCCTCAAGACCAGCTTCGTCTCTTGCAAAGTTATCTTTCTGACAGAAATGTCGTTTTTGTACGGCACTCTTGCTCCCGGTCTAGAGGTCTTGAGAAAGGCTGTCCTCAGGGTTCAATATTTGGACCCTCACTCTGGAATCTAGTTTTCGATGAGTTGCTGTTTTTACTTTCGAAGGAGGAGGGCCTTGCTATCGCCTGGCGCTTCTAGTTGGAGCAAACAGTCGTCGCGCTCTCGAGGCTGCACATCAACGTCTAGTTGATGTTACGCTCGAATGGCTCTTGCGTAACAAGCTGACCGTGTCGATGAGTAAATCCGCTGCAGTATTGTTGAGGGGAAGTCTGCACGTAGGTCGCCCTCCAAGGGTATGTGTTTCGGGTGTGCCATTCCGTTGGGTTCGCGAGCACAAGTATTTGGGTGTCCTGGAAGACTCGGGACTTACCTTTCTGCCACACGTGAAGGCGCTGCGTAAGAAATCGAAGACTGTAGCTTGTAGGTTGATGTGGTTGAGACGGTCCTTGGGAGGCACCTAGTCTCGCTCATTCTCACTTTTAAATAAGTGTATATTTCTCCCCATCATCTCCTATTGTGCTGCGGCCTGGTTCTATAGAGTTGAGCATCCTGTAACTGTCCGAACGGTTGAGCGCCGTCAACATTGAAATGTACAATGTCTTCTCTGATGAATCTCGATTCTCCTTGAGCGCACATGATGGCCGAAGAAGAGTTAGACGACATCGGGGAGAAAGATGTGAATCTCAGTTTGATATTGAGCGTCATGTACACTGGACAGTAGGCGTTACGGTATGGTGTG
Organism: Megalocaria dilatata; assembly: GCA_034642435.1. Taxonomy (NCBI): domain Eukaryota; kingdom Metazoa; phylum Arthropoda; class Insecta; order Coleoptera; family Coccinellidae; genus Megalocaria; species Megalocaria dilatata. The sequence continues at coordinate 50,815,279 of CM067854.1, forward strand.
CTGTTACACATGCAAGTAGGTCACTTTTAGTCTTTATTCGAGGTAACATGACAGTGCTGCGTTACTTTCAAGAAATAGTAGAGCCATATGTTCTCCCTTACCTTAACCGGCTCGAGAATCCAATATTTCAGCAAGATAATGCTCGACCTTATGTTGCCAGAGTTAGTTTAAACTTTTTTGAAGCGACCTATGTGAATCTTTTGCCATGGCAGCCCAGAAGGCTTGGAAATTTACCCCAGCCCCCACGGACTTTGGCGGCTCTGAGACCTGAACTACAAGTAGCTTGGCATAGTATCCCTCAAGAAGAAATAGACCATCTTATTGCATCAATGCTAAGACCTGTTGGGGAGTGTATAGACAATCGCGGTGGACAAACACATTATTGACAAATTTATTAAAAAAAATTGTAAACCCTTCGTGTTTTTTCTTCAAATTTCAATCATTTACTCCTTGCTATACTATCTATGTTTTACCAAAGAAAATTTAAAATTTAAACAGCTCCTTCTGGGTGTTGCAGTTTCTTTGTCAGTTAGTATATGTATATGACCCCCCTGAATTGAACGCTGGATCTGCCTTTGTGTTACGCCCTGAAGAATAAAACGACCATTCGGCACAAATTCTGGATAGTTTGATTCCATACAAGGAGAGAAAAGCAACAGAAGAATTACTTTAGTAACCTACCAAATTTCCATATACCACGTTATAATCTGGTGGATCCAGTCCTCCTATGTAGAAAGGCAGCGATAATTCAAGTTTTTCGGCCAGAGCTTTTCCGGAAGTTTTCGATTTTCTATCGACCACCAGCTTCCCATTAGGACCTTCTCTGCTGAATTCAACCAAGTGCCAGTTATCGTCGTTGCATCTTTCTGGTGATTTAATGATTGCTGGTCCAGAACCGTTCGTGTAAGTGAATACCAACTAAAAAAATCATTATTTATCTAAATGCTGACAAACACAAAATTTCGAGAGTGTAAGTTTCCGAAATTGGTGTACATTAATATAAACAGGCAACTTACATATCCGTCCTGCAAGAACAAAGACATGTATGAATCGTGAGATGGGGACCGATCCGATATATAGAACAAAATGCCGCTACTCTCTCCTGTTTTGAATTCCAAATGGTAATCGGAAGCTTTCTTGAACCTTCCTCTTGGTGTGTTGTATTCAAGACGGCCGTCTTTTTGTGTGCCTACGAAAAACAATCAATGGAAACGAATTGGTGAAATTGAACGAACACAACATTTAAAAAGATCACTACAAAGTTTTGATTGATTCAAATAATTGTAACGAACAACTTCTTCTTCAGTTTTGTTTAAGCGAAAATTAACCCATTTCGTTAATGTCAAAACTTTCTTTCAAAACACGAACGACAGAAGTGTTACCAAACTCGAAATGACCACTACTTTAAAATGCAAACTCTAGATGGCAATACCTCAGATATGACTCCCTTAAGTCTAAGCAAAAATATTTCGGATATTCAATTCTTACCAAATCTGAAGGAGTTAGGATCCAAACTGCTGTCATCGGCCTTAGGATTCAGCTGAAGCGCGCACCCTGTCTTTGGAGCTGGAGTTGTCTTCGGTCGCAGAGTGCCAATAGGTCCTCGTGGGTACGAGGTCTCTTCTTTCTCAGGTTCTATGGTTTGAATGGGAGCAGCTGTGGTAGTAGTAGTAGTTGTAGTCGTCGTTAGCGTTGTGGTAGTGGGAGTTGTAGTAGTGGGAGTTGTAGTCGTTGGAGTTGTAGTTGTAGGAGCTGGAGTTGTTGTAGTGGTCTCCTCCATGATTTCAGGTTCCAAAGGTTCTACTGGTATTTCATAACCACCATCACCTCTTATTGTTGTGACTAAATGGAAATAAAATTCAGAAATATTTTGAAGAAAACAAGAATGTTATAATATTGGTCATAAAAACCAAACGAATATAATAATGAAGAAATATCAGCTGTATGAATTCAGAGTACTTACTTTGTGCATGATAACTTTCTGTTGGTTCTTCTGTAATAGTGGTTATTTCCTTATCCAAATCTTCGAGTGGGGGAAGAACTGGTACTGTAGAAGTAAATTTGAAAATACACTGATATAATATTTATCTTGGATACAGTAAAATACACATCAGATTCTTAAATATAATCTATCGATGAAAATAATGAAATGGAAATACTAGAAAGATCAAACTGAAACTTTATTTCATTCACGAATGCTACACAAGTATATCGGAATTTGATATTGAAACATTTCAAGCGGAAATTTTGTTCAAATGTCATAAATTACTATCAAAATGGACACCCATAGTCAAGTTTGATAAGTTCTCAGTTCTCATCTTGAATCGTTCCAGCTAACCCCAGCTTCATAACAACGCAATAAAAAAAACATTTATTTTCACGATTTCTTTATTTTTATATTAGGTCTATGGGAAATTTCTGTCCGTTTCGGTTACACGTGAATTCTACCAGTTAGTGCATGGGCATGTAAGCGTAGCTCTTTCAACAAGCGACTAGGTAGCAGTCTCCACAAGAGGCATAAAGTGTGATAATCATCGCGCGAGGTGAAAACCCCTTCGAAGAGATGAACCCACCAGCTTTCAGTTTGAGCTTCAGTTCGAAAACCTACAACCGTCTGGCTGGTAGCAGCAAAGCACTATTCAACCTCTACTAGCCCTACATTGTCAGTATTCGAGTTGATTGGGACGCAACTCACACGCCGAAGGGGCTTCTTATCAATCCATCCGAACGCAGGATCATGGACTAAGGTAATCTCAAGATTCATGTCTCAATTGATCCTGGTACGAGTACCGTCAATCCGGCCCGTACGTCAAGACCCAGGAACCCTTGTGAAGTATTTCAATTGATCCTGGCTTCAAGCACCAAAGGAATAGCCGTATTGTCGAGATCCACAAACCCCAGGCACCGTCTCACAACCGATCCAGGTTCAGGACGAGGCCGGTCAAGTCCCGGTAAACCCTGAAGCATTTCCTGAGAATTTCCCAATCATGAATGTCTGCGAACAGACCTAGTCCAGCATGCGGACTATCAACCACTACGCCCTCGAGTCCAACACCAATTGGGTGGCTAGGTCGTCTAGCCACGCTCTAGGCGACCATCTTTGATCGATGACGATACTGTCAAGATCATGGTAGAGCAAAATCCTTTTTTGACAACATCGGAGATTGCGGAAAGGCTTGAATCAGCTCAACAAACCATTTTCGACCATATTCGAAAACTAGGGTTTGTGTGGAAGTATTCGAGATGTGTGCCACATAAGTTAAGTGAGAAGAATTTGAATCATCGAATCATCATACGCATATCTCTGCTTGCACGCGTCAAAATCGGATCTTAACTGGTGATGAAAAGTTGATTACCTATGAAAACATCATAAGGAGAGGGAATATTGTGAACCCGGAAAACCTGCCCCTTCACCTCTAAACCGAAGTTGAGCCTTTTGTTTATACGGTGGGACATTCGAGGATCAATACATTTTAAGCTGTTGAAACCAAACGAAAGGCTAAATTCGGAGAGGTACTGTCAGCAATTGGATAAATTGAAAACAGCACTTCAAGAAAAGAGGCCAGCGATGTTCAATAGGAAGGACATCATACTGCTTCATGACAATGACAGGCTACATGCTGCTTTGAGGACTCGTCAGAAAGCCACAGACTAGGTTGGGAAATTCTGTCGCATCCACCTAGCACCTTCCGATTATCACTTGTTTCTGCCCTTTCAAAATTTCTTGCAGGGCAAACAATTCAAGAAGGAAGAAGATATTAGATAAGCACTCGTTAAATTTTGGCTCTAGAGATAAGACATTTTTTAAAATCGGATATACAAATCGCCATCACGCTGGCAAAAAATCATAAATAATGATGGCAGTTATATTATTCATTGAAGTTTATTCAAAGTATGAAAATTCATTTTAAAAATGAACAGAATTCTCCGAAAGACCTAATATTCCAAGAAGTATGGACCATGTCTACCTAAGTGGATCTGCCGGTTCAACTGATCTACTGAATTTTGGAGCTCTGGACTAGTCACTATATTATAAAATGTTTTCCAATAAGGAATATCATTTTGAATAGCTCACTATCTGGGCAGGTGTCACTTTTGAAGCTGTCATCTTTTGACATTTGACAAGTACATGTTTCAACATCGAATTGGAATTGTTGCCACAGTTCATAAAACTAAAGCAGTTTTGGATCGTCGTGAAGCACCTTCTCGACCGTTAATAGTGAAAATGGAGAAAAAATTTGAGCTGTTGGAACAAGTTAGTGACGTGAGATTCGACTTTTTTATTTGGAGCCACGTGAAAAATGAGGTCTATGCCAATTGATTCAATACCTTAAAGATGGAATTCGTGGAGTTATCGAACACATACAGCCGCAAATGAGCGAATTGGTTATGGAAAATTTCATGAAAAGAATATGGTGCTGCAATAGGGTGGGTCATAAAAATAGCTTGTTTTTTTTTGCAAGTGACACGGATAATAGGTTGCTAGACACCTTAAAAAATTCTCACCAAGCATGAGTTCTTGATTTTACTAGGAAGATCCTCCGCATCGCAGTTTTGTATTTTTTTCTCAGTCCAATAGAAAAAATTCCAAGAGAATTTTTTAGGATATTTAATGCTCTACAAAAAAGGTATCTTATATTTTTTCAGTAAACTCCACAATTTGAAAGATATCAAGGATTTAATTTTGATTATTTTAAGACAAATTTCTTTTTTGTTTATGAATTTTATAACTCGACAATAAATGACTTTTACAAAATGCACAATACAAATTTTTGTTGTAAATTAACTGCTCTATAAAAATGGTTGTTATGTTTTGGCGATGAAATTAACCGTTCAAAAGATATTCATCATCAAACTTTCATGTGTACGGATTTTAAATGTTTTTGATTAGATATTCGAAAAATTTCAATTTAATTTATAAATTTCAAATGAATTCCATTTCTTGTCATTAATATATGTATTATTTGAGTTTTATTTTCAAAATTTTTCTTCAATTATTCTAAACATTTTATTTTAATCATTAGAAATCACGATCCTAGGGAAAATTTCTCCTCTAGAGAATTTTTGTTTTGTATTTTATTTCATCTGTTTGAATTATGAACTAGCGCCACCTACTTTTTCCTTTATCGTTATGTTTTCGTTGGTTTGCACACATTTATTTCTACAGCATTGTTAGTGTTTCCAAAATTTATGATCTCGTATATGTGATCGAACGATTAATTATTTACAAATATTGCGGTTACTACGTGAATTAACTTGATATTTATCGAAAATAATGATAAGGAGAACCTGTGCAAAAAATTTCAGAACGTAAGTTACAGTCAACAGTGAAAGAGGTTATGAGTGTTTTTTTCATCAGCTCAAAGTTTTAAAATGTTCTATCAAACAAAGTGCCAAAAATGCAGCTGATCAAGTTGCTGAATTATGGAAAAATAACCAGATTCCGACTAGTGAATCGACTAATGTAATAAAAAAAATTCTTCGCTATCATAATCGATGGTTGACATTGCAAAAATCTATTTTGCGAAAAAAATCATCAGCACGATACAAAAATTATTCGATATTCTCGATAACAAATCATTAAAACTGCTTTGTAATGATATTCAAGAGCTATATTCAAATCAGAAAAGTGATACCCGGAAAGAAATTCTTTCTAATAACCCAAATAAATCAAACAGAACTATGACTATGATGGAAGTAGATGAAAGTCTTAAGTATTTACAACATTTAATTACAAACCAACGACAACATAAGGATAAAGGAAAAAGTAGGTGGCGATAGTTCACAATTCAAACAGATGAAATAAAATACAAAACAAAAATTCTCTAGAGGAGAAATTTTCCCTAGGATCGTGATTTCTAATGATTAAAAATAAAATGTTTAGAATAATTGAACAAAAATTTTGATAGTTTCGAAAATAAAACTCAAATAATACTTATATTAATGACAAGAAATGAAATTCATATGAAATTTATAAATTGAATTGAAATTTTTCGAATATCTAATCAAAAACTTTTAAAATCCGTACGCGTGAAAGTTTGATGATGAATATCTTTTGAACGGTTAATTTCATCGCCAAAACATAAGGAACCATTTTTATAGAGCAGTTAATTTCCAACAAAAATTTGTATTGCGCATTCTGTAAGTCATTTATTGTCGAGTTATAAAATTCATGAACTAAAATGAAATTTGTCTTAAAATAATCAAAATTAAATCCTTAATATCTTTCAAATGGTGAGGTTTACGGAAAAAATATAAGATACCTTTTTTGTAGAGCATTAAGTTTCCTAAAGAATTCTCTTGGAATATTTTTCTATTCAATCGATAAATGATGAGGTATGAATTTTTTCTATTGGACTGAGAGAAAAAAAACAAAACTGCGATGCGGAGGATCTTCCTATTAAAATTAAGAGCTTATGCAGGGTGACAATTTTTTTAAGGTGTCTAGCAACCCATTTTTACGTGTCGCTTGTAAAAAAAAATAATCGATTTTTTTGACCCACCCTAGTGCTGCAACCATAGCCGTGGCGGCCATTTGGCTAATATCGTTTTCCATTGATAATAGCATAGCTTCCTCTTCACCATGAAGTAAACATCCATTGATTTCTCTCAGAATATACTCTCTTTTTTAGTATCAAAATGAAACCCTTTAAAAAACAATAGCGTCAATTGCAAAGGAAAAAGCGTAAAATTACCAATAAGACACGAATAAAGTTATTACAGACTCCAGGGAAACTTAAATAATAATTTTTCACTCACCGTTATGGACATCAGGATTCTCTTCCCAGTGGACAATATCCAGCACACATTTTCCAAGTATTTCATTCTTTTTGTCTTTGCTATTCGCAAAGTTTATGACATTTCCGTTTACGGTCGCATCAGCGATACAACCAACGAAGGGTTCTGTCGATCCCACCATTCCCATACGAACGGTGTAAGATGGTGGCAAACCTCCGATGAAGAGATCTCCATACAGTATATGCAAGGGTGTTGGAGGAAAATCGGGACTGAAACAAAGTATCAATCAGGAGAATTGAAGTAGTATCGGGTGTTATTTTTTGTAGTGATAAAAATTTCGATAGAAATAACTGTGATTTGACAGAAGGTAGAAGCCATGTTGTTTTGACATTTCTGTTCTGTAAGCATCAACAAATTATCATGGAAAGACTCACGCCGCAACAACGTTTACAAATTGTTATATATTTTTGAAATCAGTGTTCTATTCGCCAAACTTATAGAGCATTTATGGTTTACATAATCGTCCATCAGATCAGCTTATTCGTCGAACTATCGATAGATTTCGGACATTTTCTCTACTCGATGTAACAACAAGACAAAGACAGAATAAAATATCGCTGCTATAAGTTATAGTGTTAATGATGATCCAGATTTGTCTATTCGTCGACGTTCACAACAAGTTGGACTTGGTGCATCCACCACATGGAAAATTTTGCGTGAAGATCTTGGTCTACATCCATAGAATATCCAACTGGTTCAATAACTAAAGCCACTCGACCATAATAAGCGTCGTGTGTTTGCTGATTGGACCGTAGAACAGCTTGAAGTTGATCCACTTCTTTATCGTAAAAGTGTGATTAGTGATGAAGCTCATTTCTGGTAAACAAGCAAAATTGCCGCATATGGAGAGAAAATTAAATAAGAAATGACTTCGTTTTCTGTTATTTTTCATTACTAAATATACAGTGACTTGAGTCTCCTAGTGTTTACTACGAGGGCGGTTCAAATATGATCGAGACAAATACACAACACGTTTATTTATTATCGAAAAATTTACAAAATCACATTTTTTCCTGGTAATTCCCCTCACTATTTACACATTTTGTCCACCTTCGCGGAAATTTTTTGATGCCAGTATCGAAAAAATCCTTGGGCAATTCGGACAGCCATGTGCGAACGAACCCCTCTACCTTGTCGTCGGTGTTGAACTTTTGATCTCCTCTTTCAGTGGTCCAAACATTTAGTAGTCGCAGGGCGATAAATCCGGACTGTAGGAGGGGTGTTCCAGTACCTTCCACCCCAATTCCTAGATTGTATCGAGCTTGAGACGCGCGTTATCCTGGAGGAGAATCGCACTTCGTGCTGGAATGCGTTCCGTTTCGAGCGATAAGCGGGTTTCACGTGTGGTTTCAGAAGGTTAGAGTAGTATGCAGCATGGATGGTACGTTAAGTGCGCAGGAAATAGACGTACAGCACGCCCTGCCGGACCCAGACCACAGTACACATTACCTTACTCGCGGACAAGGTTGTCTTCGCCTTGACTGGTGCCCCTTCCTCCTTCTTCCTCCACTCTTTACTTGACACCTTAGTTTCGGGAGTGTAAAAGTGTACCCATGTTTCGTCTGTAGTGAAGATTCGCGTTGAAAAACCATCCCCCTCCGCCTCATATCGCGTCAGTAAGCGGCAACAAACTTCCAACCGCGTTAATTTTTGCTCAAAGTTCACAGTTTAGGAACCCCTCGCGCCGTTATATTGCGATATTGAAGCTGTTCGTGGATGATAGACTCGACACTACCAATACTGATGCCGACTTCAGCCAAAATGTCCCGAACATTCATCCTACGGTCCTCCAAAATGAAATGTTCTACGCGGCGAATGTTGTCTGGTGTGACGCTTGTTCGCGGTCGACGATCATGCGGCTCATTCTCGACGGTTTCGCGGCCACCCTTGAATGCTTTGGCCCATTTAAACGCGGCAGCCCTACTCAGAGACTCACTACCGAACTGCTTTTGCAAACGCACAAATATATCCGTGTTTTTAACGTATTCTCCCACTAAAAAACGAATGATAATACGTTGGGCAACGGCAGTAGGCACTCACTCATGCCAGGACCTTCCAAACATACATGCGCGTCATCTACAGAGTTTGTCTCGATCATATTTGAACCACCCTCGTATAATGGTAATTTATAACTAAAAACTTACACCATGAAGTCGTAGTCATCGAAAACGGTCCTCAATTCCTGATTGGTGTGCATGACAGAAATTACGTGCCAATTGCTGTCGTTGAAGAGATCCCTGGATATATGTTCGGTCTTCTGACTGATTAGTATCAAGTGACCATCTTTCATCGATAGCGATATACCATCAGATTGATCTCGACTAGCTCCGTAGAAAATCAAACCATCGCTCTCGGCTGTCTTGAAATTTATATTCATTTTGAAGAAATTGGAAACTGAGAGATCGGTGTTCCTTATGTATCCGGGATTATTTTTGGAGAACGAAACCATTCTTGCCACCTGAAAAATATAAAATGTGGTAATCCAACAAGATACAGAATTCATAAAAAGGGCTGTGATGATACATGGGTCAATCCATTGGACAATAGCAAATTTAGAGCCAAATTCAATGCTCGTGAATCATTCAGTTTATTTTTATCTCCAGACCAGTTACTGATTAACGCAGGAATTCGCGTTCGAGGCACGAACGGACGGTTTCATGAAAAGAGATTCATTTAAAATAAAATAAAAAAAAGCTTTTTACTTGATAGAAGAAATATAACAAAATTTGAATATCAAAACAGATTTAATCTGTTAGTCTTCTACAATTTTAATTTAAAAAAAAAATTTATTCAAAAAACTTTTAGAATTAAATTAATGTCTACAATAAGCACCGCTTATATTCAATAGACGTATATAATCAAAACTCAATATATAATGTCAAATGGAATAAATAAACCAACAGATATAAAAAAATCATTAAAATTAATAAATAAATATTTAAAGGAGACAACATTTTGTTTCTGATCTTACCATTAGGGACACCAATTGCCTTTCAAAAACATGAACACAACTTAAGGACCTCTCAAAAAATATAATTAATTTGAAATATTTAATATATTTAAATATTCAAATAAGTGAATTCAGGAATCTCTCAAAACATGCACTATATCTTCAAAAAACAATTATAATTCTGGTAATAACTATCACTATATCTCACCTCCAACGTGTTTATCAGGATAAATTGCTTTAAACAGACTAACTTTAAAATTCAAGATAGTCTATGTTCTTAACAAAATCACAGAAAAGTGTAAGGTATTATAAGGTTATATTTAAAACATTGACATTCCATAAGGAGATTTATTAAAGCCCAAATATAATTATATATTAAATATAAAATAAAATAGAAAAAGGCTTTTCACTTGATAGAAGAAATACAACAAAATTTGAATATCAAAACAGATTTAATCTGTGTGTCGATTCGTCACCGTTCTCAATCGCTTGGCATATTTTACGTAAGGATCTTTCTTCAAAAGCTTACAAAATTCAACTAGTGCAAGAACTGAAGCCGACCGACCTTCCGAATCTTTTCCGTTTTTGGGTTTTGCGCTCTTGACAAGCATGCCGAAGATCCACCGTTTTCGACAAAAATTTTGTTCACCGATGAGGCCCATTTTTGGCTTAATGGGTTCGTTAATAAACTAAATGCGCGTATTTGGGGCGATGAACAACCCGAAGAGCTTCAAGAACTGAAATTGAATCAAGAAAAATCAACTGTTTGTTGTGGTTTATGGGCCGTTGGAGTAATCGGTCCATATTTCTTCGAAACAGAGGCCGGCCGGAATATTACTGTGAATGGTGACCATTATCGCGCAATGATAAGAGACTACTTGATGCCATAAATTGAAGCACGTGGTGTCGTCCAACAAGATAACGATTTGGCGAACGGATCATCTCACGCTTTGGACCAACGAATTGTCCGGCTAGATCGTGTGATATCACACCTCTCGTCATTTTCCTTTGGGGCTATTTAAAGTCCAAAGTCAATATGGATAAACCGGCGACAATTTGGGTAGTAGAGGCTATTAGTCGTGTTATTGGCCAAATACTACTAGAACTACTCGGACGCGTAATTGAAAATTGGAACTTCAGAATTAACCATAGTCGCGGGCAACATTTGAAAGAAATTATCTTTAAAAAATAATTTTAAAAAAGGTTCCTTTGTGTAATAAAAAAGATTATAAGATAAAATTGTTTTTATTCATTTTTTATTTAAAAAAAATTATACCTCCAAATGAATCACTCGATATTTCTTCAAAATGAGTTACTGACCGGAAAGTGTATGGGTTTAAGTGGGCGAACGCTGACGTCTTAATCGACACGTATGGTCCGATAAGGACCGAAGCTTTCGAAAATTGCCAAGTAGGAATTTTTAGCGTATGAACGAACTTAAAAATTTGGAAGGAGAAAACCGACTCATACGAGTTATTAAAAGGACCAAAAGAGAGTTTGTCGGGGAGTCTTGGCACACCGGTAAAACTAATAAGATCGGCGAGAAAAGATCGTGGTGTGAGCCTTGAATTGGTCTCAGAATTTAGCATTATTATAATTGTGTCGTGAGATATTAGTAATGTTTTTGGAAGTATAAGAATTGAGTCACAAGAAATTGAACAGATAGTGCTAAATTCCGGAACCAAGGACAGCATTGCATCAAATAACTATTAATTCGATAAAGTGCATAACTTGAAGCTCAAATTATTATGAAACTTCTCGATAGACTGTAACTTCTGAAATCATTACATAAAAAAATCTATAGTGTAAATCTTCACCTTTTCAGGACATCCTGGAGTGATATCGTAGGCTTTGATATTCTGCTTGAAATCGATTGAATTGCCCATTACAACCGCATTGTCTATACATCCGTCAAATTTGACGTTGGTTACATTCGGATGATTATGCTTGCCGGGATAACCACCGAAAGATATCACCTCAACCGATTGCATAAATTTGCCCTCTATGGTTTTGGTCCGATCAGGTACGTTCTCGTTATCGACAGTCAACTGTCCTCTTGGACCTTCTCTGGTTGCGCTCACAGAGTGCCATTCGCCATCATTGTAAGATTTAGATGAAGTCCAAAGCTTCGTGGTGTGTCCAAGATTATACTGTGAAAGAGGATAATTCCATGAAATAGTATTAATTTAAAAAAATAGCATACAAACAAAATATTAAGTATAACATGAAGAAGGTTCATTGAATACTAAGTATCGGGTGTTTTTTTTAGAGTGATAGAACTTTAAATTGAAATAAAACACATTTAAATCAAGATTGAAGCCAATTTTTTTTTAGTTGAAAGATAATTTTATGACATTTATGTTTTGAAAATAATTTCCGGCATATGTCCACCACGACTAGCTCTGAGAAACCGCATTCTACCAGACCAATTTTGGACCATTTTTTCGAGTAATTCAGGCCTTATTTCATCAATAACACGAGTTCTGTTGGCTTCCAAAGGGTCTATTGTTTCTGGTTTATCGACATGAAACAATGATTTGACATAACCTCAAAGAAAATAATCCAGTGGAGTTATGTCGCATGATCTTATAAGCCAATGAATTGGACCATTTCTCGAAATAATGTTATCGCCAAATGTTTCTTTCAATAAATCAATTGTTACGGTAGCAGCATGAGGTGTAGCACCATCTTGTTAGAACCATAACACTTCTGGGTCGATACCATTCAAATTTTGAAACAAATAATCATTGATCATCGATCTAACGAGCACCATTCACTGTAACATTAGCTCCAGCATCGTTTTCAAAGAAATCTGGACCGATGATGTCTCCAGCGTGTAAAGCACGCCATACAGTGCATTTTTCAGGATGCAATGGAACCTGCAGAACTTCTTGAGGATTGTTTCCACTCCATATACGGAAATTCTGCTTGTTTACATAGCCGTTCAACCAGAAATGAGCTTCATCACTAAACACAATTTTACAATAAAATAGTGGATCAACTTCAAGCTGTTCAAGGGTCCAATCAGCAAACAAACGACGCTTATTATGGTCAAGTGGCTTTAGTTCTTGAACCAGTTGGATCTTGTATGGGCGTAGAACAAGATCTTTACGCAAAATTTTCCATGTGGTGGATGCATAGAGTCCAACGTCGTTGTGTCCGAAATCTATCGATAGTTCGACGAATGAGCTGCTCTGATGGACGATTATGTAAATCGTAAATTTCACGAAGTGCTCTATAAGTTTGGCGAATAGAACACTAATTTTGGAAATAAATTTGAACAACTTGTAAACGTTGTTGCGGCGTGAGTCTTTCCATGATAATTTGTCAATGGTTACTGAACAGAAATGTCAAAACAACATCCCTTCTACCTTCTGTCAAATCACAGTTATCCCTATCGAAAGTTCTATCACAAAAAAAAAACACACGATACATAGCAAATAGCACTTAGGACAAAATTAAGATGAATACTTATTTGTCGTAATCATTTATCAACAGTTAAATGAAACTAATTCATCGACAGTTACATGAAAATTTTAAATTATTTGTTTAAAAGTCGAAAATTTTCTTTACCTGGTATAATATCTTTCCATTTCTGAGTTCCAACGATAGGAATGTATTGTCTTTTTCGGCTAAGAAGAGTAAACCATCTGGTGCGAACGTTTTGAACTTCAATTGAATGTCGGATCGAAGTCTCAAATTGTATGATCTCGCATTAAATACAGCGTATCCATTTCCGTTGAACCTCAATCCTGTGGCAGGTTGCAAATCTAGTAGTTTATCCCTGAAAATCATAATATTAACATTTGTAGTGAAAGAAATGTAGTTTTAGAGAAATCTAGCAATAATTATCAGAAGTAATAATCCAGGTATCCATACCTTAATAACTGTACAGGCTGTATATGAATAGTTGCGAAAAAATTTAAGGGGTGATTCCTTGTCAAAAAATAGGGTGGGTCTTTCATATAAACTTTATTTTTTTGAGCCCCCCCTGCTTATTTACAGTCTACTAAAGTAGGCGTATGAAAAACAGTTTTTAATTATTTTCTTAAAAACCGAAAAACTGACGAGAATAAAATTAAGCAGACATTTTATGCGGGCAGGAAGGCAGTCAAAAAAATTTTGGTGGTATTCCTCTATGATTGCAAGGGGTAGAAAAAGCTACCCCTTGACATTCTTTTGCAAGAAACCTTTTTCCATATTCCTATTTAACAATAAAAAAATTAATTTCGGATAGCTTGATCCATTCGTAACAAATAAGGTATCTTGTAATTTCGTGCTGAAATTCAAGGTTATTGAGAAAAAAAAATAATTTATCAACACGTTGGCGTGAGACGTAGAGGCTGGAATTTTCCGGCGGATGATATTTTGTTTTGACAACTGACTAGTTTTGATTACTTTTGATTCAGTTAAAATTATTTTTTGATCTGGCTGATCATTTTGAGGTTTTTGTCACTTTTGTCACATACTCATTAAGATGGCGGCGTAACTAAGCAGGGGGGCACAAAAAAATAAAATTGATATGAAAGAACCACCCCATTTTCTGACAAGGAATCACCCCCTAAATTTTTTCGCAACTATTCATATACACCCTGTGTATAAAAAATTATAAAAAGTGTTTTTTTCAAATCTGTATAATATTTAAAATGATATATAAACATTATTTGACACGTCAGCACAAGAAATGCCGGATTCATTATACAAAATTTGAGGTAAACTCTCTTCAACAACTGCATTCATCGTAGAATTGGGATACACTGAAAGGGACGACTGACTGAATTAATTGCTGCCAACAAACGAGTTTACGGATCGAACTCAAAAAAGTTATCATATTGAAAAATAGTCTTACCACTCTAGGAAAAAACTAAATCCCTTTCAAGGAAGGTTTTTTGATGTGTGGTTATCCAACAAGATAAAGAATTCATGAAAGAGCTGTAATGACACAGGTGTTAATACATTGAACAAAAGCAACTTTAAAGCAAGATTCAACGCTCCTAAATCAATAAGTTTATTCTTATCTCCAGACAAGTTACTGATTAAACGTAGGAATTCGCGTTTAAAGCACGAACGAACGGCTTCATGAAAGAAAATCCTTTCACTCTGGCCTATATAATGCAATAATAAAAAAGTTAATAAAAGCTGCTTGTGCAAAATATACCTTCAGAATGAATTACTGAACAGAAAGTGTATTGGTTTGAGTGGGGGAACGCTGACGTCTGAATCGACACGTGTGGTTAGATAAGAACCGAAGCTTTCGAAAATTGCCAAGTATGAATTTGCAGCGTGTGGATGAACTTAAAAATTTTGAAAGGAGCAGATCGATTCGTTCGAGGTATTAAAAGGGCCAAAACAATTAAGGATTAGGTGGTAAGTTGACATATCTTTTCGTAACTATTGCGTGTGAAGAATTTAGACAGAATTAAGAATTATATAAATGATTCGTAGTGCTTAAGGGATCCGCATTGCCCTCTCCTTAATTATTGATTGCGTCATCTGTAGTGAGATTTCATTGAGTTGATGATTTTTATTATAAAACCATATTGTAATTTGACACATCTAGTCATTATACTTCCTAAAATCAAGAATTGAGTTTCATTGCCATTTTAATTTTCACAAAGAAAATTTATTAGCATTAAAGACCTTCCATTTTCGAGAAGGCCGTACCCTTCCTAGGACCGCTCGACTAGGATTGGTCCGTACCCCTTTCGTTAATAAGTCAATATAGTAATATTTTCTATCCAACCACCTCTTACAAAGTGGTGACGTATTACAGATGGATTAGTATGTTATCAATTTTTTTCTCAGTTTTTAAATGTCGTAAACCAACAATATTTAGAACTCATGAAAGGGCTGTAATGATACAGGGATTAATTCAATGGACAACAGTAAATTCAACGCGAGGTTCAATGCCCCTGAATTAAATTGTTTATTCTAATCTCCAGACCAGTTAATGTTAAACTTAGGAATTCGCTTTCGAGGCATGCACGAACGGCGGCTTCATGAAAGTAATTCTTTTACTCTGGCCTATATATTGTGACAACAAACTGCAGATTAAAAAGTTCATAACAGCTGATTATACAAAACTTGAATATATTCCTTCAGATGAGTTAATGAACGGAAAGTTTCAGCGAAAACGCTGACGTCGGAATTAACACGTGTGGCTCGACAAGAAGTTGTGCTTTCAAAAAGTGCTAAGTTGGAATTTTGAGCGGATGAATGAACTAAAAATTTAGAAGGAGAAAACGGACGCGTACGAGGTACTGAAAGGGCCAAAAGAGAGTTTGTCAGGGAGTCTTGATACGCCGGAAAAACTAGTAAGATCGTCGAGAAAAGATCGTGGTGCGGAGCTCGAATTGGTCTCAGAATTTAACATTATTATAATTATATTGAGTAATATACTCGCAAATACACTCACCTTCTAACACATCCGTGATTGTTTTCGTATCCGTTGTTGAAGTTCCACAAAGATATCGGCGTATCTCCAATGACCAAATCTTCCACTTCCCCATCGAAGGAATTATAATCGATGGCCTCCTGTATATCGTAATTGACCGGTATTCCTCCAACAAATAATTTCGATTTGTTGCGGTCAAGATTGAAAATGGAGAATGGACCTTCAAGTATCGCCTCTTTAGTAGTTTCAACTTCTTGTCCATCGGGCAATTGCTCACGAATGATCAATTTTGCATTGTTTCCAGTTCTGGGAGGGGATGAAAAATATTCAGTTAAACATTGTGGTTAAAATTTAGGAAGGAAACATCAGAAAAATTGGTCTGACTGTAATAGAGTAAGTTATTAAACTTAAGACTTTCAGTTCTCCGATAACAATTGTCGTTCAACAATAAAAAGCTTGTGGAAATGAATCCAGCTCGAATTTGACATAGATGTCAGTTGAGGGTATACCAACTTCGGGGATAAAGATGGTAAAGTACTTTTCTGCAAATATAATAAGAAATGTAAGTCATTTACCTGATAATCTTGAACTGATACCAGTTGTCGTCAGCTACAAATTTGGGGTTAATGACTGGTTCATTGCCATTTCCAAGATCAATTTTTAAAACAGGATATCCATTTTGGACAACGAGAGCCATATAGTCATCCTGGAACATAAATTTCAAATGAAATATTCTTAAAATGATAGAAATAGGTACTTAAGATTAATTGAAACAAACGAAACAATTATGTTGAGTAAGGAAAATTAGAAAAAGTTCAAAAAGAAATAAAGGGTGACAAGAAAAACTTCAGAAAAATTTTACTGGTTTCTGGAACAAAAGTATTTTAGCGCAGCCAAATAATTTTTATTCTATTAGATTCACTACACTTTCTTGTACTAATATGTGTATTTTCAGTTCGATATTACTTTATTTTGCAGAGTGTTAGAATGTCTAACAAACGTAGTGCAATTTTGGAGCTCTTTTGTCCAGATAAGCGTCAATGCGAAATTGTTCGTTTACTCAGTATTTAGAAATGCCAAAGAAGGGCATATTGATAATGACATACCTATTCAATGCAAGTTATTGGTCAAAGCAACTGAATATTGGTGAAATAATTCTCATTTTAAAACCAGGTAAAGACCCAAAAGCTGTATCGACCTATTAGCATTTTGTCTGTTTTATCAAAAATTCTTGAAAAACTCTTGCTTTCAAGACTTAAATCTGATCTCAACACAGATGAATGGATACCTCAACATCAGGTCGGATTTAGAACGAATCACTTCACTATACAGCAGACTCAAAGAATAAGCCATGAGATAAATAAAGCCCTGGATATCAAAAAGTACTGCACATCTGTTTTCCTAGAAGTAAGTCTGGCATCCTGGCCTTCTTTGTAAAGTTAAGAAATGTTTGCAAATATTTTACTTTAGGTTTATGAGATCCTACCTTACTAAAAGGACATTCATGGTACGTTTAGAGGATAAGGTCTCGGATAAGTATCCAATCCGAAGTTTCCCAATGAAGCGTTCTTGGGCCCCTACTATGTATACAGCAGGCCTCCTCATAAGTGTGAATACAATAATGGGAACTTTTGCAGATGATACAGCAATTCTTGCAATCCATTAATACCATGAAGAGGCATCCAACAAATTACAGTGTCATCTCCATCAAATAGAAAAGTGGCTTCATAAGTGGAGAATCAAGATTAATGAAACAAAGTCAATTCAGGTAAACATCACCCTTCCTAAACAGTAGTGTCCCCCATATACATGGATAATATCATAATACCAGATTTCCCGTCCACCAAATATTTGGGTATACATCTGGACAATAAAATAACTTGGAAGGAACATATTGTTAAAAAAAGGAAACAGATAGTCCTACAAATGAAAGAGCTCAACTGGCTTATAGGTAGGAAATCCAAGCCTTCACTAGAAAATAAAATTCTTTCATACAAAACAATTATAAAACCCATAAGGGTGTATGGAAAGAAAAAAGTGAAAAACACCACATCAAATTTGAGGCTCATGTAAACAACATACTACATCCACTTATAAAACCTATGAACTGTAGAAGACTCAAAAGGAGCTGGCCAGTAGACCTGAAGTAGGGTGAAAGGGGTATTATCACTGGAGAAGACCTTTTAAATTTCCTTAAGGGCATAATTCTCTTATATATAGAAGATTAGCATATAGAAATATTATATTTTTAATTTCTAATAAACAATGAATAAAAAAAAAACCTAAATCGACCCTTGATTTTTCTTATTTGTACATGTGGTCTTGGTGTTGTTTTTTTTGAGTGTATTGCAAATTTGGGTACTAATTTTTGGAATATAGTGGTATATTTTCGTGAAACTTAGCCGAGTGCGTTTGTTCACCTTATTGAAAAATATTTCAAAATTGAAATTGAACACATATTTCGTTAAAGTTAATTGAGAAAAGAAAAAATAATTAAAGCTTACAGTCGATGTTCTCCTCAAATTAGTTCCAACTGGATTGCCCAAGTAGAAGATCAAACCGTCCTTCTTGGCAGTTTTGAAATATCCAGATATTTCGGTTGAAGTCGACAAACTTTCCACGTTGGGAGGATTTCGGAGTTCTAGCGTAGTGTTCGGATAAAATTTGACGCCTACGTTGATTCTGTTTGCCAAGTCTCTGGCTAAGGCTATCTGTTGGTTCAATTTGTCGATGTTCTGTTTCAGATTCTCTGAAAACTGCTGAAGTTTTTTCTGTCTGCTGGGCAGATTGTTGATTGTATCGATCAAAGCTGGTAGTTTGTCGTTTATTGAGTTCAATTGTTTCTCTGTTTGCTGTATATTCCTTGTGGTTTGATCGAGTTCTTTGGGCAGGGATTGGGCCTGCTTTCTGTTTTCTTCCAGCTGAAATAATTATTAAGATTTTATACAGCTTTTAAATATAGCATACATATAGTATATATATATATATATATATATATATATATATATATATATATAGCATATATATATATATATATATATATATATATAGCATATATATAGCATACATATAGTCCGTCTAGAAAGTATCCGGAATTTATTATTTTTCATAATACATATTCATAATATATATATATATATATATATATATATATATCTGTTTTTTGTAATATTCTAAGACAAGAGTAATGTATAAAATAGCTTAACATAAATAGAGGTTAATACTTGATAGAAGGTATATAAAATTATTTAAATATTTTAATATTAGCCTTCTACATATTCAATTTCAAAAAAATTATATTTAATAATTATAACTTCAGGAATTAAATTAAAATAATGTCATATAAGTACCACTTATATCAAACGACATATAAAATAAGCATTCCTTATAAGACATCCACATGATATAATAAAATCCAATAAATAAAAATTGTTAACCAAAATCCTATAAATTAAATATTTTGAATAGACAAAATTTTTCTGCTGATCAATCTTATGAAAACGAATATCTTTCAAAAATGTCTAACATAATCTTAAGAATTTCATCATAAAACTATCTTACTCAGAATATTCAATATTATTGGATATCTAACTAGTTACTTTCTACAAAATCTCAAGATATGTGAAAACATTACTGAAAAACAAGAAGTACTGCTTCATCAGTATTCAAATAATTCATATTCAATAAAATATAACATCAATCAACAACAAATATTTACACACCCTTCAACAATTTAGAAAACTTCTGGTAACTGAATAATTCCTGAAGTTCTAATTATTGAATATAATTTTTTTGAAATTAAATATGTAGAAGGCTAATATTAAAATATTTAAATAATTTTATATACCTTCTATCAAGTTTTAACCTCTATTTATGTTATTTTATTCATAATATATAATTATTTGGTTTCCTTAACATTCTTTATACAGATAGTCCTTGTGCTATAACAGAGTCCAGTAAATTGTTTTCAATCTTTTAGATCAAGGGTAAACCACAGAATTATTTATTTGTAAGTTAACCTCACACTTCATTTAAATTTTTCAGTATTCAGTTACCAGAAGTTTTCTAAATCGTTGAAGGATGAGTAAATATTTGTTGTTGATTGATGTTATATTTTATTGAATATGAATTATTTGAGTACTGACAAAGCAAAGTCTCTCTTAAAACTTGTTTTTCAGTAATGTTTTCACATATCTTGAAATTTTATAGAAAGTAACTTAGTTAGATACCCAATAATATTGAATATTCTAAGTAAGATAGTTTTATGATGAAATTCTTAAGATTATGTCAAACATTTTTGAAAGATATTTGTTTTCATAAGATTGATCAGAAACAAAATTTTATCTATTCGAAATATTTAATTTATAGGATTTTGGTTAAAAATTTGTATTTATTGGATTTTGTTATATCATTTGGTTGTCTTATAATGAATATTTATTCTATATGTCGTTTGATATAAGTGGTACTTATATGACATTATTTTAATTTAATTCCTGAAGTTCTAATTATTAAATTTAATTTTTTTGAAACTAAATATGTAGAAGGCTAATATGAAAATATTTACATAATCATAAAATAGCTTGTGAAAATAGTCGGCTATGGCCAAAGTTGCATGGCAACAATATGTGTCAAATATTGTTGATTGTGAACAGGTATACAATATATGAAATAATATCGCAAATAGAAAAAAACGGGTGAAATATTTCTATAGAAAAAGTTTTCGAAACGTTAAAAAATTAGTGCAATGGACTGAACTGGGAAAAAGTGATGTATATGAGATAATAAAGAAGTCAAAAAATGGCACTCTTCCTAAAACTGGAAACAATTTAAACGCTATATTGGCCTTAGGACGACAATCGGCGCCTGGGGTTTCGCAAATTGGCTAATAGGTTTGGAAATCAACGAAATATAAAGTATATCCAGAAACCGTCCGTATGTCACTGAAAAGACAAGGCTACATATCAAGGACGCAAAAAAAAATTCCTGTAATGACATCTTTACAAAAGGAACGAAGGTTAGAATTTTGTCAAAGTTTTCAAGAAGATAATTTTATTAATGTCTTTATATCTGATAAAACTTGTTTCCAACTCGGAGGAAATCACTTATAAATCCTAGCAAAACAACCTGTTACCGTTCAAATTTCCAAATTTCCCACCAATATAATGGTTTGGGGAGCACTATCTCAGCGTGATGCTACGCCTCTTTGTATAGTTGATGGTAGCATTTATAGTGAAAAGTATTGTGGCATTCGAAACGATTTTCTTCTTGAAACGGCACATGCTTTAAATCCAGAGGAATGGCGTTTTCAGCAGGATAATGCAAGATGCCATACTTCGGCCTATACTCAAGCTAATGGATGCAGTACAATATTGTTGGCCATTTCATGGCCATCAGCTTCAGCAGATCTTAGTCCCATTGAAAAGATATGGGGACTTATGAAGATTGAAGATGAACGAGCAGCGCCACGAAGTAAAGATGATTTAATTCAGTCAGATTTACAGTCCTTGACTACCATCACCGAAAATGATGGAGGTGATCTAGTTTTGGGTGTACCTCGACGTTTAGTCAAGTGTTTGCAGTTAAATGGAGGTTGTATAATTAAATAAAATGAATATTTTGTTATAATTCTCCAATTCAAGAATTAAAAATGTATACCAAATAATTACAATAGAGCTTTGTTTCTTCCGGATACTTTCTAGACGGACTATACAATGAAACTCATATTGAATCTTATATTCTGTAAAAAACTGGATGATTTCATATACACACATCGTCAAAAGTCATGGCCCCCTAGGTTTCTCAAGAAATAAACAATCTATATTCTGCAAATGAGATGAATATTTTCCTCTACTCCAACTCCAATATATTTGATAGAAAATCTTTTGTTTGTTACTCTCTGCTTTATGCAGGATGAGACAAAATAGGAAAAATGAAAAAAAACCTAAATTTATCGATTACTTTTTATTGATTTATTATAGTTATTCCACAACTGAATCCAAATTCAATAGACCGTATTACCACTCTTCTTTCAATCAACTGCCCAATACGCCTAGGCATCCCACGAATCAATTTCCATTCTTCCTGAAGGGCTAAACTTAATTCCTGAAAAGTTTAAGGTGGGTTTTGACGATTGGATATTGTAATCACATACGTGCTCAATTGAATTCATGCCTGGTGAGTTTGCTGGCCAGTTCATTCTCTGAATGTTGCTCTCTTGAAGAATGTTTTGAACTCTTCGTGTGTGGTGTGGTGGGACGTTATCATCCTGATAAATGAAATGATCCCCAAATTCGTTGCGTAGAAGAACAGTGATTGGTTCAATGATGTTTTCTACGTAGATGGCATCAGTCATTGTTCGTTCAACGATAATAAGAGGGGTATGGCGACCGAACATTATACCCCCCCAAAATATTATTGATTCGCCTTGAAAGGCCAGAACTTCCCGGGCGAAATTGAGTCGCTCTAGTCTGCCTGGACCTCTCCAAACCCTTTCTCGTCGACTATCACTCTGTAAACCGAATCGTGACTCGTCCGAAAAAAGTTGCGAAAATGCTACAACACATAAGCTTTTATCTTCAGCACACAGAAGAGCAGCTACTGAAACTCTCTCTTTCGAGTTTCCTTTTTACGGTCATCTTATAAAAAATGTTACTATAGCAACAGGCGGTTTTCTCTACACAGGAGATTACGTGCATGCTTGGTTAGCAGCTGGTCAGTATATTGCACCTCTTATGGCTAATTTTGATACCAGTCTATCGAATGATAGTTTTGTTCGTTATATGGATAACGGTACGACTTTCACTGTACTATGGGAAAAAGTTGCACTGAAAGATAGAGCTGACGAAGGTGAATTCACTTTTCAAACGACGCTACACAAAAATGGAGACATAATTTTCGTCTATGGGACAGTGCCAACGATATTGAAAATATCAAGGATGATCTGCATCCAGTGAAAATTGGATTGTCAGATGCTTATATAATTGACAGTACATTATTCTTTTTGAGAAGAAAAACAATCTATGAATATCATAGGGTCAACTTCCAGAAGGATGATATAAAAAATGGAACTGTAATAATATTGAAAGCCTTGCCAACGTGCCTTGATGCCACAGATTGTACCACTTGTTTAACGAAATAATTGTCCTCGTTTCAGTGTGTGTGGTGTTCATCACTCAAGAGGTGCTCAAATGGTGTAGACCGTCATCGCCAAGAGTGAAACGCTGTGATAAAACGAGAATAAAAAATGTAACTTACTGCTCCAGGTCAAACATGTACGATACAGATGAAGGTAATCCTGCTTATGTACACGACTCCACTGGTATAAGTATTCACAGAAATACTAGTGGTTCTACCAGTTCTTTAAGCAAACAGACCAACACCGTAACAGCCGCACAACCGGATCAAATTGGGATGTAGGGAGTCTTGGCAATCATGATTTTGTTATCAATGATTGTGCCCATTTCCATGTTGATTTTCTACGCCTATAGAAATCCACATACTACTAGTGGTCAAATTCTGATAAGGTATCGACCAACTCAATGGAGATGGAAGAGAGGTGAAGCAATATACACAGCAGCTACCATCCACATGTAATTGATATTCAAATTAGAAAAAGGTTGTGCTTTTAATGAATCATTCCTTGGGTAGGAAAATATCAAACATTGGCGTTGCGCCATTGTAGTAAAAGCCAGTCTTAGTGGTGTTCTCCCCATTGCGGACGGCTAGCTCTATGTCCAGGTGATAGCCGAGGTACTCTTAAAGGTCTTCTTGCTCTAAATCTGAGGAATGCAACCGTCTCCTTATGGTACTGGTTGAGACTACCCGTCTATAGGTCCTCAAAAAATGACTTCGAAGGGCTGTTACAGATACCGCTCGATTCCTTTGAGTAAAATTTGCGATATGATGCACCGGTCTCCGACAACGCTGTTGGATGTAGGGCTACTATTCTTGCCCGGTCAAACTGAGAAATTGGATCTCCTGGCATTTTCCACGGAATATTCTCAATATTACAACTCTCGTTATTCGCCGGCAACTGATCAACTTCGAATACACCTGTATCCTACCAAACAAGAAGCATTTTTCGCTGGTTTATTGGTTTCATTTAAGTAATGAGATAGTGGAGATTCCACACAGAAAAAAATGTCATGTTACATTCAACAAGTTGAGAGTTGATAGGGGGGGGGGCAAGACTTTTAACGATGTGTGTATTTAGTGAAAATCAAATTTATAATCCTTACCTCTTCAAAATACTTATCGGTATCCAAGTGACCTTCCTTCAATCTTGCCGAAGCGTACTCGGCATTCTTAGTGGAATTTTTGTAAACCTCATCGTATTCATTTTTGAGAACATTTTGCAACTTTTTCTCCAAATCATCCAATTTGTTCTTATTGTCATTATTCAGTAAGCGTACGGGTTGGTACTTGTCTTTAGCAGATTTCAACAGGGGCATCAAGTCCTCACTGGTGGAACTGTTTAGATCGAAGGCTCTGCCTAAGGCGGTCGAAGAATTTTGCTCGGCTTCGAACATTACTTCATCTATACCATTTAGAGAGTTTACGACGACAACTGCTTCCTTATCAGCTGTATGTGCTGCTTCTCTGGCGTCTTTCACCGTCTCGAGGATGTCTTTGTAGGCGTTCGCTGCCTTCACCGCGTCTTCTGATATATACTGGGTTTCGCTCAGGAAACTTTCAAGTTCTTGAAGCTTCTCGGTGGTCTCATTTGCATGTTTCTCAACGAGGGGCAATTGCTGCTCCACGTCAATGATACCTCTTTCACTTCGTTTTAAGGTGTCATTCAGACTTGTCAAAAGTTCTTCTATTTGTTCTGGAATATACTCAAGTGCGTTTATCGGTTTTCTTGCTTCAAGGAGCAGGTACGAAGAGTTACGATTGAAGAGTTCAGCTTCGCCTAGATTTTGGGTCATCTGAGACGTCTCGTTCTTTACACTTTCGAATTTCTTATTCAAACTCTCGATACTGAAAAAACATGTAAAAATAAAACTGTTATTTTTAGGGAAAACAACTTTGTAACTTCTATGTTCTATGTTCTATGATCTATGTTCTATGTCTAAGATTTTAACCTTAAACTGTCACATGTGATATTTAGTTAGCTGTTAAAAATGTGAATTGAGAAACCCGAAGAAATAGCATTGTTTTTGATTTCGTCCAGGTTAGTAAGCTATTTTTTATTTCTTTGTATGTTATTATTTTATTTTGTGTATGTTATTCTGGTATATTTTAAACTAAAGAAAATAAACTCTTCCAGAATCATGACATCAAATCGTCTATTTCTTCAATTATGAAATTAATAATTGATTACATTCTTATAAACATATTCATCAAATTTATAACAAAATGGGCACCTACTTTTCAGATAAAGAATTCGAATGTTTTTATCCGAATGTCAGGCGCTTGTACGAGGTCTTCTGTTTTTTCACAGTGTCTGTATTTTTCCAATTTTACTCCGAAAATGGTCTTAAACTATTACACATTGAAAATATAAATGAAGAATTTGAGGTTGTTGCTCAGTTCCTTTACCCATTTATAAACCTGATAACTTTGAAAGAAAGAAGTGGAAATTTACGAAGTAGGTTTTAAGCCTAAACTAAAAAATCAAATTCAAATTGAGAAATTTCTTTGTATTACATCACGTGCACTTAGCGGTTACCTAATGCAGTGGTATCGTCTTTCATTGTATATTTCTGTGATATAACCTAATTTTCGTATAGGCCATGCTTATCCCAAGATTGGTTAGTTGTTGTAGAAATGTGTTGTGTTAAAAAGGGTATTCTTATATATTTTTAAGTTATTATTTTATTTATTCCTATAACTCCTTACTGAAGAGATTTTGGGTCCGAATGTATCAGGTTCTTACTCTGGAGAATGTGCTATATATATTCTATAAAAAAGGAAAATAAATAAAGGTCTTTTTGAAGTATTAGTTGAGCATTTTTCGTTTTTGAAGTGTCAAAGTAAAACTGACATGAATACTGCATTTGACAAGCCGAAACTGTGAGGTTCTAAAAATTAATCAATAAATTTCGAAGCCAAAGGCATTCTTTAAAAACTATAAGAGTTAAACCTATGAATGCTCTAGAGCTTTTAACGCCAAGTTAGTGCTTTTAACTTTCTTATTCTATTCGGATCCACAATATGTTATTAGTTTTCGTCTACTCACCCTGTTTTCCTCAGTAAGTTTTCAGCTTCGGTTGCCTTATTCAACGAGTATTGTGTATTATTGTACAAATCGTCGAGTTTAGCAGTGAAATTCTTTAGGCTTTCCTCCATCATATCAACCCTACTGGTCAAGTTATCACCCGGTAATTTAAACTCGGAAACATTCTGATATAGTTTAGTTGCTTTATCCAGTTGGTCGACCGCATTTTCTTCCCTCGGTGTTATATTGTATTCTTTGATCGCTTTCAAAATTTCTTCTCCTTGACCAACAGCAACTTCGATATTTCGACCTAGAAATATTGAGAAATTGTTGAAATCTGGTTATTTCACATGAAGGTCTGTTTCTCACCGCTTCCCTCGTTCAATTCCATTACAATATTATTGATTTTAGATACTGAAGATTGAGCTAACTTCTCTGTTTCCAAAAGATCGTCTTGTAGCTTCTCAGATTTAACTTTGAGGTCATCAGCATCTTTTTTCAAGGACTCGCTATTGTCTAAGGAGAAATTAGCCTGAAAAATAATGCAAATAATGATTATTTAAGACTAAATATGAGAAAATTCATTGAGTAGATTGATGCTATTCAGAATTGAATGAGTCTTGTATGTTCAGGAATAAAGAAAATCCGATGTATTCATGGCTTCATATATGCTATTTCAGCATCGAAATATGTTTTCAAGAGGCGCTAAACATTAAACTGGCAAAACTGTTTCGTGCCTCAATTAGAAGACATTATTGTTGGAAATATATGGTTTTAGCACGACGTAGCCACATACCGTATAGTGCGCCATACAAATAATTTGGTGAAAGAAATATTTGACGAAGGATTGGTCACCTCGATCCTGCAAGGTCACGCTACAAGGTTATTTTCTCTAACGTTGATAAACCAAAAATAATTGAAGGCTTACAAGCCAATATTCGACGCATTATTGTCGAAGTATAACCACATTCACTGCGAAAAATGTATGAAAATATATTTAATGAGCAGAAAAGAGAACACTTCTCTTACTTTTAAATGGAAAGAGTTACACTTGAAACATTCAGGGTAGGTTTAAGGACTAAATATCTCGGTTGAGACAAAATCTTCGAATTTTTCGAATATTACAAATCCGATGGCTTAAATTTAGATGTGAAATAACTACAAGAAGGCTAATGCAAAACTTCGTGAGGATCGTGGGTGATATTAACAAGTACGCGAAAACTTCTGAGTTGTCTTGAATTTTTAAGTATTTTCAAATATAAAAGTAAGAAATATCGAACCCAAATAATGTTTTCGTATCTCGAAATACAAACCTTTCTATTCAGATTTTTTGCCAGATTCTCCAGACTTTCCAGGTCGCTTAGCGAACTATTCAGATTGATCTGTTTGGGATCCACTTCATCAAATCTTGGTCTGAGTTCGTTCAAAAAGTTTCTCATATTTTCCAACTTCTTCAACGTGTAGAAACCTTGTTGGGTAGACTGAAAAATTTTACATCAGATATGAATACGTAAAGGAAAAATTCAATAACATTTAATATTTGATTATTTTGGTCCACATTGAGCATTAGTTGCTCAATTCCATAGAAAATGATATATGGCGCACAACGAGTATGACAATAAAAGTTACATACACACAACGTCAAAGGTCTAAGCCCCCCTAGGTTACTCAAGAAATAAACAATCTATGTTCTGGAAATGAGGTGAATATTTTCCCCTATTTCAACTGCAATATATTTGATAGAAAATCTTTGTTTGTTACTCTTTGCTTTATGCAGGATGAGACAAAATAGAAAAAATCTAAACTGAATCCAAATTCAATAGTCCGTATAACCACCTCTCTTTTCAATCGACTGCCCAATACGCCTAGGCGTCCCACGAATCAAGTCATTAGTGAAATTTTCAGGCATATCATTCCATTCTTCCTGAAGGGCTAAACTCAATTCTTGAAAAGTTGAAGGTGGGTTTTGGCGATTGTATATTGCTCTCCCTAAGTAATCCCATACGTGCTCAATTGGATTCATGTCTGGTGAGTTCGCTGTCCAGTTCATTTTCTGTATATTGTTCTCTTGAAGAATGTTTTGACCCCTTCCTGTGCGTTAGCATCCTGATAAATGAAATGATTCCCAAATTCGTTGTGCAATGGTTGGTTCAATGTTTTCTACGTAGATGGCACCAGTCATTGTTCGTTCAACGATAATAAGAGGGGTACGGCGAACGAACATTATACCCCCTCACAGCACATTATTGATCCGCCTTGAAAGGGCACAACTTCCCGGGCGAAATTGAGTCGCTCTAGTCTGCTTGGACCTCTCCAAACCCTTTCTCGTCGAGTATCACTTTGTAAACGGAATCTTGACTCGTCCGAAAAAGTACCTTGAGCCATTGTGGTAAAAGCCAGTCTTGGTGCTGTTTTGCCCATTGCCAACGGGTAGCTCTATGTCCAGGTGATAGCGGAGGTACTCTTAAAGGTCCTCTTGCCCTTAAATTTGAGGAATGCAACCGTCACCTTATGGTACTGGTTGAAACTACCCGTCTATAGGTCCTCAAAAAATGACTTCGAAGGGCTGTTACAGATACCGTTCGATACCTTCGAGTAAAATTTGCGATATAATGGTCTTCCCTTCCAGATGTTACTCTGGGTCAACCAGGCACCGGTCTCCGGGCAACCCTGCCGGTTTCCAGGAAATGGGCCACTATGCGCCTTACTGAAGTTAAAGCACGTAAAGTTTGAGTGATAGATCGCGATTTTTCATAATTAGTTCAGATTATTTGTAAACGTTTGAAGAGATCCGGATCCTCTAAGGATCATACGAGTTACAGAGTCCCTCATAGATTATATAAATTCCAGCATTATGTCATTGTATTTACCCGCGTTATTTCTGTGTCAAAATACTCTGTGTTGCGGTAACTTGACAAGTAAGTGATTAGTGAGAATAACAAAGGAGAACAATGTCCTTATAGCGTCCCCATTGTATTTTAATTATATTCAAGAGGAAGGTTCTTGGAAATAAACCTTGAAGCATTTTAGTAACATACTCGAGATAATAGTACTTATAACAGTCCCTCTTGGTAACTCTTAGTAAATAAACTTCTTTTAAATGCTTCTGATTAATTGCATGCTTTACATTTCATTGTACTTCGCTTTCCATTCTTGTATTTTTGCTTCGCTGTTATTTAATCCAACCGGAATGTTTAAACTAAATTGCATTGCCTTTGTACATAACTAAAGCGACCCTCACAAGTTTTCTGTTTTTATTGTATATTTTCTCTCTGTGCCTGATTGCTTTTTGCTGTAATTGTAAATAGTGGTTCTTTAACTGCGTAATACTTGCTAATAGGAATTTGTATTATCTTTTCTTACTAATTTTGGTGCTTGATATGTAACTGATTTGTATGTACTCTTGTGTGATCCCCTGATACCCATTTCTTTGTTTGTTCTTATCGTAACATCCATTAACACGCCTACGTGATGGGGTACCGTATCAATGTTATTATGTCCTAGTCAGTTTGTGTTACATATTTGTCATATGCATGTGCCCGCTTACTTTGAGAGATTGTTTTCCATGTGAACCAGTGGCGTTCTTTAGGGTAAATTGCTGGATAGTCCTGGTAGAGGACAACATATCGTATAGAGAAAGTAAATAACTCCAGATATCCTGATTGCTAGATAATTGTTCCGAGGTATTGTGATATCCCCAGGGATTAGTTTACGTGACCCTTCAGGTAGTGTTCGGTTCGTTCTTCAGTAATATCTGAGCCTTCCTAGGCCTTGACCACCCCGAGGAAGCCAGATACAGTTCCTTTGATAGTAACTTTTCCGGTCGACCCGAATTATGTTAGATCCCCTCTTCAAGGAGATCTCTTGGGCGTGCCACAATTACCCTTACCTTACTGTCCATTTAAACTTACCCCTTGTAATGGAAGGTTCAGCATTGATTACCGGAAGTACAGTTGAAGATGCGCATGCTGGCTGTATCCCCTTTTCCAGCATAACTTTACCCTTTCCGCTGCATTAGAATGCTTTCTGATTTGAGCGAGTACCAACCTAACAATATGTAGTAATAAGTCATTTAGACCCGGGGCGCTATTGGTTTCACTGGGGATTTTTGCGAACCACTGCGTAGAGTAGATTTAACCACAGGCTGATGAATGTTTCCTTTTATTGAGGGTTGTTGCTCTTGAACATTATTAATAAAAGTATATTATTCTGGTATTACTGTGTTTCGAATATTTGAACCTCCCGTCACTGTTTCCTTGCTCTCGTTAGGTGTAATTTGGGTTGCCTACACAACGTAAGGTCCTATTCGCCCGCCACTAGACGATCACGATAAAAAGGTTAGCGCTCTTTAGATTACTTCGTATAATTCCAGATCATTAAGAGTACTCCGTAAACCCTTAGATCTTTAGAGCACTCCGTAAACCCCCAGATCTTAGAGTACTCCGTAACACCCCGGATCTTTTAGAGTACTCCGAATGTACGGGATAGCTCACGTTGTTGGATTGTGTACCTTTCCACGATTAAATGGTAGACATTGACAAATACAACTGTCAATGTCAAAAATTAACAATGGCTGCTATGCGTGAGCAATGTTTACTTAAAATAGGGCGTTCCCATTGAAAGACTCTCTACTTGAGATATCATCTGAAAACTCACATCAAATTCACTAATGACTGGATCGATCAAATGTGTCAATTCATCCGTTGTATTCAGTAAGGCATGAGTACAGGAATCGCATTCGTGACACCCATATTCTGGTACGAAAGCCCATCTGTATGGACATTGGTCACATTTTTCGCCCATCACTCCAGGTAAACATTCGCATTGTCCAGTTAAAGTGTTACATCCGAAACCAACGGAATAGTCACTTTTACATCCACAAGCTGCAAAACAGAAATATATCAAAACGATGAAAACACTTCTATTTGCTAAGACTTACAGCTGCATCCATCGGCTGTGTAATTCCAGTGACCTGGTGCACATCGATCGCAGGTCCTCCCAGTGACTCCAGTTTTACATTGACACTGGCCAGTGATATCATCACACTGACTGCTGTTGGAAGCCTCGGCACACAAGCAAGCCTGGCAGCCCTTACCCGATTGAAAACCGAAATGTTCGTATTTACATCTGTCGCACTTTTCCCCTTCGACGTTAGGTTTGCAGACGCAATCTCCCGTGTAGCTGTTGCAATGGTCGGCTCCCAGTTTGTCACATATACAAGCTGCAATAAGAGAAAGAGTTAGAGCATTACCAGACCGAGGGCTTTGTAGTTACTTACATTGGCAATCCTTCAATTTTACGGCGTCACCAAAGAATCCTGGAGCGCATAAAGAGCAAGCTTGTCCGTAGGTATTGTTGAGACATTTCAGACACTCCCCGCTTACGGTGTCACAAGATTGAGGATCGCTGGGGTTTATGTTACCGGAGCATTGACAAGGCTTGCAGTAATCACCTAGAAATTATTTTAATCTTCACTGACAATAACGAGAATTCAATTTTCAATTTGTTTCTTGGTTCTCCCAGACATTCCAAAGATACTTCTCAGGACCTGTTTGAGGAACCAGCTCAAGTAACAGCTTCATATGCTTTCCTTTTTTATTTGGACACACACTAAGTTTGTTATTTCAAGTAAACTTGCACCTATGACTCAAAGTTATATCACCAAGGAGTATTATGTCAGTTAGTAGCTGCAAAAAAGGGGCAATTGAAGGAACAGAAAAGTGAAATAAGTATGAAATAGAAAGACAAAACCATTGTAACTAGACAGTCATCAGGATCACTGAGAAAATCAAATACAAGAAAATGAGGAAGCCAACAAAGTAGCTAGGTCTCTAACCTCCTAACACGTCTAAAAAGGAAAGTTCAGAATGAAAGAGAAGCACTCTAATAGAATCCTGAAGGTTTAAAGCAGACCAACAAGCTTCTTCGAAAACTGAAAAATCAAAAACTTAATTATATCTCAGCTGAATATGCTAAATCCTCTTATGAGATCTCTCCCAAGATATTGTAGCAACAGGAGAAATTATATTTAGCAGAAAATATAATAGAGAAGATTGGAGAGGAGAAAAAACTCCTGAATATCTTATGCCTAGGCAATCAAAGACCAAGCAAAGAGTTCTTGGTTCATGAAATCCTAAAAGATGGAAACATACATCCTTGAAACTGTTTCGATGGTTGTATTTTAGAACTGGAGGACAGTGGCTCGAAATGAATAACGAATTCGTAATCGTTTAGTTTCACATCTTTCTGTCAGATGTGGAATGTCCAGTTGCAATTCAAACTCGAGTTTCCACCAAGTCAAGACCGAATCAATCAAAAATTCAAACTTCTTTTGAGTTAGGAGTCTTGGAAGACGCTTTTCAGATGAAGTGTTATTTATGAAAGGGGTTAATTGACTCGAATTACCTAAGTTTACTGTTTGTCCAAGAATACCTTAGAGGAAGCGTTGACCAGCCTAAGTAGAATTCTGGTGGAAATCACGGACTTCTACAGAGGGGGAGAAGCAAATCTGTCAGTCTAGAGACGCGAGACGAAGTAAAATAGACGTGAAAAACGCAAAACGGAACAGTAACGTAGACGCGGAAGACGAAAAAGACGCAACAAAGACAAAGTAAAGATCTGGAAAGTTCATTAATTACACCACTGATTTGTATTTGAGAGTTTAGACGTTTTGCTGTTTGTGTAAATACCTGTAGCTATACCTGTATAAATTAAATTAGGTGTTTTGATTTTTACAAGCGAGAATTGAAAAGTTTAAAATATATTGTAGCTATTTTACCCAATATTCCAGGCTTTCCATAAAAACCAGACGCACAGGCGTCGCACTTAGCGCCAATGTAGCCTTCAACACATTCGCAGCTGATTTTTTCTCCGTCCGAACTAACATCACAAGCTGTGGCGAAACTGCAAAAATAAATTCCCTTATCTTTCATAGAATGAAAAGATGATAAACTCACTTGTTGCTGGCGATAGGCAATGGGCAAGCACAAATAAGACAATCTGTCGGAGTACCTCCTTTGGCGTTACCATGGTAACCGACCTCGCACATTTCACAGTGATCTCCTACCGTGTGATGAGTGCAATTCTGAAAGAAATATTAAACATAATTTGAGAATACAAAATAAATAACCTGAGTTGAAGCTATAAAGCTGTAGCGTCCTTTTTCACCCGGAATTCTGCTCTGCGCTGTTTCTCGGCGTAGCATGTAGTGGACACGACCAGTTCAGACAATACCCAACTGACAATCCCCGCCGGGCATTGTCAGACAGGCATGCGCACCACGCCTGTCTGAAGAGTTCAGATGCGCGTGTTCAGAACGAAACGCCGCCGTAGAGGTAGAAGCTCCCGCAACGCCGTATTCCTTCAGAGCTTCATTGGTGACCCCGACGTGATGGAGGGTTTGCTTCAAGGACGAACCTCCCATTCATTTGAGGCCCTAACTACCCCATCCAATATTTTTGTGGTAGTCTTCCTTTCGTTTCACAGTATCCCCGCTGGAGATGGCGCCATAACCAGCCCAGCGCGGACTGTTTCCTTGCCTGGTCCCAACGCCCTATTCTGTGACTTTATCGCGTTAGGTGAAATGGAGGGCTAAGCCGCGTTGATCAACTCAGTGGCAAGAGAGTCCGTCGCAGCAGAGGGCCTCTCCCTTTAAACTAGCGTACTCTACCCTATTGCAGTAAATCTCCGGATTTCACTCTCCAATGGTCGAGTGCGTTATGTAGCAACTGCGTTATCTCGGGAGGGTGGATGCGCGCGGATAGTACTTGTACTACCTAGCCACCCAATTGGTGTTGGACTCGAGGGAGCAGTGGTTTACACTACGCATGCTGGACTATGAGGTTATTCCTTTTATCTGTTCGCAGACTATCATGTTCGGAAAATCCTCATGAAATGTCTCAGGGTTTAGCGGGATTTGACTATTCGACCGGCCTCGTCCTGAACCTGGATCGATTGTGAGACGTTTCTGGGTTTGTGGATCTCGACAAAACGGCTACTCCGTTGGTGCTTGACGCCAGGATCAATTGAAATACTTCACAAGAATGCTTGTGTGGGTCTTGGCGTACAGGCCGGATTGACGGTGCTCGTAGCAGGATCAATTGAGGCATCAATCTTGAGATTATCTTAGTTCATGAGATGGATGAATAAGAAGCCCCTCCGGTGTGTGAGTTGCGTCCGCAACAAATCAGGTACTGAACATGCAGAGCCAGTAGAGGTTGGAAAGTGCTTCGCTGCTACCAGTCAGACGGTTGTAGGTTTTCGAACTGAAGCCCAAACTGAAAGCCGGAGGGTTCATCTCTTCGGAGGGGTTCTCACCAGGCGCGATGATAAGGTGTAACCCTTGGTGAAAGAGCAACGCTCACATGCCAATACACCAACTGGTAGAATTTACGTGACCAACCCCGCCGGGTTGAAGTAGGGCGAATGCATAGCGTTTGAAGACCGTTCCGACATGGTCACTGGCGTCACAGAACGAAACGCCGCCTGCCAAATTAAGAGGTAGGAACTCCCTCGCAACACCGCAGTCCTTCAGAGCTTCAAAGCCATTAACAATAGAACTAATTTTCAATAAGAAAGAGCGCAAAATATCAAAAGATTACTTACTGATAAGAATTCTTGATCCGTTCGACCATTATAGTTTGTGAGCATAATAAGTAAGTAAGAAAAAAACTACAGACATTAGCAGAAAAGATTCAAGTTTATTGACAATTGATCTTTTTATATCATCATAACTAGTAACTACTTGAGAGCATACTCACCAAGCAAACTCCAGTATTGACGTCACATTCTTCAGCATGCCCGTTACATTGGCACGGCACGCAATATCCGCCATGAGGACCTAATGGAATTCTGTAGTAACCAGGAGCACATTCTTCGCAAGAGAGACCCTGGTAGTTTGGTGGACATTGACATACTTCAACGGTATTGGCGTATTCTATATCGGTCCTGCCGTTGTCATTGAAGAATTGATGAGAGATTGCTTCTTCTAAAGATACCCTATTCACCCTAAAAATAACATACTTTTATATAAATATTATTCTAATGAAACTGCATCAAATTTATGTGTAATTCCTCATAAGTGGGAATCTTGAATGTGTCCTTTCTGTTTTTCGAGAATATTAATGTTTATTCACAAAAAGCCATATCACTGAAGGAATTGTCTGTAGTGAACCAACTTGCCAAGATGCTTTCAGCATACGAAGACACTTCAGGAAAAGCTACACGTTTCCTGAGCCGTATAGGTGATCAATCTTTGGCTTCCTCATAAGTGTTGTCCTGACAGGCCATATGCCATCGATTGAAGCAAATGATGAACTATAAGAGTCTCTCTACTTATGAGGTGTGTCCAAAAAGTATTCGTTCTCTGCTTTGGTGCTATTCTTCGACATCTAAGCCGTGGCATCTTTCCTAAAAGCAGTCGTCGAAGGCAGATTGGAATGGCCCTCGCGCATCGCATTACTCTGAATCGTCTTGATATCGTATAGGCGCCTTCTTTTGAGTGCTATTTTCAATTTTGGGAACATCCAAACGTGGCAGGAGCATATGTCGTGAATGTACGAAGGCTGGCGAAGTTGTACAATCTTGTGTTCCGCCAAAAATTGCTGCACAAGGTTCGATAAATGAGCTGGCACGTTACTGTGGTGAAGAAGCCAATCACCGCGCAATCAGACACGCGGTCGTTTTCTTCTCATATCAAGACGCACTCTTTTCACCATTTCAACGTAATATTCTTTGTTGACCATACATCGTCCAAAGTCTTGGTTCAATGATGTTTTCTACGTAGATGGCACCAGTCATTGTTCGTTCAACAATAATAGGAGGAGTACAGCAACCGAACATTATACCCCCCAGCACATTATTGGTCCGCCTTGAAAGAGCACAACTTCCCGGATAAAATTAGGTCGCTCTAGTCTTCCTAGACCTCTCCAAACCCTTTCTCATCGACTATCATGTAAACCGAATCGTGACTCGTCCGAAAAAAGTACGTTGCGCCATTGTGTTAAAAGCCAGTCTTGGTGGTGTTCTGCCTATTGCTATGTCCAGGTGTTAGCAGAAGTACTCTTTAAGATCTTCTTCTTGAATTTTACGAACGCAACCGTTTCCTTATGTTACTGGTTGAGACTACTCGTCTATAGGTCCTCAAAAAATGACTTCGAAGGGCTGTTACAGATACCGTTTGATTCCTTCGAGTAAAATTTGCGATATAATGGTCTTCCCTTGCAGATGTTACTCTGGGTCGACCAGAGTATCATTTAAAAAAAAATAAACAAGTTGAACCATCACCAACTTCGAATGCTCTTCATCAAATATAAACTTTATTCTTAGTCATAATTTCACTTACCTGGATGTGACACTAGCAGTCCAGTATTTAGCTCTCAAGTAAATTCCCTTCAAATCGCGTAAGACTTCCATGATATGTTCACGTTTTGCTGCAACGCCAATGGGCAAGTTGAAATTACTTTCTACCAGTTGAACCATGAATGAGAATTCTTGAGCTTGTGGTGGTTGTTCCAGACTAGTATATGTCAGGTATGTATTATTACCCTCCAAAATAACATCTGGTCCACTGACGGCAGATCCTATAAAATTGAAAATTGAAAATTCATTGAGAAATATGTTTATATAATCAGTCAAATCAAGAAATAGATTCTACCACTCGACTAAGGTAATATAAGCATTGTTAGTCAGTTCTTTGTCGCAAGCAAATGATATTAAACTCGACACTATTTGGTTCTTGGAAGACCCTGCCATTTGCTATACATCAGGAACTATAATGGCATTTCTGCATCAGAAACTATCATAATGTGAACATGTCCAGAATTTCTGTTTCTCTTGATTTAAATTCTATTGAAAGCCTTTTCCAAGCGGACTATCACGAAGATTATCCGTACAAAAAACAAGTTAACAAATATTAGTAAAGTTCACGAACCTTGTTGATCTATCGTATAGAAAATGGTGTAATTCAAGAATCCTCCATAAGAGTGCAATCGTTTGCCCAAATACTCAGACGGCGCAGAAATATAAATGGACTTATTGGCGCTATCGAACTGCGTGAAATCAACACCAATGCCCCCCTCGGGCATCTGCAGGGTCGAATTGAGCCTCGATTTTCCCAGTTTCACTGTCAGGTCCAAATCGAGAAGGTTCCAACCGGACATCTCCACCAAGGGCACCATAACCAACCCGGAGCTCTCACATCGAGTAGTTTTGCCGAAGCAGAAACATTCGGTACAGCCGAACTCGTTACTGGCTTCTAGATTGAAGGTACCTTCGCGACATAGTTCGCACGTCGGTCCTATCACGTTCTTCTTGCAGAAACATTCGGCCGTTTCTTGGTCGCATATCGATTCCGTGGTACCTCGTATATCACATTCGCAAGATTCACAGTAAGGGAACGAGTAATGTCCTGGAAGACAGGTGTCACACCTTCGGCCATCAATGTTTGGTTTGCAGCTGAAAAAATTGTTAAAATTCGTAAAAAATTAAAGAAAAATTCGTGAAAGGGCTGTAATGATAAATGGATTAATTCAGTGGACAATAGCAAATTCTACGCGAGGTTCAATTCCCCTGAATTAATTTGTTTATTCTGATCTCCAGACCAGTTAATGTTAAACTTAGGAATTCGCTTTCGAGGCACGCACGGACGGTGGCTTCATGAGAAGAAATTATTTAACTCTGGCCTATATATTATAATAACAAACTACAGATTAAAAACTTCATGACAGCTGATTGTAGGAAACGTAAACATATTCCTTCAGATGAGATTAGAAACGGAAAGTTTCAGAGTAAAACGCTGACGTCAAAATTAACACGTGTTGCTCGACAAAGAGCTGAAATTTTGAAAAGTGCTAAGTTGCAATTTTGAGCGGGCGAACAAACTGAAAATTTGGAAGAAGAAAACCGACGCGTACAAGATATTAAAAGGGCCAAAAGAGAGTTTGTTGGGGAATCTTGACACGTCGGAAAAACTAGTACGAAGGTCGAGAAAAGATCGCAGTGCGAGGCTCGAATTTGTCTCAGAATTTAGCATTATTATAATTATATTGAGTGATATCAGTAATTATTTTAGAAAGTCTAAAAACCGAGTCAGAAGAATTAGAGAAATTGAATACAGTGCTAAGTTAGGAGGAATAAAGAATACCGGTGGTCGTTTTTTATCGTTTATTGTTCGTGCCTAGACAGAGGTCAGAGCTTGCAGCAGAATGCTAGGCAGTGCAAAAGAGTGTGGGGAAGATTAATATAGCTCCAGTTGAATATTAATCACCATTTATAACGTAGAATGAAGTTATTCTTGTGCTGGTCGACTGGCTTGATATCTCCTCTTATAAATACATGGCGAATCTTTGATTGATCGGTCTTTATTTGGTGGAAACTCATTTTGATTAAAAAAATATATATAAGGCAGTAATTTAGACAGAACAATGTGTGGCAGAAGAAGCCACATTGTGATGAAACAATTGTTATAGTACTACAAATATTTTTGTGGAAATAAAGTACTGTCTCATATATATTTTTTTAACATGGCGAATCTTATATTTCGCCCCTATATTTCTCGCTCTCAAGCGATATTCAAGATGGTTCTTCTTCATAATGAAAGCAATGTTTTTTTTTTAATTTAATACTTCTTTAGAATACATTTATTCTATAGGCTAATGTGGTGGCTTAGCAGATGCATGCTGTCATATGACGTGGTAAGGACTTATCCAGTGATTAGTGCATCTTGTGTCTTCTTGATCATGTAATTTTTCATGCTGATTCATACTTTTTTCTTCGCTGATGTACTTCACATATGGCAAGTGTCAAGTCCTTGTGTAAGGTCTGATTAATAACATATCATGGAGCATTTGCTGTCATAAATAGGATCTTTGCCTGGCTGTATGATAGCCATGTTTGACTTGCTTGTGCAGACCCATAATTCTATACCATATAGCCATATTGATCTGATGACAGGTTGGTATATTAGAATTGCCCACCAGCGATAAATTGGACTTTCTTCCTATTTTCCAATATAGATCTTTTACTGTCAAATCAATTTGTTTCCCTTTTTTGCAAACATATAACTTTATAAAATAAAAGAAATTAATCGAAACAACAATGAATAATAATAAAATAAACATTTCTTAATAATATAATTAAGCGAATTCGAAGTGGCTTCCTTTGGCGGCGATACATAGCCCCAGATGCTTCTTGAAATTTTCGTCAAATGGGCCGCAGCTCTTCGGTCCCATTCTCGACGCAGGGATTGCTTCAGCGACTCCAAACTTTTGTGGTGTTTAGCACACAACCTGACCTCCAAAAACGACTACACGCTGTAGTCCATTGGTTTGAGATCTGGTGTGTAGGGGGGGGGGGGCATTCTGTAGATGCAGATGAAACCCAGGAAATGGGTCTTTCACCATTCTTGCGTCATTTTCACTTTATGAGCCGGAGCGGAGTCCTGTTAAAAGGTCCAATGTGTGTCGCTGAAGTGCTGCTGGGACCACGGAAGTACTACGGCCTCGAGAATGTCGTAGCAATTGACTTCCTGATTGATTTTGACCCCTTGATCCACGAAAACCATGAGTGTTTTGCCGCTGGCGCAAATATCGCCCCAGACCATGACGGATTGCGGATTTTGAGGATATTCGACGATAGCCGACGTACCAGAAGCCTCTGCGGGCCAAACTCTATCGTTTTGGTGGTAGTAGGATTGGTCTACGATGAAAAATTTCTAGTCTGTGAAGAGAATGCGCTTCCATTGCTGACTGGCGGCGAGATGAAGGATTTAGCGGCACCTTTGGAGTCGTACGCGCTTGTTATCATCCGTGAGGAGTAGAACTTTTTGGAGCTTGTATGACTTGAGGTTGAGTTCCTATTTGGACATTTGACGAACGGATTCACGTGGTCTCACGGGCTATTTTCCTCATGGCGACCCTTGGATTTCGATTGACTCGCTTCTTGACGATGTTGCGATTCGAGATCGAGACTTGTAGGACCAGCAATAAAGAATTTATCATGTAAAATTATATACTCACGGGCAGCTTCCATTCATAAGGTCACACTGCAGCGTCCTCTCTACTCCCAGGGGATTACAGTTACATTCCTCACAACCAATAATCGGATCGTAACCATAGGTCAGAGGCAAACATTGGTCGCATCTTTCTCCGGTTACTCTGGGAGGACATATACACCGCCCATCACTTGGATCGCAGTAGGCAGTCGACGGACAGTTACATGGTTTGCAGTCGGGAAATCCGTAGTATCCAGTTTTACAAGCTTCGCATTTTCGACCGATAACGTTTTCCTT
The DNA here is from genome assembly GCA_034642435.1 of Megalocaria dilatata. Classification (NCBI taxonomy): domain Eukaryota; kingdom Metazoa; phylum Arthropoda; class Insecta; order Coleoptera; family Coccinellidae; genus Megalocaria; species Megalocaria dilatata. Next base: position 50,855,867 of record CM067854.1, read on the forward strand.
GCACGGACACTGTCCGCCAAATTTGTCACAGGTGAAACTGGTGGAACCGTCGAAGCTACATTGACATGGCCTGGCTCCGCCATTATGGGCTGCTGTTATAGAGAAAACTGAATCTCTGCAGAATCCTGTAAATGAGAGTAGAATATTTTTTATATTGCTGGACTAGAAGCCGAAAGTTGTAAAAGAGAAATTTTCCAATTAGATGGTTTCGACCTTTTTGTTTGTCAAAAACAGTGCTGAACCTAGAGTCGCCTAAAAACACAGTAACAAAGCCTAACCAATGATATGGATTTCACTCAATCTAAATATTGACTCAGAAATCCACTCTATCCACTCTAAATTAACCAGTAAATTACCCTGTTGGGTGGTTTCGATATTGAAATTGTCCTTGGCACAAACCCTGATGAATTCGTCGGTCTGATCGAAATCTTCTTCCTCTAAATTTTGTGGTGTGTGGAAATCAGAAGGAACAACCAACAGGTAGAAGAGAAATACTCCTTTATTCGCCGGATCCTACAAACAAGTCCAATTCAAAATATATTAAGATGAGAGTTACATATACAAACCTTGAAAGTTATCATGAAATTCTCGATGAGGTTGAATTTCGTGTTCCCATTAACTTCATTAACAACCGCCCGACAACCAGATACTGATGGACAGTGCTTGAGTGGGACCTCTGCCTCGTAGAATTGACCGTTTTGAATAATCACGTTCAATTTGAATTCTGCAAAAGGAAAGTGAACGTTAGCCATAAATACATACAGGACTATATCTGATGTGGTAAACCAACAAGATTGAAAATTCATGAAAGGGCAATAGCAAATAGCAAATTCTACGCGAGGTTAAATGCCCCTGAATTAATTTGTTTATTCAAATCTTCAGACCAGTTAATGTTAAACTTAGGAATTCGCTTTCGTGGCATGCTCGAATGGCGGCTTCATGAAAGGAAATTCTTTTACTCTGGCCTATATATTATAATAACAAACTACAGATTAAAAAATTCATAAGAGCTGATTGTACAAAACGTAAAGATATTTCTGCAGATGAGTTAATGAACGGAAAGTTTCAGAGAAAAACGCTGACGTCGAAATTAACACGTGTCGCTCGACGAAGAGTTGAGTTTTCGAAAAGTGCTGAGTTTAAATTTTGAGCGAGAAGAAAACAGATGCGTACGAGGTATTAAAAGGCCAAAAGAGTTTGTTGGAAAATCTTGACACATCGGAAAAACTAGTAAGATCGTCGAGAAAAAAATAAAATAAAAATTGAATAAAGTGCTAAGTTCCGGGACCAAGGAATTAGCCGTTTTTTATCGTTTATTGTTCGTGTTAAATAGGCCGTTTCTTGTAGAAAATTTTAGTTTGAATGTATGGTTCTTGGAGTCTAAGGCTAAGAAGTATAAAATTAAAAATTTTGATATATTATTCAGGTTTCAATTGTCTAATTAAAGTAGAGTCAGAAATTAAGAAGTAGATAGTAGGTTGACATATCTCATCGTAATTTTTAACTTTGAATAATTTAGACAGAATTAAGAATTATATAAATGATTCGCAGTGCTTAAGGATCCGCATCGCCCCCTCCTTAATTATTCAGTGTGTCATCTTTATTTAAATTTTATTGAATTTAGGATTGATAAAACTATCGCATTTTCGCACACTTTATCATTATACTTCTTAAAATCTATATTTGAGTTTCATTACCATTTTCATTATTACAGAGAAAATTTATTAACATCAAAGAACTTCCATTTTCGCGAAGGTCGTACCCTTCCTAGGATTGGTTCACACCCCATTCGTAAATAAGTCAATCTAGTAATATTTTCCATCCAACCACCTCTTACAAAGAGGTGGCTTATTACACTGATATCAAATCATTTGTAAAATTAAAACTGTTATTTTTAGGGAAAACAACTTTGTAACTTCTATGTTCTAATTAAAACAAATTGTAGAAATTACTATGTTTTACTACCAAAAAATATATATTACACATTTTCTTGTGACTCGAGTTTCGGGAAATGAACTATCCCATCATCAGACAACTGAAGACCTAACAGGGGTACAGTGGTATTCAAACAAAAGTGATAAATATTTTGAATATTTCAACAAATTCTCGGTAACACCTAGTAGTGGTACAGAGGTTCACAATCGGAACGTGATAAAAAACCGGGTTAAAAAAGAAGCGCCTTCTAACAGAATATCGGAATGTCGGCAATCGACAAAGAAGGTTGTTAAACAGATGGTACCCATTTAAATATCTCCAATTATTTTTGGGGTTACATAGCTCCGTAGTCATTCATTATTTTTACATTATTTTGTTGTATATCTCAAATATTTGGATTTACATAGCTCCATACAGTCATTCATTATTTTTTAAATTATTTTTATTGTGCACGAATTTGAAAATTTCAATAATCAAGTTTCTTTTCTTTTGAATCTACATGTAAAATTTTCTTAAGATTTTTTTTTTGTCGAAAGGAATTACTGTTTTCTAAAGAATGCGTGGCAAAAAATGAATTTTTGTTTACTTCTTATTAAATTCATTTTATGTTCGTTGAAAAAGGTTTTAAACAAATGTTACTTTTTAAATATCTCAAATATTTTCGATTCACATAGCTCCGTACAGTCATTCATTATTTTTACATTATTGTTATTGTGAACTAATTTGAAAATTTCAACAGATATTAGATAATCGAGTTTCTTCCCTTTTGAATCTACATGTAAAATTTTAAGATTATCTATTGTGGGAAAGGAATGACCGTTTTCTAGACAATGAGTGGCAAAAGTATAATTTTGTTTATTTTTTATGAAACTCATTTTATGTTCGTTGCACCTCGTCTTAAAGGAACGTCCTGTTTGTCCTATATATTTTTTACTGCACGTAGAACAAGATAAACTCCTGATTTGTGTATGTTTGAAGTAGGGTCCTTTGCGTTAAATAATACCGATGATAATTTGTTTTGCGTTTTGAAGGCAATATTGACATCTGATTTTGAAAAACTATTAGCCACTTTTTGACTTATGCTACAGAAGTACGATAGAGAAATGTATTTTTTATTTTCTTCAGTTTTTATGATGGGATAAATAGCTATGAGCCAAATTTATCCCATCATAAAACTGAAGAAAATAAAAAATTCATTTCTCTTCGGTAGCATAAGTCAAAAAGTGGCCAATAGTTTTTCAAAATCAGATGTCAATATTGCCTTCAGAACGCAAAACAAATTATCATCTGTATTATTTAACGCAAAGGACTCTACTCCAAACATACACAAATCAGGAGTTTATCTTGTTCTACGTGCAGTAAAAAATATATAGGACAAACAGGACGTTCCTTTAAGACGAGGTGCAACGAACATAAAATGAGTTTCATAAAAAATAAACAAAATTATACTTTTGCCACTCATTGTCTAGAAAACGGTCATTTCTTTCCCACAATAGATAATCTTAAAATTTTACATGTAGATTCAAAAGGGAAGAAACTCGATTATCTAATATCTGTCGAAATTTTCAAATTAGTTCACAATAACAATAATGTAAAAATAATGAATGACTGTACGGAGCTATGTAACCCCAAAAATTATTTGAGATATTTAAATGGGTACCATCTGTTTAACAACCTTCTTTGTCGATTGCCGACATTCCGATATCTGTTAGAAGGCCTCTCTTTTTTAACCCGGTTTTTTATCAAGTTCCGCTTGTAAACCTCTGTACCACTATAAGGTGTTATCTAGAATCTATTGAATTATTCAAAATATTTATCACTTTTGTTTAAATACCTCTGTACCACTGTTAGGTCTTCAGTTGTCTGATGATGGGATCGTTCATTTCCCGAAACTCGAGTCACAAGAAAATGTGTAATATATATTTTTATTGGTAGTAAAACATAGTAATTTTTACAATTTGTTTTAGCTATATATTTCATGAAGTGCTATATAAGTTTGGCGAATAGATGTTGAAAATAAATTTCAAGAATTTGTAAACGTTGTTGCGGCGTGAGTCTTTCCATGACAATTTGTCAATGCTTAGTGAACACTCTAAAATATGTTTCGGGTTTCGCCCCATTATCAAAACTTAGGAGAATTTACTTTACAATGCTATTTTTATATTTTTCGGACAACAGATGGAAATGACGGGATTTGTTTATTTTAGATTGTTAACAGGAAGATATACCTGTTGACGGCATTTGCTTATTTTTAAAGGCACTTGTTATCAACAGATGTCAGCAATGGAGGTAAATGGAATTCCAACTTATCGTTTGTAATGGCCAGATGTTTTTTATAAGCCGATTGGATTTTTACATTTTCGAGTAGGTCTAACTTTTTGCTCTTGATACCTGAATGAAACATTTCAGTTTTACCGAAGTCTCTGACAGCTCCCTGATGAGATATTTGAACAAATTTATATAATTTTAATAAATTTGAATAATTTATGGAAATTTTATAATTTTGTCCGCGGAATAACTTAGTGGTATATTAATACGTTACCTGGATAGAACGGCTGATAATAATGAAGAATGAAGGTATAATATCCTGGTCCTGGAGTTTTTCCCCTCAAATCTATGAACTGATTCTCTCTATTCAGCAAGACATAAGTTTGATTGAAATCCAAGGTAGACTGATTGTATGGCGATTCATTATCAGCTTGTTCAAACGTAATCTTCTTAGTTTCTTGAGGTGTTCGGAAAGTAGACTGAACACAGAGGCCACCTCTGTTTATACACTTAGGTTTAGGAGTTATATAGTCCAGTGACCATTCTTCTTTGGGAATTGCAGTGATTGAATGTAGTGCTACATTGGAGTTGTGACCCTGGAAGATAATTTTGTATATTTGAATTTTTGACAGTGATTAAAATAAATTGCCGTTTAATCTTCTGAGCCTTATAAATTGCTCCATCGATTTACAAGTGATTTTTCCTTCACCTCTAGTGTGTTAAACCAATTTTCACGATTACCTCGATAGACGATAGACGCTCTAGATTTCTCTACTTAATGAATGCAACTTATAAAAGTTACATTCATTGAACCTAGGCTGTTATGGTAAGTGCATCGATTACTAGAAGCCTGAAGGCAAGACCACCTCATACAAAGTTTCTAGCAACATCTAATAGTATACAAGAAAGTCCAACCCGAATTCTCTGATACTTCAAATGCCGTAGATCCATTAAAGAAGAGAGTAAGAAATCGGTAATCAGTTTAGCTGTGATAATCTTAACAAATGTAGAATTTGAAAGGGTGTTGAAATGATACAGAGAAATGAAATAAATTACACACATCGTCAAAAGTCTAAGTCCCCCTAGGATTCTCAAGAAATAAACAATATATGTTCTGAAAATGAATTAAATATTTCAACTGCAATATATTTCATGGAAAATCTTTGTTTGTTACTCTTTGCTTTATGCAGGATGAGACAAAATAGGAAAAATGAGACAAAAATCTAAATTTATCGATTATTTTGGATTAATTATAGTTATTCAACAACTGAATCAAATTCAATAGTCCGTATTACCTTCTCTTCTTTCAACCACCTGCTCAATACGCCTAGAAATAACACGAATCAAGTAATTAATGGAATTTTCTGGCATATCGTTCCATTCTTCCTGCAGGGCTAAACTCAATTCCTGAAACGTTGAAGTTGGGTTTTGGCAATCGGGTATTGCTCTCCCGAAGTAATCCCATACGTGCTCGATTGAATTCATGTCTGGTGAGTTTGCTGGCCAGTTCATTCTCTGGATATTGTTCTCTTGAAGAATGTTCTAAACCCTTCGTGTGCGATGTGGTGGGCCGCTATCATCCTGATAAATGAAATTATCCCGAAATTCGTTTCGCAGAGGAACAATGATTGGTTCAGTGATGTTTTCTACGTAGATGGCACCAGTCATTGTTCGTTCAACGATAATAAAAGGGGTAAGGCGACCGAACATTATTCCCCTCCATCACATTTTTGATCCGCCTTGAAAGGACACATTGAGTCGCTCTAGTCTGCCTGGACCTCTCCAAACCCATTCTCGTCGACTATCACTTTGTAAACCGAATCGTGACTCGTCCGAAAAAAGTACGTTGCGCCATTGTGGTAAGAGCCAGTCTTGGTGGTATTCTACCCATTGCCGGCGGGTAGCTCCATGTCCAGGTGATAGCCGAGGTACTCTTAAAGGTCTTGTTGCCCTTAAATCTGAGGAATGCAACCGTCTCTCTATGGTACTGGTTGAGACTACCTGTCTCAAGATCCCCAAAAATGACTTCAAAGGGCTGTTACAGATACCGTTCGACTCCTTCCAGTAAAATTTGCGATATAATGATCTTCCCTTGCAGATGTTACTCTGGATCGGCCAGGCACCGGTATCCGGTCAACGCTGCCGGAAAAGGGCCACTATGCGCCTTACTGAAGCCCCTGGAATATGCAAACGTTGCGCCATCTGGTGGTTCGACAAAGGTTCTTCATGTAGGGCTACTATTCTTGCCCGGTCAAACTCAGAAATTGGATGTACCGGCATTTTCCACAGAACATTCTCAATATTACAACTCTCGTTATTCGCTGAAAACTGATAAACTTCGAATACACCCGAACAAGAAACATTTTTTGCTGATTCATTATTTTCATTCAAGTGATAAGATAGTGAAGATTACACACACAAAAAATTGTCATGTTGCATTCAACAAGTTAAGAGCTTAAGAGTTTAAGACTTTTGACGATGCTGTGTATTTTATTTATCTTCAGACCGCATCCTGATTAAGCCGACAAATTCGAGTTCGAATATAAAGAGACGGCTTCATGAAACGAGAAGGATTGTAGAATTCGTTTTAAACTGGGGCAAAATATGTCTTGAAGAAAGTAAGCAATCATAATTAGTGAATACGTCGAACTGACGAATTTAACGGAGAAAATCTTGTGAAATATAACCAGATTTAATCCTATTGAAGGGTGAAATTTTAACACAAAGCATATTTCTTCCTCAAAAGAAAAGCTTGGATTTTAAAATGAATAGAAGGATTTAAATATCTGGAAGTACAAAAGCAATCATGTTGTCAAATTTTTGAACTGTATGTGTTAGAGGCAAGCCTAAGATATAACTATGGTAAAAGGGCCTTCGAATAACAATTTCGATACAAAGCATATCGTCATTTCTCGAAAGCAGTAAAATTGCATTTGATCGTGTCCCACATGATCTCCTATACAGGCTCGAGCATCTCGGAATTCGAGGACGCCTGCTTTCTTGGATTGAAGCATTTCTTTTCGATGGAACCTTCCAGGTTGGATCGGCTAGACCTGTTGCGAGTGGAGTTCCCCAAGGATCTGTTTTGGGTCCACTTCTCTTCCTCCTATACATCTCAGATTTACCCAATATCCTCAAATCTCAATGCTCCCAAATTGCCGACGACATTAAATTGTTCGGCAACCCCAATGAGACCGATCATCTACTACTGGAAGATCTGGAGATATTAAAGCGTTGGTGTCAGGAGTGGAAGTTGCCTCTCAATCGTGAAAACTGTGCTGTCCTGCACTTAAGTGCTCATAATCCGCATCGTCACTACTTTCTGAACTGCACTTCCATCGCTACTTGTAGTAGTCATGCTGACCTTGGTGTGATTGTGACCGAGCTGATTCGACCTGAGCTGGTTCGACCACATTCTCCACACGGTAAACAAGGCCAAAAAATCATTATTTATGATCCAGAAAGCTTTTGGTGGCTGTGATCCGTCCACGTGTGCTACTCTCTACAAGGTGTATTATTGGAATTTGCGGGCCCTGTATGGGGTCCATTGTTGAGTAGGAATTCTGCCTTGCTCGAGAGTGTTCAGCGTCGTGCAACTCGTCTACCTTTCGGCTCCTCGCGTCCCTGCTACAGCGAAAGACTGTCCATAATGAACTTGCCCACATTTGATGCCAGGAGGGAGCGTGGTGATCTCATCATCACTTATCGCGCTCTTCGCAACCTGTTCGGAATTGATCTAAGTTATCCCTTCAAGTTGAACCTTGATAACCGTCTTTGAGGTCACGCTTACAAGTTGAAGAGGGAGAGCTTTAAGACGCCACAGAGGCAAAACTTCATTGCAAACCGGGTGTTTTCCGTGTGGAACACTCTACCCTCGTCAATGGTTAACTCAGTGTCTGTGAACGCCTTCAAAAACGGTTTCGATACTTGGTTTCGACGTGAGTGAGTGCCACTTGTGAATCTGACAGTTAATTTTTATTTCATTTGTTTGGTATTGCACTTCTCTTTCGTTTGTATGTATTTCATGTAGTATTATGTGAGTTTATAGGCTCTGCCTCAACTTTAATCATTTGTATAATAATAATAATGATCTGAGAAGTATCATTTCTATGCCACATTTTCTAATTATTTGTTTTTAATTACTTACTTAGAAGGAATGTAGAAAATTAACATGTTTCCTAGTTATAATACAGACTGATTCATAGCACATTTGATGTGAAATTAAAATCAATATGATGAAAACACAAACCTCTATATCAACTGTCAAACGATCACCATCAGCATAGAAGACACCTATTCCTCCTTCTTCGTTTATAAAGGCTTGCCTGCATAAGAAATTATAGGTGCAAGAGTATAAAATCACATGTCCTCCAGCAGTTCCCACATTGTTGGTTACATTCAAATCCAACTTGTGAGTTGCTTCCTCAGTCAACGGGGTTACATAGTTCACAATTAAGACATAAGGTCCAGGTTTTGACACTGTTACATCCAGAGTGATGGCTCTTTGTGCGGCATTAATAAGGGGTATCTTGCTCTTGACATGGACCATTGGCAAATGCTACAAAATACAGAGTTCAAAAATGGAAAAACGTGAAAATTTTTTCTTCGCCTTACCTTCTGATCTTCATAAAATTCTGAAATCGGTCGTTGGGTACCTCCGAAAACTGCTGTACCAAAGCCACATCCAATTGTATCGAACTGAGTTAGATTGGGATAGCTGTATTCCCTACACAAACTGTTTGTGTTGTTGATCTTGCAGGGTTTCTCTATTTTTTGGTGTAATATCGATGCCAAATAATAATCTTCTGGGAGAAGAACGAAGTAATCCTGAAATTCGTATATTAAATTGATGATGAATCACAAGTTGATACTCTGGGAAAAATGTAATATTTATAGAGGAAAATTACACTGAAGAAATGATAGCTCCTAGTACGAGCAAGTAAAACAGTGACTTTTCTATATAATAAGGACAATTTTAGACATTAATTTAATTCTGAAAGTTTTTTGAATAAAATTTTTTTGAAATTAAAATTGTAGAAGATTAAGATATTTAATTTGTGTTGATATTCAAATTTTGTTATATTTCTTCTATCACGTAAAAAGCCTTTTGCTACTTTATTTTATATATAAAATATAATTATATTTTGGCTTCAATAAATCTCATTATGGAATGTCAATGAATTTAAATAAACTTAAAATAACTTACACTGTTCTGTGATTTTGTTAGAACATAGATCAATTTTGAATTCTAAAGTTGGTTTGTTTTCGAAGCATTCTTTCTTAACGTGGACGTTGTGATATAGGTGTAGTTTTTTGATTTTGATATTTGGAATATTATCTAGGACCGATGAAGGGATTACTTAGAATTATATTTGTTTTTTGAAGATATAGTGCATGTTTTGAGAGATTTCTGAATTAACTTATTCGAATATTTAAATATATTGAATATTTCAAATAAAATATATTCTTTGAGAAGTCCTTAAGGTGTGTTCTTGTTTTTGAAAGGCCATTGGTGTTCTTAATGGTAAGATCAGAAACAAAATTTTGTCTCCTTTAAATATTTATTTATTAATTTTAATGACTTTCGTATATCTGTTGGTTTATTTATTTCATTTGACATTATATACATTCTGTCAAGAAAGAACCGGGAATTATCGATTTAAATCTGGCGGGGCAATGAGGCAGGTAAAATTTTTTTTCCTAGGTTGGTACCACTATCCTTAATTACTATGCCAAGCTTGAGCGGGATCTGTCAACTAGTGTGTTTGCAACAGCTGATTAAAGTCAGTCGATGTCAGAGTGCGTGCCGATTTTTACTATGGGTGATTACGTTGAGCAAAGAATTTGTTTGAAGTTTTGTGTTGCAAATGAATTTTCGTGTGCCGATGCATTGAAAATGTTGCGAAAGGCCTTTGGTGATAATGCTCTATCGAAAACTAGTGCATATTAGTGGTACAAGGCCTTCAAGGACGGTCGTGAAGTGGTCGCCCATCGACGGCTTCGATCGAAGATAAGTCGATAAAATTAAGGAAAGGGTGCTGGAAAACCGTCGTACCTGCTTGAGAGAGATAGCGCATGATCTTAAGATATCCCACGAGTCCGCACGTACGATTTTGATTGATATTTTGGGCATGAGAAAGGTGGCCGCACGACTCGTACCGAAAGACCTGAATTTTCTTCAAAAACGTCATCGCGAACAGGTTGCTTCAGACATGCTGGATCGCTGTAATTCCGATTCTACATTCATGGAACGCGTTATAACTGGTGATGAGACCTGGGTCTACGAGTACGATATGCAAACAAGCCAGCAATCATCAGAATGGGTGGCAAAAAATGAGCCGAAACCGAAAAAACCACGCCAAAGCCGCTCGAAAATGAAGGTGATGCTCATTGTTTTCTTCGATATCCGTGGCATGGTGCACTACGAATTCGTTCCAGAGGGTCAGACGGTAAACAAGGAGTATTACCTAGGCGTTATGAAACGTTTGCGTGAGCGTATCCGTAAGAAGCGGCCAAATTTGTGGGCGAACAACTCATGGATTTTGCATGACGATAACGCGCCTTCTCACCGAGCTACGATTGTGACTGACTTTCTCGCCAAAAACTCAACAAACGTGCTTCAGCAACCACCGTATTCGCCGGATTTGGCTCCCTGCGACTTTTTCCTCTTCCCAAAACTAAAATTGCCCCTTCGTGGCACCCGTTTTGAGTCGATTGAAGCCATAAAACAAAATTCGGCGCGAGAGCTAAAGTCCATCCCGGAAAGCGCCTATAAAAAATGTTTCGATAATTGGAAGTGCCGTTGGCATAGATGTATTGGAGCAAATGGAGCCTATTCTGAAGGCGACCCAATAAATTTTTAAGATTAAATGTAAAAATGTTGTTTTAATTGAAAATTCCCGGTACTTTCTTGACAGAGTAGTATATAGATTTGATAGTTGAAAAATGTTTGACATACCACAAATAATCCTTTTGGAACTTTGATGCTGACGGTCCATTTGCCAGGATTTATAACGAATGGTGTAGGAGTTGAGCCAGTAGCACCGGACACAGTCACAAAGGTTGGATCGTTACTTGCTTTGAATTGAACTTGTTGCTTTTGTTCGCTTTCGTAGTAACTTTCGGGAATTATTCTGATTGTGCCAATTATAGTTTCTGCATTTCTGTTCACGTATCTCAGTATCATGAGATAGAGGGAAGATTTGGATATGTAGATATCTTGAAGAATTTCGTTCTGTAAATGAAAATCATCAAACATCTGAATTTGCAACTTGCAACTTCATGCAATCCCAAGTTTTACCATAGAAAAAGATCAATGACTTAATCAAGAAAATATTGGGCTATATATATTATATGTTATAGGCTATATATATTATAGGTTATAGGTTATAGGTTAAACGTAACAACACGTTTCTGATTTATTTTGGATACTTTAAAGCTTACTTCGAGTTTATTCGTTCCAGGTTTTATCTAGTTTGGTGAGTTAAATTTTGATCTTGTTATATATTTGAATCTGAATTCAATACATTTCTGTTTTTGCTAATACATTTGTATTAATACTTTTCATGTCATGGGATGTAAAAAGGTTTTTTCCGAAACATTGAAAAATATTTCATATTGATTATATATAAGGAAATCATTTTGATAGTTTTTGTAATTACAATTCAAATTGAAAATTGATACTAAATGTCATTGATATAAATCTGTACCTGCAGTGGAGAAAACACCCCATAACCCTTCCAGGAATATCCAGGAAAAACGTCTTCATCGTAAGCATATCGGGCAGATGTATTGGTAGGAGTCTGACCATCTTCTACTTCATACTGATATTGGTACAAAGTAGGGAAGTAATGGTTAGATAGTGGTTCTTTGCATGTCCTTCCAGTAACACGAGATTGACATTGGCATTGTCCGCTGAGTTTATCGCAAATGTTGTTTATGGAGCCTCCAACATCGCAACCACAGTCTACATAAACAGATATATAATAAAGACGTAAGAAACAGGGGTTATTGTTCTTAACTTAATATGGTAAGTTATTCCTTGTTGAATAATCTTATTTGGCTATTTTATGCGAATTTGGAAAATTATAAAATGGATAGTTGAGGCAGAACAGTTGGGCGTTGCAACACAAGACGCCCACCCATAAAACTGGCATGATTCTACCCGATTGCGGCTATTCTGTTCATAAGGACGAATACACTAGCTTTAAGAGGAAGTGTACGATGATGTGTTAGATTCCTCGAGTTTGTGGTTTTTAGCATCGAGTACAACTCTTCTTAGCGACTATTAGCCTTCAAAGACTCCTTTTGGAAAATAGGTGACCAACAGGAGTACTCCTGGTCACCCAATGAAGGTTGGACTGGTGGGGGCAGTAGTTGAAAGCCTGCATGCTAGGCTAGGAGGGAATTCCATTCATTTGGGTTCGTGTTTCTTGGAGGTGGATGGTCTGCGACATCTCTTGGAGGTTTGAGTGTCTTGACCATACGCTAGGCGTTGGGCCTCAATCTGGATCGATGGTTTCAAGGGCTTCAGGTCACGACTGAGTGGTGGATAAGCGCCTTTGGCGTGTAAATTGCCCGGGCACTGACATTGCAGATCCAGTAGAGATAGGATAGTGCTTCAAAGCAACCAGTTTTCACTAGAAGCAAAAGGTGGCAACTTCATTTGCGCGCTAATTTGGCGTATCCAAATTACGAGCCCATGGGGGCAGTAGCCCTAAACTCTAGGGTGGGAAGGTCACTTAAATCCTAAATCGCAATCATGCTTTGTATCATTTCACACACACCTCAATTGTCTCTTTACCTTTTCTTGGTGGTGAAATCCTAGTTTCATTATGAAATGGAGGATAGGGTTATGATGCCTAAAACAGAGACTCTCAATCGAACTTCCTTACTTAGTTTCTTTCCTACATACCATTCCATCATGTTGTCCCACAACCGTCTATATCCTTCAGCAAGACTTGGAATCGTACGGGGTAGTTGTGGCTCTGCTTGACGACGGAGTCACGCGATCCTGCGATCGATTAGAGTTTTGTCATCCATACATGGGCGAAGACGAAACCCTGCTGAATCTCAGCGCGAGCTTTCCAACTTTCGTCACTTATCCGCTGAAGGACCAGAAATGGTCCGCTGGAGGAAAACGGGAGACTACGACGTTTCGACCCGAGTTGGACCTGGGAAGATTCGCTCTGCTCGCCCCCAACTTCGGCCTCATCTTTGGATCCTTAAGCTCCCGCTGCGGGGTCCTGAATGGTCCGCTGGAGGAAAAAAGAAGACTACGACTTTTGAACCACGGTGGGATCTTGGAAGACTCGCTCTGCTCGCACCCAACTTCGGCCCCATTCGTGGATTCTTAAGCTACTTATCTGCTGAGGGGTAGGAAATGGTCCGCTGGAGGAAAACTGGAGACTACGACGTTTCGACTAGGGTGGGATCATGGAACTTCAGTCCAATTTTTAGATCCTTAAGCCATCCCTCTACGATGCTTCGGAGCCTAACTTTTTGCAGTCGAACAGCAACAGCGGTCCTTCGGGGTGGAGGATCCAAGCTGTGAAGTTCTTATTTGTGTTATTTCGATGCTTCGGTCTTTCACAGCCACCAAAAAGAGCACTAATAGTGGTCAATATTAAAAGGTCCAAATGCCCAAAGGTGGTGATGTAGTTTACGCATATTAATGGGTCTACCTCCTTCTCCAAATCACTGGTCAGCGAATTGACACGTAGTAGCAAAATAATCTCATTGGCCTAGTTATGTGAAACGCTTCTCTTGACGATTTATGGTACGCCTCGGTTGGCCAGTTGATTCATTCCTTGTCCTTCTAGCTTTTTATGTCCACATATGACACGTAATTGCAGTGCAATTAACACAGGATGGCAGGACACACCAACAACTCGACAGGCAAAGTCTAACCCTGCCAGTTGCTACTAATATAGTGATAATTTTGATAATTTCTAACACATGGCATTTTATTACATTTAGCACTAGTAGACGGAGGTAAAATAACTCAAAAAAATAAAAGATAAAACATTCAACTTGAAGAAATCAATCCTTACAGATGTAACGCTTCTAATGTATCTGAGTCAAGGCTGTTTCCGCGACTTTAAAAGCTAGAGGAATCAATCGTTTTAGATTTTGTTTTGCATTCAATCAAAACTTACCTTCGCAACCAAACAAATTGTCCTCTTGCAGCCGATAGCTACCATCAGCACACTGGTCGCAATTTCTCGAAATTACAGACGGCTTACAGACGCATTGTCCAACGTCGCTGTCGCAAACTTGTATTCCTCCAAGAACGCCGGCAGGTTTGCAGTTACATTCCTCACAACCGGCCGGGTTGTTTGGATTAAGGTTCCAATACAACGGTTTACATTTGTTACATATGCGACCTTCTACGCGATCTTTGCATTGGCAGAGCTCTCCTGCTGGCACGGATCCACATCCTGCGAATCCTTCCACTACACCAGCGGGATGACAGTTGCAATCTGGAAAAATGAGCGAAATGATACATACACATTATTGAAAAAGGTACTGAAAATTGATCATTTAAAAATCCGATATTATTATTTTTGTCGCTAAGTTGGCATAATAGTTATATGATTATATTCTATGGTACGTCTATGAGATGTAAAATATTCCTTTTATGGTTCCTAGTACACAGTCTGGATAACACTCATCAAGACAAGCTATCGTTTCAACGTTTTCCTTTCCATTAAAAGGCAAGGTCTTGAAGAGATCCGGATGCTCTAAGGATCATACGAGTCACAGAGTCCCTCATAGATTATATAAATTCCACCATTATGTCATTGTATTTACCCGCGTTATTTCTGTGCAAAATACTCTGTGGCGAGGTAACTTGACACGTACGTGATTAGTGACAATAATAAAGGAGAACAATGTCCTCATAGCATTCTCATTGTATTTTAAAGCATTCAAGAGGAGGGTTCTTGGAAATAAACCTCCTGAGCAACTTAGTAACATACTAGAGATACTAGTACCCCTTGGTAACTCTTAGTAAGTAAACTTCTTTTAAATGCTTATGATTAATTGCATGCTTTACATTTTTGAATACTTCCATTCATCGCTTTTCATTCTTGTATTTTTGCTTCACTATTATTTAATCCGACCGGAATGTTTAAACTAAATTGCATTGCCTTTGTATATAACTAAAGGACCCTCACAAGTTATCTGTATTGTATACTTTCTCTCGGTGCCTGGTTGCTTTTTGCTGTATTTGTAAATGGTGGTTCTTTTATTTCGTAATACTTGCTAATAGGGATTTGTATTATCTGTTCTTACTAATTGCCATGCTTGATATGTCCAGATCTTTTAGAGTACTCCGTAAACCCCCAGATCTTAGAGTACTCCGTAAAATCCCGGATCGTTTAGAGTACTACGTATAGCACGGGATAGCTCAGTCTTATCAAAACACGAAACAATTTTTACTCACAAACGGTTGGTTCCATGGATTTCTAACCTTCAGAAAAATCGGGAAGCAAATCATTACTTTCCCAGCTAGCAAATCTCACTTACCCGGCTAACAAATGTCATTTTACCGCCCAAAGCTTGATTAGCAGTGAAAGATTGTGAGTAAAATAGTATACAAACCTTGGAGAAAAAATTATTCCAGCCTCAGCATACCAAGGTGCGAAGCACCTTGGTATGCTACCTTGCCGTCCGGCTGTAATAGATTACTTTCCCGCTCCGTACGTGATTTACTAATTTGCGTTTTTTTTATTACAAAACTTTTTAGAAATTTCTAACAAAATATCAATTTGGCGCCACCTGTGTATCAGATCGGAAACTGATCTGCCAATATAATATCACAAAATATCAAACTACTCCACCCAATAATTAAATGATCACTCAATTTTTTTCCGAGTCCGATAATCGCAAATATTATTTCGATTCGGTAAACCCTTGAAGAAATATGGCGAGGTAGTTATTTTATTCTAAATCGTAAACAACCGTGTTATATATATATCTGAAACGACGGAGTTTTAACCACTGATTTGACATTGATTGGTAAGAGGTTCTATCACAGATTAATTTGTAGTGATATTGAATTGACTCTATGTCAGTGGCCATTCCCCGCGACACGGTCTGTATCTTAACTTTCTATTTTGTATGACACTAAATTAAGAATAGTTAAGTATAAATATGTAATAAAATAAAAAATATATGGATATGAAAACTCCATAGTCGTTACTCGTACGAAATATCCGAAAAACCAATAATCCAGGGATCCCATTATTTGTATTCTAATTCTCGTATTACCCACGCTAGCTAATAAAACTTCGAATCGATTTGGGAGACATCTTCACTGCGCATAAGCGCGATGAACGCAGGAAACAGAGTGGCCAGATGCGTATTAACCGAACGCGGCATTCTGCCACTCTGTGCTTACAAGTACTAATCATATTCTGTGATTTAACCTCGAAGTAATAACATCAAAATGATACGATTAGAAATTTCTAATAAGATTTCTACTATCACTGTATTTCGACGTACAATCGAAAGGTGCCTAAGTTCCAATGGTCCAATAAACATAGAAAAATTAGAAAAAGAGAGCACAAGTGTAGAAATATTAGAGGATGATCTAAAAATAAAAGAAGAACGAATTCAAGCAAGTAGGAATAAGTCCCGTCTTAACGATTCCCATAGAAATATCGTATTTGAACAAAATCCGTATCCTCAATCAGTACAACCATTCCATGATACTCTGAAGTACCAAAGGAAATTGTTTGGACGATATGGTTTCTCCAGTGGTGTTAATCCATCGATATGTTGGCCTACTGAAGAAGAACTACAGGAGAAAATTGAATATGAACAAATTGCTTATCCTCACACTATTCCTGAGATGGTGAAAGCTGCTACAGAAGTGAGAAACGCAAAAAATGAAGAAATGAAAAAGCGACAAGAAGGTATGTTGGTTAAAATGTCCAAACTTCAAGGCTGGATTAAGGATTTGGAAATGAGAATGGCCAAAAAAGAAGCTGAAGCTAATGTAAACAGATTAAAAAGAGAACGGTTGATCGAGGAAGTTAGAAAACATTTTGGATATAAAGTAGATCCTAAAGATGAGAAGTTCAAAGAATTGCTCGAGAAAAAGGAGAAAGAACAGAAAAAAATAGCCAAGGAAGCTAGAAAGAAGGAAAGAGAAGCAAAGTTGATGGAAAAATTGAGATCTAAGAAGAAAGAAGATAAAAGTACTGGAACAGAGGTGCAAAATAATCCTGATGTAGATACGAAAACTGATGAAGAAAAATCATGAATTGAACCTTAATACGTTAGAAATATTGAGTGTTTGTGTAATAGAGATTGTACCGATTTTAATTACATGAGTTTTTGAATAAAATATATTAATACAGAAAGAGGTAATAACATTTTTTCTTGTTTATATACACATATGTAATGAATGCAAAATGTTTCTTTCCAACTTTTGTTTTGTAATTACATCTTCCTATTAATTATGATATAAAATGATACTAGTATTTTGCAATCATTTATGTAGTTTCTTTAAGTACATTAAACACTAGATGAGTCTATCAAATTTATATCCTCCATCGTGTTCTATAATATATCTGACCGTCCGTTTTTAATTGTGAAAACTTTTAACAGCGATAACCTATAATCTTGAAATATTCAAGGTAGATTTTAAGCTAAAATAGTTTATCAATCTACAAAATCGATCTGTGAAATCAAGAAATATACCCATTGAAAACACAATTGTAGATTGAAAAATAGATATTGGTAAATATCAGGATATTTCCTCGTTTATTTTCCAAATTTTAACTTTTTTTATTAGAATTTCTTGTAAACATAGTTTTAATATCTTCTTATGGACAGTATATGTGACTGTTTTGCAATCAAACGTTCCAATTCTATTCGGGTCTGAATTCTTGGTACAATTTTCAGTTTCAATATTTCGACAAACAGAAAAATTCCGAGAAACTTCAAATGATTCATAATTATGGGTTACAAATGATGCAGTAGGTTTGTTTTTTTTGAATAAATTATACATTCACATTTTTTTAAGTTTAGTATCATGTCGATGAATGAAATAAAATTAAACTTTTGTATAACTCACCTTCGCAATCTGGGAAATTGTAAAATCCTTCTTTGCATTTATCACAACTTTTTCCATCAAAATTATAGTGGCATTCACATTTTCCATCATTGTCACATGAAATTCCATTAGATCCTCTTGAGTCACATTCGCAAGCTGAAAATTGATTATAGATATCGAATGGCTTAGCATTTCCTTTTGTAACTTCAATATAGTGAAGATTCAAAAGGAGCAAGTAAAGAATTCTTCGCATTATAAAATAATAATTTATGATGTTTATTTTTTAGTCATACTACTCTGTCAAGAAAGTACCGGGAATTTTCAATTAAAACAACATTTTTACGTTTAATCGTCAAGATTTATTGGGTCGCCCTCAAAATAGGCTCCATTTGCTCCAATACATCTATGCCAACGGCACTTCCAATTATCGAAACATTTTTTATAGGCGCTTTCCGGGATGGACTTTAGCTCTCGCGCCGAATTTTGTTTTATGGCTTCAATCGACTCAAAACGGGTGCCACGAAGGGGCAATTTTAGTTTTGGGAAGAGGAAAAAGTCGCAGGGAGCCAAATCCGGCGAATACGGTGGTTGCTGAAGCACGTTTGTTTGGCGAGAAAGTCAGTCACAATCGTAGCTCGGTAAGAAGGCGCGTTATCGTCATGCAAAATCCATGAGTTGTTCGCCCACAAATTTGGCCGCTTCTTACGGATACGCTCACGCAAACGTTTCATAACGCCTAGGTAATACTCCTTGTTTACCGTCTGACCCTCTGGAACGAATTCGTAGTGCACCACGCCACGGATATCGAAGAAAACAATGAGCATCACCTTCATTTTCGAGCGGCTTTGGCGTGGTTTTTTCGGTTTCGGCTCATTTTTTGTCACCCATTCCGATGATTGCTGGCTTGTTTGCATATCGTACTCGTAGACCCAGGTCTCATCACCAGTTATAATGCGTTCCATGAATGTAGAATCGGAATTACAGCGATCCAGCATGTCTGAAGCAACCTGTTCGCGATGACGTTTTTGAAGAAAATTCAGGTCTTTCGGTACGAGTCGTGCGGCCACCTTTCTCATGCCCAAAATATCAATCAAAATCGTACGTGCGGACTCGTGGGATATCTTAAGATCATGTGCTATCTCTCCCAAGCTGGTACGACGGTTTTCCAGCACCCTTTCCTTAATTTTATCGACGTTATCTTCGATCGAAGCCGTCGATGGGCGACCACTTCACGACCGTCCTTGAAGGCTCTGTACCACTGATATGCACGAGTTTTCGATAGAGCATTATCACCAAAGGCCTTTTGCAACATTTTCAATGCATCGGCACACGAAAATTCATTTGCAACACACAACTTTAAACAAATTCTTTGCTCAACGTAATCACCCATAGTAAAAATCGGCACGCACTCTGACATCGACTGACTTAATCAGCTGTTGCAAACACACTAGTTGACAGATCCCGCTCAAGCTTGGCATAGTAATTAAGGACAGTGGTACCAACCTAGGAAAAAAAATTTACCTGCCTCATTGCCCCGCCAGATCTAAATCGATAATTCCCGGTACTTTCTTGACAGAATGTATATTAATTTCAACATTAACTTTTTTGCTGGTGCATACTTACTAAAATGAAATTAAATACTGTTAACAATTGTATAAACTTACATATACATTGAGAGTAGTTGTAATAACCAGGACTGCATTGTTCACAAGTTCGACCAGCGTAATTCACCAAGCACGAGCATTTTCCAGCTTCACTACATGTTTTTCCAAGAGATCCAATCTTGCCACAATTACACGGCTGACAATTGGGATATCCGTAATATCCAGATTTACATTTATCACACCGCTCTCCTGTAAATTCTTCCCTGCACATGCATTTCCCAGTTGTTTTATCGCAAATTCCCTCCTCGGTACCTTTCAGATCGCAGTTGCAATCTATAAAGAATTGTTGTTAAAGTTTGTCATTTATAGCTTCCAAAAGTACTACATAGATAAGTATTAAGGAAGTTCTTGGTTCTTGATGCAAAAAGTAAGCATCAGATTCGAGATAGAGAAAATTTTTTCTGAAATCCGTAGATTGTAGATTTTAAGCAATAAATTTTTGAGTTTGTGAGTGATAAAACTATTCGTTTTTACCTTCAGGAGACGTGGAAATTAAGCAAGACATAAGTATTTTGCTTTATTCATCATTTAGAATTGCTGAATTCGTTCAGGATTATGACGAACTTAAATAACTACTAAAATAAGACTACTCACAAGTACAGGTCGGAAAATTGTAGTAACCATCCTGACATCCATCGCAATTTTCACCGGCAAAGTTGTTCTTACACGTACAATTTCCTGAGCTCATTTCACAAACTGAAGACACAGATCCTTCGCTGTTACACTCACAAGCTATAAGCAGAAATATTCAGGAAATATACAAAAAAAGCCGAATATGAACAACTCACGTTTGCACTCGGGGAAATTATGGTACCCTGGAGCGCACTCTTTGCAGAAATCTCCACCGAAATTAGAGAGACAAGTACATTTTCCATTTTCTGATGCGCATTGCAAGTCGACTGTACCGTTCAAGAAACATTCACAGGGTCTACAATTCGGATACCCGAAATAGCCGAAACTACAAGAGTCGCAATCTGGAGGATTGTATTCCTTTCGACATTCGCATTTTCCAGTTCCCTCAGAACAGTTACCAGTGGAAAAAATGTTATCGCAATCACATTCTGAAAGATTAATCAGATGCAAATACGTATATCAAGCTCTATGTTTTTTCGCAACTTACTCTGGCAAACATCGGTTTCATTCCAATGTTTGTTGAAAGGCCTGTAATAGTTTGGTAAACATTTATTACAGTTTATGCCCATGGTGTTATGCTGACAATTTTGACAAACACCTCCTCCTTCGTAAACGCCGTAAATATCCAGAGATAAATGTTTCTTGTCTACTTCTGGGTCGTAGATACATTGGTCAGAATGTTGGAAGCAATTACATGCTAGAAAAAATATATAGGTATTTGGATGAAAGAGTGGAAATTATATCTTAGCTGAAAATTATCTCTAAAAGAGGTATGGCAAAGTGGATTCACTGAAAGAGAATCCAACACGAAATTGTCGTTATCCAAGGATCAACAGTAAAATATAGGATTTCATTCAGAATTGTCTGACTCTCTGAAGATTCATTACAGAATTTAGGACAATATCAACGAAAATCAGCTATAGAAAAGGCTGGAAAATTAATAAAGATAGTCTTGGAGAAAATCAGTAAATAATCTAATGGTTAACGATCTTTCATTACTTATGATTCTTTGATTGAATTCAATAAAACTAGACAAAATATTCAGCAGGTGCATCACAAACTTCAAATACTTGCTCCGCAATGTATGACTTGAGCTATCTTCACTGCTCTTATCGCTGTAATAGAAAATTCACTAAACCTTCCCGCACTGTGTAAACAGTTAAAAAACGAATCAGTATGACCTAGACGTTAACCAAGGAATTGTCATTAATAACCACCAGAAAAGCATATTCAAGTGTGAAAAACATCTGAGGAAGTAGTAGGATGGATTCTTTTGAAATAATCAAGCCACATAGGCTCTAAGTATGGATAATGAATGTTCGGAAGGCACTAAACTAAAATTGTAACCTCTTCTATAAGCAGTATAAAGACGCAAGATTATGTATTGCTTCAGACGTCCAAACAGCATAAAAGCATCTCAACAAAGGGATATTTTATCGGACCAGTGTCACCATGTTTGATGTCATCTTTATTGTTGAAGGGAGAGATAAATGAATGAATAAATAGAAAAACTTTCACTGAATTGCAAACGATCACCTCTCATTTTTTCCAAAGTATACGGAGAATATTTGAAAAAATAGAGTAGGACAGAGAGATGGAAAACAAGAATTAGAGATTGGAAGATAAAGATGGATCTTCTTGTAGGACACCCTTAGAAAGCCTTTAGGCAGATTAGGTTTAGCTTAAATTGACATATGGCCAAGATAAAGAAAATCTTGAAGACCTGATAGAATACTTAGCCATTGAAAGTCAACATAAAAAGAGTTTGTGCCATGAGATGATGAAAGATGGAGACATGCTCTTCTAGAAGCCGTTTCATTTGTTAAGAGTTCGTTGGGATTTTGGGACCTGCAGCTCCAATAAAGAAATAGAACGTTTGATTAGTAATAATAATAATTAACTGTTGAAACGTTTACTTACGTTCACAAATGAAAGGTTCGTTCACTTTAGACTGGCGCCAAGCTTTCTGTACAAAACCTGGACAACAGGAATTACATTTTGCGCCGCAAGTGTTATGTTGGCATCTACATAATAAGATGGACGGATTTTCTGGGTCTTGAATATCGCAGGTATCTGCGTGTCCATTGCACATACATCTTCCTCCGATACTTACATCTTTTATGGAATAGAAATACTGCAAAATGGAAAAAATTATGTGCATTTACAGGTTGAAAGTTGAAAACCGGCTTATTGTTATTTCTTACCCGCCTGGTTACCGTAGGATCTTGTCTAGCTACCGACATCAGATGGCCAAGAAAATTTTTAGTTCTCAAAAGGCGAAGTCTTATATTAGTTGCCCTAGTCCACTCTTGCAGGACACTGGAGTTGAAATAATTTTTTGCAGAAGGTCTGTTGATCAATAAAGATATGGGAATCTGCGTAAAGAAATGTGGAACGTAAGAGTGTGATAAAATTTAAAAAAATTGTCTGAAGATGTAATTCTTGTGAATTAAAGAATCCTATGAATCTTAATTAAAGGCTCTTTTAAATTAAATGCAGCGGCGCTGAAGTATAAATTCATCAGTTTTTGTCACTGTTGTTTCATCACATCTGCAGAATGGCCGCCCTATTCGCGGGAACTCAATCCAATGGACTATACCGTGTGGTCGATTTTGGAGCTCAGGACGTGTGCTAAACACCACAAAAGTTTGGAATCGCTGAAGCAATCCCTTCACCTTTGCCAGGAATGGGATCGATTAACACCCGAAGAGCTGCGGCCCATTGCTGAAAATTTCAAGCAGGGTCTGAAGCTATGTATCGCCACCAAAGAAAGAGATTAAATAATTGTGAAGGGTGTGACAAAAAGACGGATCGATGTTAAACGTTATTCGTTTGTGCAAGTTCGTGCGTTAATTGCATTTTGTACGCGTGTATCCACAGATCTTTCGGCAATTTCCGATGTAAGTGGCCATAGACAAGCAAATAGACGTACATTTTGCCTCATGGTAGCAATTTTTTTAATTGAACGCCCTGCACAAGCACGTACTGTCTTCTAAAAATCTAACACGGTGTCAGAATTTATGCGCAATTTTTCCAAAAACACGCTGGGTGATGGAAAAATCACGAACGGCCTCAAATACACTTCTTTAATAGGCCTCAATTACTTCAACACGTTTTTCAAAGCTCAACTTATCGCCTATTCAAATTATAAATGACTGAAAACGTCACAATAAAAACAAACCTCGAAACATAATTGACTTTCAAACTCCGTTCACATTAGAAATCCTATACTACTCTCTGTATACTCGCGTATACGCAAATTATACGGTTCTGAATTCAATGAAGTTGCAAATTTCACTAAAAACGGACGAGTTGATCGAATAACTGTAAGAGGTGGTTGCTACGCAACAACACAGAAGGTCAAACAAAAATTGATTTACCAATGTTTTCATATAAGAATAAGACACTTCCTAGAATTGAAATATATGGATTAAAAACTGTTAATTCATACGAAAATTAATGTTTCCTCCGAATTATATGCTAATGACAAATTATTTCTGATCTAGTGATTGGTGAACATAGGTGAAGCAAGATTCGAACCGGAAAATATTTCAATAATTATAAGGTTCTTATGTTAATCCTTACATTTTTCGTACAACTATGATCTTATGTATCAGACAAACAGGAATTTCCAACAAGAGATTCCATTTTGAAATTTGCGCCATTTATAAAGTGTCAAAATGAAACTGACAGACATTGTATTTGACAAGTAGAAATTGTAAGGTTACGAGAAATCGATGTACACTTGCACAACGCATTGAAATAGTGAAAATTACATTACATTAATTTTAAATCCTTTTATCTATATGGTGATTAACGGCTTTAATATGTTCAGCGGACCATTTGTCCGTATCAGATGCTATTTCCGTGTTGTTTCAAAATTCCTATCTCTTTGACAAACCTAAGTTATCATTATAATTTATTCTATAAACTACGGAACCTTTGAAATTATGTTGTTTTTGTTTTGCGTTGAAAAATTTTCGGTCGTGAAATCTAATAATTTCCAACAACTCGTTTAAATGATAATAAACTACCAAATAATAACTGTCAGAACAAATCATTATCTAAATGTCAGATTCAGGAAAAGGAATTGTGGTTAGAACTGATTGTAACTCTTTACGTATATGAAACCTTTAGACGTTGAGTAATGCCAAACCTGCGTTTTGCAGAAATTGTTGTATTATTCCTAATATTGCAGTTACTAGACGTACGAGTAGGAATTCTAACGCCATGTAATATAATACTAAATACCATTTAGGTATTACATGTTTTGCTGATGATACTTCATGTTTTTTATCAAAACTGTGAAATCATAAGAACTGCCCGGATATAAAAATTCTTCTACGAGGGATGTTCGTTTAATGTATTCTCGGTATCGGGGTGAATTGATAATCATGTGAATAATCTAATTATCTTATTTACTGATGACACTATCTGAGGATATACGTATAAAATTTCACTAATTTACGATCATTAGGTTTCTAGGTACCCTCAGTGAAAGACGACCAGAATGACTAAAAATGATGAAGAAAGAGCATCGCGCCGTTATGAAGTTCCTCACTAAGCAGGAAAAAAGTAAAAGAAGGACTCGTGAAGAGCTGATGGCTGTTTACCAAGCCTGTGTCCCAACGTTATCCACCGATTAAAAGTAGTCAAGTTAATTCAAAAGAGAC
Organism: Megalocaria dilatata; assembly: GCA_034642435.1. NCBI lineage: Eukaryota > Metazoa > Arthropoda > Insecta > Coleoptera > Coccinellidae > Megalocaria > Megalocaria dilatata. Next base: position 50,881,105 of record CM067854.1, read on the forward strand.
AGAGAAAGCTTTGAAGACTACCCACGCTTGGGCGGGCCCGTTAGCGGCACCACTGAAGAAAATGTGAAAAAAGTGGAAAAGTTGGTCCTTCAAGATGTCAGAATAAAAATCAAGATGTTAGCAATGACCGAGAATGTCACCGCATCTCAGAAGCAAGTGCTGTAAGGAGTTTTTAGAGCTCTGTGGAGACGACCCATCGACTATTTTCAACCGGCTTGTTACTGGAGATAAGTCGTGGGTTCATCACTGTGAATCTGAGAGTAAGCAAGAGTCCATGCAGTGGATTAAAAATTGTGCACAGCCCCCAAACAAGTTTGAAGTCATCCCAAATACTGGAAAAATAATGATTCTAAAGGTATTTTATTGATAGAATACACTAAAAGGGTGAAAGCATCACAGCAACATCATACGCAACCACATTGCGTAATTTAAGAGAAGCAATTAAAGGGAAAAGGCTAGGAACACTCACAGCGGGGGTGTTGCTGCTTCACGACAACGCGCCACTTCACAAGGCCCGTGAATCTGTGCGGGAATTTGGCTTCGAAGATGAGTAATAAGATTTCCATTGAGATATTTTTTCACATTTGGGCATAGGGAGTAACCTATGCCCAAATGTGAAAAAATATCTTCGTGGAAAGCGATTTTCCGACGATAAAGAACTTAAGCTAGCAATTAATACCTATGTTGAGGAGAAGCCGGAAGAATATTTTTTACAAGGCTTAGAGAAGCTTATTTATCGATCTAACAATGTATTGAAGTTCTAGAGGACTTCATTGAACGTCACTCGTAGCTGCAGAGCGACCCCAAAATTTTTCTTGCGCTTAGTCACAAATCATGTCCCCCATTTCTTCATTCGTAAAATAGTTGTGACGAAGCATTTCAATCGAAAAAGTTATAAAAGAATGAAACAATAAATTATAATCTCAACAAAAATGATTCACTGAGAAGAAATGACATTTACCAGCAACATTTTTATGACAGTCCCAAGCATACTTTTCATAAATGAAATAATATTTGAAATCCCCTTCCGAGACAATGAACTCAAATGCGTTTTTCCCGAAAACGGGTGAAATTCCTATAACAAACAGTGAAGCAATACATAACATAATATTCCTCGTCCAAAGATGTGCCTTTATGCCGACTTTGATAACAATTGCGATATACAGAATGTCCCAGAAGTTGACGTCAAGCCGGAAGCAGGTTGCAGGATAAGTCATCAGAAAAATATAAAAGAAAATCCAAGTCCTTTATTTTTCAAATTATATTGCACTTTCTTTTATTTAATGAAATGCACACCCTGTGATGATTTTTCAACTCCTGTGGCAAAATTTTTTTTTTCAAATTTTATTTTTCCTATGTTATCCCGAATAGTGCTTCTGTAATCTGTAATCTTCAATTCTTAGCCAATTGCTCCATCTTAGAAAATAATGTCACTTTTTACCCAACCAAATATTCAAAATTAAAATAACTGCTTGAAGCACAATATCGTCGTAAGGTAAGGAATTCTTCCTTCACATTGCACTTTGTTTGGAAGTCGGCCCGCTGTGAAGAGTAGACTGTGCACATTCGTGAAAACTCGATGTTCTGGATAACGATCAGCATTAGGGTATCTCTCGAGATAAATTCTCGAAACTGCACTAGCGTTACATCTGCATTCCCCATCAATGAGGTGCATTTTGGCATATTCCTGTGTGGTATACACAGACATGATGGCAATACACAATCCCAGGTTAGTCCAGGTAAAATCAAAGTTCGTCGTAAAGAGATCAAAACTAATCAAATCACAAGCAAACAAATCTAATAAACGAAGCCAAAAGTCGTAAGTACACAAATAACAAGATCAAATACTGAAAGATGCGCAGTAGACCAAGAGGCGTAGCGTACTGACCTGTATTGCGTTTACGTGTGCCAATACGAAATAGTGACGTCACTATCTGTCTCACTCACACTTTATGAAAGGACTCACCCCATCTCATTCAATCCAGATTCTTAAAGTATTGGATACACTAGAATCATTTTTAGAAAGTTCGAAGAAATTGTTCGAAACTGTGTTTCTTTAAGAAAGGCCGTTTTTTTGACCGATCTGAAAAATAATGTAGTAAGTGTTATACCATTTTAGAATCCCTAATAAATGTGCTAACTTTCAAAGTAATTTGCCAAAATGATGTAGTAGAGTTTTTTTTTTCAGTACAGTCAGTTAAATCGTGCGAAATATTAATTTTGAATACTTGGTTCGGCAAAAAAAGACATTATTTTCCAAACTGGACTAATTGGCTTAGAATTGAAGATCACAGGTTACAGAAGCACTATTCGGGATAACATGGGAAAAATAAAATTTAAAGAAAGTAAAAAATTGTAGCAACAGGAGTTCAAAAATCATCACAGAGTGTGCCATTTCACGAATAATCAAAAATCCAATATAATGTGAAAAGTGCACGATTTTTTTAAATATTTTTCTGATAACTACTATGACTCAGCCTGTTACCCGATTCCGGCTTGCCGTCGACTTCTGGGACACCCTGGATACAGTAAAAGTATTGGCAAAAAACAAAAAAAACAAGTGTAACGCCATGTATCTCTTTCCACAGCAAAATTTTAATGAGGCATCGTCATATTTTGATCCAAATAATCTGTTCATGCCGATGTCCTAATAGTTATGATTATATAAATTCAGCTTAAAAAAGAGAGACATTAACTTTTTTTTAATAGTCAACAAGCATTGTATCTAGTTCTTTTAATAAACGGTTTTCCAAAAAGAGGTTTCATTTTGAAAAGGCCGCTATCTGGGCAGCTGTCATCTTTTGACATTTGAAAAGTAAAAACTACGCCATTACTAAAAATGGAACGATACACGCTTCAATAACGCAATAAAATTCTTAAAATTCACTAAAAAAAATGGTGAAAATTTTGCAGTCACATATCAGAAAACTAAAGCACCTTTGGGTCGTCGTAAACACCTTTTCGGTCAGCAATAGTGAAACTGGTGGAAAAATTTGAGCTATTGGGACAAGTTAGTGATGTGAAGAATCGAAACTGTGTAAGTCGTTCAAGAACAAGTGAAGATTGCTGCTGTAGTGTTGACGAAAACCCAGGTTGATGGATTTCTCGTCGATCTTTGGAATAAGGCATTCCACAAACGACATTACACCTTATTTTGCCTCAAGCCGGTCGATCACCAAACCGTCGTATCTTCGCTGATTTGGTCCTTGAAATGCATCAAAATGATCCGGATTTTCATCGAAAAATCCTACCTATGCTATGGATGCTACGTTAATAAAAACAATTCTCGTATTTATGGCTCGGAAAATCCAAGAATGATTGTTGAAAAGCCTCTCTATCCTCAAGATGTCAGTGTTTGGTGCGATTTTTAGGTTGGCGGTGTGATTGGACCTTACTTATTCGAAAATGAGCCTGATGCAACTGTTACGGTGAATAGATTGCGCTACCGAGCTATGATTGATGATTTTTTATGGCCGGAATTGAAAGACGGCTTGGCCATCGAGATCTTGTGATTCAAAACCTTCAGACTTTATAAAGAGTCATTTAATCTCTGAAAATGAATTGATTAATCACTCACCTCTCCACCTTCTAGAGGAAGAATATTAGAATATTCTGTAGTACAAACGACAGAATCATCTCTGGTTATGGGATTCAAACTCTCTGCTCCGAAGTGCGTTTCGCAATCCGCCAAAGAGTCAGAGAAATACTGCCATGGTGTGTACGTTTTACCATAATCTGCCGATTTTTCCAGTACCCATAAACCAGGTCTTGGAGAATTTCCCATTCGTATATAGACGTAGGCAACGTGGAACTCCTGTAAATAATTTTTAAATATCATTTTTTCAAAGCCATAATCAGAGTATGAAATTTTATTTCAAAATATCTATTTTTATAAGTTATAATAATGTCTATTCAAAAATTCAAGACTACACCAAAAAAAAACAATATAATCAGTCAGATTCAAACCGCAATAAAATCCAGAACACCTAATTGTTATTCCAATAAAAAACATACCAAAAAGCTATATAAAAGACATAATTGCATAGGATAAGTGAAAATAATGTCAACTCATTTATTTTTTCCTTTTCTTTTCAATTATTCATTATTATAATTCATTTACTTTCACCATCTTTCACCCTCCCTTTTTTCTCTGAATTTTATTTTGTGATCTGCTAGGCAACCGATAGTATTCGACAAAATAATTTATAACCTTCTCTTCGCTCACTACTGTACTAATAATTGTTTTATTAAGGGTGATCATTTTATTTATAAATTAAGAATTTGTGTCTCCTTGATAAAAGCTCTAATTTGAAATTAAAAATTCTGAAGGACTATATTGAAGATATATAACATATTAATTAAGTAAATGAAATCAACTTGGCTTAAGTTTCACTGTTTATTTGATGTCTGTTGACATTTATGTATGTTTCGAGTTAATAATATTAATATTTGTCTAGAAAAACATTTATTTTCCTTTGTATGACATTGTATATAACGTATAGGTATATGCAATTTTGGCCCCTAATGAGAAACCCAAAAGAGACTACAGAGATGATAATATATTCAATTCAAAATCCAAGCATATATATTTCATGATTGTTGCCAATTATCAGATAGCTCTAACATTGACAATTGATTATTTCAATGTATATTCTTGTACGTTTATCTCATAATTTCTGATATTCAGTCATGAGGTCTTCCGATATTGGGAATAAATAGTGTTAAATTATTCGAATATTTCAAAATTTGAATATCAAAACCGATTTAATCTGTTAGTCTTCTACAATTTTAATTTAAATAACTTTTTTTATATCTGTTGGTTTATTTATTCCATTTGACATTATATATTGAGTTTTGATTATATACGTCTATTAAATATAAGCGGTACTTACTGTAGACATTAATTTAATTCTAAAATTTTTTTGAATGAAAATTTTTTTAAATTAAAATTGTAGAAGACTAACAGATTAAATCTGTTTTGTTATTCAAATTTTGTTATATTTCTTCTATCAAGTTAAAAGCCTTTTTCTATTTTATTTTATACATAATATATAATTATATTTAGGCTTGAATAAATCTCATTATGGAATGTCAATGGTTTAAAGATAACCTTATAATACCTTACACTTTTCTGTAATTTTTGTTAAGAACATAGACTATCTTGAATTTTAAAGTTAGTCTGTTTAAAGCAATTTATCCTGTTACCACGTGGCGGTAAGATATAGTGATAGTTATTTGATTTTGATAATTATGAATATTATTTAGGGCCGATGAAGAGATTATCAGAATTCTAATTGTTTTTTGAAGATATACTGCATGTTTTGAGAGATTTTTTAATTAACTCATTTGAATATTTAAATATATTAAATATTTCAAATAAATTATATTTTTGAGAAGTCCTTAAGTTGTGTTCATATTTATGAAAAGGAATTGGTTTGATTATGGTAAGATCAGAAACAAAATTTTGTCCCCTTTAAATATTTATTTATTGATTTTAATTGCCTTTTTTATATTGGTTTTGTCATTTATTCCATTTGACATTATATATTGAGTTTTGATTATATACGTCTATTAAATGTAAGCGGTGCTTGTTTTAGACATTAATTTAATTCTAAAAGTTTTTTGAATGAAAAATTTTTTTGAAATTGAAATTGTAGAAGACTAACAGATTAAATCTGTTTTGATATTCAAATTTTGTTATATTTCTTCTATCAAGTAAAAAGCCTTTTTCTATTTCATCGAATATTTCAAATTTTGTGGCCTCCGAGAAAAAATATGGGGACGCCTATGACGAAATTTAATATCAATCGAGAAAATTGAGAGAATTTAAAGATATGATACATGTGGGAGTCTGTTTCCTCAACATCTATAGAAGTGTTATCAGAGGATGTCTGTTATCAAAAATTGGAACAAATGGGGTTCAAATCCATTACCATTATTTGAGAATTGAAATTATAAATATTTCTTGATAACTCTTATATTTTCAACAACAATAAATTCCATGCCACTAAAAATTCGAAAGCTCAATTTGGTTAGACTGGAGGTATTAATTGTTGATGATTAATCATAAATACAATGTATAATAATATTAAATAAGTTTATTTCGAATTTCACAAATTTTTATTGTTATAATAATACAACAGTAGCATCTTCAGGTAACAATAAAAATTTGTGAAAACCGGAAAAACCTTATTCAATATGGATGTTCATCAAGTGAAGACTGATTCTATCAAACATTTAAAATTATTAATAAGGAGTATGAGCTATGATAATAAAAAGTTCTCGAAATCGAGACAGAGTAACATACATCTGTGTAAAAATTCTATACTCAAACAAACTCGATGAGGTTTCTTTGATCACAGAGGTGAATTGCAGACTTGCGCACGTTTCAAACTGATTGATTTTACTCTGTGTATTCGAATATCAAAACAGATTTAATCTGTTAGTCTTCTACAATTTTAATTTCAAAAAAATTTTTATTCAAAAAACTTTTAGAATTAAATTAATGTCTACAATAAGCACCGCTTATATTTAATAGACGTATATAATAAAAACTCAATATATAATGTCAAATGGAATAAATAAACCAACGGATATAAAAAAGTCGTTCAAATTAATAAATAAATTACTAAAAGAAACAAACTTTTGTTTCTGATCTTACCATTATGAACACCAATTCCTTTTCAAAAACATGAACGCAACTTAAGGGCTTCTCAAAAAATATAATTTATTTGAAATATTTAATATATTTAAATATTCCAATAAGTAGATTCAAAAATCTCTCAAAACATTTTTTTGAAATTAAAATTGTAGAAGACTAACAGATTAAATCTGTTTTGATATTCAAATTTTGTTATATTTCTTCTATCGAAAGTTTTTGAAGTAACTTACTCAAATATTTAAATATATTGAATATTTCAAATAAATTAGTTGTAGAGAAGATCTTGAAATTATGTTGTGTATTTTTGAAACAGATTTAGCTTTCATAAATATAAGAGCAGAAACAAAACATTTTGTCACAGGCAGACATGCGCACCATGCCTGTCTGAAGAGTTCAGGAGCGCATGTTCGGAACGAAACTCCATTCATTTAAACATTCAATATGACATTCATTTAATTCTAAAAGTTTTGAATCAAATTGCTTCAATCTAAAATTGTAGGAGACTAACATATTAAATCTGTTTTGATATTCAAATTTCTTCTTATTTTAGCTTCAATTGAGCAAAAGTATGGAAACTTTTTCGAAATCCATACTTTTTGCTTTCAGATGAGAATATTTAACGAAAAAATCTGATTAATTTTTGTAACATTTCAAGATGAACACTTAAACCTAGAATTTTGGCTGAATTAATAAAATATGCAGACGATGTAACCAATGTGGGTGTTAACTTCCTCGGGATCAATGAATCCGTTATCAGAGGAAGTTGTTATCTTCAAATCCGAGGTCTTCAAACTGAGTACTATTTATTCGACAATTATCGATACATAGAGACATGATAACCCTTCACACAACTATTTCATTAAGTAACATCATTAAGAATTCTTCTTACATAAGATATACACTGTGTTCCTAAATTGGAGGTACAAGCGAAGAAGGGGGAGATTCTTTGAATAAATTTAAGAAAAAATTTTCCATTTTCGCAAACGTTTCGTTTTCGAGATACAGGGTGTTAAAGTTTGAATTTTTCTCAAGTTTTTCTCATATTGTCTGCATTTTACAAGATATTCAACGGAAATTTGGCATAGTTATTACAATTAAGAATTTACACCATGTGGCACGCCAATTTTGATTGCAAATCTACGGGGTGATATTTTTTCTGGAACACTGTCGCCTGTTTTACTCCAGAACTTTTTTTTGAAAAATTGTTAAAAGAAGCTTTGTTGTTATACCAAACTTTATGGTCTCTTGTACTTTTGTCGTATGAAATTAGTATTTCATAAATTTTTGTTATATATTTTTCAAGCATTTATATAAGAAGGAGGCATTAGTTGCTTCAGACAAATTCTAACAATGTAAGTCTAGTGAAGTCATTGTCAGAAATAGTCGTAAATATAAAATACAATATCGTCTTTTCAGAGGGCTGTTAAGTTGAGAGCGTTACATGTGTTTTCCAGATGTTAACCAGACGATACGAGAATGCCCTGCTTCAAACCATTAACTTGAATTTTCGACCTGAAACCTATTTTACCATCTCAAACTTTGAAAAATTACGTCAGCCGAACCAGACTTAAAATTTGATAGGATTGTAAATGACTATAATCAGTACGGTTAACAATTTCGTTCAAATTTTTGTTTGATTTTTTCTCAAACAATTGTGTCTGAAAAAAATTAACCCCTCTGAAGAATGTCACAGTAGGGTGGGTCAAAAAATTCGATAATTTTTTTTTGCATAAGTGACACGGAAAAATGGATTGCAAGACACCTTAAAAAAATTCGCACCAAGCATAAGCTCTTAATTTTAATAGGAAGATTCTCCGCATCACAGTTTTGTATTTTTTTCTCAGTCTAATAGAAAAAATTCATACCCCATCATTTATCGATTGAACAGAAAAATGTTCCAAGAGAATTTTTTAGGAAATTTAATGCTCTACAAAAAAGGTATCTTATATTTTTTCCGTGAACCACACCATTTGAAAGATATTAAGGATTTAATTTTGATTATTTTAAGACAAATTTCATTTTTGTTTATGAATTTTATAACTCGACAATAAATGACTTACAAAATGCGCAATACAAATTTCTGTTGGAAATTAACTGCTGTATAAAAATGGTTTCTTATGTTTTGGCGATGAAATTAACCGTTCAAAAGATATTCATCATCAAATTTTCATGTGTACGAATTTTAAAAGTTTTTGTTTAGATATTCGAAAAATTTCAATTTAATTTATAAATTTCACATGAATTTCATTTCTTGTCACTAATATAAGTATTATTTGAGTTTTATTTTCGAAATTATCAAAATTTTTCTTCAATTATTCTAAACATTTTATTTTTAATCATTAGAAATCACGATCCTAGGGAAAATTTCTCCTCTAGAGAATTTTTGTTTTGTATTTTATTTCATCTGTTTGAATTGTGAACTAGCGCCACCTACTTTTTCCTTTATCGTTATGTTGTCTAAAATTAAATCCTTAATATCTTTCAAATGGTTAGGTTTACGGAAAAAATATAAGATACCTTTTTTGTAGAGCATTAAATTTCCTGAAAAATTCTCTTGGAACATTTTTCTGTTCAATCGATAAATGATGAGGTATGAATTTTTTTCTATTGGACTGAGAAAAAAATACAAAACTGCGATGCGGAGTACCTTCCCATCAAAATTAAGAGCTCATGCTTGATGAGAATTTTTTTAAGGGTTCTAGCAACCCATTTTTCCGTGTCACTTGTAAAAAAAATCGATTGTTTTGACCCACCCTAATGTCACAGTTTACGTTTTTTCAGGAATAAAAATCAGATGGTATTCAACGATGATTTTATAAGTATTTTAGTAAAATGAATTCACTTCAAAGGTAGGAAATAAGGAGTTACAATTAAAAAATATATTACTCAAAAGTATATAATCGAATTTTTTAAATTTGCAAAATAAAAACGTGAAAAATTCGTTGCGTCTTTTCATAACTAATCAAAATAAAAATCTCAAGAACTTTTAAACTTATATAATTTTCTACAAATGTTTATTATTTCACAATACAATTTTAGGAGGATTAATGTGGAACGATATATAATTTTTCACTCCAGTTCCATGAAATTCCAATTTTTTGAGTGATAATAAATTTTAAAATGAACCCCTAAGTTTCAGTCATTTGAATGAATTAATTTGGTTGAAAGTTTGAAGGATCATTGTAGGATTGAACAAATTTTATACCAATTTTCTGGCAAATAGTCCCGAGAAAATCTCATGATGTCGTACGACAGATGTATAGATTTTTTAATTCTATTCTTGTAATCTATATTTAGACTTAAACTCTGGGGGATTACATTTTTTTATTTTATCACAAAAGATTAATCATTTCGAAAAACTAATTCAAAACTCGATTCAGTATAAGAAAGCTCATTTTAAATATTTCATGAGCTGTTCGGAAAGTATTTTCTTTTTTTTTGGGGAAACACCTTTTGCTATCTTTCTGGTAATAGCATGATTCCACGCTCATAAAATTGTTGGTCTTTGAAGGCAAAAAACTGATCCGGGTGATTTTTCATTTGAAGTAAAGGTTTACCCGCCCAAAAAATTGTGCAATGGCCGGAACAAATAATAATCCGAAGGCACCAGATCTGGAGAATATGGTGGGTGTGGCAGTGTATCCCATTTAAGCTCTAAAAGCTTTTGGCTAGTGACCAAACTGGTATGAAGTCTCGCATTATCTTGGTGGAACACTACACCTTTTCTGTTGATTAATTCTGACCTTTTCTGTTGAAGTGCATCATTTAGTTTGTTCAGCTGATGACCGAATTAATTGTTGTATTATTCGGTAAAAGCTCAAAAAAAACGACTCATGGAACATCCCACCAAACTAACAGAATCACCTTTTTTGATCGAAATTGGCCTTCGAAATGTTTGAGCCGGTTCATCTTTTTGCTCCATGATCTCTTGCGTTTGATATTGTTTTATGCATCCCATTCTTCGTCCCCAGTAATGATGCGCTTCAAAAATAGATCATTTTCGTAACGACACAAATTTCTCTCTGTGAGAACATGGAGAACCCATATATCGAGCTTCAAGGTTAAACCCAGTCCTTTCAAGTGGTCATAGAAAGTTGAATTCGATAAATTTAACCTAGCACATTGTGTAGTTGTGATCAGATTAATCGAAGAATAATAACTCGAAGTGATTCTCAATATTCATAAAACATTGGATTTAAATAAAACAAAATCGTTGAGTATCTTCTCTCTATATCTGCTCTTATCATGATTGAACAAAACTATGTCGTTTATCGAATTACAGGGTGATAAGAGCAATTCATTATACTCCTTTTATATTCAGTCAATATATCTCCATTCTAATTTTAGGATGAAAAGATGTGTCAGTGAACTGTAATAATCGGCTGAGCCATAAATTTGGTGGATATCGTAGTTCATGTTCCAGGAGATAAAGAAAAAATTTGAAGACGTTGATTACCAACTTTTCTCTAAAGAATGCAGTATACTATTGTTTGCAGAACGAAGATAAATTTATTGACATTCTTATGTATCCACTAATGAAAATGATATTCGCGTGTGAACTTATGGACTAACCTCTCTTCAGCAGCTCTATTAAGATTTCGTTTGGTGTTTTTACTATTTTTGTATCGACGAAAAACAGAATTTCTTTTTATCATATTCAGGGCGAGAGTCGAACCTGGGTGCTTCTGTTTGTATCTGTATTAAGCTTCAAAGTCAATGTCTAATCCAGTCAAATATCTTTATTCAATATTCAGTAAAAAATTTGAATATCAAAACAAATTAAATTTGAATATCAAAACAAATTAAAATGTGTTTGTCTTCTACAATTTTAATTTCAAAAAAATTTTTATTCAAAAAACTTGTAGAATTAAATTAATGTCTAAAATAAGCACCGCTTACGTTTAATAGACGTATATAATCAAAACTCAATATATAATGTCAAATGGAATAAATAAACCAACAGATATACGAAGGTCATTAAAATTAATAAATTAATATTTAAAGGGGACAAAATTTTGTTTCTGGTCTTACCAGATATATATATATATATATATATATATATATATATATATATATTGAGTTTTGATTATATACGTCTATTAAACGTAAGCGGTGCTTATTTCAGACATTATATTTAATTTAAAGTTTTTTGAATAAAAATTTTTTTGAAATTAAAATTGTAGAAGACAAACATATTTTAATTTGTTTTGATATTCAAATTTTGTTAATTTCTTCTATCAAGTAAGAAGCCTTTTTCTATTTTATTTTAATATACACTAGTTAACAGTTGAAATTTTTTAACATTATTTCAACAACACGTTTGTACCTGCATTGAAATATCGATGCTCTTAGATTTTGAAAAAGATTAACACAATTGTGGAAAATGAAACATTTGCACCTTCATTTTGAAGAATCATCATTATGCTTTCTTTTCAGTATCTGTCATTTCGCTGATGTGCAAACAACATAATTTCTGTGTACTCTGAAAATGTCAAGTTTTGTACCGAACAAAGTGTTTTTGCGAAGAGTTTTACTTCATTACTTCAATATGACGAAAGTCATCGCACTTTAGTGGATGTTTATGGTACACATAGGAGAACGAACGTGTCAAAAGTTATTCGACTGATTTAAAAGTGGTAACTTTGACTTGGAAGAGCGCCATCAAAATTTAAGATTGAGGAATTAGAGGCATCACAAACGCAAGAGGAACTCGCAAAAACACTTGGAGTCACTCAACCATCCATTTGCCATCGTTAAAAAGCAATGATAATGATAGGAAATTGGTTGCCGTATGAACTGAAGCCAAGAGACGTCGGACGCCGTTTTTTTACGTATGAACAACTGTCCCGACGACAAAAAAGAAAGGCGTTTTTGCATCGAAACGTAACGGACGATGAAAAGTGGGTCCATTACGCTAATCCAAAACGTCGGGCAACGTATGGATTCCTCTTCATCAACTGTCAAGCCGAATATTAATGGCGAGCTGGATGTGGTGTATTATGAGCTGCTGCAATCGAACGAAATGATCACAGGGGAGGTCTAGCGATGACATGTGATGCGTTTAAGCCGAGCTTTGCGAGAAAAATTTTCGATATACAATAGATAGCATTTTGAACAAATTCTACATTGAACTTGATTTTTTTTTTTTTAATGACATATTGTGTGTTTTTTAAGAGTGATAGAATTTTAAATTGAAATAAAACACATTTAAATTAAGATTGAAGCCAAATTTTTTTTTTATTTGAAAGATAATTTTATGACATTTATGTTTAAAAAAAATTTCCGGCATATGTCCAACACGACTAGCTCTGAGGAACCGCATTCGACCAGACCAATTTTGGTCCACTTTTCGAGTAATTCAGGCCTTATTTCATCAATAACACGAGTTATGTTGGCTTCCAAAGCGTCTGTCGTTTCTGGTTTATCAGCATAAACCAATGACTTAACATAACCCCAAAGAAAATAATCCAGTAGAGTTATGTCGCAAGATCTTGGAGGCCAATTAATTGGACCATTTCTCGAAATAATGTTATCGCCAAATCTTTCTTTCAATAAATTAATTGTTACGGTAGCAGCATGAGGTGTAGCACCATCTTCTTGGAACCAAAACACTTCTGGTTCAATACCATTCAAATTTTGAAACAAATAATCATTGATCATCGATCTGTAACGAGCACCATTCACTGTAACATTAGTTCGAGCATCGTTTTTAAAGAAATATGGACCGATGATGCCTCCAGCGTGTAAAGCACACCATACAGTGCATTTTTCAGGATGCAATGTGTTTTTCATGGATTGTTTTCACTCCATATACCGTTCAACCAGAAATGAGCTTCTTCACTAAACACAATTTTACGATAAAAAAGTGGATCAACTTCAAGCTTTTCTAGGGCCCAATCAGCAAACAAACGAAGCTTATTATGGTCAAGTGGCTTTAGTTCTTGACCCAGTTGGATCTTGTACGGGTGGAGACCAAGATCTTTGCCCAAAATTTTCCATGTGGTGGATGCACAGAGTCCAACTTGTTGTGAACGTCGACGAATAGACAAATCTGGATCATCATTATCACTATGACTTACAGCAGCGATATTTTCTTCTGTACGTACAGTTCTTTGTCTTGTTGTTGTTGCATCGAGTAGAGAAAATGTTGTCCGAAATCTATCGATAGTTCGACGAATAAGCTGCTCTGATGGACGATTATGTAAACCATAAATTTCACGAAGTGCTCTATAAGTTTGGCGAATAGAACACTGATTTTGAAAATAAATTTCAACATTTTGTAAACGTTGTTGCGGCGTGAGTCTTCCCATGATAATTTTTCAATCTTTACTGAACAGAAATGTCAAAACAACATGGCTTCTACCTTCTGTCAAATCGCAGTTATCCCTATCGAAAGTTTTTACCTTGTGATTTGGGTATTTTTGTCGTATTACGTATAATTATACTGCATTAGATAATAATGCTCATCAACTTAGTTTGAGATTTGTGTTATATTTGATATAAAAATAAATATCGAGGGTTAAATAATATTATGAAATAACAAGCCTACCTGACCCAGGTCTATGGTCAAATTAACCCTGTTATATTTCATTCCTCTTGAAAGGGGCGGACTTTGCCACCAAGTTTCCATGCCATCCACAGCATATTCAGCGGGATGCCTTTTGTCTGGTTTTGTCAGATCGCACACATCACAAAACTGAAATAATAGAAATATTTTAATAATCCTTCTCGAATAATAGAGTTCATAAATTAACATACAAAATATAATTTTCGCATTTTCATATCTGCTTAAAAAACAAATTAAAATTGACTTCCATACAATAGAAAAATCATCTGTTTAATTCAGTATAATTTTAAAAAAATTCACGACGGCTAATAAATAAGTTAAAAAATATCCATCTACCAACTAACGCTTAATTCATTTCATTCTATGTCCAAAATTTATTTCAGAGTATCCCATCAAACGAAACAATTAATCAACAATAGATGTAATACAATTATCAAAAAAGATATTTTAAAAGGCCTAAATATTTGCACTAAACAAAATTATTTTCAATTTAAAAATAAAATTTATAAATCAGAAAAAGGTTTGATTATGGGAAATATTTTCAAGTCCTTTATTAGCAGAAATATTCATAAACAATATCGAATCTAAAATTCACCAAAATCCCCTTATGCAATAATTTTTATATTGGTACAGATATGTAGACGATATTTTATGTTGCTAGACAGACTATTAAAAAAATTCTTTTTTTTATCAACGAAATACATCCTTCAATATTATTCACCATGGAAACCGAACATAATAACTTGTATTAATATTTTTGATTTAACAGTTACAAGAATAAATAATCCTACATGAATTTTCAATATTTCACAAACCAATATATACGATTATTTAAATATTTTAATATTAGCCTTCTACATATTTTATTTCAAAAAATTATATTTAATAATTATACCTTGGAGAATTAAATTAAAATAATGTCATATAAGTACCACTTATATCAAACGAAATATAAAATAAACATTCATTATAAGACATCCAAATGATATAACAAAATCCAATAAATAAAAATTGTTGACCAAAATTCTATAAATTAAATATTTTGAATAGACAAAATTTTGTTTCTGCTGATCAATCTTATGAAAACAGTTAAAAAGTTACTTTCTATAAAATCTCAAGATATGTAAAAGCATTACTGATAAAAAATTTTATAGAAAGTAACTTGGTTAGATATTCAATAATATTGAATATTCTAAGTAAGATAGTTTTATGATGAAATTCTTAAGATTATGTTAAATATTTTTGAAAAATATTTATTTTCATAAGATTGATCAGCAAAAACAAAATTTTGTCTATTCAAAATATTTGATTCATGGAATTTTGGTTAACAATTTTTATTTATTGGATTTTGTTATATCATTTGGATGTCTTATAATGAATGTTTATTTTATATTTCGTTTGATATAAGTGGTACTTATATGACATTATTTTAATTTAATTCTCGAAGTTACAATTATTAAATATAATTTTTTGAAATTAAATATGTAGAAGGCTAATATTAAAACATTTAAATAATTTTATATACCTTCTATCAAGTATTAACCTCTATTTATGTTATTCAATATATACGGATACCCTTAAACACAATAAATCAAATCATTCCATAAACCAAAAAATATCAGCATATAATTGTATGATCCACAGATTAATTTATATTCCCATTAACCGAGAAAATTATATTTCTGAACTCAACATCATTAAACAAATAGCTATTAATAATGACTCTGATCCTACGTTGAATGAATTGTTGATGCATAAAAATAATGAAATAGCTTTAAATATGGTATATCCAAATATAAAAGAAAATTTTAAATACATTTATTTAAAATATACTAAAGTTATTTCTGAGAAAATTCCTACATACCTCAAAAATAAATATGCTTTAAGAACTTCAATCAAAACTTATTCAAACATGATTAAATTCATTAAAAACAATAAAGACATCACACATAAATGTTACACATAAAGATTAAATCGTGAGTTTATAAGTTAACCTTTAATGAATAATTATATGAAATAATAAAGAATATTTCAACAAATGTTTCGCCAACACTATGGCTTCTTCAGGTTTACATATTAGTAATAATTTGAATAAAAAAATAATGTAATGGCTTTGCATAGCACTTTTAGTGCTTCTTCATGTGATATCCTGAACAGTTAAACTTTGAGACTGAAATTTTTTACATTTAAATTTAGGTAGAGTGCTAAAACAAAAATAAATGAATGGATCAACTGAAATTCATGGAATATCATTCAATTCATTGAATGAAAACGCAACAGCATCTTTTGATCTCGATGAAATTTTATGTATATCTACGATATATGATCCGGAAGCTCAGTAAGTTTGATTTGTCGTACCATGATAAGTATCCTATTCAAGCACATGCTCTGACATCATCTTCATCTATGAGACGATATTTATTTAAATATTTGTAATGAGTCATAACGTTCACAGTATTATATCCATCATTTTCGAAACCGAAAGCTGACGTATTTATGAAGTAATTCATTTATTTTGATGTTTTTGCTTTGCACTCTTTGATCATCTGTATTTGGGCAAATTTTTGCCTTAAATCGTTTCAAAGGATTATATTGAAAAATACAGAAAAATATTCTAAGTTGATCTTGATAATTTTATTAGGTTTTATTAGAAGTTTGTACCTACATGTTAGGTACCGATAGTCCTTTTATCACAAGAGAAAATGAAATTTATGTGAAAACCTCATGACCTCATGTTTCAATGAGATATCTGAATAAATATTTCACAATTGCAAAGAATTGAAATAATTTTTTATCACTATTATTTAGGGCTTTGAAGTTTGTCGTTTTTTCTCATTTATCTTCCAATGAACTAATTTATACATCAACTTCACACAATTTTAACTGCTTGCATTGAAAAAAATGTACTATGCTAGCTTTGCAAGTAACTTTAAAAGTTGGTGCATTTAATAATTTCAAAATGGTATAACACTTTCTAGTAATTTAGCAAGTTTTTTGGATATTTCCGTTTGTAATGAAATCCAGATTTGACCAAATTTTTCCTGTTTACTGTTTTAGAAAAGTTTGAAATTAAGCATCAATTTTTGGATTATAAGATTTATAAAATTACAACAAATGTTCAAACTGCCTTTCTTCAGCCGTAGTACATATCTTCTTAAAAAAGATCAGACGGGCAAATCTTTTTCATTACTGAATATACAGTGACTCGAGTTTCATAGTATTGATGTTTAGTTTTTTTCTTTCGCTTCCAGGTGTAATATTTCAAGATTGTCCAATTCAAGGAAGATATGATTGGTTTCGAAAAAATGTTTCCCAAAATTAGACTTATCTTTCCGATTCCTTAATAAAGAATGTCATATATATATATATATATATATACGCTACTGCACTATTGACAATTTAATTTATAAACTCCAGAATTATTCAGCCGGTTGTTCCTGTTTTTAATATTAAAAAAGAGTTTTGAAATTTTGTGTGAGGGTGTAAAAGCTGTTTTTATATTAGTTTTTGAAAATATTTGAGCTATTTGTTGCAAAATATGTTAGTTTTACAAATTATTCTTCATTATTTTCTGTTTTGGAAGTGGGGTATATTTGCTTCCGAATGAGTTGTTTTTCTTTTTTGTTTATGAGAGAATTTATGGTTTTTGTTTCGAACAGATTGTTTGTAACTATTTGTTTGATTCTACTTAGTTCCTTTTCAACTTTATATTATTTAGGGGAATTGAAAATGATCTAGGACTGATGATTGATCTGTAAACAACGAGTTAATGGTTTGAAAAGTTGGGTATGGTTGTGGGTTTTCTGAATATATCAAAGAAAATTTCATCCTTATTCTTAATTCAATGCTATAATACTTCGTCCAATACTTGAATGATTAAATTCCTGATTGTTCCGGTATCTACTTGACGGAAATTCTTTGTATACGATTTAAAGAAACACTTCATTTCCGCTAATATTTATTGTTTGCACAAGAATCATTTCGTCAATTACATTTTGACTTCATCAGGTAAGTATGGTAACAAACTACTTTTGCAAAATCGGTCTCCTTAAATACAAGTCTGAGCAAATAGAAACGTGATAACATGAAGAATTGTTTTGGGAATTTTCAGAATTATTCAAAAAGGGTTCAATAACTGGGATCGGTTTAAATCTGCCTGGTGGTCGTTAAGTAAAATGTGTTTTTCATGATGTCGGTCTAGTGCTTCTAAAATGTCCAGTCTGTTGCATTTGTTCTTGATATGGCGAACTTCGAAATTATGGTCGAAGTCATGGCCTGTTTTTGAAGGTGGTTGGCATAGGTAAAATTTGATTTATTTTTAACGAATGAATTCTGATGTTCTTTGATCCTATTCTCAAAAGCTCTGCCTGTTTGGCCAATGTACATATGGACATGTACCACATATTAACTTCCAATCTCTTGTTCTTTTTAACGATATCTTTATTATTTTTATCGATTTACCTAAAGAACTTATGGTTCTATATGAAATATTGAGATTTCCAGTTTTTTTCAAATATCTAGGTATCAGTTAAGATTTTCGTCCTATATACGGTAAGCAAATAAAGTCTTAATTTTTTATTCTAATTTGTGTGTAAACTAATGCCATTGATTGTTTTTGTTGGTTTTTATTTAATATTTTGTCGATAATTGATGGGTTATACTCATTAATTACTGCAATTTGTTTGATCATATTTAACTCTATCTCAAAATTATTCTGTGCCATAGAAGAGGAATGAATTGTGCAGTAAGTTTGTGTCTGTTTGTGGTAAATGGAAAAATCATATCAATTGTTAATTTTGGTTATTTTTAAGTCAAAAAAATGTATGCTATCATTTTGCTCTTCGTAGTTGAATATTTTAGGGTATAACTGGTTAATAAATTCTTAGAATAATATCAATATACGTGATCCCCTAGGGGTGCGTAAATGGTCCATAATTTCGTTTCTATTCAAGCTATCGACTTGATTGTTTTTTCTAAGCGATAGTTGGTACAATCCGCACATCTTGATAATAGTTTTATCCACATACAGATGTCCGACAATTAAATACATACATAGGTTCGGTTTTTTTAAATGGCAACCGCCTATTTTTTATTCATCTTTAGATTTGCCACTTAATTGTAGATAAAACGCACCCAGGTTTCATTAAAAAAAAAATAAAAATATAAATAAAAAAAATAAATATAAAATTTGATTAAAACAAATTGAAATATGTTTATCTTCTACAATTTTAAGTTCAAAAAAGTAAAAGGCCTTTCTATTTTATTTTATATATAATATATAATTATATTTTGATCTTTGATTTTGTTAGAACATAGATCAATCTTGAATTATATAGTTGATCTGTATTTCGAAGCTTAAGTCTTTTAACACGTGAGTGATATAGGTTATGTTTTTGATTTTGATATTTGGAATGTTAAAAGAGGACTGAAGACGAGATTGTCTAGAATTATATTTGTTTTTTGAAGATATAGTGCACATTTTTATTTAGAGATTTTTGAAATAATTTATTCGAATATTTGAATATATTAAATATTTCAAATAAATTATATTCTTCGAGAAGTCCTTTAAGTGTGTTCATATTTTTAAAAGGCAATTGGTGTTCTTAAAGGTAAGACCAGAAACAAAATTTTGTCTCCTTTAAATATTTATTTATTAATTTTAATTACTTTCGTATATCTGTTGGGTTATTTATTCCATTTGACATTATATATTGAGTTTTGATTATATACATCTATTAAATGTAAGCGGTGCTTGTGTAGACATAAATTTATTTCTAAAAGTTTTTTGAAATTAAAATTGTAGAAGATAAACATATTTCAATTTGTTTTAATATTCAAATTTAGGACTTAGTGGATTTCCCATCGTGAGGCTTTCGTTATCCTCATAAAATATTCCATTAAACAAGAAATAGTTTTGTGCAATACATATGTTGAGGATATCCATTATTTCTTGTTTAATTACCGGGTTTGTGTGATGAACAATCAAGAATTTATTATTTTTCTTACCCTTAATCATTACTTTGTGAATGAATTCTTGGGTACTTTCACTGTTAGTAATTCTTTAGTTAATAGAATAAAAATAAATGAACTTTTTTATGAGTGAGAATTGTCAGCAATTACCTGTCCTTGAATGACGTTCACGTCTATATCGCTGTCTGATTTCGTACCCACAAGCTTGCAGTAAAGTTCCGGACCTTCGGTGTCCTCGCCGCAGGTAGCGGTGGCACTGATCTTCCTGCCTTCCGCCAAATTGAAATACGGCGGCGTTAAAATTTCACTTTTCACCAGGACGAACCTGCCCGCGAAAACCGCGGCCAAGACGACGAGCCACGGCACCACGCGAGGTGCCTGCATTTTCGGGAACCGTCTGCAGAACGGCCTACTGCCTGTAAAATCAGAGCTTCTCGGTAATTATGCGCCCGACAAGGGGAGACGAAGACTGCTCGAAACCAAAGTCTGGATAATGACACGACCGCCGAAAGAATAACAGGCTCAGCGTCTATCGCCTGCGAATTAGACACTAAGGTCCCATCCACACTACCGGACCTAGATGGTTATCGGTTCTTCCTACGGACTAAGTGGGACACTCTGGAAAAACTGGTGCAAAATGCTTGTTAATTTGCACCGCGAAAAAAATACTGCCGCTCTTTCCATGAAAAAACAATTTTATAAAATAATAAGGAACGGTTTTTTACTTTATAGAAGGATTATTACAAAATTTGAATATCAAAACAGATTTAATCTGTTAGTCTTCTACAATTTTAATTTCAAAAAATTCTTTGAAGAAACTTTAAGAATTAAATTAATGTCTTTATAAGCACTGCTCATATTTAATAGACGTATAAAATCGAAATTCATGATACAATATCAAATGGAATTAAGAAAAACCAACGAATACTACTCTGTCAAGAAAGTACCGGGAATTTTCAATTAAAACAACATTTTTACATTTAATCAAAAGTTTAGTCAAAATTTATTGGGTCGCCTTCAAAATAGGCTCCATTTGCTCCAATACATCTATGCCAACGGCACTTCCAATTATCGAAACATTTTTTATAGGCGCTTTCCGGGATGGACTTTAGTTCTCGCGCCGAATTTTGTTTTATGGCTTCAATCGACTCAAAACGGGTGCCACGAAGGGGCAATTTTAGTTTTGGGAAGAGGAAAAAGTCGCAGGGAGCCAAATCCGGCGAATACGGTGGTTGCTGAAGCACGTTTGTTGAGTTTTTGGCGAGAAAGTCAGTCACAATCGTAGCTCGGTGAGAAGGCGCGTTATCGTCATGCAAAATCCATGAGTTGTTCGCCCACAAATTTGGCCGCATCTTACGGATACGCTCACGCAAACGTTTCATAACGCCTAGGTAATACTCCTTGTTTACCGTCTGACCCTCTGGAACGAATTCGTAGTGCACCACGCCACGGATATCGAAGAAAACAATGAGCATCACCTTCGTTTTCGAGCGGCTTTGGCGTGGTTTTTTCGGTTTCGGCTCATTTTTTGCCACCCATTCCGATGATTGCTGGCTTGTTTGCAGATCGTACTCGTAGACCCAGGTCTCATCACCAGTTATAATGCGTTCCATGAATGTAAAATCGGAATTACAGCGATCCAGCATGTCTGAAGCAATGACGTTTTTGAAGAAAATTCAGATCTTTCGGTACGAGTCGTGCGGCCACTTTTCTCATGCCCAAAATATCAATCAAAATCGTACGTGCGGACTCGTGGGATATCTTAAGATCATGTGCTATCTCTCTCAAGCTGGTACGACGGTTTTCCAGCACCCTTTCCTTAATTTTATCGACGTTATCTTCGATCGAAGCCGTCGATGGGCGTCCACTTCACGACCGTCCTTGAAGGCTCTGTACCACTGATATGCACGAGTTTTCGATAGAGCATTATCACCAAAGGCCTTTTGCAACATTTTCAATGCATCGGCACACGAAAATTCATTTGCAACACAAAACTTTAAACAAATTCTTTGCTCAACGTAATCACTCATAGTAAAAATCGGCACGCACTCTGACATCGACTGACTTAATCAGCTGTTGCAAACACACTAGTTGACAGATCCCGCTCAAGCTTGGCATAGTAATTAAGGACAGTGGTACCAACCTAGGAAAAAAAAATTTTACCTGCCTCATTGCCCCGCCAGATTTAAATCGATAATTCCCGGTACTTTCTTGACAGAATGTATAAATTGTCAATTAAAATTAATAAACAAACATTTTATGTTTCGTTCCAGGCATGCGTACTGAACTCTTCAGACAAACGTACGAAGCCCTGTTTGTTACGAAATGTATTGTTTTCTGATCCTATATCAATGAAAAATAACTCTTTCTCAAAAATATAAAACATAATTTCAAGAACTTCTCAAAAACTATTTTATTTGAAATAATTAATATATTTAAATAAATTACTTCAAAAAATCTCAAAACATGTAGCACATCCTCAAAAAATAATTAAAATTCAGATAAAACCAGTTCAACTTTACATATAAAAAATAATAAAATCAATCAACATTAAATAGACTTACCGAATGCAATCTTCAGAAATATGTGATTTTCAGCAACATTCACATAGGCACATCTAATATCCAAGGTACTCTATGTTCTATGCTCACAAAAAATTCACACAAAGTTTATAAGGCCCTTTAATGGTCTTTGTGTGATTTGTTTGTGAGCATAGAACATAGAGTGCCTTGGATATTAGATGTACCTATGTGAACGTTCCTGAAAATCACATATTTCTGAAGATTGCATTCGGTAAGTCTATTTATTGTTAATTGATTTTATTATTTTTTATATGTAAAGTTGATCTGGTCTTATCTGAATTTTAATTATATTTTGAGGATGTGCTACATGTTTTGAGATTTTTTG
The DNA here is from genome assembly GCA_034642435.1 of Megalocaria dilatata. Taxonomy (NCBI): domain Eukaryota; kingdom Metazoa; phylum Arthropoda; class Insecta; order Coleoptera; family Coccinellidae; genus Megalocaria; species Megalocaria dilatata. The sequence continues at coordinate 50,904,210 of CM067854.1, forward strand.
AAGTAATTTATTCAAATATATTAAATATTTCAAATAAATTAGTTTTTGAGAAATTCTTAAAATTATGTTTTATATTTTTGAGAAAGAGTTATTTTTCATAAATATAGGATCAGAAAACAATACATTTTGTTACAAACAGGGCTTCGTACGTTTGTCTGAAGAGTTCAGTACGCATGCCTGGAACGAAACAATAAATATTTATTTATTAATTTTAATTGACAATTTATATTCGTTGGTTTTTCTTGAATCCATTTGATATTGTATGATGAATTTCGATTTTATACGTCTATTAAATATGAGCAGTGCTTATAAAGACATTAATTTAATTCTTAAAGTTTCTTAACTAAATTTTTTGAAATTGAAATTGTGGAAGACTTACAGATTAAATCTGTTTTGATATTCAAATTAAAAAAAAAAACAATTTCAAAAACACGCACATAACTTTCTGCTTGGATTCAGCGCGCTTATAAAGGGTTTCATCTATTACTGCAAGCAAAAGGAATATTTTCAAAAAATTCATATAATATTTGATTTCATAATTAAAAGAAGTAAATACCTAAAATTAAATTTGAATATCAAAACAGATTTAATCTGTCACTCTTCTACAATTTTAATTTAAAAAAAAAAATTTATTCAAAAAACTTTTAGAATTAAATTAATGTCTACATAAGCACCGCTCATATTTAATAGACGTAAATAATCAAAACTAAATATACAATGTCATATGGAATAAATAAGTCAACAAATATAAATAGTCATTTGAAATTAATAAATTAATATTTGAAGGAGACAAAATTTTGTTTCTGATCTTACCATTATGAACACCAAGTCCTTTTCAAAAACATGAGACGCAATTTAAGGACTTCTCAAAAAATATAATTTATTTGAAATATTTAAATATTCAAATAGGTTAACTCAAAAATCTCTCAAAACATGCACTATATCTTCAAAAAACAATTAGAATTCCGATAATCTCCTCATCGGCCCTAAATAATATTTAAAATATCAAATATCAAAATCAACTAACCTCCATTGAATGGGTTATTGTTATCCATGGCGAGCGGGCGTGTGTCCACCTTACCACTGCGTCCGCACGGACTATTGTGGTTCACCCCTAATTTATGTCTCCCCGACGAGATCCAATTTTTGGATAAAACCGATAATCTTGTTCAGGCGTAATTTTTTCAGTTCGCAGTGGGCTGTAGAAGCCTAGCCAAAGACCTAGAATCTGATGCGACTCACAGCTGGGCACTCTGAGACGATGTGCATGGCTGTTTCAGTGTCCTCAAGACACAGCCTGCATTCATCGTCTTCAGCCAGACCGATTTTGTGCAAATGCGCTTTCAGTCTGTAGTGACCTGTCATAATTCCGACAAGTGTTCCAAGGAACAATTTCGAATGTTTCAGGCCAGAATGGCTCTTCCAGAAAGACTCTAGCCTTGAGTTCATTCTGTCTGTTATCGCCTCGCTAGCCACGATATGTGGTATTTCCAGGAATGGTTCCGGTCCTACCAGAGGCAGCGCAGCTCCAGCAAACGCTAGCCGATCTGCCTCCTCGTTAACCAAATAGTTTGAGTGGCCAGAGGGACTCCGTTATACATACCGAGTCCGTTATACATACCGAGTCCGTTATACATACCGAGTCTGTTTGAAGCCGTGCGGCGACTCCACACTGTTCTTGAGGTACAAGAGCTGGATTCCAAGGCTTTTAGTACTGACTGACTATCAGTAAATATTTAGATTTTACCGTGGTGGATTTGCCGTTTTATCAACAGTTCTGCCGCGGTCTCAATGGCAAATAGTTCTGCCTGGAATATGGTTGCGTTTTGACCGAGACTCAATGAGATGTTAATTCTCGGTTTGCTCCCATAGACTCCCACTCCTGTTCCGTTCGTCGTTCGCGAGCCGTCTGTGAACAAGCCAAGGTCGGTTCTCAATAGAACCTCAGCATGCTGGGTCCATTCGTCCCGGCTGGGGACGATTACATTGAAATTCCGTTCTTGGCTCTTGACTTTTGACATTAGATCCAAGAGCATCTATAGGATACTGTTCGTTAAAAGCTCGTCCAGCAGTCCTGAGCCTCCCATCACTATTGCCTCTGGCCTGTCAATCGCCAGTTGATATAGTTTGTAAGTGGTCCGTTCCGCCTCCCTCTGCACGAATAGGTGCAGGGATGGTAGATTTAGTAGGACCTCTATGGTTGCCGTGGGTGTGGTGCGAAACGCACCTGTATTGAATGATTGGTTCATTCTTGAAGCTCTATTACGTCGGGGTCACCAATGAAGCTCTTTCGGGAATGCGGGTGTTATGAGGAAGCTTCTACCTCTTAATTTTGGAGGCGGTGACCTTGTGTTCCAAGTCGGAACGGTCGTCAAACGCTGTGTGCCTTGCCCTACTTGAACTCGGCGGGGAAGGGTTTCTCAGGAATCTTTAGGCTAGTCGTCTCTATATGATACGCCGGCAAGCTGCAGCAGAGCAAAATAGAATTCTGGACGAGGAGCGAAGAAGTTGGTCGCTACAGTCCTATATATGCGCTACCTCCTGAATTATTAAGCCGGTTGTTTTTGTCTTCAGCATTAAAAAAGAGGTAACAAATTTTAGGTGATGTGGTGAAACCTATTTTTGTTAGTTTTTAAAATTATTTCAGCTATTTTTTGCGAGATTAGTCCAAAATATGTTAGTTTTACAAGTTTTTTGTTATCATTTTCTATTGTTGAAGTGAGGTTTATTTGTTTCACAATGAGTTGTATTAATTTTTTGTTCATAAGTGTATTCATAATTTTTGTTTCAAAATGATTGTTTATAGCTATCCGTTTGATTGTATTTAGTTTCCTTTTCAACACAATATTATTTAAGGGAATTGAAAATGCTATATTTACCATTTTTTATTATCACATTGTGGTTTCATAGTGAAGTTGATCTTATGGTGCAAACTGAAGCTCTTTAGGCATGCGGTGTTATAAGGGAGCTTCTAACCTCTTCATTTCGGGAGGTAGTTCGTTTCGTTTCATCTTGCAAGCTCCAGAACTCTTCAGATTATCAATGGGGTGCAAGTCTGCAACTAACGTCTGTGACCTTGTTCCATGGTTGTCGGTTGTCAGAACTCTCGCGCTCTGCTCTACTTGAAGCCGACGAGGACTCGCAATCGGAAAGCGATGGCGTCCTTATGGGATACCTCGGAAAGCAAAGCGGATTTATGGGAAGGGACCAGGCACGTCGCCACAAAACTATCAAGATATTTCAGTTTGTTTTCTAATACTGTATATGTTTTACAGAAGCAAACCAATACGTCGCCTACATATCTGTATCAAAATATCATATGCTTTGCGTGTGTGGATTTTAGAAATTTTCTTTCAAGAAATCTTTTCCATAGCTTTCAAACCATAGACGTATTAGGATAATAAGTCTATGTTTCAAACGAATGGGGACGGCTCTCTTTTTTTTTGTAGATTGTACATGGCTGAAGGATTCCGGTCGATGGCCTTTTGTCTCTGTCAATAAAAACTGTTACTATCATCAAAAGTTTTCATTCCTGAATATGGAAGAATATTTAATGTAGAAAAATCTATTAAAACGAAATGCCACACGAAATTGTTAAATCAATATGAAAAACTTTCAATGATATCAGATTTTGAACAAATTACAGTTTTAAGTATAAAAATCGCGACTATTCGAATACAACTTTGTGTCAAATTTTCAAAGTAACCAATGGAAAACTGATGATGATTCATAATTCTGAGCAAAAAACAATTTTTATTTCTAAAGAGTATCTCATAAATAATCTAGGCTCATTTCTATAAGAGTAGAGTTATGGAAAACTGCTTCGGTTTTCGAGTAATTGGTACTGTTTTAATACATTGGCTCTCATTTAAAAAAAAACATTGTTTCCAATACATGGGATAATTCCAGTTTAATATTCCAATCATACCTACTTGTATATTGGCAGTACTGCAATTATATGTCAGACTCTGTGATAATGTTTTTTTATATTTGAAAATTCTGTCAAAACTCATAACCTCCAATACTTTCGTTAAATTGATCTGATTTCAAAATCCTCAAACTGAAAGAACATTTTCGTAATTTGTTTCGATTGAAAGCTCTGTAAATAAAATATAAAAACATGGTTTCAATAACTTTGAATCTGAAAAATAAATGTATTTCAGTTTTGTCTTCAATGGTGAATATGATACATAGTGTTCTAAAAATTAATTAAAGATTATGAAATCATTTCTAGAAACATTTCAGTTCAACCATTAAGATGTATTCTCAATTAGAAAATCATAAAGCCAACATATTGGCAAGAGGTTTACCCAAAAAAACTCCAATCGAAGGCGTTAAGCACATAATACTTGTATCTTCGGGTAAAGGAGGTGTGGGAAAGACTACAACATCAGGTGATTACTCGTGATGGTCACGATGAAGCGTACTTGATTAAAGAATTTCTTTCAAGTTAATTTAGCATTAGCCGTCAAACAAATAGATCCATCAAAAAATGTTGGTTTGTTGGATAGTGATGTTTTCGGTCCTTCCGTTCCTTTGATGATGAATCTAGCGGAAGTTCCTCAGATAGGTCAAAATAAAATGATTGAACCACTGCAGAACTACGGCATCAAATGGTTAGCATAGTTTGTTAATTTGTTACAAATAACTGGTTAAATATATTTTGCGCTTCTTTATCCTTTTATTCTGAGACTTAATTCACTGTAACTTCGATTTATCAACTTCTTCCAAAAAATAAACATTCAATTTGTACATCACTCCCAAAACAGGACTATTACTTGGTTAAACTACACATCAATATAGGATAAAAGTCAAAATATTTCATCAGAGGATGTTAGTGAATTTTATATTCAATACCTTCCATGAATTGTTCATTTCATCTTTTTTTTTTAAGTATGTCGATGGGTTTCCTCATTGAACCTGGTGCCCCAATTATTTGGAGAGGTTTGATGGTGATGCAGGCACTTCAAAAACTAATGAGGGGAGTAAACTGGAAAGATACAGATTATCTCATTGTTGACACCCCGCCAGGAACGGGTGATACCCATTTATCCTTGATTCAGAACCTTCCAATATCAGGTAAAACTACAAACTCACCTTATCACTTCCAAAGAAATGATAAATTTTCATTCTAGGTGTAATCCTGGTTACAACTCCTCAAATAGCTGCTCTGGAAGTTACGAAGAGAGGTGCAACAATGATGCAAAAGTTATCTGTTCCAGTTATTGGAATTTTGGAAAATATGAGTTCCACCATTTGTCCTAAATGTTCTACGGAAATACCTCTTTTTGGTTGTAAAACTAAAGATCTAGCCAGTGAATTAGATTGTCCAATATTAGAAAGAATACCTTTGGAACACACTATTTCATTAAACAACGACAGAGGAACTCCTATTGTTATTGAAGATCCAGATCATCCAGTATCCAAATCATTCAAAAGATTGGCCAATAATGTAATAAAATTTATTGAGAATAAATCAGATAAAAAATAAATAAATTTGTCATCACTTTCCCATACTTCACCAATAACTTAGGTTCCTGATTCATAGAGTTAATTATTGTTGTTTTAATAATTTATAGGATCACTTTTTCTAACGATGCATTTAATTATATCAGTTTTTCCAATGAGAGTGTCCCGACATAAAATTAAAATAAAATACAGTAAATTTATATTTTTGTTCTGAAACTTGACAGATGTTTCGGTCGCTTTGTACGACCGTCTTCAAATAGTATCTAAGAATTTTTTAAATAAAATAAAGTCGACTCTCGTTAATTCAAACCTGCGATAATTCGAACCTCTCTATAATTCAAAGTTATCACGAGTTCCCTACTAAATCTCTTTATATTTCGAAATAAATCAATACATTTTCATACACTTGGTAATTCGAACGAAAAAATCATTGCTATTTAACAAACCGACGCGTTAATTCGAACTCATCAGCGTCCAACACTCGACAATTCAAAGTTGCAGAGAGAAGAGGCGGAAAGATTGTAAGTACATTTTGCGACAAGTTCAAACTTGTATCAAGATACACGAGCCTTTGTTTTTGTTATGATTAGTTTGACTATTTGACGCACACACTTCTTACGATTTGGTTTGTTTAGTTATTCAGTTACTGTTACTCTTTCGTTGGTATGCAGATTAAAAGTTAGTGTTAGTTATGAGCCCTAGAAAGTATAGATGTTTGACGATTGCTGAAAAGAAAAAGTTAATCGAAAAAGTAGAAAAAGGTGAGAAGAAGAGTGATGTTGCAAAAGAATTTAAGATTCCTCTGAGTACTCTCTCAACAATAATAAAGCACAAGGAGAAAATTAATGCTGCTCAAACTGCTGGAGTGCGGAAAAGAACTACTAAAGGTGAATTTCCTCGTCTGGAAGAAAGCCTGGTCATTTGGCTAAGACAGTGTAGAGGACAAAAAGTGTCTATTAGCGGGAACTTGTTGAAGGAAAAAGCAAAACAGTTCGCGTCTACTCTAAGCATCAAAAACTTTGCGGCAAGTGAAGGGTGGCTTACAAATTTCAAAAAGAGAAATGGAGTTGTTTTTAAAAAAGTTTGTGGGGAAAGTGGAAGTGTTGATGATGCAGTTTGTTTAGATTGGCACGGTAAATTGAAGACCTTGATTGAAAACTATGATGCCCGAGACATTTTTAATACTGATGAAACTGGACTATTTTTTAAATGTTTACCGGACAAGACGTTTACTTTTAAAGATGAAAAATGTCACGGAGGAAAACATAGTAAAGAGAGGTTGACAGTTTTACTTGCAGTAAATATGGATGGATCGGAAAAACTTAAACCCTTAGTGATAGGAAAAGCAATGAAACCGCGATGTTTCAAAGGAGTGAAATCGTTTCCAACTGATTATCGTGCTAACAAAAAAGCTTGGATGACGACAGAACTTTTTAGCAATTGGCTTTTAACAGTTAATGGGGACATGAAACGACAAAAGCGGAAAATTTTACTAGTTTTAGACAACTGCACTGTCCACAACAGTCCTCCTACATTGTCTAACGTGGAACTCTACTTCTTTCCGCCAAATACAACTTCCAAATTGCAACCATTGGACCAAGGGATTATCCATAATTTTAAGACGTTCTATCGCAAAGAAATTGTTAAGACCGTTTTAGAATCTCTCGACAAACAGCTAACTGCAAATATCACGGTTCTGACAGCTATTTTACTAATTGACAAAGCATGGAGAGCTGTAACACCCCTAACGATTCTCAACTGCTTCAAAAAATCCGGTTTCTTAAAAGAAAATCAAGAAAATCTTCCAATACTTATAGATGATGAAGAACCAGCAATAGAACCATTAGTTGACATCAGCGGTGTGAGTTTTTCTGATTTTGTTCAAGTGGATGAAAATGTTGCTGTCTCAGGTTCACTAACCAATGGCGAAATTTTATCTGCGACAGATACGCAAAGTAACGATGAAGATGAGGACGATACATCGGAACCTTTGGCAGAGGTGTCAGTTAAGGAAGCAAGATCCTCATGTGATACCTTACAAAGCTTCTGTCTACAAAACGAAAGTGATGAAAAAGCATTTTAGGCACTTTTTCTCTTAAAAAAAGTTATTGAGCAGTGTGAGCAGCAGAATTGTGCTTTAAAGCAAACCAGTATAACAAAGTTCTTTCGAAAGATTAATTAATTCACATTACGAATACATGTATGTACACGAATGTACCTCTTAATTCTTGTCATTTTTATATTAATAAATAAAAATTAACCAACACTTAATAATTCGAAGTTTTATTTATTTTCTCTCACAAATTTCAAACCATTTGATATTTCAAACACTCGATAATTCGTAATATTTCAAGAGTCCCTCGAGTTTCGAATTAACGAGAGTCGACTGTATTTATTATGTTTCATTCAACTGCACTTTGAATTTCCAGAAGAAAACATTTTTTTGATCCTTATTGGTCAAAGTCAAGTTATTAAATTGTTGTGACTATAAACATCTGGCCAGAACGGTGATATTTCTACGAAATTATAGGTCGCTTAAAAAATTCATTTCCAAAAAAAAAGGGAAGTTTTCAATTAAAATTATCATTTTAATGAAATGAAGTTAGCTACATTAACTTCATAATAAAATTTTAGAATAGACAGCTGTTGTCATCTGTCACGGTTAATCCTGTCAAAAAACATTGCAATATCAGTGTTTGGATAATTTTGATGTGTCAAACTTCCCCTTGATAATCCATTAGGGCTTTCCAATAAACAACAGAGGATATAATTTACCTATATCAGCTTGCAATGATATTATATTTCGATCGTAATCAAGTTTCAGTTTCATAGGAACAGCTTTTATGGAGAATGTAGATTATATTAAAAAAGTACGCAAACATTACTGTTCTGATATCTACAGTGGAAGATAATACATAGTTTTTTATTTCTTTTTTCTTTTAATTTTGTAGATGTCATGAATTTTTCTTCGAACGAAATAATTTTAGAAGCACAAAGGGGACGACAATGGAGCCCTTTAATTACTCAACAGGTAAAGTTTGAAGTTTTTAACCCAATATTTCGAGTATTAGAAAATTTCACTTGGTTTTTATCATCATGAAACAACATATTTTTTCAGCTACGCTTAAGGCATATAAATCAAGTATGGTGTTTAAATTTGAAATGCGAAAGGAAGAGATCATACAGTTTCTACTTCACCTTACATTTAACAACCATGAGTGCTCCGTTTTTCACTAGTGAAAAGACTCGTGGACCTCATCCAAAATGGCAAGATTTAACTTTAAATCAGTATCCAACAGCAACTGGTATTGACAGTTTGTGAAATTGAATCATTGAAAATCAGAGTATATACTTAGTATTTTTGAATGAATAATAAAATATTTCAATATAATTGTATTCCTAGAGGTCATCAGTACTATTTCAAATCGAGTCTTCTACCAATAGAGTTAAATTTCATCTCTGGTTTCCAAATGAACTTTTTTAAATGGTTTGATTAATATAAGTGACTAATTTCTTTTTTTTTGCAGTTGTTGTTTTACGCATTTGGCAGCATGAAGAGAATAATAGTGATAGTGATAAAATGATACTGGTTTGGGGTTTTCATCTGTCAGGGATGGTGTATCTTGGGAACAAAATAGTAGATATGCAACCTTGTTTGTTCAATCCTAATACTGTGATATTTTATATGTTTGGAGGTTTCTTCACTAGTATTAATTGTATCAGAAATGATATTCAGCAATTACCAGATTCTTTTAAGCAACATTTAAATATAATAGATTTTCCTAAGAACAAAATGATCTTTAAGAAAACAACTACAACGTATAGTCCAAATGATGTAAAAAAAAGTTATAATGTAGAGAAATTGAGGAAACTACATTATACTGAAGTAACAATCAAAAATAAAACCATTACTGCTGAACAGCTGAAGGAAAATATTACAAAATTAGACGTTTCCCTCCAGAAACCCTATCTAGAAGTGCCACTATTGAAAACAAAGAGTACATCTCAGTTACTAACAATGGATTATCTTAATAAAATGTTGGATGTAAGTTTCTTTTTTTCGATTCTTTTTGTCATATGGCTTTTTTTAAATTTAACACTATTAGCAAGAAGAATACATTTATTCTATAGGCTAATGTGATGGATTAAGAGCTCGTGCTCTCAGATGATATGATCTATTAGTTCCTTTGAGTCTTCTGCCATCTTGTGGACCAAGTAATGGTTGGAGAGAATTATTTTTGTGATCATGAAATTTTTCATGGTGATTTATACGTTTTCCTTTGATGAGGACCTTCACATATAGCATCTTCAGGTCTTCGTGTAAGGTCTGATTAGTAACATACCATGGAGCATTTGCTATCATATTTAGTATCTTTGACTGGTTTCTCTGTATGATAGCCATGTTTGACTTGCTTGTGCAGCCCCACAATTCATTCCATATACCCATATTGGTCTGACAGTTTTGTATATTAAAATTTTCAGATACTGAATTGTTTCAGCGGATGGTACCCATTTAAATATCTCGAATAATTTTTGAGGTTACATAGCTCCGTACAGTCATTCATTATTTTTACGTTATTTTGTTGTACATCTCAAATATTTGAATTTATATAGCTCCATACAGTCATTCATTATTTTTTAAGTTATTTTTATTGTGAACGAATTTGAAAATTTCAATAGTCAAGTTTCTTTTCATTTGAATCCACATGTAAAATTTTCTTAAGATTTTCTTTTGTTGAAAGGAATTACTGTTTTCTAAAGAATGAGTGGCAAAAGTTGAATTTTTGTTTACTTTTCATTAAATTCATTTTATGTTCGTTGAAAAAGATTTTAAACAGATGTTACTTTTTGAATATCTCAAATATTTTCGATTTACATAGCTCCGTATATTCATTCATTATTTTTACATTATTGTTATTGTGAACTAATTGAAAATTTCAACAGATTCTAGATAATCGAGTTTCTTTCCTCTTGATTCTACATGTAAAATTTAAAGATTATCTGGGAAATTATGTGGGAAAGGAATGACCGTTTTCTAGACAAGAGAATGACCGTTTTCTAGACAAGAGAATGACCGTTTTCTAGACAAGAGAATGACCGTTTTCTAGACAAGAGAATGACCGTTTTCTAGACAAGAGAATGACCGTTTTCTAGACAAGAGAAAGACCGTTTTCTAGACAATGAGTGGCAAAAGTAGAATTTTGTTTATTTTTTATGAAACAAAATTCTACTTTTGCCACTCATTGTCTAGAAAACGGTCATTCCCACAATAGATAATCTTAAAATTTTACATGTAGAATCAAAAGGGAAAAAACTCGATTATCTAGAACCTGTTGAAATTTTCAAATTAGTTCACAATAACAATAATGTAAAAATAATGAATGACTGTACGGAGCTATGTAAATCGAAAATATTTGAGATATTCAAAAAGTAACATCTGTTTAAAACCTTTCTCAACGAACATAAAATGAATTTAATGAAAAGTAAACAAAAATTCAACTTTTGCCACTCATTCTTTAGAAAACAGTAATTCCTTTCGACAAAAGAAAATCTTAAGAAAATTTTACATGTAGATTAAAACGAAAAGAAACTTGATTATTGAAATTTTCAAATTCGTTCACAATAAAAATAATGAATGACTGTATGGAGCTATGTAAATTCAAATATTTGAGATGTACAACAAAATTACGTAAAAATAATGAATGACTGTACGGAGCTATGTAACCCCAAAAATTATTTGAGATATTTAAATGGGTACCATCTGTTTAACAACCTTCTTTGTCGATTGCCGAAATTCCGATTTTTTGACCCGGTTTTTATCACGTTCCGCATGTAAACCTCTCTACCACTATTAGGTGTTATCTAGAATCTATTGAAATATTCAAAATATTTATCACTTTTGTTTAAATACCTCTGTACCACTGTTAGATCTTCAGTTGTCTGATGATGGGATAGTTCATTTCCCGAAACTTGAGTCACAAGAAAATGTGTAATATATATTTTTATTGGTAGTAAAACAGTAATTTCTACAATTTGTTTTAATTATTAAAATTTTGCTCTCCAGCGATAAATGGGACTTCCTATTTCCAATATAGATGTTTCACTCTCATATGCAGCAATTTTGAATTTCCTTCAGATGATCTTATAGGTGGCTAGATTCAATGTTACCTTTATATTTCTACATATTTTATTTATTAACACTCTGTACAGCATTGATGTTAGGATATTTAGGAAAAATCTTCAACACTTTCAGGAAAAACCAACTCCATTGCAAAAACGAGAGATGTTTAGGTTACAGCTAGAAATTGAAGAGGCTAAATACAAAACTAAGTTGGCGGGGCAGTGCTTGGAAACAAAATGGGCCAGTCTTCGACAATTGAGAATGGAGTATTCCGATTTAATGGAAAATAATACCGAAAAAGGTATAGTTGAAAAAATCCCAGCTTTAAGATCATAAAATAATACTGTATATTTCAGAATCTGAACTAATGGAAAAATATCGAATTCTGAGTAAAGATAAGACGAAACTGAAGGAATATCACAAGCTGGTGAAACAACATCAGGAACTATTAATTCATAGAAAATCACAGTTGGCTCAAAGAAAGCGTCAACTCCTTCAGCAGATACTATGGATTTATCCTATAGAAGAAACTTCAGATAAGAAGTATACAATTAATGGCATATATCTTCCAAATTCAGATCTCTTATCAGGTTTGTATTGTCTGCTTCTTGTTATATGTTTATAATCGCCCATATTCTGCAGATATCACAGATGATGGTGTATCTGTAGCTCTAGGATACGTAACTCATATTTTAGTGATGTGTTCAAAATTCTTACAAGTACCTCTCAGATATCCGATGACCCACATGGGATCGAGGTCAACAGTAACAGACGAAATATCTCCAGATTTACCTGAAAAAGAGTGAGTATAAGCCTGAATTTTGTAAATTTTTGATACTTTGAGCACAACAGTGCCCTACAGGTTTTTGCTAAGATGAATTCTTTTACCAATGATTAGAACTTGTTGAAATTCAACATTCGACAAGTAAAAATTGTAAGATATGAAAAATACAGCCCCTCAAAATTGAGTTCAGTTTCACTTATGGCTATAAAATATAACAGACCCTGGATTGATTTAAACTTCGATCAGCTGTTAAGGAAATTATATGAGTGCATGCTGCTTAATATATGTCGTTAAATATTTGTCTGAATGTTTAACATTTTTTCAGCAGAATTTCCATATAAGTAAATTTTCGTAAGTTTGGATGAATTCATTATTGAATTATTAATCTTTAAATTCGGGTCTCTAAAATTTGAAATCACTCCAGAATCAAATAGGATTAAGAAAATCACATTCTTTGTCTGCAATTTAGAGAAAATTATATTCCTTGTCCCGGGTTAAGACAATAGCATCCCTTGTCTGATATTGAGAGATTTGCCTGCCTTGTCTTGGATTAAGAGAATAGCATTGATTGTCTGGGATTTAGAGGAAACAACATCCCCTATTTGCGATTAACAGAATCACATGCCTTGCCTGGAATTGAGAGAATGTGATGCCTTGTCTGAGCTTAAGAAATTTGAGTGCCTTGTCTGGGATTAAGAGAATCAATTGTTTGTCTGAGTTTAAGAGAATAGCATGCCGTGTCTGGGATTTAAAGAAAACGACACCCCTTGTCTGGGATTGAGAGAATCGTGTTGCTTGTTTCGGATTAACAATATTGCATCCCTTGTTTGAGATTTAGGGAAAACGACATCCCTTGTCTGGAATGATGACATACACGATTACGAAGTTGAAAGAGAAATGTTAAATATTCCCTCTAATACGACTCCTATTAAAAGTATCACCATAAAAGAAGTACAAAAAGAAATAAAATACCTGAACACACGAAAAGCTGCCGGAATAGATGAGGTCACACCAAAAATGATCAAGGAACTGCCTAAGAAAGGAGTAGCAACGATGGCATATATAATGCTATCCTGAGCCAAAATTATTGTCCAGAACACCTAAAAACTGCAGAAATAATCCTCATACTGAAACCCGGCAAGAATCCAAACGCTGTAACATCATATAGACCAATTAGCTTACTGCCAACTTTATCTAAGATCTTAGAGAAAATTTTGCTATTGAGAATAAAGTCGGATCCCAACACCCAAGAATGGATTCCTCCACACCAATTTGGATTCAGAACAAATCACTCCACCATACAGCAGACACACAGAATAAGTCATGAGATAAGCAAAGCCCTGGAACTCAAACAATACTGCACATCTGCTTTTTTGGATGTAAGCCAGGCGTTTGATAAAGTCTGGCATTCTGGACTATTGTATAAAATAAAGAAATGTCTGCCATTATACTGCTATAAGCTGATGAGATCTTATCTTACTGGAAGGAGATTCAGAGTACGGGTGAATGATAAAGTGTCTGATTTTTATCCTATTCAGTCTGGTGTTCCCCAAGGAAGTGTTTTGGGACCGTTTTTGTTCATACTGTATACGGCAGATATGCCCACAAATGCGAATACGATCATGGGAACTTTTGCAGATGATGCTGCAATTCTTGCAAGCCATGAAGATCCCAAAGGGGCATCTAATAGATTGCAAATTCATCTTGATGAAATAAAAGAATGGCTGCGTAAGTGAAAGATAAAAGTTAATGAAACCAAGTCAGTTCAAGTAAATTATACTCTTCGAAGACACCAGTGTCCACCCATCTTTATAAACAATATAAAAATACCAAATTCCCCAACTGTTAAATGGGAGTGCATTTAGATAGCAGACTAACCTGGAAGGAGCATATTATTAAAAAAAGGAAGCAAATAGACCTTAGAACTAAAGAACTGAATTGGCTTATAGGTAGAAAATCGAAACTCTCATTAGAAAACAAGCTGCTGATATATAAAACGGTCATAAAGCCCATATGGACATACGGAATTGAACTTTGGGGATGTACAAGTAAGTCCAATGTAACTCTAGTCCAGAGAAGCCAATCGAAAATACTGAGATTGCTAACAAATGCTCCATGGTATGTATCAAATCAAACCCTGCATGAAGATTTGAAAATACCTTATGTGAAGAATGTCATCAAGGAACAGAGCCAAAAACATCACACTAAGTTAGATGGTCATATAAACGACTTACTACAACCGTTGCTTCAACCTCAAGACATGAGAAGACTCAAAAATAACTGGCCAGCTGATATGAAGTAGATTTAAAATGGTCTTTTCACTGGAGAAGACCATATCAAATCATTTGAGAGCTCAAAGCTCTGTAGACAGAAAATTAGCTCATAGAATTGTTGTATTCTGATTGCTAATGAATAAATGATAAAAAAAAAAAAATTGTCTCAGAAAATTGAGCATAATCAGATCTGAATAAAATGAAGTATCTGTTTCATCTATTTCAGGTTTCCTCTCTTTACTAAGGGAAAGGACAGAATGCAGTTTACTTATGGCGTTTTCTTATTGAACAAGAACATTGCACAGCTGAGATGGTTGTACAATATGCATACTCAAGACCTAAAACTAACCCTTCCCAATCTTCTAAATTTTCTTCAGGGCTACAAAGAGTCGAAGCAAGAGAGGTTCATGGTTACCCTTCCAAATATAAAAAACAGTAGTGAAGTTACTGACCCCCAGAACGTAATACATAAACTGCCACCTCTTTGTACCTTTACCGAATGGAGTTCGAAGTACGATAGAAAAATGGATTCTCCTATTTCTGCCGAGCTCAGAAGTGATAAGAAAAGGTGTGGCAATGGCGATGCTAAGGGTACCCACCTTGCCAAAGGGGACTATTTGACTCTCTCTGAATTGTTAATGAATAAAAAAATTAGCAGCGAATCATTTAGGACTTATTTGTCGAATGACGAAGAGATAAGTAATGGTAAGTATTCGCAAAATTGTGATATTATAACATTTTTGGGGTTATAATTAGGAATTTTTGTGCTTAATATTGGTAGGATATCAAGTGGTCTATATGTCCTTCTTTCTAAGACTGACTTACCTCTGCTATCTCTAGCAGCTGAGAGGGCTTCAAAGGGGCCACATGTTTCCTTTTATACTTCACGATTTCATGGCTCAAGTACTCTTGTGTTGGTTTCCAGTGACAAAACATTCAGACACAAGTTCTTCAGGACCTTCTTCTTTCTCCATACAAATGTAGTAATGCATTGTCAAAAACCTTGTCGTGTCTGTGTATTGTGACCGTTTTTCTAGCAATGCTTGGCTGAAACCCATCAATTGTCGTTGGTAGACTTCCCCTGTGATCCTTTCGTTCGATTGTAGCAACTCATAATACACCACACTCAGCTGGTCCCACCAAATACACAGCATGATCTTCTCACCAAGAATATTTGGCTTGACAGCTAATGATGAGGCATGGTCGCCGTCCAACGTTTTAAATTATCGAAATGGACCCAATTTTCATCGCCAATTAGAGTTGGATAAAAAAAAACCTTTTTTTTTGCCTTTGGAGCAGTTGTTCGCACGTAAAAAAAACGGCATTCGACGTCTCTTGGTTTCAGTTCATATGGTACCCAATTTCCTACCTTTTGGATCATTCCCATTGCTTTTTAACAATGGTAAATGATTGAGTGTTTTTCTGAGTTCCTCTTGCATTTGTGATGGATCTTCATCGAGCCGTGCCTCTAATTCTTCAACTTTAAAGTTTAATGGCGCTCCGGGTCGTTCTTCGTCTTCCAAATCACTTTAAAATCGGCCAAACCACTTCTGACTGTTTGTTCAGCTAGAGCATATGATCACCATAAATATCCACCAAAATACGATGACTTTCTGCAGCCTTTTTCTTATATTGAAGTAACTCCCCGCTGAAACAATTTATTTGGTACAAAAGTTGACAGTTTTAGAGGAACGATGTTGTTTATACGAAATGACAGATACTGAAAAGAAAGCCTAATAATGACACTTCACAATGAAGGTGTTGCCAGATGAAACAATGAAATAATAAACTAGTACCGACATCTTTTATCAAAACCAAACGAACTTATTTCTACTCCTAATAACAATTAATATTCACTGAATGACTTAAAAAGATATTATAATAGAACATTTTTAAACAAATAAAAATATGAAAATTTTAAATATGTCCTCAAACAGAAAAAATAGTAATTAAAGATTGAATCTGAAACCAGAAAATGATTAAAAGTTATAAAGATCATATTGAGGTTAGTTCTATGCTTAGGTGTCTGTAGACATGTAGATTTTGTTGTATAAAGACTTTAAACTTCCGATTTTCCCCTGTTGTTCCTGGTGAATAATCTTTTCTTGGTTTCATTGGTATATTGTGTACAAAAATTCAGACAGTGGACATCCGAAAACAAAATAAGGAGTGCTGAGTATTTCTATTTTAAGAATTATAAAGAACATTGTACTAACACAAACCTTTTATAGTTCCAAATCATCCAACTGGGAGCACTATGGAAAGTACAAGAAATCTTGCAAATAATCAACTTAACTGTGATATAAGTTTGGATACTGATAGTAATAAGAAAAAAATAGACTCTTTACAACATTGTGAATCTGTCGAAGAAGGAACCGACTTACTGAATCCTAAATCAACATTAAGTGATTTGGTGGTAGATACAAATGGTACTAATAATGGAAATATTGAACCTAAATTATTGCATTGCGACAAGGGAGTTTTTATCAACGAGAGAAAAAATGATGCAGCGGAACACGCTAATTTAATTTCCAAAGATCAAGAGGAATTTATGCAGAACTGGTTGAGGACGGGGCCAGCCCTAGTTTGTTCTGATAAAAATCTTTATCCCGATGAATATTTAGGTTCGACTTCCTCAGTTCAAAATACCGATAGTCCTTTAACAGCCCGTACTGATGCTTTAGTTTCTACAAAATCTTTCAATTTGGTTAAACCAAAACATTGATACTATAACAATATTATTTACAACGAAGTATTATCCTTGTATAAATAATTTTTATTCTCTATTGTGATTTCTTTCCATTAATTCATGTTTCTTATCATGTGTTAGTTTTGTAAACAAATTCTTGAATTTCGATGGAATTAACCGAATAATTTCTTTCAGAACTGAAAAATATATTTCATCATTTTCATTAAAAACTTGTCATTGCTATAAGAAATGTAAAAATGAGATCTTTCAAGCACATCTGGTAAGAATTGTCTACTGAAATGAATTGAAAATGGTTTATTCAAATTTTGAGATTTTTTGTTGTTTTTTAGTAGTAATTAGATATCTTTAAAGAGGATTCACACCAAATAATTATTGCTTGCATACATCTTATGTTCTTAAATTGTTATAAGAAGTTAGTTTTCTTTTCATTTCAATTTGTCGAAAAGTAATATAATTTTTTTTTTAAATACAGTGTGCCATTAGTACAACAATGTTCAAATGGATATCTTTGGACTACGGAAAGCAAACATGTCAGGAGATGAATTTCTCGAATAAATTTATTTCTTCTTGATAATTCCAAGAATTATTTATTTGCGAAAACGATAGAAGTATTTCGAAAAGGTCAGTACACACATATTTATGTAAGGAATTCATTTTGAATGAAATGAAACCTTGAAAAATTCACATCGTTTTTGTAATTCATCATAACTATCTAGAATTGGGATGTAACTTTAGCTGTTTGAAAAATAACTTGAAGAACTGATGAAATATGAGTTTTTCAAGGGATATGTATCATATTTTCTAGTTAGAAGGCTTTTGAATCACTTCTTGAAGTTTGAAAATGTACTTATGTGAAGATAGTATGTATGCAAACAATGAAAATTACTCAAATTTTTGTCGAATATTGCCATTTTTAAAGTATCCTTCATCCAAGAAAACTTGGAAAGACTTTTAATTTTGAATGAATATGTAACTAAATTACGATGAACAAAAATTTAAAAATACGGCAGTGCTTTTGTATTTCCTCCTCTTTATTTTCATGTTTATTGTTTAAATTTATTTTATGATTATTTTGTTTCATTATAAGAATTTTAAATAAAGTTATGAAAAACTAAGGTATGTACCAGAATAGTCCCAGTTGTTTCAGAAGAATAATTACTCGTAGAAAATACAAATCTTTGAAACTTACAGTGTCACCAAATTCAATATTTATATGTTTTAAGTGAAATTGTAAATATACAAAGAATTTGATACTATCATAAAGGTGTTTCCTCAAGGTGAGTCTTTTTAACAGGATTTAACAGCTGGTCAGAATAAACCATTTCGTAAAAAAATGCATATAAATTTGTATGAAACAGAAATTCTTTATACTCTAATATTAAAATATCTTTATTTTGTACAGTTTGTACAGCAAATTAATTATTTAAGATTCAACCAATTATGCAGTGTCTTTTATAATGAGAAAACAATAGGATTACTCTTTTCATATTATATTTGTTTTTTAAGCTATTCCTTGAATTTTTTGCTTTTAATTAATTGAATTTTAAGTTTTAAAAAATTAATGATTTATTTGTCTTTCAGTCCTAAGTATACCAGGTGTAGAAGCATGAAACGGGAGATTTTTTGCAAAAATTACAGGTCTGTTGTTTGAAATGATAAAAAATTATCTATTCAAAATAATCTCCATTACTATTAGGAGTACAAATAAGTTTCCGCCGTTTTTTAACATAAATTAAATATTTATTATAGAAGAACGATGTGAGACTGCTTGCTGAGTGACTTATAATGTTAGAGCAAGTTCTTTTTGTGTTTGAGATGAATCTTCCTCCAATTCTGCATCCTCGTAAATTTTAGGCCTTCCACTGCGATCTTTGTCTTCTACGTCGAAATCGCCGTTTTTAAACTTTTGAAACCACTCTCGACACGTTCTCTCACTCAAAGCACCCTCACCATATGCTTCTACGAGCAATTGATGCGCCTCAGCAGCAGACTTCTTTAAATTAAAGAAGTAAACTAATATTTCCCGCAAATGACGCTTACTTGGCTCAAATTTTGACATTTTCAACTTATAAAAATTATATTTTACCAATATAAAATCAATGATATTAATAGGTTATGTTGTTCTTGAATGTCCAAACTATTTTTTAAGCCGGTTATCATCTGCGAAAGCTAACCGAAACTCCGTGCCGCGCCATCTACAATAAAACGGCGGAAACTTATTTCTACTCCTAATATTTATACATTTTTCTCACCACTCCGGCAGCGTATGAGTGCCCAATTGTTTTACATTTCAAACTAGTCCAAATGTAAACCTGAAGAAGGCACAATGTTGACAAAACAATTATAAATTACTAAATTGTAGAAATATTCTATATTATTTTATTTCATTGAGTGATTTCTGGTGAAATGGTTTTATTTCATTAGATTTACCAGCTGTTAAAAAAAGATACTTTCTAAAACACCCTGAATAATATTGAAATACTCTGTTCAAACCACACCAAGGCAAAGCTAGATTCTAATACAAGAAAATCTAATCCTACGTCTACAATATCAGTGCAGAATATAAAAAGAAGCAGTAAGAGTTCCCCAGAAGAACGTCTAATGGTTTATCAAAGAAAGAAACCAGCCAAATAGTATTGGATTAAAATTGACTGAAATTATATGCCTCAACGGACGTAGCAGGCATTTTAAAAGTCTACTATATTCCATAGTTGTTGATTATAACTCCCATTTTGGAACTTAAAACAGTGTCTTGAAGATTTTTCAATCGAATGTGAGCAACAAAGCAGTTTTTGTGTCGATTTATGATCCTGAATCAATCATGAGTATTACTTTATATTAGGACGAGAAAAGATCCACAAAAATGGACTACAAGAGGACAATAATCATCAAAGAAAGATGAAAAAATTTCATCTATTATCGAGGTCACACGGGTTAAAATTCGAAAATTTTTATTAGATAACACTTTATTCTCAAACATAGACTTTATAAATCGATAACATTTTCAATAAATCTACGAATATGTATTACAGAGATGTTAAAGGGTAGTTTGTACAGGCTACACATTGAAACTTCAAATACGATTCTTTTGGTACAACGTTTCAGTGGAATGTTTTGATTTTCGCATGCCAGTTTACTGTTAGTATCGTTATAATCTTGGAGTGAAAGGACGACGCTTAGAATACGTTTTCTTTTTTAGTTTCTCAGAATGTGACGATATCACCGAACTTGCTTTCCTACCAATTGTGGTTGAACTTAACTTTCTACCTACAGTTGCACTACTAGATTTTCGACCAATAGTATTTGCGCTCGCTTGCTTATTTACTTGATCTTCGTTGCATCTTTTAATCTCGTTCTTATCCTCACTAATAATATTGAACAAATCCGGATCAAGTTGATTAAATTCTCCTGTTTTATCCAGTGAAAGGAAGTGTCGATTTCTGTTAAGAACGCCTGGAGCTATTATATTCAACATTTCTCTGCTTCGGCCGGGCAAGGCTAATGGTGAAAAAATATACTGCCATCCAGGTACACCCAGATGTGCTACTGCCATTTTTAAATATGTCGTTACATCATTCGCAATAAAATAAAATATCCTATTCCTATAAATCCATATGGTTGGTACAATTTTGCGGTCGGGGTATACAAGTGTTACTTTGAAATTTCCATCGTTGGATAACTCGAATACCCTGCTTTCTGCGCACAGATCTAATTTATAGAAAAATCCCTCCTGGAAAATTTTCGCAGCTGTCTTAATTTCGTACCCTTCAACCAAATTAAGATTCTCAATTGGATTTATTTCAATTTTTGCGTTCATATTATTATTTATCTCTCTATTTGTTGGTTCGTAATAGAATGTATAGGTGTATGAAAGTCCATCGCAGGATAGGTAGAAATCATGGAGGTCTTCAGGTAAATTAACTCGATTTGAAATTTCCCAGTTTTTCACTTGTAATTTGGTAGCTGGAGCATAACGTTTCAGCTTTTTGTCGCATATATTGGGTAATTTATCCAATACCTTGGGTAAACCGAGCAGTAGGTTTTGGTAAAATGAATCTTCTGATACTTTATCTACGAAAAATCCTATATTGTTTCTGAAAAAAAAATGGAAATTGTTGAGGATGCACATAGAGATCATTTTCGTACCTATGCATTTTTCTATATTACGAGTAATTTCAAAGATTGCCTCTTTGTCCGAATTACGGTATCCTGTCCATTTGACAATTATGATTGGTGTCATCGGATTTGACATGTTTTTAAATTTCTCTGAACGATTATTCTTCTTCCATTAAAAAACACAATGCGATATTTATTTGTTAATTTTTAAATGGTCATTTTGCCCATAATTTCACTGAAATGATGCAAAATTTTGAGCTGAAAAAAGTCTTAGACTATTACATTCAACTTACTGTTTAAGGTTTTGTCCCGTCTGGTCGTTTGTAAGCATAAAAGCTTTTACAAGAAATTATTTAGGAACTGGAGAATTTCAGAGTGTTTTTCAAGCCCAATTGGGAGAACAAAGTTTGCAAATATGCAAAATGTGTTTATATTTCCGTTAGAAATTTTGCATTTTCGTAATACCAGAAAAGTGGGTACAAAAATTTAGCTTTTTGCAAATTGTTGGGTCATTTATTGGAATTTCCGAAAAAAAAAAGGGAATTATCTATTCAAGTCGTAGAAAATCTCGGTAGCCAGAGTGCCTGTTGGACTTATAATTATGAGATCTCGGGTTCAATGCGAGAAATCAAGTTTTTTGTTTTCTAACAATAGGAAAATGGTAGACAATGATATTAATGTATGTATTGAAGCTCCTTATGTAAGGTAGGTTTTTATAACTGTTATTTTCACCATCCTGAGAGATAAATTGGAAGAAGAGGACTTGTCGGGGTTTCGGTTTTCATCAAGTAGATATTCTTGAAGTCACAAGTATGGGCAGAGATAATTTTAAAATATATGCTGTAATTTTTTGGTTTTATTAAAATAAATTTATTGCTTTTAATATTCAATTGTGGGACAATCTATAAAGGATGCCGTGTTTTAGTTGAGACACCTCCTATTCATTATCAATTTTGTCATGCTGCAGCCAAATATTAGTTCCCAAACAATAGAATTAAAGACAAAGGTTTATAAATAGTGCTATTTTTCCATACACATTAAGTGTGGATCTGGAAATAACACTTAAATTGATGCACATATAGAGGGTTCCGGGTAGTCAATAACCTTATTATATCATTATATAACCAAAAACCTAAAAAGTTTAAAATGAAATTTCAATTACGTTTTTTTCTAAAAACTTAGTTTAAACACACAGACACGCCTCTGTCAAAGTAAAGTTGATAAGTTCAAAAATTTACTTCGTTTATAACCTAGTCTGATTGTACGTACGTTTACCAGGTTGATAAGGGTCAAATGAAAGCGGTTTGATAAGAATGTTCACATTATCTTCATTTGCGGATTTAAATTTTCCTTTCACTAAAGAATAAAGATTAATCAATAATTTTGGCGGCATAATTCAAACCTAATAGAGAGGCAATAGGCGCAACTGTACGGACATGCGTGTAGCATTAGAAATGTCACAATCAACTGTAATATAGTTCAATGATTGTCTCCGAGTTGTTAAGGTTGGTTTGATGTTGTGCAAAAATGTGGTTGTCAAACAACAAATTGATCCGCAGTATTAGGATATTCAACACAACAAACCATGATCGACCCGTGTGAGGAGTAAGTACATTTCTGAAGTCCAAGTAACCACCCTGTTTTAGGGATGTTTTGTCAGCCATCATTCTGTATTGAGCACATTTAGAAGAATTTCTGCCTAATTACACTTTAACTGGGATAATTAGTCTATTTAGAACAGTTTCCGCCCTCGAATAGAATATATTTTGTAGTGATGTCATAACTTTACACTTTATCATTCATTGTTGAAGTAATCAATGGTTTCATTCATTGATGCATTATCAGTGCTACTATGGGATACGTAGACCTTTGGGTAATCAGTTTTATCGGTGCCAATGCACCTACAGACTTGATTTGCAACAACGTAACGTGATTCTGAAAAAACTGCAATAATTTAGGGCAAGTGAATTAACCCGATAACTCATTAATTATTCTTATCGGAAAGATCGTGGCTGAATGTTTTCGTGAATATAAATAGTATAACTTCAAGTTATAAACAATTAGTTTTCATGTATTAATTCCCTTCAATTCTTCCATAGTTTTGATACCCGTAGATTTAACCTATCATGTATTAGTTTTTATACATACTATAAATGGTTGGTTTGAATCTATTCAACGAAATTTATTCATTATCACAGGTTTTGAAATTATGTGTTTTCCATAATTAAAGTAAGGAAGAGTTGAATCATTTTTGCAATTATTCATTTGTTTATTTTCAGAGGTTAACTCTGTGTTCCCTAGTTTTTGGTTTCAATAAATATCCTGAATAGATTGTAATTATGTTACTCATAGAATATGTTGGGAATTTTTTGCTGATTCAAAATTATTGTTTCTCTGGGAAATATATATTTTTTTGATTGTTACTTGGGAAAAGCTTATAAGTTCCAATTATAATGGGTAAAATACATTGTATCAATACATGCATAATTTGCACTTTATTCAAGGAAAATTGTTACTGGAATAAGTCGGAGATTCTCGATTTCCGGTATGGGTTGTGGATTATTTTTTTAATGACGTTCCCATTGATGAGGAAATATAATCAATTGAGAAAGAAAATTAAAAGTTATTATAAACTGACTCAACGTTATGAGCTTCAACACGCTCGTTCATTGATAGTATTGATTTGTAACAGCACTAATTTAACCTACCTTGTATTTTATTTCCTTCATGCTGTAGTATAGTTTCTGTTTATGGTTTAGTTTTAGTTTCCTACTTTTCACAGTCTCTTGAAGTAAATTTTTGAATAGGAAAATACAAGTATAGGAAAAATATTTATAAATAAATAAATTTTAATTTGATTCTTAAAAAGTTTTTAGAAGCCGTTGTTTTCATCGTTCATTCAATAGATTTTCAATCCAGTTTAGTCATTTTAAAAGAGTATCTTATGGTCCTTCTCAAAGATCAAGATTTGCATGATGTAAAAGTTAGCAATAAAGTATTTGCTGATTTTAAATGTAAATGATAGTGACTTCCGTCAATGTTACAATTAATTAATATTGGCGTTTATCAGTTCTGGACTTAAGCTTTGTTTAAAACCAAATTGAGTTTATTTAGGGTGAGATTTATTTGTGAAATTGAATTCTAAATATGGAAAGCGTATTATGTTAAAAATATGTATTCTCATGTTTATGAGGGTACAATTTTTAAACTAAACTTTCAGCAAGTAATTTATTGATTAGGCTTAATTATTTTTATCATTTATATATTTGCCATTGTATATTAACATTCATATTAAAGTACATTTATGCTATATCACATTGAATGATATATTAATTGATATTTTATCATATAAAAAGACATTTTACATTTATCTAAAATCCCTTACAGATTTTAGATCCCAGTTTGCCTGAAATGTTCTTATACTCGCAACCAAACTTATTTGGAATCGCCTAATATTGGATAGAGTATGTTTTAATATTTAAATTAAACTTGAAATGTTAGCTTCTACCAAGGGTTAAACCTTTTAAATTTATTCCAATATTAGACATTAGCATTGCTTTTAAGTCACAAAACAAAATATTTTTTTTTATTGAATGCAAAAAAACCAATTCCAAACATAAACTGTGAGTGCTTAAGTAAACATGTTCAACATACACACCAGGGGCGTTCAATGTGTTCTCGGTGACATGAAAGAAAACTCTGAAAATTTTCGGAAAATTCAATGTAGTATCCTAGAATTTCAATACATTTGTTAGATCGAGAAATAAGCTTCTTTAAACCTTGTAAAAATATTCTTCCGGCTTCTCCTCAAAATAGGTATTGATTGTCGATGAGTCTTCTCCACAGAGCTCTAAAAACTTCTTAGAGCTTTTCCACTTTTTTCACATTTTCTTCAGTGGTGCCGCTAATAGGCACGTCCGAGCGAGGGTCGTCTTCAATGCTTTCTCTGCCTCGTTTCAATTCACTCGACCACTTTTGAACGGTGGACACTGGACGGGGCACAGTCTTGGTAAACAGCAACCATCTCTTCATGAATGATTTTCGACTTTTTCCCTGCTTGATAGGGAACTTTATAACGGCGCGATGCTCGATTTTGTTCATCATTGTGGCGTCAGTCATTCTGGTCGTCTTTCACTGAAGATACCTAGAAAACTAATGATCCTAAATTAGTGAAATTTTTTATTCATACCCTCAGATAGTGTGCTTAGTAAATGAGGTAATTAGATTACTCACATTATTAGCAAATCACCCCTATACCAAGAATACATTGAACGCCTTTCGTAGGACAGACAGGATTTTCATTCAAGACAAGATTTAACGAACATAAAAAGAATTTCAGGAAAAACAAGCAAACTTCCAACTTTGGCCACGCTTTTTTCGTACAACACATAACCTAAGAATTTTACATTTAGGGTCCAAAGGCAGGATGCTTAACTATCTAGGGCGTGTTCAAATTTTCTGAAATTCTCTGAAAAAAATTAATGACCAAACTGATTTATGTAAAATCAAAACATTCAACATTTGCAAAGAACACTTATGTCTTGTATCTTTTGTACCGGACTCGACATAAATACTTTCAATTCACCTACAAATCTAAATTTCCTGTGGCAGTGAAACATAGTAATTTCAAAAATCTTGTTTCAATTATGATCAACTAGAAGACTGAAATAGTCCAATATTAAAAAAAAAATCACTGGTTGTTTTATGATGCGATCCAACGATTTTTAAAAGGAAGTCATACCAAGAATATCGGATTCAATTCTATTAAGGCTTAAAAGATATAAATCAATCTATTGTAAGTGTACACGTCAGTGATAACAGGAAAATTTTAATCCGAAATTTCCACTATTATCCGCTGTGATTATTCCAATATTATTCATTGGCGGGATCTTTCGAATTCATTCATTTTATTCAATTGGGGATTGTTTTACCACTTCCTGACAAATAACTGATTGTGTATCATACTTTACCAGATTTCTCAAGGGTTTACTAGATAAGGTCCTTTAATACTATCAGGAAGTGTAGGAGGAACTCTTTTATCTGTTTGATTTCATGAGACTAAAGATAAATATTTCCAATTTGGGCTCTCCCAAAAGTAAGTCATTGAAGTAACGTTATTTTACTCCTCATATATAGGATGATCCAATCAGTAGTTTAGGATTAAAATAGATGAAATAACAAAAACATATTCAAGTTTGAATATCAAAACTTATTTAATCTGTTAGTGTCCTATAATTTTAATTTCAAAAAATTTTATTCAAAAACTTTTAGAATTAGATTAATGTCTTTTAAGCACAGCTTATATTTAATAGACATATAATATCAAAACTCAATATATAATATCAAATGGAATAAATAACCCAACAAATATAAATTTTCAATTAAAATTAATAAATGAATATTTGAAGGAGACAAAATTTTGTTTCTGATTTTACAGTTATGAAAACTAAATCCTTTTCGAAAATACAAAACATATTAGGAGTACAAATAAGTTTCCCCCGTTTTTTAAAACAAATTAAATATTTATTATAGAAGAAAGCTTGCTGAGTGACTTCGAATGTTAGAGCAAGTTCTTTTTGTGTTTGAGATGAATTCCTCCAATTCTGCATCCTCGTAAATTTTTGGCCTTCCACTTCGATCTTTGTCTTCTACGTCGAAATCACCGTTTTTAAACTTTTGAAACCACTCTCGACACGTTCTCTCACTCAAAGCACCCTCACTATATGCTTCTACGAGCAATTGATGCGCCTCAGCAGCAGATTTCTTTAAATTAAAGAAGTAAACTTAATATTTCCCGCAAATGACGCTTACTTGGCTCAAATTTTGACATTTTCAACTTATAAAAATTATATTTTACCACTATAAAATCAATGATATTAATAGGTTATGTTGTTCTTGAATGTCCAAACTATTTTTTAAGCCGGTTATCATCTGCGAAAGCTAACCGAAACTCCGTGCCGCGCCATCTACAATAAAACGGCGGAAACTTATTTGTTCTCCTAATAATTTTAAGAACTTCTCAAAAAAAAATTATTTGAAATATTTAATATATTTCAATAAAGTACTTCAAAAATATCTCAAAACATCTATCATATTCTCAAAAAACATTTAGAATGCAGACAAGGTCTTCATCGGTCCTACTTCACATTTAAAAAATAAAATTAATTAACAAAAAATAACTTACCTCTATATATATCAGCTCTTATCAACAAGATCTCCCTGAATAATTTCTAGAATAACGCTATGATGAAATCACTCCTGACATAATGTTAGTTTCATTGGCGGTATGGCATATAATACCGTCCTGTTGGAACCAAAATTACTCCAGTTGGATTTCAATAATTATTGGGAAGACATTGCCAGACAACGTACTCCGGTAACGCTGACATACTCTTGTTCTTTTTGAAAGAAATAAGAGATGTCACGGGCATTGATGCCACACACAATGTAACTCTTTTCCGGATACAAAGGTATTTCTTCAAATCACAGCAAAAACGTCCTCATGAAATGAGGATTATGATCTCCAGTAACAGAAAGTCCGACAGTGCAACTTACATCTGTGTAACATTTCAAAACTCGAATAGGTATGGTAGATCGTCCGTCAGCAGACATGCATTTATCTGAAGTTGTTGGCTCCATCATCATTGCCAGGTGTAATACCCAACGAATGCAATGCAGCCAAACATCTATAATCGCCCCGCATAGGAACGCTTAAGTTTTACAAAACGTTACGCTTTCTAATGTACTAGAAAACACGGTATACCCGTATACCAAGTTTATTCAAGTACTGAACTTTAATCTCAATTACTTCTACAGTTACTAACTGTAGAAAATCCTCCTCATGCTCAAGTTATATCCTATCAGGATATGATGTCAATACTTAGCATTTATATCAGAATGGACATTTTTTCCCAAATAAAATGAAGATAGTTTTGGTAACAAAGTTCTTCGAACGGGGACAGTGAAACTTAGAACTTAGAAGTGCTGGTCCTGATGATGAAACCAACTAGCTTCGAAACGTGAACATCTGCTTAGGTCACAGCGATCGACGATAGCTATTCAAGTTCTGGAACACATATGTAAGTTGCACTGTCCCGATTCGACGAATTTTCTGTTACCATAACCCTGCGGGTGGGCGTTGCAGCAAAGGACACATATCCCTAAAACTGTCGTGGCTCCACCAAAATGCAGTTTATCTGTTCAACGAGAGAGTCAGTAATATCTCTGGGTTAGCTTTAAGGGGAGGGAGATTATGACGTGTTGGATTTCTCGAGTTCGTGCTTCATAGCCAAACATTGAGTTGAACACTTCTTGGCAACCGTTAGCCTTCCAAGATTCCGTATGGTAACAAGGCTACCACGGGAGGTTGGAAGACCCACAGGATTGAATGCTACCAGTTAGTGTATTGGCATGTAAGCGTAGCTTTTTCACCAAGTGACTAGTTAGCGGTCTCCACAGTCTGCCTTATCATCGTCTCCGAAGAGATGTACCCACCAGCTTGCAGTTTGGGCTTCAGTTCGAAAACCTACAACCGTATGACTGGTAGCAGCGAAGCACTATCCAGCCTCTACTGGCTCTACATGGCCAGTAACCGAGTTTTTGGGACGCAACTCACGCACCGAAGGGGTTTCGTATCTATCCATCTGAACGCAGTCTCATGAACTAAGGTAGTCTCAAGATTGATGCCTCAATTGATCCTGGTACGAGCACCGTCAATCCGGCCTGTACGTCAAGACCCTTGAACCCTTGTGAAGTCTTTCAATTGATCCTGGCGTCAAGCACCAACGGACTAGCCGTATCGTCGAGATCCACCAACTCCAGAAATGTCTCACAATCGATCCAGGTTCAGGACAAGGCCGGTCGAACCGTCAAGTCCCGCTAAACCTTAAAGCATTTATCGAGATATCCCGAACATGAGTGTCTGCGAACAGATAAAAGGAATACCCTCCTAGTCCAGCATGCGGACTGTCAACCACTGCCCCTTTGAGTCCAACACCAATTGGATGGCCAGGTCGTACGAATACTTCCCGAGGTAACGCAGTATGCTACATAACGCACTCGGCCATTGGACAAAAAAATCCGGAGATTTACTAGAAAAGGGTAGAGTACGTTAGTCATAAGGGAGATGCCCTGTGCTGGGACGGACTCCCTTGGCCCACAGGAGTATTTGTACTTCAGGTGTTGGACTCATGGAGACAGTAATTGAAAGTCTGTGTGCTAGGTTAGAAGAGTATTTCATTCATTTGGTGGCGCGTCATTCTCGAAACAGGATTGATCGAGATTTGCCTCAGTGGTTTAGTGGGTCTTGACAAAGGTGATGAAGGTGCTGGAACCAGAATCAATTTATATACTTTTCAGGGGTTTGTGGGTCTTCAGGATACAGTCGAAGACCGTTGGTGCTTGAACCATGATCGGCTGAGATACTTCTCAGTGGTTTGTGAGTCTTCACAATACGACTGGCTGCTACTGCTCAAACCAGGACCAATTGAGGCATCTATTCTTGACAGTGTGTGGATCTTGAATTTGCGGCTGGGTGTTGGAAAGCAAGCCCTTTGGCGTAACCCTTACGGGGGGTTACAGGAATTGTAGAGACTACTAAGTGGTCAATTGGTGAAGATCCATGCAAACATGCCTGTAACTACTAAGTAAAATTTTAAATTGGTGCAAACCCAAATTCTTCTTCACAAAGCTCTAGGTTGATCCATCTGCTAACAGATAAATTTGGTTTGTCTTGAACACTTTGTCTTTTTCAATAACGTTTGCATATTTCACATTTTCGATACGATTTATCATCCTTGGATTATCCAATAGTGTAAACTCAATAAACAATACGAATTTTTTGTTCTTCCTCAGGACCATAACTTGCACGTAATCTTTATTTTGATTGTAAATTTTATTAATTCCGTAACGAATTTTTTTGGAACCTAATAGAAAACAATTCTTTTGCCATTATTGTACTTAAAATAAATTGGATTTTTTAAATATGAGGAGTAAAATATTTAACATTCATGAGGCTATCCTTGTTTGTATTTTAAGATCCGGTGCAATTAAATTGAGCATGTGATACTTCATATTGTCATAAAGCTCATTAACCTGAATGTATATCTTCGAAGTTCACCTTGGACTCTAAAAGACTTGTTGCTCTTCATGCTTCAATAATACAGTCAAATAACCACTAATTGACAATTACAAGTGAATGTAAGATCGTATTATATTTGATATTTTTATTTCTGCCAAGCTCAATTAATGTTATATTTTGGTTGATCTAATTTTTTCCTTCGTTAATCGGCAAATAATTTGAGTGTGAAAATTAAAGATAAGCCTTTAGATACTCAAATGATTGCTGTTTGTATGATAGCATACGTTGAAAACTTCCAATTTGGCAGAATTAATCAACGTCCGAGTCGAACTTGATAGACATGATTTAAATAACATCAAATTTAGAATTATTACTGGAAATTCCTACACAATACGGGCTACGAAAATCATTGATCAATTGATCCTTCTATATGTGTTGGGACAGCGTTATACAATTTTGTAGAGATATAGATGTAGGACTACTGTTCGATAAATTTGTGCACGCTTGGAACTATTTTGGCTTGTTTAATAACAATAATAATATTTATTCAAAGGATAAATGATACAACTTGTGGTCAAAAACGATAAAAAAGAGAATAAACATAAAAAATTTCGGCTAGTGAAAGGCACCTGTTTTGAGAATAAAAATATAAAAGGAAATTTCATAGAATAAATGAAAATAACATATACAGTATAAGTTATCGAACTAAGACTAGAGTTATGTTCACAAAATTTTCCAAAATAGTAGTAGACACCCCAGACATGCACACACAAACGTCTAAACTATTGTGAGATGAAGAAAGGAGGAAAATTAACAACATAATCTTGAACAATAAATCACATGAGCAGGGTTGAAGTGAATAATGTATTTATATCTGATGAAAATTGTTTCCAACTTGGTGAAAATCACTTAAAAATCCTATCAAAAACAACCTGAACTGTTACCGTTCAAATTTCCCATCAAAATAATGGTTTGGGGGGCAATATCTCAGCGTGGTGATACGTTTTTGTGTATAGTTGATGGTACCTTTAATAGTGAAAGGTATTGTGGCATTCTAAACTATTTTCTCCTTGAAACGGCGCATGCTTTATATCCAAAGTGGTGGCGTTTTCAGCAGGATAATGCCAGATGCCATACTTCGACTTATACTCAAGCTTGGATTCAAGAACACCAAGTGAAACCATGGCCAGCAGCTTCACCAGATCTTAGTCCCATTGAAAACATGTGGGGACTTATGAAGATTGAAGTTGAACGAGCAGCGCCACGAAATAAAGATGATTTAATTCAGTCAGTTTTACAGTCCTGGACTACCATTAACGAAAACTATGGAGGTGATCTAGTTTCGGGTGTACCTCGACGTTTAGTCAAGTTTTTACAGTCAAATGGAGGTTGTATAAGTAAATAAGATGAATATTTTGTTATAATTTCTAATTCAGGAATTAAAAATATATACTAAATAATTACCATTGAGCTTTGTTTTTTCCGGATACTTTCTAGACGGACTGTATAATTATCAGATTTAAAAAATGCGAATTATCGTTTGTTCGATCGAGTTTTAATTCAGATAAAAATAACAACAAGAAGGCTAAAGATAATTTCGTCAGGATCGTTGATGATATGAACAAGCTACTGATTTTTTATTCACTCGTTTAACCGAAGTACAATAAAGAAATATATATATTATATATATATTTTTTTTTTAGTTTTTACGGCATGTTATATTTGGTTTACGGTTATTTGAGATTTTTTTCCTTTAATAAACTTTATATTATATTATAATTGAAACTTGCTCATTATATGGATTTCAAATATCATAAAAATCTTTAATAAATTCGGTCTTCACTTGGTGGAAACTCATTTTAATTAAAAAAATGTATATATGACAGTAATTTATTTCCACAAAAATGTTTGTACTAATACAACAATTGTTTCACCACGATGTGGCTTCTTCAGGTGTGAAATGTGTGAATATTTCAGCTTTTACATAATAAAGCCTAATAATTTATAAAAACGGGTTTTGTAAGATTTAGCGTTGCCATAGCTTATTTGAAGATATTTATGTAATAACGCTCTCAAACTTCTGACACTAATCAATAAGGAGTATCAGCTATGGTAATAGAAAGTACTAGAAATCCAGACAGTGTAACATATATCTGTATAACAATTCTGTACTCAAACAAACTTTACTAGGTTTTGTTGATCACAGAGGCAAATTACAGACATGCGCACGTTTCAAACTTATTGGTTTTTGTCAGTGTAAGTGATGCTAGTAACTCGAAATCTGTCAAGTATCTATATTCGATATACACAGAAACTCTAAGGTATTAAAAATACACTAGCGCCATCTAGAGTATGCAGAATACATACCTGACGTACATTTAAGAGTTAATTCAAGTGAAGAAATGTATTCTCGATATTTCCACGTTACCAACGCAGAAAAAAACCTTCTCATGCTCAAATCAGATCAAATTACTAGCATATTCATATTCAAATAAATTAATTCGGCTGATCTGTACCAAAAATCATGGATAATAAGTATGAGCCATGGTAATATAAAGTTCTAGAAATCGAGACATCTGTATAACAATTCTATACTCAAACAAACTCGACAAGATTGTGTTGATCATAGAGGCAAATTGCAGACATGCGCACGTTTCAAACTGATTGGTTTTCGTCAGCGCAATATTGGTAACGTGAAAATATCGAGAACACATTTCTTTACTTGAATTAACTCGTAAAGGTATGTTGTAAATTTGCAATGAGTTTATTGCAAATGGAATCTGATCGAAATTGCCTAAAGATTTTGGTAGCTGTTTAGAAATATTGCCAATATATCAAAATAACCTATGTATTTCGGCATCAACGTTGGATTTGAATTCCCTAAGATATACTCAATGTAAGTATTCTGTGTGTAGACTTGGTGTTGGAATTATTATTGGATATAAGTAATAATATAGAGTAAAAAACTAGATAAAAGATAAATGGACTGTATTAAATGAATGTATTAAATGGTTGAACCTGGTTTCAGGAATTGAAAAAATACTACGAGTATAGAAAATATATTGAACTATAAAGTATGTGTCATAAAATTATGTATACAAAATTAACTTACTGTACTTCTTCTGTATGTTCTATGTCCCATGGTCTCTAGGAGACTGTACAGTACATAGCTTCAATGGAATAGAATAAAAATGAAAAGACAGATTTGACTTGGCACATCAAGAATTACATGAAATTTCGTCTATGATTCCTGTAGTTATTCTTCTTTCATAAAGAAACTTGATTAATTTGAAAGCAACCATAGTATACAGATTATTCATAATAAAACAATATTGACATATGATAGAATGTATAAAATAAAATAGAAAAAGGCTTTTTACTTGATGGAAGAAATATAACAAAATTTGATAAAAACAGATTTAATCTGTCAGTCTTCTACAATTTTAATGTCAAAAAAATTTTTATTCAAAAAACTTTTAGAATTAAATTAATGTCTACATAAGCACCGCTCATATTTAATAGACGTATATAATCAAAACTCAATATGCAATGTTAAATGGAATAAATAAACCAACAAATATAAATAGTCATTTAAAATTAATAAATAAATATATAAAGGAGACAAAGTTTTTTTTTCTGATTTTACCATTATGAACACCAATTCTTTTTCAAAAACATAAAACACAAACTAAGGACTTCTCAAAAATTATAATTTATTTGAAATATTTAATATATTTAAATATTGATATTGAAGTTCATTCAAAATTCTCTCAAAACATGCACCATATCTTCAAAAAACAATTAGAATTCCGATAATCTCTTCATGGAAACTAAATAATATTTAAAATATCAAAATCAACTAACAATCAGTATATATAACCTCAGAGTGGTACCGGATAAATGCTTAAACAGACTAACTTTAAAAATCAAGATAGTCTACGTTCGTCACAAAATCACAGAACACTGTAAGGTATTATAAGGTTTTCTTTAAACCATTGACATTCCATAAAGAGATTTATTGAAGCCTAAATATAATTATATGTTATGTATAAAATAAAATAGAAAAAGGTTTTTTACTTGATAGAAGAAATATAACAAAACTAGCTTTTTACCCGCGGCTTCGCCCGCAGTGGAGTCATTAAATAAGTATGAAAGATAAAGGGTAAGGGTATAATAATAGTAAAACTTCATTACTGAAGTAGCTAAATTTGACGATTTTTTGACAAACAATTGTTTTATCTTTCGTAAAAAAAATTTTTTTTTTTAAATATAAAGTACCCTATGTTACTTCTAATACCTTCAAGAGTATATGTACAAAGTTTCATGATGATCGGTTCAGTAGTTTTTGCGTGAAAGCGTAACAAACAAACTTACATTCGCATTTATAATATTAAAGTAGGGATTTGAATATCAAAACAGATTTAATCTGTCAGTCTTCTGAGGTGCTTATTTAGACATTAATTTAATTTTGTTTCTGATCTTACCATTATGAACACTAATTCCTTTTGAAAAACATGAACACAACTTAAGGACTTCTCAAAAAAATATAATTTATTTGAAGTATTTAATATATTTGAATATTCAAATAAGTTAATTCAAAAATCTTTTAAAACATGCACTATATCTTCAAAAAACAATTAGAATTCTGATAATCTCTCCATCGGCCCTAAATAATATTCCAAATATCAAAATCAAATAACTATCACTATATCTTACCTCCACGTTGTAACAGGATAAATTGCTTTAAACAGATTAACTTTAAAATTCAAGATTGTCTATGTTCTTAACAAAAATCACAGAAAAGTGTAAGGTATTATAAGGTTATCTTTAAATATTCCATGAGATTTATTCAAGCCTAAATATAATTATATATTATGTATAAAATAAAATAGAAAAAGGCTTTTTACTTGATAGAAGAAATATAACAAAATTTGAATATCAAAACAGATTTAATCTGTTAGTCTTCTATAATTTTAATTTTAAAAAATTTTTTATTAAAAAAACTTTCAGAATTAAATTAATGTCTACAATAAGCATCGCTTATTTTTAATAGACGTATATAATCAAAATTCAATATATAATGTCAAATGGAATAAATAAACCAACAGTTATAAAAAGTCATTCAAATTTTTTTTTAATTAAAATCGTAGAAGACTGACAGATTAAATCTGTCTTGATATTCAAATTTTGATATAATTTTTCCATCAAGTAAAAACCCTTATTCTATTTTTTTAATACATAACATATAATTATATTAAAGCTTGAATAAATCTCACTATGGTATGTCACTGGTTTAAAGAAAATCTTATAATACCTTGCAGTGTTCTGTGATTTTGTGACGAACGTAGACTATCTTGATTTTTAAAGTTAGTCTGTTTAAGCATTTATCCGGTACCACTTTGAGGTTAGATATACTGATTGTTAGTTGACTTTGATATTTTAAATCTTATTTAGGGCCGATGAAGAGATTATCGGAATTCTTATTGTTTTTTGAAGCTATGGTGCATGTTTTGCGAGAATTTTGAATTTACTTATTTGAATATTTAAATATATTAAATATTTCAAATAAATTATATTTTTTGAGAAGTCCTTAAGTTGTGTTTTACGTTCTTGAAAAGCAATTGGTGTTCATAATGGTAAGATCAGGAACAAAATTTTGTCCCCTTTAAATATTTATTTATTGATTTTAAATGACTATTTATATTTGTTGGTTTATTTATTCTATTTGACATTGTATATTGAGTTTTGTTTATATACGTCTATTGAATATGAGTGGTGCTTATGTAGACATTAATTTTATTCTAAGAGTTGTTTGAATAAAAATTTTTATGAAATTAAAATTGTAGAAGACTTACAGATTAAATCTGTTTTGATATTCAATTTTTTTTATAGAGTGTACATGCGCAATGTGTTTTCGCGCATGCTATTACATAAATAGCGGTATTTTACGCCTTAACATATATGTATTTTGCGCACTCTAGATGGCGCTAGTGTATTTTTGATACCTTAGAGTCTCTGTGTAGAACTAATATAGATACAATGATTTTTGGTATAGATCAGCCGAATTAATTTATTTGAATTCTGAATTGCAATTTTTATCCACTCGATTTTCATGGTTTTTATTTGAAAATAGCAACTGAAAGCAGTTAATATGTACAGGTTGAAGTGAAGCATCTCCTCCGGTCTAATACAAACCGATACAACATCCTGTAAAGACCGTAGTTCGGTTTGCATCGCGCTGAACTTCACGAAACAAGTTGCCGGTCGGATTCGCGACTTTCATTCTTGCCGATTTCATTCATATCTCGCCATTAATTC
This sequence comes from Megalocaria dilatata, assembly GCA_034642435.1. NCBI lineage: Eukaryota > Metazoa > Arthropoda > Insecta > Coleoptera > Coccinellidae > Megalocaria > Megalocaria dilatata. Next base: position 50,941,080 of record CM067854.1, read on the forward strand.
ACCGTTGTTGCATCTGGCCGCCGGTATAAAAGAAACGATACTGCCTGAAAACCGGTCGATTCACTGTTGGGCCCCATGCCGGTGTGTAGACGCCTTCATTCATCGTTACGAAACGGCCTAGTGCCTATGCAAGACCCGCTCTGTTAATAATAGATATTTATCTAGACTCCTTCACGTGTTTCAGCAAGCACTTCCTTTCTAAAACGGGCCCCCGAGTTGTCCATTCATCCTAGCCTACTTCCGCACCTTCTCTTCCCGCAGGATATGGATCGGACTTCTAAAAATAGATGCAATATTTATTTTGCAGTGCTCAGTTCATGCGGGACTATCATGACCCAATTTCAGCTTTTTCCTGGGGTTGTTACCCTCTGTTCTGACCCATTCAACATTATAACTAGGTCGCAGGATTGCAAGTGACAGCAGCGGAGATGACTTGTATACCGTTCATGTATCCCCACCCTCAACTGCCGCTTTGTTACTTTTCCCCACCATTTCCCCCACCGCTCGGTTTCAACCCCCTCCCCAGTTTTCGCTGTCTTCATCTCACCTCTGTCACCCAACGCGAATCGTTTCTACAATGAAGCTGTTGGGTGTGACGTCATTTCTCCCCCCGTGAATAATTTCTTGTCACTTCGTGGCTTATGGACGGTTTTATTTGATTTGTGAACGTCAGTTTCGACATTGCTTATTTCGGTTCATTATTTTCAGGAATGAATGAATATTCTGAAGCAGCGCAAAGAATTGATGATTTGCGATCAAATCGATAGTTCTTTCCTTTACCTATAAACTACATACATGAAAGTTTTTTTAAATATTACATACCGGATGTTAAAAAACAACGTTTCAATATTTTGGGAGCTAATTCTGGACCGATGTTGCAACTCTTCGATGTTATTCACTGACGTTGCATACCTTAAAATTTTCAAATAACCCCAAATACAAAAGTCCAAAAGATACAAATAGGGAGATCTAGCGAGCCATGGCACTTGGCCTTCCTCGTCCTATCCATCTTCTGGGAAATGTTTGATCTAAATGTTCCCTAACAGCAAGTGTATAGTATAATGTGGGGATGCTCCATCTTGCTCAAACCAAATATTCAACCACTGATTTAAAGGTACCACGTCTAGAAAATCGGACAAGGTATTTTGAAGAAAGTTAGGGATTCTATTAAATTCCGTGGTAAACCTACTGGTCTAACAAACGATCTCCTAAAATACCTAATAATAATATTCATACTGAAGCACTGTTGATGCCTGGATTCATGAATGGCGTGTGGATTTTCATCTGCGCAAATATGGCTTTTATGAAAGTTAAAAATTCCATCATTGGTAAAGCCAGCTTTATCAGTGAAAAGGATATTAAAATTAAAATGAGGATGTTCAGCAATCTTTGTTAAAACCCATTGACAGAATGTACTTCTGGCTTGATGATCAGGAGGATTAAGCGTTGAATATGGAATGGATAGAGAAGTTGTTGATGCATAGTTCTCCAGACAAGGGGACCACTTATTCTTACTTACGCTGCAATCCTTACACTTGTACCGGGATTTTCAATCACAATATTTAAAATTTGCTCTTCAACTTCTGGAGTACTACCAGATCTTGGACGTCCAGTATCACGAAGGTTTTTTTAAGGAACGAGTTCAACAATGCTCAATTGTAATTATTTAGTATATATTTTTAATTCTTGAATTAGAAAATTGTAACAAAATATATATCTTATTTACTTATACAACCTCCGTTTAACTCCGTGTGTGTCTCTACTAAACGTAGAGACACACACGAAACTAGATCACCTCCATAATTTACGGTGATAGAAGTCCAGGACTATAGAACTGACTGAATTAAATCATCTTTATTTCTTGGCGCTGCTCGTTCAACTTCAATCTTCATTAGTCTCTATATGTTTTCAATGGGACTTAGATCTTGTGGAGCTGCTGGCCATGAAATGGTTGTCATTTGGTGTTCTTGCATCCAACTTGCCATGCAACTTGGGTCATAGCCGACTATCTTTAGAACCTATTTTATACATTACTTTTGTCTTAGAATGTTACAAAAAAGAAGTATATTAAAATTATGAAAAATAATAAATTCCGGATACTTTCTAAACGGACTATATATCTACATACTTTCATTCACTAAGTATTTAGTGCGAAAACGAAATTTTTGAAAAACGTGGTTGAGCACAGAAAAGAAGGTACGATCGTATCTTCTTTTCGACATTTTTCTGTGAAATAGCCTAATTTTCTACATATTTCTCATCCACGTTTACAAAAATTCCGCCAAAATATCATTACTATCGTAATGCCTAGACACTGTAATAAGTAATTAAGTTTAAATGGTCATTAATCACTTTGCCCGAAACGACTGGTCATTATTTATACGAAGCGGGCACTATGAATAATGCCTTATTAAATTATTTGACCCATAACAGTACATACTCTGTGATATTAGAAGTGTTAGCCCATAAAAGATATTTTCTTGATTCACAAATTTTTGAAAATCAGAATAACCTTATTTAAATATTATTTACTAAGGATTTTTACCAAGTAAGGACTGATTCAATTCAATATTTTTTTGAGAGTTTATGAGAGCAAACTAGTACAGATATTTAAAGTTATTAAGCCCCCATCTGTTGTCATTTAGCTTAACAAAATGTCTCAAGTTCAAAGACGTCAAAACTATGTTGGCGACTTCGAATGCAGCAGAATTGTTGCCTTTCGATTTATTAGTTTTTCCTATGACGAAATTGATCGCCGTGTTAATTTTACTGCAATGACGATTAGGCGTATGTGTCGTGTGTGGACAGAAGAGGGTAGGGGAATACGAAGAACAGCTTTTCAACTAAGGCGTAATACAGAGCTTCAAAATATGCCCTTCAGCTACTTTACATATAATATTGGGTGGTTTTTTTTTTAGAGTGATAGAACTTTCGATAGGGATAACTGTGATTTGACAAAAGGTAGAAGCCACGCTGTTTTGACTTTTCTGTTTAGTAAGCATTGACAAATTATCACGCAACAACGTTTACAAATTGTTGAAATTTATTTTCAAAATCAGTGTTCTATTCGCCAAACTTATAGAGCACTTCGTGAATTTCATTAAAAACGATGCTGGAGCTAATGTTACAGTAAATGGTGCTCGTTACAGGTAGATGATCAATGATTATTTGTTTCAAAATTTGATTGGTATCGACCCAGAAGTGTTTTGGTTCCAACAAGATGGTGCTACACCTCATGCTGCGACCGTAACAATTGATTTATTGAAAGAACTATTTGGCGATAACATTATTTCGAGAAATGGTCCAATTAATTGGCCTCCAAAATCATGCGACATAACTCCACTGGATTATTTTCTTTGGGGTTATGTCAAGTCATTGGTTTATGCTGATAAACTAGAAACAATAAACGCTTTGGAAGCCAACATAACTCGTGTTATCGATGGAATAAGGCCTGAATTACTCGAAAAAGTGGTCCAAAATTGGTTTGGTCGAATGCAGTTCCTAGTCCTAGAGCTAGTCGTGGTGGAGATATGCCGGAAATTATTTTTAAAACATAAATGTCATAAAATCATCTTTCAAATAAAAAAAATTGGCTTCAATCTCTATTTAAATGTGTTTTATTTCAATTTAATGTTCGGTCACTCTAAAAAAACACCCGATATATCGCCGCTTTCGATCCTTTGGGTTTTTTCATGCCGTTCATAATTAGTGCTTCCTTAAACTCTGTTGTCCGTATTTGAATTCTCCATATTCGTCGAACTATGGCAGAAGTTAATGTTTTGCCATGGCCACCTCATTCATTGGCTTTAAATTCCATCGAACATGTGTGGGATATGATGGGGAAGAACCTGTCCACTTTGCACCATCCTCCACGGTCTCTGACAAAAAATTATTTTTCCTCGAAATAACACTTCTAACACTGATTAAACGAGTTGATAAAATAATAATTTTCATTCTCACTAATTGAAAGTGTTCCTAACGTAATCTTTCGAATCTATTAACAATCTTGATCGAGCGAAACTCATGTAAATTTAATTATAAAATTCAGCCATCACTCCTGTTTGTCTCATCCCTTTAAATCCTGGATAGCTGCACCTTCCTTGGACTCAAAGGTGTGTAATCCTATTGGCAAATCGTGCTTTCATGCAGTAAAATGGATATTAATAGTTTAGTGGGAAACTTCATCCCCTAATCCGGCGAAAATTTTTGCTAGGAAAGTGACCTACATTCATGGTGTTTGCACCATTCATGTCTGGAACTGGGTCAAAGCCCGGAACCAAATGCACCCCTGTTGGAACCCATTTCGTGACGTCAATGCTATATTAGTTTAGTTACGTTGGGTTTGTCGAACTTATAGGGCGAAAATTCGTCCCCATTTCAACGCTGCCACGTCTTGTATTCAATTCGTAGTGAGCTCTATTTATACCGAAATTGTTTTTGATAGGTATATGAGTTTAACAAATTTCATGTTAGTATTGTTTCTAACTTTAAGTTCAGTCGACTGAAAACTTAACAGTAGGATTTATACAGAGTCAGCTTCAGTCTTGTGTGAATTATTGGACCGTTATATTGGCACAATTATCGTTTGTAGTATTCAGCGTTGATTTTTTTTTAATGGAAATAATATTATCTGTCTTTCAGAAAATACGTGTCGAAAATCATATTTGTGATATAATGTATACCAATAGTAGGAGATGGGCGTTGCTAAACAGGTCACCCACTCATAAAACTAGCATGGTTCTACCCTATAGCAGGAATTCTGTCAGTAATAGATCTGTGCTAACTGTAAGGGGAGACGATGACGTGTTAGAGTTGAAATCTTCTTGGTGACCGTTAGCCTTCAGTGTATCCGTCTGATAACAAGGCTAACACAGAAGGATTGATTTCCACAGGAGTATTCGTACTCCTGCCCACCAAATTGAGGTTGAACTCATGGGGCAGTGATTGAAAGCCTGTATTCTAGGCTAGAGGAGTATTCCATTTATCTGAGTTCTTGGTTCTTAGATTTGGACATCTCTCGGAGGTTTTTGGATTCCTCGGTTTCGTGGTTTCTAACATCAAGTTAAACTATTCTTGACCTTCAATGGTTCTGTATGGTAACAAGGCTACGAAGGAGATAGGAGTCTTCGCACTCCTATCTGCCCAACTGAGGTTTGACTTGTTTGGACAGTTGAACGCCTTCGTGCTAGACTAGACACCTGGATACGTGGTACTTGGATCTAGATTGACCCAGATATTTTTTGGTTGTTTGAGGATTTCGACTAGCAAGTCGACGCTAGTCCGTTGGACTCGAACCCAGATTGACTGAGAATGTCCAAAGCGGTTTGGTGCCATGTGAATTTCGTCTCGCACAACTCAGCCACTGACACTGCAGAGCCAGTAGAAATAGAAGTTGAAGCTACCAGTCTAGCCCAAGATCGAAAGAGCCGTTATCTACTGAAAGCAATTCTTTTGCGTGCTAAATTGGCGTAATTCCGCGACCATGGGGGCATGAGAACTGTAGACTCTAGGTAGGAAGGTCACTAGATACTGAAACCGCAAATGCAGTGTTCCACCAAATGGAAGGAAAGCAGCACAGTCGTTTCGTAATGTCAATAAACTTTTTGGCGAAGGTACAATCAGTGAAAGATAATGTCCAGAGTGATTTGGACTTTTCAAATCAAGTAGTAGCAGCTTTAAAGACCATACAGAAAGAGGTCAGATATCTGAAATCAGGTCCTACTTCCGACCGTGGAAGAGGCAATGCTGGCTTTAAACTTAAACATGGACCACTGGTGTGCCTTTCCAGAAAAAAAGCGCCTATGGAACTTACAAACTCTCAACTAGAAAGTCGATCATGTCTTAATTTTTTCGGAATGGCTGCAAAGAAACGAGCAACCACCTTCCCCGAAGAATCTTGTCACCGATGATGAATCATGTTCTTCAAAAACGTCGAAGAAAGAAGATTTGCGTATAGCCAAACGAAATACACACGGAAAAGATGTGTGGTGGACAGAAGCGGATTCGTCCACTGCAAATCCATCAAAAATAGTAAGATCTACCAGAGGTACTCTTCCTCGAAAACCAATTACTCCACATATGGTAAATTGATACATTCTCAATGTGGCAATTGCCACAATTCGTAAAACGCTAGTCATGAATTTGAACGGACTCATAGAACAATGTTGTCACACAACAATTGTTATAAGTATTACATATCGGTGAATTTTAACTATTCATATACGAACGTGCTAACCCGTTGACTACATATGTGCAGTTTTTATCGAATTTTTTAAATTCTTCATTAAACGAAGTTATGAGAGTTTCACAGGACTTGAATTTTTCCTGAGTACTATTCCGCAGCTTTACCAATGGATCCAATATTATAATAGGGGAAATTTAATTCCCAAAAGAACTCTATCGCTTCTTCATTCATGTGGAATTTACTCAATGATTTCGCATATTGAAGTTCGCGAAGAAACTTGACAACGACGCGTCCTCATACGCTGGTATTTGGGTCAGCAAAAATCGTTCTCCCCACTCCGACCACATAGGCACATGGTTCATCCCCACCAGGTTTTCCTTGTTGACGTCATACCCTTCCCCTCTCCTCTTTTCAGGTCGGTCGACTTTTCCGTGAAAGAAAGATTGATTGATTCCATTGTAATTCGGCTATAAATAATTTTCATTTCTATTTTTTCCACCTGCTCTATGCGAAGCGAAGGAGCGATCAATAAAGTTTTTCGAGATTGTTAATTTCGACTTCGAGAGATTGATTGATGAAATTCCTTTAGGTACTTGAAGGTGAAATATCGTATGCAAGAAGTTTGTCTTTAAATGAAAACGTTATTCATTGATTATTATTTGTGTAACACGTAGACTTTCTAGATAAGTTAAAGCTAACCGGCGTTGAAGAAGTAAAAACGATAAAACAGGAAAGTTGTTTAGACAGAATAACTAGATAGTGCTCCAATTAATCATAGAAGTTACTTTGCAGCTTACCTCTTAATTCGAGAATTAGGGAAGGTTATCGCGTTTAGCAATGGTTCCGATTATAAAAAGGGTAATCAGTGTGACATGGTAAAAGAATAGAAACTGCAGACACAACAGAATACCCTGTTCACCCAAAGAGGTTGAACAACACAGTCCCGTCTTAAAGGGAATAGGAATCTATCTATCGGGTATTGTTTGTACTGGGGTGCCATCTGTGACTCAACCGTAGAGGTAGGAAAAGCTGCGCGTGCCAACAGCATTCAGTCTTGTTACATACAAAAAGGCGCATCTAAAACAATCCAGCCGGATATTTCAGTAGGTATATTTTTCTAGAAAACGTCAAAAGAAGTCAATTTTTATTTGAAATATTGGATGGAGTAGTCCCTCACTTTGTGATAGTTCATTTTTAATTGGAATGAAATGAGAAATCACTTTGTTTTCTGTCACTTTATTTACTGATTATGCAGTGAGTAGAGTTTCGTAGTGATACTAAATTTTCAAACTGAATAAACAAATTATGTCTCAACTATTATTCAAAAAGTGAGGTTTGCCACAGTTCCGTTTGCTCATTTAATAGTTTTATTGTCGGTACGTGCTTTTTGTATCGGTTGTTTTTTTTAACTGATAGAATTTTCGACAGGAATAACTGTGATTTGACAGAAGGTAGAAGCCATGTTGATTTGACATTTCTGTGCAGTAAGCATTGACAAATTATGGAAAGACTCACGCCCCGCAACAATGGTTACAAATTTTTGAAATTTATTTTCGAAATCAGTGTTCTATTCGCCAAACTTATACAGCACTTCGTGAAATTTATGGTTTATATAATCGTCCATCAGGGCAGCTTATTCGTCGAATTATCGATAGATTTCGGACAACATTTTCTCTACTTGATGCAACAACAAGATGAAGAACTGTACGTACAGACGAGAATATCGCTGCTGTAAGTCATAGTGTTAATGATGATTCAGATTTGTCTATTCGTTGACGTTCACAACGAGTTGCACTTTGTGCATCCACCACATGGATATTTTTGCGTAAAGATCTTGGTCTACACCCATACAAGATCCTACTGGTACAAGAACTAAAGCCACTTGACCATAATAAGCGTCGTTTGTTTGCTGATTAGGCCGTAGAATAGCTTGAAGTTGATCCACTTTTTATCGTAAAATTGTGTTTAGTGATGAAGTTAATTTCTGGTTGAACGATCATGTAAACAAGTAAAATTGCTGTATATGGAGTGAAAACAATCCTCAAAAAGATCTGCAGGCCCCATTGCATCCTGAAAAATGCACTGTATGGTGTGCTTTACACGCTGCAGGCATCACCGGTCCATATTTATTTAAAAACTATGCTGGAGCATATGTTACAGCGAATAGTGCTCGTTATAGATCGATGATCAATGATTATTTGTTTCAAATTTTGAATGGTATCGACCCAGAAGTGTTTTGGTTCCAACAAGATGGTGCCACACCTCATGCTGCTACCGTAACAATTGATATATTGAAAGAAAGATTTGGCGATAATATTATTTCGAGAAATGGTCCAATTAATTGGCCTCCAAAATCATGCGACATAACTCCACTGGATTATTTTCTTTGGGTTTATTTTAATTCATTGGTTTATGCTGATAAACCAGAAACAAAAGACGCTTTGGAAGCCAACATAACTCGTGTTATTGATGAAATAAGGCCTGAATTACTCGAAAAAGTAGTCCAAAATTGGTCTGGTCGAATGCGGTTCCTCAGAACTAGTCGTGGTGGATGTATGCCGGAAATCATTTTAAAACATAAATGTCATAAAATTATCTTTCAAATAAAAAAAAATTGGCTTCAATTTAAATTTAAATGTGTTATATTTCAATTTTAAGTTCTATCACTAAAAAAAAACACCCGATAGTTATCTCGATGATGAACTAGCTTTTTTATCCAATAAGATAAACCAACGAAAATGATAAGGAACTAAAGTAAAACACTTGTAATACACTATGATAACAATGAACTTTAATTCTTGGTTTGTAAATGAACCAAGTCAAAAGGTATGATTATTATATTAATAACAAATGTAATAAATTGCTAATACTATGGCAGTCGACTGGATTACTATATTAAGAATAATAACCGCGATAGCTTGGACCGAAATGTCACAATCTACATACGATAAATTTGACTATCCGAATGATAGTGCATAATGTAGCAAAGGCTACATGCGACCAGTTTGACTATTACGAGAATAATAATTTCACAGTCTTTTCAAAGACTAAACGTTAGAGATGCTCGATGCATCCCTTCTATTATGTTGTAATAACAAAAAGAGGGAAATTAACGTAATTGATTGGAAGGTTCATTTGGAGGTGGACTGAATGAACGAAATATACCTTCTTATTGATTACAGAAAGATTATGAGATTAATACAAATAAAGAAGGAAAGGATAGTTTACAATTCCGAATGCTGTGTCATGTCAAATTAACAGGCATACATATATCAAAATCTCTAAATGAGTTTCCAAGTTTTCTAAGGCCATATATAATCATTAGAAAACAAATAATCTGAAATGTAAATAGTTCGAACAGCAATTGTCAAAACTGCTAGATCGAAATATCAACGTAAAAGACCTAATTATCGATGACAAAATAATTTCAAACGACAGGGCTCATCTTCAAACTTTCTGAACAACAATACTCTAAAATGGATATCGGTTCCATAACTTGTAATAATAGGAAATTCTGCAACTTTTTTTGTAATAATCACATTAAAAATCATCGCTTGCAATCTCTTTATGCAATTGTTCAACCAGAGTCGTCTCTCCCGAATCGGACAATGAACTTTTCCCCAATTACCTATATAAGCTGCACCACGTGCTCTACCGAGAGGGGTAACGATCGCAAATCCCCAAACAGGGGAGGCGTGATGACGTCATTGAAGGGGAGAAAATCTCTCCAGATAGTTTGAACGGCTATGAAATGGTTCTATGTAGGCTTTCTGGCCAGACGGTCCAGGTCTCGTTCTGGTCTAGAAGCCTAGGTGCCTAGGTTTGAATCGTTCATAGGTATTCGGAAATATTTCGTCCAAATGTGTAACATGAAAATTACGTCTGTCTGTAGGTAAGTCTTACAACCATGGATATATGCTCGTTGTGTTTTTGAGCGAATGAATGACTGTTGTTTATATATGAGCGCGGTAATAGGTATACAGGTTCGACAAAAGTAAGGAAACATATCGGGTGTTTTTTTAGAGTGATAGAACTTTAAAATGAAATAAAACACATTTAAATTAAGATTGAAGCCAATTTTTTTTTCATTTGAAAGATAATTTTATGACATTTATGTTTTAAAAATAATTTCTGGCATATGTCCATTACGACTAGCTTTGAGGAACCGCAGTCGACTAGACCAATTTTGGACCACTTTTTCGAGTAATTCAGGCCTTATTTCATCGATAACACGAGTTATGTTGGCTCCCAAAGCGTTTATTGTTTCTGGTTTATCAGTATAAACCAATGACTTGACATAACCCCAAAGAAAATAATCCAGTGGAGTTATGTCGCGTGATCTTGGAGGCCAATTAATTGGGCCATTTCTCGAAATAATATTATCGCCAAATCTTTCAATAAATCAATTGTAACCGTAGCAGCATCTTGTTGGAACCAAAACACCTTTGGGTCGATACCATTCAAATTTTGAAACAAATAATCATTGATTATCGATCTGTAACGAGCACCATTCACTGTTACATTAGCTCCAGCATGGCTTTTAAAGAAATATGGATCGATGATGCCTCTAGCGTGTAAAGCAACCATACAGTGCATTTTTCAGGATGCAATGGAACCTGCAGAACTTCTTGAGGATTGTTTTCACTCCATATACGCCAATTTTGCTTGTTTACATAGCCGTTCAACCAGAAATGAGCTTCATCACTAAACACAATTTTACGATAAAAAAGTGGATCAACTTCAAGCTGTTCTAGGGCCCAATCAGCAAACAAACAACGCTTATTATGGTCAAGTGGCTTTAGTTCTTGAATCAGTTGGATCTTGTATGGGTGTAGACCAAGATCTTTACGCAAAATTTTCCATGTGGTCGATGCACAGAGTCCAACTTGTTGTGAACGTCGACGAATAGACAAATCTGGATCATTATTAACGCTATGACTTACTGCAGCTATATTTCCTTCTGTACGTACAGTTCTTTGTCTTATTGTTGTTGTTGCATCGAGTAGAGAAAATGTTGTCCGAAATCTATCGAAAGTTCGACGAATAAGCTGCTCTGATGGACGATTATGTAAACCATAAATTTCACGAAGTGCTCTATAAGTTTGGTGAATAGAACACTGATTTTGAAAATAAATTTCAACAATTTGTAAACGTTGTTGCGGCGTAAGTTTTTCCATGATAATTTGTCAATGCTTAGTGAACAGAAATGTCAAAACAACATGGCTTCTATCTTCTGTCAAATCACAGTTATCCCTATCGATCACTCTAAAAAAAATACCTCCAATCCACAAAATAACGGAAATTCTTGAATAAAGCCAAAACTTCACGTTTGATCATAATGATGTATTTTATATAAAATAATATAATGAAAAGGGAGGTTTTTTACTTGATAAAAGTCCTTTTCAATGTCTCACATATCAAGACGAATTTTTTTTACGATATTCACATTTTCAATTTAATTTCAAAAAGTTTTTGAGAAAAAGTTTCATAAAATTTAAATTTGTAATGAGGTTGGCTGAATTAATCCTTTTGATATTCAAGGTGTATTTTGTTACCAATACCTGTCACATTTGTGAGCGTTTTTTCCAATCATCCCAACATTTTTCATATGCCATTTCCGATAAAGCCCTGTTTTATTACTTCATTGAAACCAAAACGGTTTTCCATATAATTAAAGCTTGACAAACAGGAAATGGTCATGCGGTAATAAATTAGGCAAATTTTGTGGTGAATCAATGATTTTCGTTGAGTTTTTGGCTTTAAATTCCTTTAATCGTAGCTTAATGTGTACGTCTCAGGTCGCGAATATCCAACAAAACAATCTGCATAGCAATTTTATTAAAAAAAAAAAATTACACAGTTTTTATGTCTCACAGTTTGTTCAGAATCCTGAAACGTGTTTCGTTCGTTCGACCATCATCAAAGGAGTACAAAAAGTAACTAAATGTAAAATTATTATACTTTTATGTCGCAAGAAAATAACAGCATCCAATATAGAGATGTGGGAATTTGTTGAATTCTCCTTCTTCTCAATGACTTTTGTGATTGAAAGAATCTCCAAATAGTCCACCAGTTTACCCCTATTAACATTATATAGTAAAGTGACATCTTTCTCATTAAAAAAATGATTATTTTCTATACAATGTTCTGCAAAACCTGTTGATTTCTGGTTTTTCGAAATAGACATCCTATGTTCTTTGATCCTATGTTGTAAACATCGGCCTGTCTGTCCTATATGTGCCTATAAGTGCCGTTGGCATGTATGGATGTATTGGAGCAAATGGAGCCTATTTTGAAGGCGACCCAATAAATTTTGACGATTAAATGTAAAAATGTTGTTTTAATTGGAAATTCCCGGTACTTTCTTGACAGAGTAATATGTTGCATTACAATCATCTCATTTAATTTGATAAATCCCCGATTCGGAAAAGTTGGAGTTTCTTTCTTTATTGTTCACCATTATCTTAGCTAAATTATTTCTATCGGGTGTTTTTTTTTAGATTGATAGAACTTTAAATTGACATAAAACACATTTAAATTAAGACTGAAGCCAAATTTTTTTTTATTTGAAAGATAATTTTATGACATTTATGTTTTAAAAATAATTTCCGGCTTATGACCATCGAATTCGACCAGACCAATTTTGAACCACTTTTTCGAGTAATTCAGGCTTTATTTAATCAATAACACGAGTTATGTTGGCTTCCAAAGCGTCTTTTGTTCCTGGTTTATCAGCATAAACCAATGACTTGACATAACCCCAAAGAAAATAATCCAGTGGAGTTATGTCGCATTATCTTGGAGGCCAATTAATTGGACTGTTTTTAAGGAAAAATAAATAGGAATAAGCCGTGCAGCGACATTGTACCACTTTTATGCATAGATTTGTGACATCATCGAATCAGCATAAGCCTTTTTCAACATACTGGATGGAATAGTCCGTTACTTGGTAATAGTTCATTTTAAAACTGGAATAAATAAGAAATTACTTCGTTTTATATCACTTTTCAATTACTGAGGAGACAGTGACTCGAGTTTCGTAGTTTTTACCAGTTTAAAAATGTATCAAGAATATAAATAAGTTCGTGCGGTTTTTTTCGAAAATTGAAGCTTTATTGTGAAAAATTGATGATACATTCAAAGTTCAAAGTATTGTTCGTCCCTAGCCACTACTTTTTCCCATTTTTCTGGCAATTGACGGATCCCATCCCAAATGTTTTTGTAACACAATCGAAATGACTTACATTCAAGTCTCCTACTGCTTCGTGAATCCGAGAAATAATAACAATCTATCCACCAAGAACAGCGCAATAAACCAATACCGTAGTTACCCAGGTATCCAGATCTGACATCTGCAGATTTTTGGCTGTGAGGATACATACAGGAAGAGGATTATTGTAATGTTTCTACGGGAGAGGCTGATGTTATTGCCCGGCTTCATGAAGTACTGCCTGGGATTGAATTTATAGACTTCCCGTAAATGTCGTACCAGTTCATTTGACCTACCATCTTGTTGAACTACTCGAAGAAATGTTATTACTAATAGATTTTGTTGATCAATCGCCTACACTAGTATCGGGTGTTTTTATCGAGTGATAGAACTTTAAATTTAAATAAAACACATTTAATTTAAGATTGAAGCCAATTTTTCTTTATTTGAAAGAGAATTTTATGACATTTATGTTTTAAAAATATAATAATATCAAAATTCAGGCCTTATTTCATCGATAACACGAGTTATGTTGGCTTCCAAAGCGTTTATTGTTTCTGGTTTATCAGCATAAACCAATGACTTGACATAACCTCAAAGAGAATAATCCAGTGGAGTTATGTCGCATGATCTTGGAGGCCAATTAATTGGACCATTTCTCGAAATAATGTTATCGCCAAATCTTTCTTTCAATAGCAGCATGAGGTGTAGCACTATCTTGTTGGAACCAAAACACTTCTGGGTCGATACCCTTCAAATTTTGAAACAAATAATCATTGATCATCGATCTGTGACGAGCACCATTCACTGTAACATTAGCTCCAGCATCATTTTTAAAGAAATATGGACCGATGATGCCTCCAGCGTCTAAAGCACACCATACAGTACATTTTTTAGGATGCAATGGAATCTGCAGAACTTTTTGAGGATTGTTTTCACTCCATATACGGCAATTTTTCTTGTTTACATAGGCGTTCAACCAGAAAGGAGCTTCATCACTAAACACAATTTTACGATAAAAAAGTGGATCAACTTGAAGCTGTTCTAGGGCCCAATCAGCAAATAAATGACGCTTATTATGGCTTTAGTTCTTGAACCAGTTGAATCTTGTATGGGTGTAGACCAAGATCTTTACGCAAAATTTTCCATGTAGTGGATGCACGAGTCCAACTTGTTGTGACCGTCGACGAATAGATAAATCTGGATCATCAGTAACACTATGACTTACAGCAGCGATATTTTCTTCTGTACGTACAGTTCTTTGTCTTGTTGTTGTTGTTGCATCGAGTAGAGAAAATGTTGTCCGAAATCTATCGATAGTTCGACGAATAAGCTACTCTGATGGACGATTATGTAAACCATAAATTTCACCAAGTGCTCTATAAGTTTGGCGAATAGAACACTGATTTTGAAAATAAATTTCAACGATTTGTAAACATTGTTGCGGGGCGTGAGTCTTTCCATGATAATTTGTCGATGCTTAATGAACAGAAATACAGAAATGTCAAAAGAACATGGCTTCTACCTTCCGTCAAATCGCAGTTATCCCTATCGAAAGTTCTATCACCCTAAAAAAATACCCGATATTTACTACTTATTAAATATTCAATCATACCTGTAGTTATTCCATGGACCTCGTAAGTGCCTTTTTGATTTATTTTTTAGAATTTCTCTGAAACTCAATGTTTTGCAACTTAATCTCAATTTATCTGTCTTCTGGTGCTTATCTATATTTTTTTTCAGTGGGAATTTTCTGGTGCGCGTTCGGGCTCAGGTGATGTCTAGAGACGACAGCTCTGGTGGGTGGGTACCTCTCGGTGGAGGGGGACTCAGCAATGTCTCGGTGAGGAAGAGACCTCGACCCTGTCCTGTCACCACTGGAGAACAGGATATTCCCGCTCCCTCTAAACAGAAGCACGAGTATCTGATATTTGGGAAGAGAATATGCGATCAAAATGTAAGATATATTTATTTTAAATCATGTTTATGAAGTTTGGTATTGCCGATTTGTGGATGAGATATTGTTGGTGCGCCTATTAATTGGTTTATTTCCCTGCAAAAACGACCATTTTTCGTTAACCAAGCTGTTAAGGAGAAATCTAGAGACCACCGTTAAGAAGTGTGAGCTATGGTAATATAAATCGAGACAGTGTAACATACATCTGTATAACAATTCTATACTCAAACAAGCCCAATAGGGCTATGTTGATCACTGGGACATAAGTACAGTCATGCGTACGTTTCGGGCTTATTCGTTCTCAACTTTTTAGCCCTATGGAATTTTTGTAACTTTATCCCAATTTTTAGGACTAACTTGACTATATCTTGTAACAATATAAAAGGATTTTCTCATACCATACTTGTATCTCTCATTGGGCGATTTTTTCTGATATGGTTCATTCCTAGACATGAAAATAGTAACCTTGGAAAACGCCCGTATGGAAAAATTTAAAGTGATGAAATTCGAATTCGCGCCAATTCAAACACCTACGTTTACAAGTATTCATCCCTGCATTCACTCAACTAAATACTAGCGGAATTGAGGATTTTGGAGGGAATATGTCCTGCTTGAACTCTCCAAATATTTAAATATATTTAATATAGTATCTCTATAGAGACCTAAGTCATAAGCCTGGTCCCGATTGTGGCGAAGATTTGTGAGAAAGTTAATTCGAATAATATCCTCAAATTTGCACTCATTAACAACCTCATTCCAGAGTGCCAGCACGGCTTCCTGCCAGGGCGATCGGTGATCACAAACCTCCTCGAATGCATTAATTCCTGGTCCGAGTCCTTAGATAAATCTCGTCTATCTGGATTTTTCTCGAGCATCTGAATTCGAGGACGCCTGCTTTCTTGGATTGAAGAATTTCTTACCGATCGAACCTTACAGGTTCGTGTCAATAGATCCTTCTCGTCGGCTAGACCTGTTGCGAGTGGAGTTCCCCAAGGATATGTTTTGGGTCCATTTCTGTTCCTCCTATACATCTCAGATTTACCAAGATCCTCAAATCTCGATGTTCCTAATTTGCCGACGACACCAAATTGTTCGGCAATCCCAATGAGACCGGTCATCTAATCCAGGAAGATCTGGAGATATTAAACCGTTGGTGTCAGGAGTGTAAGTTGCCTCTCAATCGTGAAAAGTGTACTGTCCTGCACTTGGTGCTCACGATCCGCGTCGTCAGTACTTTCTGTACTGCACTTCCATCGCTACTTGTACTTGTGATTGTCTTCGAGAACCTGAGCTGGTCCGACCACATTCCCCACACGGTGAATAAGGCCAAAAAATCATTATTTATGATTCAGAAAGCTTTTGGTGACTGTGATCCGTCCACGTGTGCTACTCTCTACAAGGTGTATACGCGGCTCTTATTGGAGTTTGCGGGCTCTGTGTGGGGTCCATTGTTGAGTAGGGTTTCTGCCTTGCTCGAGAGTGTTCAGCGTCGTGCAACTCTTCTACCTTACGGCTTCTCGCTTCCCAGCTACAGCGAAAGACTGTCCATAGTGAACTTGCCCACATTTGATGTCAGGAGGGAGCGTGGTGATCTCATCATTACTTATCGCGCTCTTCAGAACCTGTTCAAAATTGGTCTAAGTTATCTTTTCAAGTTGTACCTTGATAACCGTCTTCGAGGTCACGCCTACAAGTTTTAAGACGCCACAGAGGCAAAACTTCATTACTAACCAGGTGTTTTCCGTGTGGAACTCTCTACCCTCGTCAGTGGTTAGCTCGGTGCTTGGCTTCGACGTAAGTGAATGATACTTGTGAATCTGACAGTTAATTTTTTTCCATCTCTTTGGTATTGCACTTCTCTTTCGTTTGTATGTATTTCATGTACTATTATTTGAGTTTATAGGCTTCGCCTCAACTCTAATCATTTGTATAATAATAATAAGTAATAGAACCCGACTTGAAATTTTCTGAAATTCGAAGATTTCGAATTCAATTTAACAGTTTGGTTGACTTTTTTCCTTTGAAACTTCTCTCTAGGTAATGCAATATAAAATAAAAATTCTGAACAGCTTTAAAATTCGATATTATTGTTATTAGGTCGTATTGAGTTGTACCATCAAGAAAGATTTCGAGTACAACAAGGTGATGCCGACCTTTCATCATTGGAAAACTGGGGATAAAAAATTTGGACTCACTTTTCAAACTGCGGCCGATGCTAGAGCCTTCGACAAGGGAGTTAGGACAGCTGTCGAGGAATTGCTGGACGGTAAGGGGACTTCTCGCATATTTTTCTTGAATAGTTGGTTCCTGTTTTGTAATTCATTTAAATAAGTTCACTAGAATCGATTTAATATGATACCGAATTGAAGGCTTTCGACAAGTTATTTTAGAATTCATTAGAAGTTATTCTTTCAGTGTTTTGGTTTTTACTTGAAGGAAATTCATCTTGAAATTTATGAATGAAAATAATTTTAAATTCCTCTAAATTAGTTATACAACCATCGTTTCGTCATACTTGTTCAAATACTCATCTAATGAAGTCATGGTATGACGAAATCATATTTTTCAAATTTATTAATCAACAATGTCATATGATTGTACACTTTGGATGATACACATATACACACATCGTCAAAAGAAAATATCGCTGCTGTAAGTCATAGTGTTAATGATGATCCAGATTTGTCTATTCATCGACGTTCACAACAAGTTGGACTCTGTGCATCCACCACATGGAAAATTTTGCATAAAGATCTTGGTCTACACCCATACAAGATCCAACTGGTTCAAGAACTAAAGCCACTTGACCATAAAAAGCGTCGTTTGTTTGCTGATTGGACCCTAGAACAGCTTGAAGTTGATCCACTTTTTTATCGTAAAATTGTGTTTAGTGATGAAGCTCATTTCTGGTTGGACGGCTATGTAAACAAGCAAAATTGCCGTATATGGACAATCCTCGAGAAGTTCTGCAGGTTCCGTTGCATTCTGAAATTACACTGTATGGTGTGCTGATGACCCGGCTGACGATTCTGCCGCTCAGTCTGATGTTCTGAGGTCTCGGATTTCGATCCAGGTAATGAGGCTTCTCCTTTTACTGCTTGGGAGCTGGCGGATGCCATTGCTGCCATTCGTGGTCGGGGGACCCCGGGGGTGGACCTTCTTTCGGGTTTTCTTGGTCGCAGAGCGTGGCAGGTCGCACCTGCGCTACTTTTGAGGCTATATAACTCCTGTCTTGGATATGGCACATTCCCCGGTGCTTGGAAGCGGGCTGTTCTTTGCCTCATCCTCAAGGGTGATGAGCGTCCTAAGGACGACCCTAAATCTTATCGTCCGATCAGTTTGCTTCCCGTTCTGGGAAAAAAGGTTTTGGAGAGACTGATGCTTGGCCGCATGGAGGCATCTCTATCTTTGCATGGAGTATGGTCGCACTCTTAGTTTGGTTTCAGGCGGGGTTTGTCCACGGAGGATGCGGTTGGCGGGCTTGTGGACTTTATCAGAGCGTCTGGCGACAAATATGTGGGAGCAGTTTTCCTGGACATTGACGGCGCCTTTGGCAGGTTGTGGTGGGTGAGCGTCCTCCGGCGCGCATTTTTCGGCTGCTGAAGAGCTATCTGTCTAACAGATCCTTTTCATACTCTCGTGGTTTTTTCTCTTTTGTTAGAGCTCTGTCCAGGGGCTGCCCACAGGGGTCGATCTTGGGACCATTTTTATGGAACCTTGTCTTTGACTAGTTACTCTTGCGTTTTCGTGTGTTGCCTGGCCTTTCCTTGGCGTACGCTGATGATCTGACTCTGGTGGTGGGAGCGGATAGTCGACGATCTTTGGAGCTTTGTCTGCAGGCCCTGCTGGACATTGTTTCGGCTTGGTTGTCAGAGAATAAACTTTTGGTGTCCCTTAGTAAGTCTGCAGCCATTCTTCTCAAGAGGACTTTGAACCCTAAGCGTTCTCCAATTGTTCGGGTTGATGGCCGGTCTAGTGAGCGCAACTATCTCGGGGTCATATTAGATTCCGGTCTCTCATTTCTTCCCCACGTTAGGGCAGTTCGGGATAAGACTGTGGCCATTGCTTCTAAGTTGTTTCGGCTTGGTCGTCCAGTTGGCGGTGGCTCGCGGAAATCTTTCGATATTTCCTATAAGGCTATATTTCTGCCCACCGGTGGCGTGGCCACCGTTCATGTCCGAAGAGTGCTGATATCGGCCCAGAGGCACTTTCTGTTGTTTGCGACTCATGCATGCCGTACGGCCTCGAATTCCTCCTTGCAGGTAATTTCGGGTCACATTCCCGCTGATTATTTCATTGTCTATAGGGCTGCGCTTTTCTCTCTGGGAAGGGGCTTGCCGTTCCGTTTTGCCGTATAAATATACCAGCAATGCCGCTCAGTCATCCTGCTCGGGATTGCGAGCTGTCACGCTGTCGATCGTTGTGTTGGAGTCTTCATTTGGAGAGGTGGCGGTTCGATTGGGATGGGGGATCGACTGGCCGGGTTACAAGATGGTGCTACCGTAACAATTGATTTATTGAAAGAAGGATTTGGCGATAACATTATTTCGAGAAATAGTCAAATTAATTGGCCTCCAAGATCATGCGACATAACTTCACTGGATTATTTTCTTTGGGTTTATGTCAAGTCATTGGTTTATGCTGATAAATCAGAAACAATAGACGCTTTGGAAGCCAACATAACTCGTGTAATTTCTATCTCTCTAAAAAAACCCTGATATAATTAATCAAAAATAAATCGATAAATTTAGATTTTTTCTCATTTTTCCTATTTTGTCTCATCCTGCATAAAGCAAAGAGTAACAAACAAGATTTTCTATCAAATATATTGCAGTTGAAATAGAGGAAAATATTCATCTTATTTTCACAACATAGATAGTTTATTTCTTGAGAAACCTAGGAAGCCAAGACTTTTGACGATGTGTGTATATGTTGATTTTAATATAAACAACTAGTCTAGTTGTTTATAAGCATTTGAAGAAGGATCTATGTAAACGAAACACGTGATGTAAGCAACTTACAATAAAAAATAGAAATCAACTTATATATGTGTATCGTTTAAACTAAAGTGTACAATGGATTTCTATCAAGTAAAGGCAAACACGATACGAAGTAATATGATTGCTATAAATGTTTGAATATCGTATTATCCCAATTGAATAGATGAATCAAGCATATGATATTTTTTGTGAATTATTTGGTAGGATTTTAGCGTTAGTAATTGTTCTTACCTGCTCTATTTTAATCTTTTTCATTGCTTCCTCCTACGGGATTCCTACATGGTGAGTATCTTGAGATAACATTTCATTGGCACTAGAATTTTGGAAATATATTCATAATTACCTATTCAATCATCAAAGTTTGATATTTCAATTAAGTAATAAATTAATTCTGTTCGAATTTAAATAGTTTTTTAATGTGTTTCCGAGGATATTATAAAAGAAAAAAAAACGCTTTTATCTATTATAAAAAGTAAATGATAGCATTATCCTCAATCTTAATTTCAGGTTTTGCCGGTTCTTCACCTCCACCTTTCTCTAAATTTCAAAAAGATGTAGGAGATGATGAAGTTTTCATGGTAAGCATCACTATCTTTACTTAAAAAATATAAATAATGGATTTCCTTCTGCTCCAAACCCAGGTGTATTTATTTTTATTTTTGTTAAAAAGATAATATTTTAAAAAAATTTGAATATCAAAACAGATTTAATCTGTTAGTCTGCTATAATTTTTTAAAATTAAATTAAAAAATTTTGTTCAAAATTTTTAAAAATTAAATTAATGTCTTATAAGCACAGCTTATATTTAATACACATATAAAATCAATACTCATTATATAATATCAAATGGAATAAAAAACCCAACAAATATAAATTGTCAATCAAAATTAATAAATAAATATTTGTAGGAGACAAAATTTTATTTCTGATCTTATAATTATGAAATCTGAATTCTTTTTAAAAATACAAAACATAATTTTAAGATCTTTTCAAAATAATTATTTATCTGAAATATTTAATATATTTAAAGTTATTTCAAATATCTCTCAAGACATACATTCTGTCAAGAAAGTACCGGGAATTATCGATTTAAATCTGGCGGGGCAATGAGGCAGGTAATTTTTTTTTCCTAGGTTGGTACCACTGTCCTTAATTACTATGCCAAGCTTGAGCGGGATCTGTCAACTAGTGTGTTTGCAACAGCTGATTAAGTCAGTCGATGTCAGAGTGCGTGTTGATTTTTACTATGGGTGATTACGTTGAGCAAAAAATTTGTTTAAAGTTTTGTGTTGCAAATGAATTTTCGTGTGCCGATGCATTGAAAATGTTGCAAAAGGCCTTTGGTGATAATGCTCTATCGAAAACTCGTGCGTATCAGTGGTACAGAGCCTTCAAAGACGGTCGTGAAGTGGTCGCCCATCGACGACTTCGATCGAAGATAACGTCGATAAAATTAAGGAAAGGGTGCTGGAAAACCGTCGTACCAGCTTGAGAGAGATAGCACATGATCTTAAGATATCCCACGAGTCCGCACGTACGATTTTGATTGATATTTTGGGCATGAGAAAGGTGGCCGTACGAGTCGTACCGAAAGACCTGAATTTTCAGACATGCTGGATCGCTGTAATTCCGATTCTACATTCATGGAACGCATTATAACTGGTGATGAGACCTGGGTCTACGAGTACGATATGAAAACAAGCCAGCAATCATCGGAATGGGTGGCAAAAAATGAGCCGAAACCGAAAAAACCACGCCAAAGCCGCTCGAAAATGAAGGTGATGCTCATTGTTTTCTTCGATATCCGTGGCGTGGTGCACTACGAATTCGTTCCAGAGGGTCAGACGTTAAACAAGGAGTATTACCTAGGCGTTATGAAACGTTTGCGTGAACGTATCCGTAAGAAGCGGCCAAATTTGTGGGCGAACAACTCATGGATTTTGCATGACGATAACGCGCCTTCTCACCGAGCTACGATTGTGACTGACTTTCTCGCCAAAAACTCAACAAACGTGCTTCAGCAACCACCGTATTCGCCGGATTTGGCTCCCTGCGACTTTTTCCTCTTCCCAAAACTAAAATTGCCCCTTCGTGGCACCCGTTTTGAGTCGATTGAAGCCATAAAACAAAATTCGTCGCGAGAGCTAAAGTCCATCCCGGAAAGCGCCTATAAAAAATGTTTCGATAATTGGAAGTGCCGTTGGCATAGATGTATTGGAGCAAATGGAGCCTATTTTGAAGGCGACCCAATAAATTTTGACGATTAAATGTAAAAATGTTGTTTTAATTGAAAATTCCCGGTACTTTCTTGACAGAGTAGTATATCACATCTTCAGAAAACAATTAGAATTCAGATAAGGTCTTCATCGGTCCAACTTCACATTTAAAAAATAAAATCAGTTAATAATAAATAACTTATCTCTAAGGCGTTGTGGTCTCCTCGTTTGAACACACTAATTATTCGTGTGTTTTCATAGTTATAAGATCAGAAACAAAATTTTGTCTCCTTCAAATATTTATTTATTAATTTTGATTGACAATTTATATTTGGTGGGTTTTTATCCCATTTGATATTATATGAGATTTGATTTTATATGTCTATTGAATATTAGCTGTGCTTATAAGACATTGATTAAATTTTGAAATTTTTTTAAATTAAAATTATTGGAGACTAACATTAAATCTGTTTTGATATTCAATTTTTATAATAATCCTTCTATCAAATATTCTTATTATTTTATGATAATATTTTAAGTTGAATTGTTATCATGTTTCAACTAAAGCCAACCGCATACTAATTAGATTGTACAAAGTTATTTAGTTTTCATGGCTAATATAAAAATCTGATCGGGGGGCCTTACCCATTAACATATTGGTTCAACTTTAACTGCACTTGCGTTATAGAGAAATTACTGTTTTTGAACAAGAACGTTCCTGACAGTGTTTTTATAATTGTACCATCAATTTTTGAGTATCTGAATTAGTTTTTGCTGAATGGCAAATACGTCAGAGCAACAAATTGTCTATAAAAAATTTCAGGAAATTTCTCTTCAAATTTCAAGTTCATGTTCCTTTATTATCCAGTTCTGACACTCTTTACTTATTTCTTTATTGCATTATCTTTTTAAAACTGCACATACCATTATATTTTTCTGTTTAATGTTCTATAACTTTAGATAAATGAACTGAACTTTTATTGTACAAAGAAGTGGGACTTCATTTTGTTTATAGGTGATTAGCATCACAGCTGTTTGATTATTATTATTTAAATATTTTAATATTAGCCTTCTACATATTTAATTTAAAAAATTAATTAATATATAATAATATATATATATATATATATATATATATATAATATTATTATTAATATTATATTAATTAATAATAATAATAATTATAACTTCTGAAAATAAATTACAATAATGTCATATAGGTACCACTTATATCAAAATCCAATAAAATAAAAATTGTTAACCAAAATCCTATAAATTAAATATTTTGAATAGACAAAATTTTGTTTCTGCTGATCAATCTTATGAAAACAAATATCTTTCAAAAATGTCTAACATAATCATAAGAATTTCATTATAAAACTATCTTACTTAGAATTTTCAATATTATTGGATATCTAACTAAGTTACTTTATATAAAAACTCAAGATATGTGAAAACATTACTGAAAAACAAGTTTTAAGAGAGACTTTGCTTCGTGAGTATTCAAATAATTCATATTCCATAAATATAACATCAATGAACAACAAATATTCACTCACTTTTCAACCGTTTAGAAAACTTCTGGCAAACTGAAAAATCTTTAAATGTAGTGTGACGGTTAACTATATGTAAATATTTCTGTGGTTTACCATTGATCTAAAAGATTGAAAGACAATTTAACGGCCTCTGTTATAGCACAAGGACTATCTGTATAAAGAATGTTAAAGAAACCAAATAATTATATATTATGAATAAAATAACATAAATAGAGGTTAATTCTTGATGGAAGGTATATAAAATTAAGATTATGTTAGGCATTTTTTAAAGATATTTGTTTTCATAAGATTGATCAGGAGAAACAAAATATTTAATTTATAGGATTTTGGTTAACAATTTTTATTTTATTGGATTTTGATATAAGTGGTACCTATATGACATTATTGTAATTTATTTTCAGAAGTTATAATTATTATTATTATTAATTAATATAATATTAATAATAATATTATATATATATATATATATATATATATATATTATTATATATTAATTAATTTTTTAAATTAAATATGTAGAAGGCTAATATTAAAATATTTAAATAATTTTATATACCTTCTATCAAGAATTAACCGCTATTTATGTTATCAAATTTTTTATAATTTGATTCATTCATTTTTTGTAGAATATTCATTTTTGACTACTCTGGCTTGTGTTTGCTACGGGCTTCATTCGAAACGTTCAAAAATCCCTAAATTATATCGTTTTCTCCGGTGTTGTAGACATTAAACCTGCCACAAGAACCAAAGGATTCAAGAAGCTCGAGCGATTCCAGTACAAAAGGCATCGATTATCTACACAAAATTACGTATCTCAATGTAAAGGACAAACCACAACCGCCAGAACCTAGACAGCCGATTTTTGAACCAATGAAAGGGGACAAAGGTAAGTGGTATCTGATCATCAATCGTTTATTTTTATGATTCTCTATAATTTTTACCCGATATAAAATTTTGCAAAGTAGTGTCAGATGAATAGAATTACAATGAATGTGAAAAAACTGAATGCATCAAGTCCATTTTGTCTGTAGATCAACAAAATCATCAATAAAATATGTCTTGAGAAACTTGAAGTGTAAGCCACCTAGAGTTTGCATTTTGGTTTGGTTATTTTAAAGATGGCAACACATCTGTCATTCGTGTTTTGACAGAAAGTTAGTTTAATATTGGACAGTAACGAAATAGGTGGATTTACGCTTGAACAAAACTGGGAAGTATTAAAACCAAAGTGGTGAATCTTCTATCCAAACTTTTAGAAATCTATGTGAAGAATTCAGTAGAAATAAAAAGGAAATTTGTGGATCAATTTGTGAACTGTTAACCTTTGAACGTAATTTCCAATTTATATTGTAAGTTGTAGCAATAAATCAATGACAGTACCTGAAATTTTCCAGGCGACAATTATTCCTATGTCCAACTGGCAGTCCACGACTACAACTACCCATTTCTGGACGACCAGAGACCCAGGGACTTCGAGGAGGACCTGAAGAAGCGTAACACAGAACTCATGCAACCGCTCCCCATCTTACCCACCAAAAAACCTGCGAAGGGCAGGGCCCAGATGACGTGCAAGTACTGTAACGAGCTCTACTTCGAGGACGGTAATCCGAGGGGTTCGTGCGAATATGGACCAGATTGTTGGAAATCAACAATCAACAAATTGACTTGCATGGGATGCGTTCACTGTGTGTGTTACCATTGTGCTGCTGACGCTGAGGGCGAATTCGCCCCCCAACCTTGTGCTTGTGACTGCGCCAATGACGATTCGTGCGTGAGGCGGTGGATTTGTTTGACCTTCTTATCAATTTTCGTGCCGTGCTTATGGTGCTATCCACCCCTGAAGATGTGCCATTGGTGTGGAATGAAGTTAGGTGTTTGCGGTGCAAGACACAGCATGTGATCGGGAAGTCGTTATATTTTGCGATATTAGTCTTATTGAAATTTACCCTGCATGTCATACGAACAGAAACGTCAAGTTCTTCATGTTTGTCATTCCTTCTATGTCTTGGTGAAGCGTTTCCAGAAATTGTCGATTTCCTTCATCAGGGAATAAAATGTAAATGAGATGCGACATCTATACCAAAGGAGTTGAATGTTATCATCGTGTATATAGTTGTGATTTTAAGATATCGTCAAATCGAAGGAAATATTGTTAGACCGAGAAGGTTTACAGTGGAACTGAATTATCGATTTAATAATGCTCGTTATTCCATGTTCAAAATAATCAATCCCCCAAATGGAATATCACTGCTTTATTGGACCTCATACGAAACTTTGGTAAATGTTTACATGAATGATGTGGTTTGTATAAGGTAATTTTATCAGGAAATACTTGTTATCTGAAAAGGAGTGTTCGAGAAATTATGCAAGAAAGTATTTTTTTCAAACATATTGTTTGATTCTCCAGTATCAAGTAGGTACTACAGACTAAGAATACAACTGAAATTCCCTGACTAAAATTCTTATTACCGTAGATGGGAGATATTCTTTGCTTCTTTATCGAATGGCTGGGGCTATGTTCTATTGGTGTCTGTATTCAGTTAACATTCTTCAGAGAACTAGTAGTAAAATTTAAACAAGTATCTGGTTAAGTTTGAGGTTGTTTGTTTGAAAACTTATACTGTTTGAGGTTCCACATCATGGCTACAACTGAAATTGCATAGAACTATCATGCGTCACCCCTTCCTTGTACACTCAATACCTTGTACTGCACAAATAAAAACCATGTTTTTTCTGATATTTGTCCTCTCAAATTTCCTTTATATAGTTCACATAATATTCCTGAGCCTTTACAGAGCAGTTTCAAGTCGATCCACTCCAATATATTCAACATTTAAATGACAAAATTACCAGACAACAATTTGAATTGTTAATATTCAGAATTTCACCGACCAATTTCGTTGGCTCATTCGTCAATCTGTGAACTAAATCAACCATATATCAATTTACCAAACTCCAGCCCATTGAATCTAGGTAAATCTGCTTCGATCTTTGCTTCTATTTTTTTACCATAGATTTCTGTGGATATTTTTTAGTGACGATTATAATATAAAATGTCAACTGAAAGTACCAGTTTATAGAAGACCCTAAAATACAAATTTGTTATGTGAAAGTGATAAGAAGTTCACAACTCTTCAAAAAATATTGAAACTGACATCAGCTTCTACGTTTTTGAAAAATTCTATCGACCTTCAATAACAAAATAACTTTAAAATGTACCTTAACAGGTTTTATTCTCTGAGGCTTGAATTAAAAATAAAAATTTTTTTAATATTAAAACAGATTTAATCTGTTAGTCTTCTACAATTTTAATTTCAAAAAAAATTTTATTCAAAAAACTTTTAGAATTAAATTAATATCTACAATAAGCACCACTTATATTTAATAGACGTATGTAATAAAAACTCAATATACAATGTCAAATGGAATAAATAAACCAACCAATATAACAAATGCAATTAAAATTAATAAATTAATATTTGAAGGAGACAAAATTTTGTTTCTGATCTTGCCATAATGAAACCAATTCCTTTTCAAAAACATAAAACACAACTTAAGGATTTCTCAAAAAATATAATTTATTTGAAATATTTAATATATTTAAATATTCAAATAAGTTCGTTCAAAAATCTGTTAGTCTTCTACAATTTTAATTTCAAAAAAATTTTTATTCAAAAAACTTTTAGAATTAAATTAATGTCTACAATAATATCTAGAGCCGATGAAGAGATTATCCGTGTTCTAATTGTTTTTTGAAGATATATTGCATGTTTTGAGAGATTTTTGAATTAACTTATTTGAATATTTAAATATATTAAATATTTCAAATAATTTATATTTTTTGAGAAATCCTTAAGTTGTGTTTTATGTTTTTGAAAAGGAATTGGTTTCATTATGGTAAGATCAGAAACAAAATTTTGTCTCCTTCAAATATTTATTCATTAATTTTAATTGCATTTTTTATATTGGTTGGTTTATTTATTCCATTTGACATTGTATATTGAGTTTTGATTATATACGTCTATTAAATATAAGGGGTGCTCATTGTAGACATTAATTTAATTCTAAATGTTTTTTGAAATTAAAATTGTAGAAGACTAACAGATTAAATCTGTTTTAATATTCAAATTTTGTTATATTTCTTCTAGCTAGTAAAAAGCCTTTTGCTATTTTAAAAATGAAATGAAGCCTTTTTCTACGTTTCACAATTCAAATAGTAATTTCAATACTTTTCAATTAAATCTTGTATATTTTTGTATGCAAATACTCAAACTAGTGTGTTTATGGTAGTAAAAGTGAGTTGAAGAAATTCATGAATTCTGATACTGGTCTTCATGTAAACGTTTATCAACCTTTTTTTTACACAGTTTAAAGTGTAATCTTTTTTATCCACCATGAATTGATCTGAAAAAGTTGTACTTGCATTTGATTATTTAGATTTCAGATGTCCACAGCTTGAATTTTTTGTACACAACAACCCCTATGTGGACAAAACTAAAAGCAAAAAAATTCGAAGAAAATGGAGGTTTTACTAGCAAAAAATTAAAAAATGTTAACTTTTTTCTCAACTGCAGTTTCAAGGTCTCATTTTCATTTCATAGGAAGTAATGACTGATGTAAATATTTTTTAATTTTTGGTAGTAAAACAGTGATTTCTAAAACTTGATTTCGTTAAAAATTATGAAATGGAATACAAATATGTTGAAAAAAGCTCAAAAATGTTAGAATATATCCTGAAACAGAAACGATTATTATATATTGAATCCGACCACAGAAGATATAAGTTTAATTTTCACGTATTTTTACGTTCTGCGTATCTAGTAGAAGGCACCACATTTGTGAGACTTCTATGTTTCGGTGGCTGTAGACGTGTGGATTTTGTTTTATGAAGCCTGCTTCTTTGAACTTACTCTTTTTGAGGTTTCCATTGGATGTAATGATGCTCGACGCAGGTATGTTCTGTTATTCTTGATTTGGTTGTTTCTTCTTTGATGGTGTGATTTTTGTGTTCCTTCTTGGAAGGGGCCATTTTGTTTCTCCTATAGAGGTTACTCCACATTCACCAGGTATCAAGTAGATGCAGTTCTTGTTGTTTACTAATTCTTTCAATCTAGTTTTTGCGAATAAACTTCTTAGGGTATGTTGTGTAGTCCCGAGCTATTATGATATACACATTCTGTTGATTTATCCGTAGTTGTTCATTATTGTGAACTGTTACTCATTTCAAATGATCTTGGACGCCTAAAGACTTTAATTTAAATAAATATACTAGTCTCGTCCTCTGAAGTCAGATTTATCTGTTCTGTATAGTGACATCAATTAGTTTAGGACTGTGACCATTGGCTAAGAAGTTCTTCCTGATATTTCTCATTTCCTCTGACCTCAAAAATATCTTGAGTATTTTTAAAAGAGCGAGAGAAAAAAGAGATTTATTTCTCTAGCAAATCGCTAATGACTTGCGTCTTGCTGCCAGTATAAAATATTTTTTTTTATAATATTTTCTTGAAACGGAAGTCTACATAAATATTAAATAAAAAATTTAAAGTGTGGAGTTGGCGATGTTATGTGTCGCCTGTGTAAGTTATCTATTAGATGTTCGTATTATGGTTTCAGTTAAATCAATAATAATTATTGTTTCTGCTCCAGAAAATATCCCAACAACTTTTCATATTAATTTAATTTGTTTAAAAATTCCCACTCTAAATTTTTGACTGTTTCACAACAATTTTATATTCCATTTCGTAATGTTTATCCTAATCCTCCACTTTCGTTTAAGTTTTTTGTTGTGTGTTTTGTACAAATTAAGATATATAGTCTACGTAAGAAATTCATGCAATGGATGTACGAAATCAAAGTAACCAAATTTCTTTGCCATCAACATTAAAACCATCTGTGGAATCTAAAATCTTGCCCCTTATTATCATTATTTATTTTTAGTTTTTTTTACGTTAAAAAATACGCAATTCTCAAAACCTAAAAATGGTATTACATATCTCCATTATTCTTCATTGTACGCTTGCTTGAAAATAAATTTTTTCAGTTTGACACGACTTGCTCGTGTTTATTTTGTTCAGAAAAAATTGTTGGAGATATCGATTCGTTATCGATTTCATAAATTTATAATCATAAATATCACAAAGCTTAATGGGAATGAAAAATGAAGAATTGTTGTTTTTCAAATAGAGATATGTTATTGTTACATCTATTACTATGTTGAAAATTATTAAGAGAATCTATTTCATTTCTGTGTAGAAATTTATATTGAACGCGTCAGAATTTTAGATTGTTTCAAGTTTGAGAAGTATTCAAATTTTTTGAAAATATTATGTAAAATTCATCTAATAGAAAATCCTGAATTCTCTTTCATATGTGTAACTATTTTTATACGAATTCTTTTATTTCATGTTGAATAATAATTCCATTAATATAGACTTTAAGACATCTGTGATTTAATGTAAGCATTTCATAGTATTAGAAAGATTATTTGTTTGCATCAATACAAGATGTTTTCTGTTTGAAAGCTTTAATATCGTAAAATTAATTTATTGTTCGTGGGTGTCAGTGGATAGAGTGCTCAACAACTGGTTGTGAACACTATTCAGCTTTTGTACATTTTCGTACAAAATTTAAGAAAAGACTGCATTTCGTTGACCTCTACAAATTATAGGTTATGTGAAAATCTCCTTCTATTTATTATCAAATGAACAGAATGCATTTATTTGTGAGTAAGCGTTTATTTTTGATTGTGTTCTCTTTAAATGAACTGAAAACAAACCAGTTCTCTCGTTTTGTAAAATATTGAAACGTTATCATTGACAGGCAAATTTGATATGTCCAAGCAAAAAAAGCTTTAGGGTTTTTTTGAAAAAAAAGATATTTCGAAGAAAATTATTGTGCCAGAAAAAATTTAAAATTTGAGGAATTCCAACAAGTACTTCCTGTTTTTTCATGAAAATTGAAACTTGGACAAAATAGTTCGTGCTAAAGTAAGTCAGCCTTTAGCCACTTGTTTTTCATTCTTCTGACATTAACTAATTGCACATAAGACAAACCAAATGTTATTCAAGACCATCATAAGTGTTTACTCATTTTTTGCAACTTCATGTGGATGGAAGTTATGCTTGACCTTGACATGTGTCATTGGTCATTCAACTGTTAGACAGATATCCACAAATTGTGTAATAGCAATCTCATGTTGCAAAATCATTTTGTCTTGTCTCTGCTCAGCTTAAACACAATCTCTGTAATTTAATTTCTACAGAACTCCTCTTATATCAAAAGCAGAGCAAAAGCTTCATGTTTGTGATGATTAAACAAAGAAAAATCTATCTTTAACAACAATAACAAAATTATGGTAACTATCCAGTAATGAAAAGGGTTTTTTTTTTAAATATTGTTACTATCCGTTGGACAACAGCCAGAACTTATTATTTTCCTAGTAATTGTCAATTATCTTTTTTATTTCCTGATAGATCTGATTTTTAATAATTTTTCAACTAAATAATCCAAAAATAAAATTTAAGGGAGAATCTCATTTTACGATAATTAAATTAGTGTAGATTGAAAGAAATTAAAAAGAATATCTTTGGAAAAATTCTGGCAGCTATACGAGATTGATTATTTAAATATAAAAAATGTATAGGCAGCAGTCTAATGGAAGAAAATAGAACATAAGAAATATAAATTTGATTTAAAATATGTTTTTTCAAACACGATAAGTGTTTACTTATGAAATTAATTTGATTTGGTGAACATGAAGAATTCCTTTTTTTTTGTTGAGAGAACTGGTTTGACTTTGGTTTAGATGCTAATTTCTTCAATGTACAAATCTTAACTTTTTTGAAAAATTGTAATGTACTATGTACTGCCAGTATAATAAAAATAATAGATAAATAAATGGCAACATGGTAATGACAATACGGCTAAAAGCATAAGAACAAACATCATAATGAGATGTTAGAATCTGTCAAAATATCAAATAAATGTTTTCTATTACTTTGTTGTACATAATTTTATGAATCATCGTGTAGCATTTTTTTAAATAATTTTCTGCACACACTACTTTACTATTGAGAAATATATTTTTAGTTTTCGAATTACAGTAAAGTGAATAAAAAGTTCTAAGATAATTCTTCTGGTTATGAAATTCAAAAGGATGGATGATTTTTAAAATGGGAATAAAATAATATGCAGGGTTATTAGGAGTACAAATAAGTTTCCGCCGTTTTATTGTAGATGGCTCGGCACGGAGTTTCGGTTAGCTTTCGCAGATGATAACCGGCTTAAAAAATAGTTTGGACATTCAAGAACAACATAACCCATTAATATCATTGATTTTATATTGGTAAAATATAATTTTTATAAGTTGAAAATGTCAAAATTTGAGCCAAGTAAGCGTCATTTGCGGGAAATATAAAGTTAACTTCTTTAATTTAAAGAAATCTGCTGCTGAGGCGCATCAATTGCTCGTAGAAGCATATGGTGAGGGTGCTTTGAGTGAGAGAACGTGTCGAGAGTGGTTTCAAAAGTTTAAAAACGGTGATTTCGACGTAGAAGACAAAGATCGCAGTAGAAGGCCAAAAATTTACGAGGATGCAGAATTGGAGTAATTATTGGAGGAAGATTCATCTCAAACACAGAAAGAACTTGTTCTAACATTAGAAGTCACTCAGCAAGCAGACTCACATCGTTCTTCTATAATAAATATTTAATTTGTGTTAAAAAACGGCGGAAACTTATTTGTATTCCTAATACATTAAATAATGAAGAATAATTTTACTAATTTATTAATTGAGGAACAATTTTTTTGTTTCGCAACACTGGTGTTTCTGATTTACATTTTGACGTCTTTACTTGATGGGCATTTATTTCGATTAATGTAATGCAAAATTTTCTAAATTGACAATAATTGTTTCGCCAACACTGGTTACATTTCGAATAATTCAAAGTGCAAACTTGAAAATCACCGTGTTGCCGAAACAATTATTAAATTAATAATAAGTTCGTGGGAATTATTCTCTATTATTTCCTTGCATCTTGTATAGGTATGGTTTAGGCAAAAACTTGAAAAAGAAAACAAATAATAAAATATATTGTGGTCAATTATTGGAAATTCCTGAGTAAAAATATTCAACATTCAAAAGAATCTTGTACAGTTAATCTCTAGTTTTCCTAACGGTGCAAGTTTTACATTATGGATAATTTCATATAAGAAAAACAAATGTTAACTTCCGCTATTTTATTGATTTACACGACAATTGTTTAAATACTCACCTGATGAAGTCATGGTATGACGAAACAATTGTCGTGTAAATCAATAAAATAGCGGAAGTTAACATTTGTTTTTCTTATATTGAAGATGAATTTCCGTCAAGTAAAGACCGAGACAATCAAAAAAGATAATTTCATAGTTGCCATTGAAATAATGTCCAAATTCTTTCAAATGACTGGGATATGTTCAGTGTTAGATGTCTGACGTTCTACGCTGGTGTTCATGTATTCTTTTCTTGTGGGATCGACTAGTTCAACCATTACATATCATGAAGCAATGTTGCCTGAAGTAAGGTCGATTATGTCCAAATTTCCAAACAAAATAACAGCTGGTGATGATGGCATTCCATCGTATGTCGTAAGAGATTATTGTTTCGTGCTCTCTAAGCCTCTGTATTATATTACAAGTTCAAGTCTAAGAACAAGCATTTTCCCTAATAAGTGGAAGAGAGCCGTGTAGTCCTGTGCTCAAAGGGGGATAGTCCTCAGATTGGAAATTACAGACCAATTCAGATTTTATCCAATTTTTCGAATGAGGAGCTGTTATATGGAGATATGTATTTCGAAGCAAGTTCATATTTGTCCGCAGAGCAGCATGGATTTATTAGAGCAAGATCTACTGTACAATCTCACAGTATATTACTGAATGTTTGGATGATGGAGGTCAGGTTGATGTGATGTATACGGATTTATCAAGAACCTTCGACACAATCGATCATAATAGCCTCTTAAAGAAACTCTCCTCCTTCGGTTTTAGTCCGGCATATGTGAAGCTCATTAGATCATATTTGCAGAATAGAACGAATTATGTCTTCTACAATGGTTATAAATCACTTGAATATGTTTTTTCATGTGGAATACCCCAGGGATCAAATTGGGGATCATTATTATTCATCATCTATGTAAACGATCTGCTTAATTCTCTTAAATGTCCAGTTTTAGCGTTTTCCGATGACTTGAAGATATACTTGAGAATACTGATGATTCGACACTGCTCCAGTCAGGCTTGGAGTATATTCATAGTTAGTGTTTATATAACAGACTTATGTTGAATATGGAGAAGTGCTTTAAAGTTACATGAGTGCTGACAGCTCAGTGGTAGATCATAGGGCTCGTGACCGGAAGCTCCAGGTTCGAATTCTGTTCAGGTGGGAAAGAAATTTTCTAGTTGGACGAGTGTCGGCCACCATTTCACTGTTCGGTCAAAAATTAACAGTGCTGTGACCTAAAGTGGCGCAAGGTCGCAGTAACAAAGCCTACCCAGCACAAAACAGAACTCTTCTTTTTGTAAATATTCCTTGAAGTTTGCAGAATAGGCTTTAAGCCAAGATGGGGATATCAAGTCTATAGAGTCTAGATTCAGCTGGATGGAAAGTTGAATATGCATACAAAATATCGATAAACAAATAATAATCGTTTTTCTCTCTTCAAATTCAACGTGATCTTTTTGAAGATTACAAAAAAATATCTGAGAAACTTATTAAATTACTAGAAAGTGCGGTTTTACCATTTTGAAATCCTTATTAAATGCGCCAACTTTAAAAGTTACTTGCCAAGTACTTTTTTTCAGTACAAACAGTTAAAATTGGGCAAAGTAATAAATTTTTACAGTTAGTTTGTCGAAAAATGACATTTTTTTCCAAACTGGGGGAGTTGGGTTAAAATAGTAGGCAAACATTTATAGAAACATAATTCAGGATTACATAATGAGAATAAAATTCATAAATAAAAACAATTTTAAATTCTGCTAGATTTTATTGTTTACATAACAATTGTTTCGTCATACCATGACTTCAATTAGTAAATATTTAAACTGAAAATACTGTACCTTCTTCGCTCTACGTCCAGAATCCTGTCTTGCTCTGTTGCAGCTTGACCGGCGTATCAAATAGAGGACACGACTAGTCTAAAAATTCCTGACTGACCGTCCCCGCCGAGTTCAAATAGAGCAAGGTACACAGCATTCAACGACCGTTCCAAAGTGGAACACATGGTCACTGCGTACCACGCCTGTCTGAATAGTTCAGTTGCGCAGACTCAGAACGAAACGCCATCTCCCTAATTAAGAGGTAGAAGTTCCCTCACAACACAGCATTTCCTTCGAGAGATTCAGAAATATGAACATTTTAATTGAGTATTTGTACGTTTACAAACGATTGATAGTTTTTATGTCATATGACCGACTGTCCGGAAGAGTTTTCAATGTTCAAACAATTTGTATATACCTAACATCGGCGTGGAATCCACTCTGCCAGTCTGCCCAATATGACACTATTTGAATTCTTCCATCAGGCAAAGCAACTCGATATTCACCACGAACTTGGTTTCCATCGCTTACTTCTTGACGATTGTAGTCATTGCCAGTATAATCATCCTTCACTTGGTATCCAAATTCGTAAGCTTTTGGCTGAAAAACAGATTTAAACTTGAAATAAAGCTTTTTTACTTGCGCTAATATTTGATTGCACAAGAAGTATTTTACAATGTTATGACTTTTTCAGGTAAGTATTACAATTCATAATGCCGTTCACACGTCGCAAGAAACTCAAACTAACAACCCGGTGCTGACGGCTACACAAATAGAGTTTTCCGATAAGGTTAAATATCTGGGGGTCACTTTGGATACAAAAACTTAATTGAAACTCGCACTTGAATAAAATTATTTCCAAAACTACCGCGTCGTTTTGTACATGCCGTAAACTCTTTGGTAAGACTTGGAGTCTAAAACTCAGAATGATCCATTGGATCATTGGATCATGAGTGTGGATAGCTCAGCGGGAGAGCATCGGACTTGTGACCGGGAGGTCCGGGTTCGAATCCTGTTCAGGTAGAAAAGAAATTTTCTAGTTGGAGGGGTGTCTACCACCATTTCACTGTTGGGTCAAAAATTAACAGTGCTGTGACCTAAAGTGGCGCAAGATCGCAGTAACAAAGCCTACACAGAACACAACTGAACTCCTAACTCGCACAAGCTGAAAAAGCTTCTGAGGGATCTTCACAGAAGATCCAGGAGTATCAGGATAATAATGATAATAATAATAATAATAATAATATATAGTATGGTGGTAAGATTCATTATTCTGTATGCCTCTCTGACTAGTTTCCCCTGTTTTGCTTCACTAGACTTAGTGAATCAAAACGGGGGAAAGGACAAGCTTGAAGAGGCTGTACAAGCTTCAAAGACTTGCTTGCCTAAGCATCACAGAAGCTGTGTATACAATCCCCACAGCACCAATAGAGGTTTTGTTGGATCTTCCCTCAGTTGAATATGACCTTGATGACAGCGAAGTAATCATGGGTGACCGGCAAGAAGGCACAGAAAGGTTAGCTCAACTTTGGAAATCTTATCTAGTACATTGATGGGTCCCTAAGAGAGCAAGAAGCGGGCATAGGCATACATGTTCCCATATATAGTGAATCACCGCCTTTGGAAAAGCCTATAATAACACTCTAGACCGAAATTCTTTTTATAGGGAGATGCACCCAAGATAGTCAGATTGCATTGAAACAACTTGATGGTCTTTGGGTGGAAGTCAAGAACCATCTGGAGCTGTATATATTCCCTCATATCACTTAAAAGTAACAAAGTAGTCCTAGTTTGAGTACCAGATCAGCAGGGCATTGAGAGAAATAAGAAAGCAGACACTTCACCAAATCGTCAACATCGTGTTGGGTATTACCCTCACTGATTAGAGGTGAACTTGAGCAATGGAAAAAGAGGTAGAAGAGTTCGAACTGGATTCACACTTCAAGCCAACGAAAAACCAAGGGGCTCTATAATGAGAACTGTCAAAGGGCTGTTGTTTTAGCTTCTCACTGGTCACGGGTACCTGAGATACCATCTACACAATATGGGTAAAGAAAATTCTGATATCTGTAAGTTATGGAAATCGGCGATAAAAACCACCGAACACATATTCTGCCAATGTAGAGCTCTACTGGATAATATGACTCTCACGCCAACTGATATAAGATCCGCGTATACAACCCCCACAGCACCAATAGAGGTTTTGTTGGATCTCACCTCAGTTGTATATGACCTTGATGACAGCGAAATAATCATAGGTGACCGGATAGAAGGCATATAAAGGTTAGCTCAACTTTGGAAAAACTATCTCATCTAGTACATTGATGGGTCCCTAAGAGAGCAAGAAGCGGGCATAGGCATACATGGTCCCATATATAGTGAATCACCGCCTTTAGAAAAGCCTATAATAACACTATAGACCGAAATTCTTTTTTTAGGGAGATGCACCTAAGATAGTCAGATGGCATTGAAACAACTGATGGCCTTTGGGTGCAAGTCAAGAACCATCTGGAGCTGTATCTAATCACTCACATCACTTTAAAGTAATAAAGTAGTCCTAGTTTGAGTACCAGCTTAGCAGGGCATTGAGGGAAATAACTCCATCAGTTCAGTAACATCGTGTTGAGTATCACCCACACTGATTAGGGCTGAAGTTGAGGAAGGGAAGAAGGGAGATAACAATTTCGAACTGCATTAATACCTCAAGCCAACGAACAACCAGGGGGCTCTCTAAAGAGAATGCCCAGTAAGCTCTTTCACGGTCAAAGAACGAACTGAGGCCGTTGTTTTAGCTTCTCGCTGGCCAGGGGTTCGTGAGATACCATCTACACGATATTGGTAAAGAAAATTCTGCGTACCACGCCTGTCTGAAGAGTTCAGGTGCGCATGCACAGAACGAAACGCAGCCTCCCAAATTAAGAGGTCCTTCATAACACCCGCATTCCTTGAGAGCTTCAACATAAATGCAGAAATGTTTCTTTAAGTATCGGGTGTTTTTTTATAGTAATAGAACTTTCGAGAAGGATAACTGTGATTTGACAGAAGGTAGAAGCCATGTTGTTTTGACATTTCTGTTCAGTAAGTATTGACAAATTATCATGGAAAGACTCACGCCGCAACAACGTTTACAAATTGTTGGAATTTATTTTTGAAATCAGTGTTCTATTCGCCAAACTTATTGAGCACTTTGTGAAATTTATGGTTTACATAATCGTCCATCAGAGCAGCTTATTCGTCGAACTATCGATAGATTTCGGACAAGATTTTCTCTACTTGATGCAACAACAACAAGACAAAGAACTGTACGCACAGAAGAAAATATCGTTGTTGTAAGTTAAAGTGTTAATGATGATCCAGATTTGTCTATTCGTCGACGCTCACAAGTTGGTCTCTGTGCATCCAACACATGGAAAATTTTGCGTAAAGATGTTGGTCTACACCCGTACAAGATCCAACTGGTTCAAGAACTAAAGCCACTTGACCATAATAAGCATCGTTTTGTAGCAAACGACTTCTTCGCTTCCCGTCCGGAAACCTGCCTTGCTCTATTGTAGTTTGACCGGCGTACCGATAGAGGACCCGACCAGTCATAAGAATTGTGACTAACCGTCCCCGCTAGGTTCAAATAGAGTAAGGCGATGCGTTTGAAAGTCAGCGTTCCAAGCGGACGCATGGTCACCGGCGTAACAGGCAGAGCCTGCGCATCAAGCCTGTCTGATGAGTTTCAGATGCGCATATTCGGAAACGAAACGCCGTCTCCCGAACTAAGAGGTGGAAGCTCCCTCGCAAAATCCGCATTCACCCGAGAGCTTCATTGGTGACCCCGACGTGATTGGGAGGGTTTGCTTTAAGAGCGAACCAACCCATTCATTAGGTGGCCCTAGTTGCCCCCTATCCATATTTCCGAGATGGCCCTTTCCTTTCGTTCCACAGATCCCCGCTGGAGATGGCACCGCGACCAGCCCAGCGGCGGACTGTATCCTTGCCTGCACCTAACGTCCTATCCCGTGACCTTATCGACGCTCACTGGAGGGGGAGTATGTAGCGAACGACTTCTTCGCTCCCCGTCCGGAAACCTGCCTTGCTCTATAGTAGTTTGACCGGCGTACCGATAGAGGACCCGACCAGTCATAAGAATCTTGACTAACCGTCCCAGCTAGGTTCAAATAGAGTAAGGCAATGCGTTTGAAATTCAGCGTTCCAAGCGGACGCATGGTCACCGGCGTAACAGGCAGAGCCTACGCATCAAGCCTGTCTGATGAGTTTCAGATGCGCATGCTCGGAAACGAAACGCCGTCTCCCGAACTAAGAGGTGGAAGCTCCCTCGCAAAATCCGCATTCACCTGAGAGCTTCAGTTTGTTTGCTGATTGGACCCTAGGACAGCTTGAAGTTGATCCACTTTTTTATCGTAAAATTGTGTTTGGTGATGAACGACTATGTAAACAAGCAAATTGCCGTATATGGAGTGAAAACAATCCTCAAGAAATTCTGCCTGTTCCATTGAATCCTGAAAAATGCACTGTATGGTGTGCTTTACACGCTGGAGGCATCATCGGTCCATATTTCTTTAAAAACGATGCTAGATCTAATGTTACAGCGAATGGTGCTCGTTACAGATCGGTGATCAATGATTATCTGTTTCAAAATTTGAATGGTATCGACCAAAAGTGTTTTGGTTCCAACAAGATGGTGCTACACTTCATGCTGCTACCGTAACAATTGATTCATTGAAAGAAAGATTTGGCGATAACATTATTTCGAGAAATGGTGCAATTAATTGGCCTCCAAGATCATGAGACATAACTCCACTGGATTATTTTCTTTGGGGTGATGTCAAGTCATTGGTTTATGCTGATAAACCAGAAACTTTAGAAGCCAACATAACTCCATTACGCCGGAAATTTTTTATTTCAATTTAAAGTTCTATCATTTAAAAAAAACACCCGATACTTTCTAAGATAATTTTAAACGGCTTCACTCTTTTGTGCACGTGGAAATAATGAATGTATAGATGTTCGTGACACAAAGTAACGAAAACAAGATCAGATTTTGTAGATCAGTCGGTTAATGGCAAGAACAACATGATGGCAATATTCCCGATCACGTTCTACATCGTTTAAGCATCCGCTCTTAAAAAAGTTATTGTTAGGAATACCTACAGATAATTAATCCGTCAACCGAACATTTCAACATTTTGCGTTCTCCCATGGTGCGTCGAGCATTATTTCAGAATAATTCAGAAGTATGCGTTGCTCAAACCGTTGTTGCAAAATTGCCAATTATTTTACACGAATTGCACTACTCAAGGATCTAAGGAGGCGGTGTCTTAAATTCCCATCATGTGTTGAATTCAATGATGGATAGATACTTCATTAATATAGAGCATTTACCATTCTTCCCATACGGATAATTAGTAGATTAATGTAATTTGGTTTCACAACGCAACAATGTAGTATATATTCTCACTTTGCCGACCTAATTATTTCGTGTGTTTTCAGTTTTCACAACAAAGGAACCGAAGATATTGTACATCGACGATCCTTTTATTTTCATGATCTCTATTCTTGTGAATTTTGCACCAAGGTTTATTCTTTCTCCATTATAATGTTCCAATAAGGGAGTGCCTTCATGGTAACCCACCTTCGAAATATAGTTAAAACAAATTGTAGAAATTACTATGTTTTACTACCAATAAAAATATATATTACACATTTTCTTGTGACTCGAGTTTCGGGAAATGAACTATCCCATCATCAGACAACTGAAGACCTAACAGTGGTACAGAGGTATTATATTTAAACAAAAGTGATAAATATTTTGAATATCTCAATAGATTCTAGATAACACCTAATAGTGGTACAGAGGTTTACAAGCGGAACGTGATAAAAAACCGGGTTAAAAAATAGGGACCTTCTAACAGATATCGGAATGTCAGCAATCGACAAAGAAGGTTGTTAAACAGATGGTACCCATTTAAATATCTCAAATAATTTTTGGGGTTACATAGCTCCGTACAGTCATTCATTATTTTTAAGTTATTTTGTTGTACATCTCAAATATTTGGATATACTACTCTGTCAAGAAAGTACCGGGAATTTTCATGAAAAAGAGTCTGAAACGTTCACGTTAATAACTGATGATATTCGCAATTTTCAACTTTAAACCTGTAGTTTCATCCATGATAATTTCACTGGTGGTTTGGTCATGGATATAATCCGAAGCTGAACTCCAATTCCTGATTTAAATATTTATCTTCAGAAAATCATTAAAAAAATGCAAATGCGGGAAATTTATCAAGCTCATAATATTCGACGCTTTCGCTTGTAGCAAAAATACGCTCAGTTTACTACTCTGTCAAGAAAGTACCGGGAATTTTCAATCAAAACAACATTTTTACATTTAATCGTCAAAATTTATTGGGTCGCCTTCAAAATAGGCTCCATTTGCTCCAATACATCTATGCCAACGGCACTTCCAATTATCGAAACATTTTTTATAGGCGCTTTCCGGGATGGACTTTAGCTCTCGCGCCGAATTTTGTTTTATGGCTTCAATCGACTCAAAACGGGTGCCACGAAGGGGCAATTTTAGTTTTGGGAAGAGGAAAAAGTCGCAGGAAGCCAAATCCGGCGAATACGGTGGTTGCTGAAGCACGTTTGTTGAGTTTTTGGCGAGAAAGTCAGTCACAATCGTAGCTCGGTGAGAAGGCGCGTTATCGTCATGCAAAATCCATGAGTTGTTCGCCCACAGATTTGGCCGCTTCTTACGGATACGCTCACGCAAACGTTTCATAACGCCTAGGTAATACTCCTTGTTTACCGTCTGACCCTCTGGAACGAATTCGTAGTGCACCACGCCACGGATATCGAAGAAAACAATGAGCATCATCTTCATTTTCGAGCGGATTTGGCGTGGTTTTTTCGGTTTCGGCTCATTTTTTGCCACCCATTCCGATGATTGCTGGCTTGTTTGCATATCGTACTCGTAGACCCAGGTCTCATCACCAGTTATAATGCGTTCCATGAATGTAGAATCGGAATTACAGCGATCCAGCATGTCTGAAGCAACCTGTTCGCGATGACGTTTTTGAAGAAAATTCAGGTCTTTCGGTACGAGTCGTGCGGCCACCTTTCTCATGCCCAAAATATCAATCAAAATCGTACGTGCGGACTCGTGGGATATCTTAAGATCATGTGCTATCTCTCTCAAGCTGGTACGACGGTTTTCCAGCACCCTTTCCTTAATTTTATCGACGTTATCTTCGATCGAGGCTGTCGATGGGCGACCACTTCACGACGGTCCTTGAAGGCTCTGTACCACTGATATGCACGAGTTTTCGATAGAGCA
Organism: Megalocaria dilatata; assembly: GCA_034642435.1. Taxonomy (NCBI): domain Eukaryota; kingdom Metazoa; phylum Arthropoda; class Insecta; order Coleoptera; family Coccinellidae; genus Megalocaria; species Megalocaria dilatata. The sequence goes on from CM067854.1 coordinate 50,983,628, forward strand.
TTATCACCAAAGGCCTTTTGCAACATTTTTAATGCATCGGCACACGAAAATTCATTTGCAACACAAAACTTTAAACAAATTCTTTGCTCAACGTAATCACCCATAGTAAAAATCGGCACGCACTCTGACATCGACTGACTTAATCAGCTGTTGCAAACACACTAGTTGACAGATCCCGCTCAAGCTTGGCATAGTAATTAAGGACAGTGGTACCAACCTAGGAAAAAAAAATTTTACCTGCCTCATTGCCCCGCCAGATTTAAATCGATAATTCCCGGTACTTTCTTGACAGAATGTATATAATATATAATTATATTTAGGCTTTAATAAATCTCATTATGGAATGTCAATGATTTAAATACAGTCGACTCTCGTTAATAGAATGCAATTAACATAGAAAGTATTTTCTTCATTTATTTTGCAATTACTACTTTTATTTATATATTATTCATGATATTACAGTAATAATTATTAGGATAATCACTATGGATATCATGAAACAAGAAGCATATTCAAGAGTTCAAAGTGAACCGGCAATTGAGCAATAAGCTCGAATTACAATAACGTTTTCCTCGCCATCAATATAAATTATGTCAAATTTTCGATTTCCCAATTCGCTCGAAACAACGGGCAATCAGATTTTCATCGGGATCGTTCATTCTCGAATTGACGGTTCATGCCACAAGCCAAGTCGTTATTATTCACGACCTCCCTGAATTTATATAATCGCGTTACGCTAGTCCGAGCAATCGTGTTTTTCTTTGGTCATTTCTGCATTAAAATCGTGCGAAATATGGAACGGCGATGGGCTCAAAAGTGTTCCGATAAATGGTACCGTTCAAATTTTAATTCGTGGACGTCCTAGATTTTATTCAAGAGATCTACCTCATTTGATTGATGAAGAAATCTCTTCATAAATGAGTAGCTGAAGGGTTTCCCAATGAGAACGATCATTTATGGACTATTTTCGAATTAAAGATCAGAAAATTATAGGTTGTATGAATGGAGTCTACGGTTGGGACCAATTTAACAATGTTAGTTAAAAAACCCTCGGTTTATACAGGATGTGACGTAATAAATGAATAAATGAAGTATCGGGTGTTTTTTTTAGAGTGATAGAACTTTCGATAGGGATAACTGTGATTTGACAGAAGGTAGTCATGTTGTTTTCACATTTCTGTTCAGTAAGCATTGATAAATTATCATGGAAAGACTCACGCCGCAACAACGTTTACAAATTGTTGAAATTTATTTTCAAAATCAGTGTTCTATTCGGCAAACTTATACAGCACTTCGTGAAATTTATGGTTTACATGATCGTCCATCAGAGCAGCTTATTTGTCGAACTATCGATAGATTTCGGACAACATTTTCTCTACTCGATGCAACAACAACGACAAGTCAAAGAACTGTACGTACAGAAGAAAATATAGCTGCTGTAAGTCATAGTGTTAATGATGATGCAGATTTGTCTATTCGTCGACATTCACAACAAGTTGGACTCTATGCATCCACCACACGGAAAATTTTCCGTAAAGATATTGGTCTACACCCATACTGGTTCAAGAACTAAAGCCACTTGAACATAATAAGCGCCGTTTGTTTGCAGATTGGGCCCTAGAACAGCTTGAAGTTGATCCACTTTTTTATCGTAAAATTGTGTTTGAAGCTCATTTCTGGTTGGACGGCTATGTAAACAATTGCCGTATATGGAGTGAAAACAATCCTCAAGAAGTTCTGCAGGTTCCATTACATCCTGAAAAATGCACTGTATGGTATGCTCTACACGCTGGAGGCATCATCGGTCCAAATTTCTTCAAAAACGATGCTGGAGCTAATGTTACAGTGAATGGTGCTCGTTACAGATCGATTATCAATGATTATTTGTTTCAAAATTTGAAGGGTATCGACCCAGGATTGTTTTGGTTTCAACAAGATGGTGCTTCACCTCATGCTGCTGTCGTAACAATTGATTTATTGAAATAAAGATTTGGCGATAATTAAGGAGGCCAATTAATTGGCCTCCAAGATCATGCGACATAACTCCGCTGGATTATTTTCTTTAGGGTTATGTCAAGACATTGGTTTATGCTGATAAACCAGAAACAAAAGCCGCTTTGGGAGCCAACATAACTCGTGTTATCGATGAAATAAGGCCTGAATTACTCGAAAAAGTGGTCCAAAATTGGTCTGGTCGAATGCGGTTCCTCAGAGCTTGTCGTGGTGGACATATGCCGGAAATTATTTTTAAAACATAAATGTCATAAAATTATCTTTCAAATAAAAAAATGTGGCTTCAATCTTAAATTACACGTGTTTTATTTCAATTTAAAGTTCTATCACTCTAAAAAAAAGACCCGGGAACAGGTCATTGTAACGTTTCAGAAAAATGTTTTATGTTTAGCAAAGCAGGAATTTTTTTTTAGAAAAGCAGGAATTTTTTCATCTGGTTTTTCGATAGTACGAAGGGTACTATAAATATACGTTCAATGTATTTTCGGTAAAGGCATGAAAGAAACCTTAGAAAATTTTGGAAAATTTTTTTTTTCAATGTTGTCCTCTAGAACTTCAATACATTCGTTAAATCGAAAAATAAGCTTCTCTAAACCTTGAAAAAATATTCTTCCGGCTTCTCAAAATAGGTTTTAATTATTTACATTTTAAAAGAGTATCTCATGATCTTTTTCAAAGATCAAGCAACAAAGTAATTTATGATTTCAAATGTAAATGACACTAGTGTTTCTTTTGAGTGACTTTTGTCCATGTTACAATGATATAGTTTTGGCGTTTATCAGTTCTGGACTTAAGCTTTGTTTAAAACCAATTTAAGTTCATTTATGGCGAGATTTGTTTGTTAAATTTAATTCTTATCATGGAAAGCGTATTATGTTAAAAATATGTAATCTCATGTTTACCAATTTTTGAACTAAACTTTCAGCAAGTAATTTGTTTGTTAGGCTTAGATATTTTTATCATTTATATATTTGCCATTGTATATTATTATTCATATTAAAGTACATTTATGCTATATCACATTTAATTATATAATAATAACACCCGCATTCCCGAAAAAGCTTCATTGGTGACCCCGACGTAATGGAGGGTTTGCTTCAAGAATGAATCACCCATTCTATACAGGTGCGTTTCGCACCACACCCACGGCAGCCATGGAGGTCCTACTAAATCTACCACCCCTGCACCTACTCGTGCAGAGGGAGGCGGAGCGGACCACATACAAATTATATCAACTGGCGATTGACAAGCCAGAGGCAATAGTGAGGCTCAAGACTGCTGGACGAGCTTTCAACGAACAGTATCTTATCGATGCCTTCGGATCTAATGTCAAAAGTCACGAGCCAAGAACGGAATTTCAATGTAATCGTCCCCAGCTGGGACGAATGGACCCAGCATGCTGAGGTTTTATTGAGAACCGACCTTGGCTTGTTCACAGACGGCTCGCGAACGACGAACGGAACAGGAGTGGGAGTCTATGGGAGCAAACCGAGAATTAACATCTCATTTAGTCTCAGTCAAAACGCAACCATATTCCAGGCAGAACTATTTGCCATTGAGACCGCGGCAGAACTGTTGATAAAACGGCAAATCCACCACGGTAAAATCTAAATATTTACTGATAGCCAGTCAGTACTAAAAGCTTTGGAATCCAGCTCTTGTACCTCAAGAACAGTCTGGAGTTGCCGCACGGCTTCAAACAGGCTCGGTATGTATAACGGAGTCCCTCTGGTTTGGATACCGAGCCACTCAAACTATTTTGGTAACGAGGAGGCAGATGGGCTGGCGTTTGATGGAGCTGCGCTGCCTCTTGTAGGATCGGAACCATTCCTGGAAATACCACATGACGTGGCTAACGAGGCGATGACAGGCAGAATGAACTCAAGGCTAGAGTCTTTCTGGCGGAGCCATTCTGGCCTGAAACATTCGAAGTTGTTCCTTGGAACAGCTTCGAACAAAAAGCTGGCGAACCTAGCGCTAGGTCTGGATAGGGCCAAACTTAGAACACTTGTCGGAATTATGACAGGTCACTGCAGACTGAAAGCGCGTTTGCACAAAATCGGTCTGGCTGAAGACGATGAATGCAGGCTGTGTCTTGAGGACACTGAAACAGCCATGCACATCGTCTCAGAGTGCCCAACGGTGAGTCGCATCAGATTCGAGGTCTTTGGCCAGGTTTTTATAGCCCACAGCGAACTGAAAAAATTACCCCTGAACAAGATTATCGGTTTTATCCAAAAACTGGATCTCGTCGGGGAGATATAAATTAGAGGTGAACCACAATAGTCCGTGGGGACGCAGTGGTAGGGTGGACAGACGCCCGTTCGCCATAAATAATAATAATAATATATTATCATATATATATATATATATCCCTTACAGATTTCAGTTATCATTTTGCCTAAAATTTCATTATACTCGCAACCAAACTTATTTTGAATCCACCAGTATTGGATAAATTATGTTTTAATATTTAAACAAAACTTGAAATGTTATCCTCTACCAAGGATTAAACCCTTTAAATTTATTCCAATATTAGACATTAGCATTGCTTTTAAGTCATAAAACAAAATATTATCTTTTTTATTCAATGCAAAAGATCTAATTTCAAACATAAACTATGAGTGTTTAAGTAAACATGTTCAACATACAATAGCAAATACATACGAGGGGCGTTCAATGTATTGTCGGTATTGACATGGAAGAAAAGTCAGAAAAATTTCGGAAAATTCAATGTAGTACCCTAGAACTTCAATACATTTGTTAGATCGAGAAATAAGCTTCTCTAAACCTTGTAAAAATATTCTTCTGGCTTCTCCTCAAAATAGGTATTAATCGCTACCTTCAGTTCTTCATCGTCGGAAAATCGCTTTCCACGAAGACATTTTTTCACATTTGGGAATTGGTAGTAGTCACTGGGGCCCAAGTATGGACTATACGGAGGATGGTTTTTCTGGGAAACTGCTCAACTTCCGCCATGCGATTTTAGCTCATTGAGGGAAGTGAAAACGCATCGGATGATCACGAGGCTTAACTTCTTGCACTAGTTGAACCTTGCAAGCCTTCATAACGAGGTCTTCATGCAAAATTCTCCCCAGAAATGTGCGAGAAATGTTCATTCCTTGAGCAAGATGAGTTGATGTTGATGGATGTTCAACCATATTATTGGTTACAGTACCTATGTTTTTATGTGTTCTCACTGAACGAGAACGTGAACGGGTTGTTTAGTCGAATAACGATCCAGTTTTCGTGAACAAATTGATCCACAAATAGCCGTGAGGGCATTTTATTTCTATTGAATTTTCCAGGTAATTTTCTAACGGTTTGGATACAAGATTCCTCAATTTGGAATGAATTTTTAATATTTTCCTGTTTTATTCAAGCGCAAATCGCCCCATTTCGTTAATGTCAAATATTAAACTAACTATCTGTCAAAACACATGTGACAAGTGTTGCCACACTCGAAATAACTACTACTCTAAAATGCAAACTCTAGATGACCAATCCTTTATAAAGAAAGAGAGCATTATATCATGAAATGAAAAGTTATCGGATCATCTTTTTCTCATTATCAATCATGATCGAATTACTTCACAAAAGAATCAGGTACCTACCACCTATAAAATTACAGGATGAGACGACACGCTTCATGAACACGCTTCGTTACAATATTTTTATTTCAAGGAGTAATCGTACGATTCATAGAATTGATCAGATTATCAGCGAACCCTTCAATCTTATGACCAACAACTCGTGTCTGAATATTATCGATCATCTCTAATTAAGTTCGAATTCAAATGGAGTATTGTTGACTGGAAGTTGGTACACAATGTTAGATAACTGTAATATTGTGAGAGTTTACGAGATATTTTGATATGACAGAAATGATCAACGTGTTTTTACGTATAACCTATAACTTTTTGTACTCGGAACACAGAAAAACGTAACAAAACTTATTCACCTCAACTAATGTCCCATGATGAGAAAAATAACCAGAATTTCAAAAATAATAAATAATTAAGGAATATGTTGTGGGTATTTATACGCTATATGAATTTATTTTATAATTTAAAAATCAATTTGAATGTGAGTCAATTCTGATAGAAGTAAAATTTAAATGACTTCAAATTCAGAATTATATAAAATAAAATAGAAAAAGGCTTTTAAATTGATAGAAGAAATATAACAAAAGTTTAATATCAAAACAGATTTAATTTGTTAGTCTTATACAATTTTAATTTCAAAAAAATTTTTCATTCAAAAAACTTTTAGAAATAAATTAATGTCTACAATAAGCACCGCTTATATTTAATAAACGTATATAATCAAAATTCAATATATAATGTCAAATGGAATAAATAAAGAAACAGATATAAAAAAGGTCATTAAAATTAATAAATAAAAAATAAATATTTAAAGGAGACAAAATTTTGTTTCTGATCTTATCATTATGAACACCAATTCCTTTTTCAAAAACATGAAACACAATTTAGGGACTTCTCAAAAAATATAATTTATTTGAAATATTTAATATGTTTAAATATTCAAATAAGTTCATTCAGAGATTATTCTAATTGTTTTTTGAAGATATAGTGCATGTTTTGGGAGATTTTTGAATTCACTTATTTGAATATTTAAATATATTAAATATTTCAAATAAATTATATTTTTTGAGAAGTCCTTAAATTGTGTTTCATGTGTTTGAAGAGGAATTGGTGTTCATATTGGTAAGATCAGAAACAAAATTTTGTCTCCTTCAAATATTTATTTATTAATTTTAATGACCTTTTTTATATCTGTTGGTTTATTTATTCCATTTGACATTATATATTGAATTTTGATTATATACGTCTATTAAATATAAGCGGTGCTTATTGTAGACAATAATTTAATTCTAAAAGTTTTTTGAATGAAAATTTTTTTTTTAAATTAAAATTGTAGAAGGCTAACAGATTAAATCTGTTTTGATATTCAAATTTTCTTTAAAATACAGAATTATGTATTCTAACTTCTAAAAGATATATTGAAACTATATACAAAAACTATCAAATTGATTTCCTTATATATAATCAATATAAAATATTTTTCAATGTCTCGGAAAAACGTTTTTATATCCCGACATAAAACGTATTAATACAAATGTATTAACAAAAACTATGTAAGTATGTATATTAACATACAAATACAAGAAAATCCACTATTCCAAAATTATCTATAATTCTCAAAATAAAGGATCAAATAAAAATAATTGAACGAGAATTCCAACATTTGATAGCTGCTTTTTGGGTCTCTTAGACCTTCAATACAATTTTGAAGAGGTCTAGACACAGAAATAGCTCTCAAATGTCTGAAGTTAGATGGAGAATTTAGAAAATTGAATAAAAACTGATTTGTGTTAAATAAACATGAACTTTTTGTATTGTGGACGTTTCGTATTTCGTTTGCTTATCCAAGTTTATCCAAACTATTAGGTGGACCGAAAGTAATGTTGCTTTTTTAAAGTAAATTCAAAGAAATAAATTATTATAAAATAATAAAAAGCGGTTTTTTATTTGATAGAAGGATTATTACAAACTTTGAATATCAAAACAGATTTAATCTGTTAGTCTCCTACAATTTCAATTTGGAGTTATGTCGCATGAGCTTGGAGGCCAATTAATTGGAGCATTTCTCGAAATAATATTATCGCCAACTCTTTCTTTCAATAAATCAATTGTTACGGTAGCAGCATGAGGTGTAGCACCATCTTGTTGGAACCAAAAGACTTCTGGGTCGATACCAATCAAATTTTGAAACGAATAATCATTGATCATCGATCTGTAACGAGCCTCATTCAAGGTAACATTAGCTCCAGCATCGTTTTTAAAGGAATATGGACCGATGATGCCTCCAGCGTGTACAGCACACCATACAGTTCATTTTTCAGGATGCAATGGAACCTGCAGAACTTCTTGAGGATTGTTTTCACTCCATATACGGCAATTTTGCTTGTTTACATAGCCGTTCAACCAGAAATAAGCTTCATCGCTAAACAAAATTTTACGTAGCCCAATCAAACGACGCTCATTATGGTCCAGTTAGTTCTTGAACCAGTATGGGTGTAGACCAAGATCTTTACGCAAAATTTTCCATGTGGTGGATGCACAGAGTCCAACTTGTTGTGAACGTCGACGAATAGACAAATCTGGATCATCATTAACATTATGACTGACAGCAGTGATATTTTCTTGTTGTTGTTGCATCGAGTAGAAAAAATGTTGTCCGAAATCTATCGATAGTTCGACGAATAAGCTGCTCTGATGGACGATTATGTAAACCATAAATTTCACGAAGTGCTCTATGAGTTTAGCGAATAGAACGCTGGTTTTGAAAATAAATTTCAACAATTTGTAAACGTTGTTGCGGCGTGAGTCTTTCCATGATAATTTATCAATGCTTGCTGAACAGAAACGACAAAACAACATGGCTACCTTCTGTCAAATCACAGTTATCCCTATCGAAAGTTCTATCACTCTAAAAAAACACCCGATAGTAAAAATATCCTTATTTTTTATCCATATACCTGAAGAATTTATGGTTTTGTTTGAAATATTAAGATTTCGATTTTTCTTCAAATAAATTGTTATGTAAACAATAATTATTAGCGGAAATAAAGTGTTTCATTTCAAATCATATACAAAAACATTTGATTTTAGTACCCAAAAAATGCCGACGACGTAATATGGTATTTTTAATTGCTCTATCAGCGGATTCTATTAATCAAAAAACAAATTGGATCACTGTAAACAAACTAAATGACAGATGACGCTGAAACTACGCGCGAGTATGAAGAACAATTGTGCCAACTTGATAAAAAATTTCGACAATACCTTCAAGCGGGCTTTTTAAATGATCGTTCTCGTTACTTTCTCGACTGAATGAATTTCTTGAGAAGTACATGTCGACTTTGTCTGTAATTCGGTGCCACATTTGTTCAACTCTGAAATAGATGAGAATTCTATTAGACATTTCAATATAATGGGTACATAAAAGTGATACCACCATTTGGGAATACATTGATAGAAACTAATTGTACAATTAATTACAGTTATCCAGACGATTCATGTCATCGTTTAAGAATAAGGAAGTATATCTTGTCTTCTTCATTCACAGCAGAACCTGAATCTGTCTCGTGGGAGTACAGAAGAGTAAAAGTATTAGTTCATATAGATAAACACAATAGGTTGCAAAAGAACCGAGCGATATATAACAAGGAGTTCATTTTTTCACTGCAGTACAGTCGTTCATCTCAGAAGTGTTGGGTGTTTTTTGGTAGTGTGCTCAATTGGTGTCTGATAATGGATCGCAAAATTGTCTCAAAGGTGAAAATTCGCCATTAGTTTAAGGGAAAAATTCGGAATTCTATTTCGCGCAGTGTCTCAATTTAATTTTTTGTGATAAGAAATATCTTGTGATAAAAGGGTTGTGTTTTTTTATAAACTGACTCGTGTGGATATTTAGCAAATTATCACCAGGGATACCCAACATTGCAACAGTGATTCTATTTGGAAATTTTGTTTCTGGTATTTTTCAAAATTAAGATTACAATTTCAAGCTATCCTGGAGGTTAATCAGTAAACATATGATGGTTATGAAAGTAAATGGCCGGAGTTTTTAAGTCAACACAATCTTATATGGATGTAAACAAAATTTTTTTCGGAAATTCATCGAATTATTATTCCTGACTTGACCGATTTGTATTTTCTCTAATAATGACACGTATAGCATCAAAATTTTCTTGCGTTATTGACGCTGCGGTATCGTATAAAGCGATATTTATTTCAATTATTTAACAAAGTTTTATCCAGATCGATTTACTTTGGAGAAATATATGAAGAAAACTTTCTGTCTTTTTGGCAATAATTCAGGATCTACTATAAACTTTAAAATATCTTAACATGATGAGTGTTATAGAATCTCAAAAAATACAATACAAAATAGACCTTTCCGAAATAATATACTTACTAACGCCAATCATCAAGTAATTTTTTGAACGCATCTTCATTAATCAACTTTAATATTAGGAGTACAAATAAGTTTCCGCCGTTTTTTAAAACAAATTGAATATTTATTATAGAAGAACGGTAATATAAATTTATTTAAAATATTGCCCATCACTTGCAACCACTTTTTCCTATCTCTCAGGCAGCATTCGAATCCCACGTCTGAAGAACTCCTTGTCTTTTGAGGCTATCCACGAATCAACCCAATTTTTGGTTTCCTCATAAGATGTGAACCGCTGCGCCGTCAGAGCATGTGCCATGGACCGGAACAGGTGATAATCGGACGGTGCAATGTCTGGTGAATACGGCGGGTGGGGTAACACTTCCCAATCAAGTGTTTACAAGTACTTTTTCACGGGAGCCGCAACATGTGGACGAGCATTATCATGCAGAAGAATAATTTTTTCGATTGAGACGATGTAAGACTGCTTGCTGAGTGGCTTCTAATGTTAGAGCAAGTTCTTTTTGCGTTTGAGATGAATCTTCCTCCAATAATTCCTCCATTCTCGTTAATTTTTGGCCTTCCACTGCGATCTTTGTCTTCTACGTCGAAATCACCGTTTTTAAACTTTTGAAACCACTCTCGACACGTTCTCTCACTCAAAGCACCCTCACCATATGCTTCTACGAGCAATTGATGCGCCTCAGCAGCAGATTTCTTTAACTTAAAGAAGTAAACTAATATTTCTCGCAAATGACGCTTACTTGGCTCAAATTTTGACATTTTCAACTTATAAAAATTATATTTTACCAATATATATTAATAGGTTATGTTGTTCCTGAATGTCCAAACTATTTTTTAAGCTGGTTATCATCTGCGAAAGCTAACCGAAACTCCGTGCCGCGCCATCTACAATAAAACGGCGGACACTTATTTGTACTCCTCTGTTATATCTTCTATCGACTGGGAAAGATGCCTTCACATAGTAATTTGAGCTTTGGAAAGAGAAAAAAGCAGACTAGGCCATATCAGGGGAAGACGGTGGTTGTTCGATATGTTTTGTCAAATTTTTGACCAGAAATTTTTTTACGAAAAGGCAAACCTTCTACCACATCTCGACCGCTTTCGAATGCACCTTACATTCATACGCACGTGTTTTTGATGAAGAAGATTCACTGTTCAGCGCTTCTTCGCATGAAATTCAATTTGCAGTGAAAAATTTAATTTTAACTGTCAAACTATTGAACCATTTTTGCCTTTTAACGAAATTGACTGAGATATTTAGACCTCAAACCTTCCCTAAAAGTTTCAAGGCTCTAGCTCTTTCCATTCGAAAGTTAGCAGACAACCGGTCGCTCGACTGGAAAGAATTATTTTTATCCTCGGATTCTTGATTAGTGAGTCCAACCCAGTTGTTTGAAAACCTTTATTGGCTAAATATCGAAAATGGGAGACATTTTGCAAAACGACAACTCGCTGTCCAATGGAACAAGCGTAATAAAATAATTTCCATTTCAGGTAATTACCTTCATATGCTTCGTTTCAATTTCCAATGTGCATTGTGGGATAGCAAACGACCAGACTGCTCAGGCAAGTGCACCTTTAAACAGTTATGGCACTCCAAATTACGATGCTAATGATCACCAAAACCAACATGATTATGGCAAAGTGAGTATTTCAATATTTATATTCAGTTTGACACTATTTTTTCAAAGCGTGTACTAAAAATTAAAGCAGTCCTTGAACACCGACCACAGAAGACTAACCATAAAAGTGCTCTTTTCGTGACTCAAAAGGCTTTTTTCTGGCGCGGTCTGCAAAAAAAGTACGAGTACAGGTCGAAAGTCAAAAGATCGATCTAACTTACAAAACAATTTCATTCGCATTACATTTTACGTTTATTTTATACGAACAAAAGAAAATGTGACATTTCACAATTTTGCCCGATTTTCGGAGATCGCAATAAGACACGCCATCTTGGTGCAAATGTCATACCGGTTCATTTAACCTGTCAGTTTTTTGAACTACCCAAAAAAAATTTCGATCGATTATATTGATCAATAGACTATGCTAGTAATTGTTGAAATGAATTTCAACAATTAACTCTAATCATCAACTAAGGAGAAATTCCAAAATGAATCTCCGAATATTCTGAAAAATCTTTACAAAACTACTGTTTCTATTAGTGACATCAAAAATTATCACTCAACTCATATGAATTGAATGATAATCGGGACTTCCAACAAGAAGTTTCATTTTGAATAAACAAATTTAACAAACAGCCTATACGAAAATGTTCAAGGGGACAGAGCTGAAAGGCCTTTTAGTAAAATTCGATTCCCAACAATTCAAGTTCGGTTCTGTTAGTTCTGGCGACGCCAGCGAGCATGCGACCTGGATTAACAGCATATGTCAATTCAAACAAGGAATTGAGATAAAAATTTCGTGTGAATATTCTTTTATTTGTAACACTGTATAAGGAATTCCATATAAAATATTTGTAGCCTTCATTAGGTGATTTTTGCTCAAATGTTCCATTTTGACGAAAGTGACAAAAGTTGAAGGTTTCGAATTGGACTGAACAGTTAGTTCAACTTTGTGCCTTGAATATTGAATTGAATCAGTCCTTACTTGGTGAAAATCCATATCAAATAATATTTAAATAAGGTTATTCTGATTTCCACAAATTTTCGTTATTTTCAATTCAAAAATAAAATTTATTAATCTGAAAACGGTTTGATTATGGAAAATCCCTTAAGTCCTTTATTAGCAGAAATATTGATGGACAATATTGAAACTAAAATTCACCAAAATCCCCTTAAGAAATACTTTTTATATTGGTATAGATATGTAGACGATATTTTCTGTTGCTTCACAGGTACAGACAGACTTTTGAAAAAATCCTTTTTATTCATCAATCCTTCAATTAAATTCACTATGGAAACTGAACATTAAAATTCTATTAATTTTCTTGATTTAACTGTTACTCGAATGAATAATCCACATGATTTTTCAATATTTCACAAACCAACCTATACGGATTCTATTATACACAATAAATTAAATCATCCTTCAAATCAAAAATTATCAGCATTTAATTGTATGATGCATAGATTAGTTAATATTTCCATGAATCGAGGAAATTATATTTCAGAACTTAACATAATTAAACAAATAGCTCTTAATAATGACTATGATCCTAAGTTGATAGACACATTTTTGATGAATAAAAATAATAAAATAGCTTTAAATATGGTGTTTCCTAATATAAAAGAAAATTTTAAATACATTTCCTTAAAATACACTAGAGGTATTTGTGAGAAAATTGCTACATACCTCAAAAATAAATATAATTCAAGAACTTCATTTAAAACCAATTCAAAGTTGAGTAAATTTATTGAAAATAATAAAGACTGTACACATAAGGATGATAAATCGGGGGTTTATAAGTTAACCTGTGGTGATTGCCCCAAAGTTTACATAGGACAGACTGGAAGAACTTTCCGACATAGAATTTATGAACATTTGAAGAGTTTCCTCAATAATAAAAGCAATTCTACATATTCCAACCATTTGTTAGAAACAGGACATACTTTCAACCATAATTTTGAAATTCTACATATAGAAAGCAAAAGTTATGCCTTAAATCTGTTAGAATCCCTAGAGATAAATAAACATAATAAAATTGGAATATTACTCAACGAACAAATAGATTCAAATAACTCACCTCTGTTAAATATATTCAGAATTTGCAGAGACCCTTTTTGGGTTTTAGTGCTCAATACAAATTTATTGTACTTACTGTAATAAAAATAGCAACGGATTTCGAAACAAGCTTAGTTATTCAAAATGTAATCTTGCCTGATGATGCTACTGTGATAGCGAAACGATTGTTGTAAACATAACAATAAAAATTTGTGAAAATCAGAATAACCTTAATTAAATATTATTGTGCCTTGAATATTTTATATAAGCGATTTTTGGTGAAATGGTTTATTCTTGTTAAAAAATCTGAACTTTGGAAACATCGCAGTTTCTGATGAATTCAAACTTTTGAATGAAAATAAATTCAGGAAAGGGATCAAGATTTATCTTTTTAACTCCCTATTTGAACGATTGCTAATTTTCATTTATTTCATCTTCACTAATATGTTCATTGAATTGTTCTATTTTTATACTCTTCTATGTATATTTTTCGTCGTTTATATTCAAATAATTATACACTTAACAAGAGTTAAGTGGTAGAATACCTTTGGTGAACAATCCCTTTGGGATTTCTAGTTGAAATAAAGACATTCATCATTATTACTATTACTATAATTAAAATTGTATTCAATCTATGAATTAAATTTGGGAATTTCTAAATAAATCTCAAAATATAACTTAAAAATTGTTGTACAATTGTATAAAAAGTTGCAGAACTCTTTTTAAAATTTAAATTAGAATGAATTTCAGCTCAGTAAAAACCAAGGGGAACAATTTTTTTAACTCCAAAATCACATTTATTTTTTCAAAGAACCAGGTGGTAATATTGGAATACCAACGATACTTCGCGCAACGTCCGTTTCCTTCGATGTCGAAAATTTGAAAATGCGAGTTACAAGGCAAATATGACAAATGTGAAGAACACCGAAACATAATAGCACAAGGTACATGCAAGCGGAATAATTGCAGCTCATGACAATTTTCAGACCGTGAAATAATTTGCGAAACCCGACTGATGAACGGATGCGATTATTTTCAAACATTATCCGAAGAATATAAACACATCCTAAGTAAATGATCGTTAAAACTGTCCATTATGAAACAGAAGACGAACGATTCAATCCTTCACAACTCCTTCGAATAATAAAATTTCAGCTATCAACAACGATTTCTCGAAAATCATTCTGTAAAATCAATTAAACAATCGGTGGATGTTTTTTCCGAATAAAATGCGAAATATCAGTTATAGATACAGAAAGTTCTTCGAACTGGGATGGTTCAACTTATATCTATGTAACAGTACAGAACTCAAATCGGCTCGAATAGGTATTTTCTTCGTCAGAACATGTTCCTATCTGAACATGTTTCGAACTTTGCCCAACGAATGCAACGCACACATATTCGTCTCGCATAGGAACGCTAAAGTTTTACCGAACACTACCACAATCTTCAAAATATGCATGTCTGTTGCTTATGGGGCGATCAACGATACTTATTCGAGTCGATTGGGGCTCTGATCAGTTACACAGATGTTAGGTTAGAACATATTTGTTGTAGTCATTTGGTCGTCTGCATTGCGACCAATAAGGTTTTTTGTGGTTACAACACTACTGAATTGTTTCCAGGAAGATTATCTCCTTTGTAAAATTGATTGTTTTTCTGCAAGACGTGGATGTTATATCGGTTGGCGTGAGAGTCATGTTATCCAGTAGAATAACGCGCTCTGCATTGGCAGATTTCTATCGCCGATTCACATAACTTACAGATATCAGAATTTTCTTTACCAATATTGTGTAGATGGTATCTCACGAACCCGTGGCCAGCGAGAAGCCAAAACAACAGCCTCAGTTCGTTCTTTGACTGTGAAAGAGCTTACTGGGCATTCTCTTTAGAGAGCCCCCTGGTTGTTCGTTGGCTTGAGGTGTTAATGCAGTTCGAATTGTTATCTCCCTTCTTCCATTCCTCAACTTCACCCCTAATCAGTGTGGGTGATACCCAACACGATGTAACTGGACTGGTGGAGTTATTTCCCTCAATGCCCTGCTAAGTTGGTACTCAAACTAGGACTACTTTGTTACTTTAAAGTGATATGAGTGATTAGATACAGCTCTAGATGGTTCTTGAGTTGCATCCAGAGGCCATAAGTTGTTTCAATGCCATCTGACTATCTTGGGTGCATCTCTCTATAAAAAGAATTTCGGTCTATAGTGTTATTATAGGCTTTTCCAAAGGCGGTGATTCACTATATATGGGACCATGTATGCCTATGCCTGCTTCTTGCTCTCTTAGGGACCCATCAATGTACTAGATGAGATAGTTTTTCCAAAGTTGAGCTAACCTTTCTATGCCTTCTTGCCGGTCACCCATGATTACTTCGCTGTCATCAAGGTCATATTCAACTGAGGGGAGATCCAACAAAACCTCTATTGGTGCTGTGGGGATTGTATACACAGCTTCTGTGATGCTTAGGCAAGCAAGTCTTTGAAGCTTGTACAGCCTCTTCAAGCTTGTCCTTTCCCCCGTTTTGATTCACTAAGTCTAGTGAAGCAAAACAGGGGAAACTAGTCAAAAAGGCATACAGAATAATGAGTCTTATCACCGTACTATATATCCAATGGATCATTCTGAGTTTTAGACTCCAAGTCTTGCCAAAGAGTTTACGGCATATACAAAACGACACGGTAGTTTTGGAAATAATTTTATTCAAGTGCGAGTTTCAGTTAAGTTTTTTATCCAAAGTGACCCCCAGATATTTAACTTTATCGGAAAACTCTATTTTTGTAGCCGTCCGCACCGGGTTGTCAGTTTGAGTTTCTTGCGACGTGTGAACGGCATTATGAATTATAATACTTACCTGAAAAAGTCATAACATTGTAAAATACTTCTTGTGCAATCAAATATTAGCGCAAGTAAAAAAGCTTTATTTCAAGTTTTAATCTGTTTTTCAGCCAAAAGCTTACGAATTTGGATACCAAGTGAAGGATGATTATACTGGCAATGACTACAATCGTCAAGAAGTAAGCGATGGAAACCAAGTTCGTGGTGAATATCGAGTTGCTTTGCCTGATGGAAGAATTCAAATAGTGTCATATTGGGCAGACTGGCAGAGTGGATTCCACGCCGATGTTAGGTATATACAAATTGTTTAAACATCGAAAACTCTTTCGGACAGTCATTCATATGTCATAAAAACTATCAATCATTTGTCAACGTACAAATACTCAATTAAATGTTCATATTTCTGAATCTCTCGAAGGAAATGCAGTGTTGTGAGGGAACTTCTTCCTCTTAATTAGAGAGATGGCTTTTCGTTCTGCGCACCTGAACTATACAGACAGGCGTTGTGCGCAGTGACCATGTGTTCCACTTTGGAACGGTCATTGAATGCTGTGTACCTTGCTCCATTTTAACTCGGCGGGGACGGTCAGTCAGGAATTTTTAGACTAGTCGAGTCCTCTATTTGATACGCCGGTCAAGCTGCAACAGAGCAAGGCAGGATTCTGGACGTAGAGCGAAGAAGGTGGTCGCTACATTTCAATATGGAAACATACGAGACAACTTCTGGAGGAGGAAAAATACGGATCCATATCTCTCTCTCCTTACTTGCACTATTCTTCGTTCTTCCTTTCCTTTGTGGTTCTTTCTTTGGCGTTTCTCTTTCTTCTCAGTTTTGGTCATTTATTGTTGTTATGTATAAGTTATTTGCGTCATGTTTGCATCTGCTAGTCTAGCTCAGTTACCATTCTCCTAATTTAAGTCCATTCGGAGAACAAATTTTGTTCTGGGCCAGAAACTAATACTTGAATTCGCAATTTTGTGTCTTCCTTTAGAACATATTATTACAAGAACACATTCCAGGTACGAAGGAGAAGCTAAATACCCCGAGCAATACAACAACCAAGGCTACAATTACCCTGCTGGCCTCAATCAGCACCAGAGTCCCTATCAAACACCTGCAGGAATCAACAACGACGCGTACAATATAAACAACGACTATTCCGGATCGCATCACGGAGGATTCAATAACGGGTACAACTATGAAAACAATGGATACGGTAACAAACCAAGTTATAGGAATGGATATGGTAGCTCATAAATGAAAAACCAGAGTATTCCTCAAATGTAACTATCATCAATTACCTGTGCCTTGTGTATATAACTATGGTTGATATTCCTTAGAATAGTTTTTTGTACATGAATGACATTTATATTTTTGTAATAAAATTTCATAATAATAATGGATGCTCTTTATTCTTTAATAAGGATATACAGTATGGTCCACCAAAAATTTAACACCTCGATTTTCCGGCTTTCAAATGAAAATCTGGAAAATTGCTCGGACCTGTCAATTTCTGATTCGAGGGTGAACAACTTTTCCGCTCTTCGCATCCCCGGCATTCATTAATGATCCGAGTTCGCAAATTATCCAGTGCCTAAGGCTGGGTAGCGTAAATCTTGGATTTCAGGTGACCCGATAGAAAAAAGTCCAGTGGAGTCAGATCAGGTGATTTCAATACTCCCCTTTTTCCAATCCAGGCGTGAGGAAAATTCTCATCTAAGAACTGAGGCACCGGTTGAACGAAATGAAGTGGTGCGCCATCTTGTTGGAAAATGATCGTTTGATGACCATCCATTCTCCAATACTTGCACGAGGGCTGGATAAATAGTGTTTTCCAATAGATCTAAATGAATTTGGCCAGTGAGTTACCGGGTAGTAAAGAAGGGCCGATTATGTGATTTTCATAAATACGCGCCCAAACATTTCATTTTTGTGGACGCTGAGTATGCACCTCACGAAATAATCTTGGATTTTTATCTGATCAATACCGACAGTTATGTCGGTTTAAAATGCCGTCACAATAAAATGAACACTCGTCCCAAAAACAGATATCGAACATGTAGTTTTAATTACAGTTATTCATTTCACTGACCACTTCACAGAACTGGAGTCTGCGATCGGGATCATTCTCATTCAGTTCCTGAACCAATCGTATCTTATAAGGATGGAATTTATGTTGATTCAAGAATCTCATGATTGTTGTGCGTGAAACACCAGACACATCGGACAATTTTCTAGTACTCAAGGTCGGATCCATTGCTACATGACCTAAGACTAATCACACATTATCAAACGGAGATAAAAGAATACAAAGAAAATATAAAAAGCTGATCGAACTCACCCAACAAACATTCAGCACTGTTTTATAGTGGCATTATGAAAAAACAAATTCCATTATTGAAATACCTAACATAAAAACTTACCGATAATCCTCAGTCCACTTTCATGTCAGCAAAATAAAAACAATCAATAAAAATATCTATCATACTTGGTGGTTAAACTAAACATCTATTTACATTCTATGTTTGTCCACAGAATATACATGAGATTATATTGCATATCCTCTTGAAACAATGCTGCTAGTCATTCTTTCTACCAGAATTGTGTATCTAAAGGGGAACCGCTAACCATCGTCACCAGAAAATCTGTTTGTTTACAGCCCTTTTATTAAAGAGGGAGCTATTTCAAAGAGACTTTTCTGATATAACATTTGAATGCAATTTCTTCCGTCTAATTTTGTATTCCTAAATTGTATGCATCACTTCACTACCATTCAATACTGTAATATAAATTATATTTGTATAGGCGAGGCAACTCTAAATGCAAAAAAGGAATTGAGAATCATTTAGATCAAACCAAAACAGCTTCACAATCAACTGACATGAAGTTGGCTGGCTACCAAAAGTTCCGGAAATATCCGATCAACCAGTGGCGTCGGAACTTTCTACCTAATTGCTTGCTTGAATTTAATGAGATCACTCAGTTTTAGTTCCCTCCAATAGAGTTATACCTTGTCCAAAGTGATAGAATAGTAAAGAACACGTTCTTTAGGCTCATAGGAACACATCTGATTATATTTGATTACAGCACTAATGTGCAAATCTAACGAAAAACAATATTGAAAAATTTTTAATTTCAGAATGTGGAAATTTTTTCCCAAGGAAGAGCAAGTAATTATTTCATGGAAAAAGTGTTCTCTAGCATCATAAAATATCATTTGCTTACTCTAAGTGTGGTAAAGAATTGAGACTAATTTATGAAGAACCGCACTCTTTATTCTATTCTCAGTTCGGACAAGGTACAACTCTATCGGAGTGAACCTAAACTACGTGGATCTCATATAGTTCAATTTCGCTTTTAGGAAATAAATTCCGGCGCACTCGTCGATCGTGTATTTCCGGAACTTTTAGCAATAGGCTCAGTGAGCAAAATTCACGTCAACTACCAATTATTATAGATCATAGAACATTATAATATGTTTGTTTTTGCGCAACTGTCAACTCTCTACCCTCTCCACTTTTGCTCCATGCTCCACTTTTTCACCTGTGATTTGTAGTGTTTTGTTTGAGAAAATATGGTTTGACATGAACTAGATAAGGTACTTACACAATATTATCAGAATAAGTATTGTAATTGTCATTATTGAGATTCAGAAGTTAAACTTGGACTGTACACATAATTTTAAACATGTCGCGTCACCGAGATATACGGAATATGGATTATTCTGAAGGTGAGAAGGAACAATTTCCATTAGCTGAAGAATTTCTACCAAATTTTTTTTAGATTATGACGGTTACGATGATGTATATGGACATTCTGTTGATGATGATATTTATATATCGCCAAGTCACAGACAATTCATGTACAACAGAGAAAATTCTGGGCAATCCAAGAATGATTATCTAATGGAAGAAGATATTCAAGAGGAAGATGAAACTGAAGAGGTATTCAATAGATTTCACTTCCTACCTATCCTACCATTTGTTTAGAGTACTGAAGAAAGACTGATATTTAATGGACCTACAGTTAATATAACAGGCAATAACAACCTTTATATTTCATTTCAGGAGCTCAAGTTGTCGGAGGAAGACAAAGCTAAATTGGACTCTTGTTTAGAACATGTTAAATCTGTTTTTAAACCAATGAGAATGCCCAGACACGAAATAGTGAAAGTAATTATTGGGCAAAAATTCGACAGCGAAAAAATTGTTGATTCTATTTTGAAATCACAATGTACCCCTCCAACTGGAAGACGAGACAAAGGTGATTATTTACTCAATTTCATTTTGTTTAGTCTAATCTAAGAAATTTTGGCCGAATACTTGAATTCTTTATATGAGTTTGTTAGAGATATCTTGACAGATAAGAACTCAAATAGGTATCGTCGATCGTTGCATTAGCAGCAAACATGCGTATTTGGAAGCTTATTAGCTTCATCGTCAGTGCTTGAATTAGCTTGGTGGAGTAAGCTGTGTATTCTGTGGCGCTAGTGTTGTTATATTGCATTCATTGGGCGTTAGAGCTGGCACCGATGTAGTCGATAAGTTTTGAAACATGCAAGTCTGCTGTTTATATCCTGATGATCAATGATACTTATTAAGAGTCAATTAGAGTTCTTATAATGATGTAAGTTGCCCTTAATTCAAAAAGCTCATACTTCTCATTTACTTTTTATTGCATTCCATTCCTAAGAAAACATTTTTTTTCATGTTTCTCTTTGATTCTTCACTGGATGTTATGTAAGGTAAGATCAAACAATATCATTATTGAATTCTTCTAAGCAAGCATGTCTACGTTCCATTAATTCAAAAAATTTACCTCTAACTTTACAGAATGTTGAACCACAATCTAAAGTTAATGTTGATTTGTTAAATACTCTAAATAGTTTACAATTGAAAAATAAAAATAATGTGTTATACTCGGAACGAGGTTTATATGGTAACGATTCTGGCCCAAGTACATCAGATAGAAGGATATCTAAAGAACAAAATAAAGACTCTAATATTTCATTCTTATCAAAAATGAAAAAAATTAATGATAACTCTAAAAAGAAGGGGCCAAATTCTCCATCTGCATCATTCTTATCTAAAATGAAACTTCATTCAAAAGAAACGGACATGGAAGTGAATAAGTCTCCTAAGATATTTCTATCTAGAATAAATATGCAAGGACCACAAGGAAATGATAATTCTAACTATTTTTCGCCCAGCTTACAGGAAAATTCAAAGAATAAGACTGTAAATCTGGGTAATCTTACGAAAAAGACCCTCTTCACTAAATCGTCTGAAAATTTAAAAATTGACCATTCACCGTTACGATTTAAACCTTTTGAAGAAATTGAAAAAGACAGCTCTGAACACAACAACAGTTTTACATTCAAACTTCCACTGAATGGGGTGAAGAATACAATAAACGCCAACATGAATTTGTTTTTGGATAGAATGGCACTGAAAGAAACTTTAAATTCACCGCAAGAAAGTAGGAGTGATAATTCGTTCACAACTCAAAGAACTTTACCAAAAGATTTCTCTAAGCTGAAATTGACTGAGGTACACAGCTTGCCTACACTCGGAGGCAACAAAAAGGACGATGGTTTTAATATAAACCTGATAACAGCTGTACAAAAGAACAACCTAGATAATTTGAAATTTCGACCTACCGCATCCGAAGAGCAGTTCGACATCCCATTTGTAGATTGCGAGTGCGACGATGAAAGGCTAGATGATGGGAAAATCAATTTGTTGGAGTGTACCATGGATATTAGTCCTTTGGCGACGAAAACACTGTTTCATTGCAAGAAAAGGCCATCTCCTCTTGGACGTGCCTTCTGCCTTAAATACAGAATACCGAAGGCTAAAAAATTCAAAAAAGAGAGACTAAAATTGGATCCCAAATTGGTCATATTCGATTTTAAGGGACCTTCCCCAGACGATCAAATTAAGAAACATATGAAACGTTATTTGTGACTAATGATACTTAGAGAAATACATGGTTTTGATACTACTTTAATCTGTTCTTTGGATTGCTCACAAGAATGTTATCGTTTCCAGAACAATATATTCCGCCGGCTCCATTGGATCGTTTAATTTTTCCACATTGGAAGTTTGATTCCAGATCTTAAAAATTACCTACTTTAATAAATAAATAAATTGAAATAATTAATGAGATCTTTTTTGCTGAAATATCTCAATATACAAGGATATTCCTAGAAGTACTTGGCCTAAGTGAAGGTGTACAAAAAAATTGGGATGACACATGCTCGTATTATGTTGGACTTGATAGAAATCCATTAATTAATTAACTAATACTCATACAGGGTGACCCATTGTAAATGGTCCATAACTTGGTTTCTATTCAAGCTATCGACTTGATTGTTTTTTCCAAACCATAGTTGGTACAATCATCACATCCTGAAAATATTTTCATCCACATACAGGATGTCCGAAAATTAAATATTACATAGGTTCGGTTTTTTTAAGTGGCAACCCCCTATTTTTCATATCTTTGGATATGCCACTTAATAATTGATAAAACGCACCCAGGTTTCATTGACTTATCTGCATTAGTTTTTGACCTATGTCAATTTATGTTTCGAAATAGCGTCGTTAGTAGTCCCACAGAAAAAGTCATAACTTCTGAACCGTCCAACATAATTCAATCATCTTTTTTCCAGTCGATTCCTTAAGTTTCTGTGCATCTTTTGAAATAGGCATAAATTTGTTGTTGATGTTCTGTCGCCTACTACATTGTTTTTTAAATGACAAATATCAAATTGAATTAACTAAATTTTTTCAAATGCAACACTCTGTATTTTATTATACCATTGCATGACATTTCGTAAGAGCTTTTCGTCGATATAGGGTTTGTGGGTTAAGGAATCGACGTGAAAAACGATGATTGAATTATGTTGAACGGTTTGAAGTTATGACTTTTTCTGTGGGTCTACGCTCGACGCTATTTCGAAACATAAATTAACATAGGTCAAAAACTAATGTAGATAAGTCAATGTAACATGGGTGCGTTTTATCAACAATTAAGTGGCAAATCCAAAGATGTATGAAAAATAGGGGGTTGCCATTTAAAAAAACCGAACCTATGTATCTATTTCATTTTCGGACATCCTGTATGTGGATGAAAATATTTTCAGAATGTGGGGATTGTACCAAGTATCAGTTGGAAAAAACAATCAAGTCGACAGCTTGAATATAAACGGAAGTTATGGACCATTTACGCATCCCTGGGTCACCCTGTATATTTTGATTTTTATTTATTATAACGAGTTGAACACATAAGACATTTTGTGACTTTTTAACTTTTCAAATGAATTTCCGTCAAGTAGAGACTGAAACAGTCAAGAAAAAACCGATTAAGAAATTCTGGGGATTTATCGAATGGAATAAGAAATTACTTAGTTTTCTATCACTTTTTATCAAATTGTATCTTAACTATTATATATATTCGTTCTTCTAGTAGTGGGGTGTGCCAAAAGTCCGTCTGCTTGTTTAATTGCTAAAACGTGCTTGTGCTTAAGAATTCCAGGATGTCTAGCTTTTTTCTTTCGCTTCCAGGTGCAATATTTCAAGATTGTCCAATTCTCGGAAGATATAGTTGGTTTCAAAAGAATGTTTCGCAAATTAGATTTATCTTTCTGGTTCCTAAGAGAAGATTTGTGTTCTTTGAACCTTTTTCAGAAAGATCTCCCGGTTTGTTCTATATATATGCTACTGCACTGGTTATAACTTAATTTATAAACTCTAAAATTATTCATCTGGTTGTTTTTGTTTTTTGCATTAAAGAAGAGGTTAAAAATTTTGTGAGGGTGTGGAAGCAGTTTTTATGTTAGTTTTTGAAAATAATTGAGTTATTTTTTACGAGAGTTATTGAATGACCAAACTGAATTATCTAGTTCACCCCAATTGAGTTTATTCTCATAGGAACTCGGTAGTTTTTTCCAAAAGTAATAAGAATTTTATTGTAGCCTTATCTCAAAACTGAATCCAGTTACATTACCAAATATTTATTAGCATTTGGGGAAGTTATAATGTAACGAAATGCGTCATGTGCTCAAGTCTTGAAAAAATAAATAGAAATGAACATATAAGTGTATTATATAATTATGTGTATTTCTAAATATCAAATTTCTGATCGATAAGTTTCAAAATTTTGAAATTACAGATATTTGATCCAAACGATCAAATTTCCTAAAAGCGCGCAAAAATTTGTATCAATACATAGGAGTAACGCAATTTTCATGTGATTTGCGATTTTTTTTAATATTAACATGACCATACACAATCTTTTTGGGTTAATTAAAAATCAAACTCCATCCAAAATGATTCAATAACTAAAAAATATTGCAAAGAAGAGGTTTTTTTTATTTTTCCTTATTTACTGATGACTTTTAGAGATTGAGATCGGTTTAGTTCAGGTTACCTTTGTTATTATGCACTTAAATCACATTAAGAGCAACATTGTTGTCTGAAACATTGAATGCTGTTTTTGGCTTCTTATTGCCAGTGATTTTTACGATTTTTGTATCTGTTTACTAGGGTGGTCCTTATTTCGGGTTTGTTCGAATTTTTCTTCACGATAGTCCTAAAGCGGTTCGAATTATATAAAAAAAATTCATGCCAATTTATAGCTCTTAATTTTAATATTAACTCGTGCCCCCCGACAGACAAAGTTTTAAATAGAAATAACATGGAAAAAGTTTTATTATTACTTCAGAATTTTTACGTCATTAACTAACGAACAAATCGTATTGACAAATGATATTTTTTATGTAGAATTTAACGCTCTACAAAAAAGGTCTCTTATGATTTTTCGATAACTCTAACGGTTTCAAAGTTATTCGAGGTTAAATGTGTAATTATTGTCATTTTCATAGTTTTTTATATTTTGAGCCTAATATTCCACTTTTCATCCGATTTCAAAAGCAATGGGAAGCTTTGAACAAACTGAATTACAAAACAGGATTAGATGATCCAAAAAATGATAATATATTAACAAATGAGAGAATTCGATCTATTAAAACTGTTGCAACCGAAATTCTGTTAACAAAGTTGCCTCGTGATGATTACAGGGAGTTTTTGTAGCTAACTTTAGTTTTTATCGGCGTTATCCCAGAAAACTTTAGTTTTCGTAAGCCAGGAGCTTGTCATCATGTACGATGGATGGCAAAAGCTATTTATGTACTGAAAATGTACTTGTTCCGGGAACAGTTATCGTTAAGAAAAGGTGAAGACAATAAATTACGACAAATATGTGTTTTTGTGACAACTGTTTATGTCAAAGCTTGGTTTCTATCATCTAACAGTATAAAAGCTCCGTATCATGATCTACAATTCATTAAAGAGTTAAACAACTTTAAGGCAATCAACAGTAACATTGCTACTGTAGCAATTAATAGATTTATGAACCATGGTATTTATCACCAGCGTTAGCAACCATGGCAATTTTTGATGAAGATGTTCCATTAGAAACAAAATCGAAAATTGTGGCTAAGCTGAGAACAGAGGAAGAAAAAATTTTAATCGATGCTATTCTGGAAGAAGATCTGGATTATACAAGTGAAAAATCTAGCGTAAAACGCTTTCAAACCAAGAACATAAGTGACTTATTGTATAACGATATCGATTTTTTTGTAACTGCAGAATCGATCAAATTTTTCGAAAGATTTGAGCTACAAACAGAATTTTTACAAATTCATCCTTCTGAATGGGCTAACAATGAAAGCTATAAAACTGCAGTACGGTTCGTCGGAAAACTATCGGTTGTGAATGACTGTGCTGAGAGAGGAGTTAAATTAGTGCAAGATTTTTTTAAACATTATACCAAAGATGAAAAACAAATGCAGTATATATTACAAGTGATTAAAGATCATCGTCAAATGTTTCCTGACGCGCTTGAAAAAACAAATGTAACAACTTCATAAAAGTATTTATCATTGAAAATAAAAATAATATTGGTATTTTTTTCAATTCGGAGAAATTTTAATGACAAATTTTTTCGATTGATTGATACTTTTTTCTTAGAGAATACGCCAATAACCGATCTATAATTTTAGGATCATTAAATAACCAAAAAAATATATAAAACTATGAAAATGACAATAGTTACACATTTAACCTCGAATAACTTTGAAACCGTTAGAGATATCGAAAAATCATAGGAGACCTTTTTTGTAGAGCGTTAAATTCTACATAAAAAATATTACTTGTCAATACGATTTGTTCGTTAGTTAATGACGTAAAAATTCCGAAGTAATAATAAAACTTTTTCCATGTTATTTCTATTTAAAACTTTGTCTGTCGGGGGGCACGAGTTAATATTAAAATTAAGAGCTATAAATTGGCATGAATTTTTTTTTTATATATTTCGAACCGATTTAGGACTATCGTGAAGAAAAATTCGAACAAACCCGAAATAAGGACCACCCTACGTGTTTACCCAAACATTAAATGTTGTTTTGTGTTTTCACATTATCAGTGATTTTCAAGGATTTTAAATGCTACATGAATTGTGTTTCAACATGTGTGTTTTGGTGCTTCAATTAATCATTTCATTTTTCATCTCATGAGCTTATTTTGAAATGGTGTAAGAAATGTATCCGTTTTTACTATATTTTTACACTATTTTGAAAGGTTTTCTCCCAGCAACAACTATGATACCAGTCAAAGTTATAGTTCCTACAAGCGTCAACATAATAAAAGGTTTTGAAATAGATGCATCAGCTTCAAGGTATGTAAACATTTTGTTGGATATGTATGAGAAAAATCTACTTGCCGCACTGTCATAAGAGAACCTAAACAGGGGTACCCTGATGACATTCTTAATTATATTAAAATATATCCTGTAATTCGCATTTATTATTCCTCATGCCTTCATTTTAAGTAATTATATATTTAAAATTAATTATATAATGTATAATGATATAGAGTAAAACTATTTTGTGAATTAAATAAAAATAGAATATATTTTGTGTTACATACAGCATATTGAAATTGTTATATTTATAAGTTCAATGTTCCAGTCAAAATGATTCAAATACATTTTTGGAATTAAAACAAATTGTGGAAATTACTATGTTTTACTACCAATAAAAATATATATTACACATTTTCTTGTGACTCGAGTTTCGGGAAATGAGCTATCCCATCATCAGACAACTGAAGACCTAACAGTGGTATTTAAACAAAAATGATAAATATTTTGCATATTTCAACAGATTCTCGGTAACACCTAATAGTGGTACAGAGGTTTACAAGCGGAACGTGATAAAAAACCGGGTTAAAAAGAGGGGCCTTCTAACAGATATCGGAATGTCGGCAATCGACAAAGAATAATTTTTTGGGTTAAATAGCTCCGTACAGTCATTCATTATTTTTTACATTATTTTTATTGTGAACGAATTTGAAAATTTCAATAATCAAGTTTCTTATCTATTGAATCTACATGTAAAATTTTCTTTTGTCGAAAGGAATTACTGTTTTCTAAAGAATGAGTGGCAAAAGTTGAATTTTTGTTTATTTTTCATTAAATTCATTTTATGTTCGTTGAAAAAGGTTTTAAACTGATGTTTCTTTTTAAATATCTCAAATATGTTCGATTTACACAGCTCCGTACAGTCATTCATTATTTTTACATTATTGTTATTGTGAACTAATTTGAAAATTTCAACGGATTCTAGATAATCGAGTTTCTTCCCTTTTGATTCTACATGTCACAAGAAAATGTGTAATATATATTTTTATTGGTAGTAAAACATAGTAATTTCTACAATTTGTTTTAATTATGATCAACTGCCAAATAGTAACGGCTGAAACAATTCAGTACATTTTTCGAGCAATTGAGATTTTGTAGTAACGTAATGTTTGAGTTTAGATCACAGTCACCAGCTTCTGGAAGGGGTTCGCCCGTTGTAAATCAAAGTCAAGAGACAAATGAAACGAAAAGTGGTAAAAAAGATCTGAAAGCCAATGAAGCTCAATATAAAAAGGAACGTGGTGACATGAAAGAACATCTCTACATGATTGTTATAGGACATGTAGATGCCGGAAAGTCAACTTTAATGGGGCACATATTATATGCTATGGGACATGTGAGTATTGCAAATTTATTGATTACCGATATTTAACTTCAAACTTGGTTTATTATATGTTATGTGTACAAGTTTCCTTTAAGTATCCCGCAAATATTAGGTCTATAAATTATTATTTGAAAAAATATTGTGTGCTCGATCAGATGAAGAGAATTCAATTTTTTGTTTGTTGATAAAGTAATAATTTTGAACTTGAAATTCCCGAATTATAGATGATTTCGACGATAAGATGCAAATATCACATTTCCAAGCAATTTTTTTCAGGTAAATCAAAGAACAATGCATAAGTATGAGCAGGAGAGTAAGAAACTTGGCAAGCAGAGTTTTATGTACGCTTGGGTGTTAGATGAAACAGGAGAAGAAAGAACAAGAGGCATTACTATGGATGTTGGAAGGTGCCAATTTGAAACAAAAACTAAAATGGTATGATTCTCTCTATATTTTACATATTGGCTTTATCAATAACGACGTTCTGCCCAAATTGTTAGGTGGTCTGTACTCTAACTTTGAAAAAGAAAGAATTAGATACTTGAAACTTTCAGAGTAGATTTGGGACCTACTAAGTGTATAAAAGTATGAAACCGTAATCTTTTTGAAAATGGTAAATAATTTCCATTGCTATTTATACATTTTCCCCCCTCTGGCAATTTATGAATGCCACGCCAAAAAAACAGTTCTTCTTTTGAAGCAAACCAGTTATCATGTCTTTCATAAATTTTCATACGATGAAGCGTTTTTCACTGACAGCGTATCCCAGTGATGCGAATAGATGATAATCGGACGGAACCAAGTTTGGAGAATAAACCGCGCTAGTATTTTCCAACTGAACGCCTCAATAGCTTCCCTGACACGTTTTGCTGTGTGTGATGGGACTTTATCGTGAGCAAAATTACTTGGTAAGGTCTTTTTCCATATTCCGGTCGTTTTTCACCTATGACTCAATTTAAATCTATCGTTTACTGTTGGCAGAGATCAACTTAATGTTTTTAGTAGGTTCTTGCTCCTCAGAATAGATTACACCTTTCGAATCTCATCAAACACAGAGCGATTTGGACTTGCAAGGGATGTTGATTCATTTAAAATGCTTAAGATTCTCAAAATATATCCATTTTTCATCACCCACCACGATTCGATGGAGAAATGACTTTCTTTTGTGTCTATCGAGTAGTTCAAGCAGTTTTTCGATTTTCTTGCTACCTTTCATTCAGTTTATTATTGGCAAACAGATTGTTTTGATTTTTGGTATACTATTTCTCAGTAATGCACTTGTTGGAATTAGGCAAAAGATCCTTTCAGGAATTTTTTCTTTAAGAAATTTGCGCCATATTATTTTTTACTTTGTGGTTCTCTTTGCTTTCATATGTGGTTATTTGAAAAATTTTCTCAAAGGTTACACTGCTGGATGCACCAGGACATAAAGATTTCATCCCTAACATGATATCAGGTGCCGCTCAAGCAGATGTAGCTCTACTGGTGGTAGATGCTACAAGAGGTGAATTCGAGACTGGCTTCGATTATGGAGGTCAGACCAGAGAACATGCCCTTCTGGTAAGGTCTCTGGGCGTAACTCAGCTGGCTGTGGCTATAAACAAATTGGATACAGTTTCTTGGTCACAAGAAAGGTTCAATGAGATTATCGGCAAGATGAAGTCGTTCTTGAAACAAGCTGGATTCAAAGATTCCGATATTATATACGTGCCATGCAGTGGACTTACCGGACAAAATTTGGTGGAGAGACCTACTGAGAATGGTCTGTTGCTATGGTACAATGGCCCCTGCTTGTTAGAAGTTATTGGTATGTTTTTTTTTAATGTTCTAAATTCATTTTTATTTTATTATATCGGAGCACCAGAACAATAAAGATGATTAAAAATAAAAACTTGTTGAGAATTTATGTAGGTAAGCTACGATTATTTCTGGTTCCCCTGATATTTATTTATACAATATGTAAAAATTGATACCTTTCTAATTTGATAGATGGTTTTCGTCCTCCTGCAAGGCCAGTATCGAAACCCTTCAGGTTATCCATTAATGATATTTTCAAAGTAAGTGACGAAACTTGTGTAGGAAACATATATTAAAATATTAATTTCGTTATTCAGGGCACTGGATCAGCATTTTGTATTTCCGGAAGGATCGAAACAGGCTCTCTCAATGTTGGGGATAAAGTGATGATCTGCCCGAATAAAGAAATAGCTAGTGTTAAATCTTTATCAATAGACGAAGTATCGAAAAATGTAGTCTTTGCTGGTGATCAGGCTACTGTCGCATTATCTGGGATTGATATGCAGAACGTGTCCGTTGGAGACATCCTTTGCGATCCACAAAATCCAATCCAGGTGGCTTTGAAGTTTGAAGCCAGAATAGTTGTTTTCAATGTGACAGTACCGATCACTAAGGGATGCAATGTAAGTAACTTTAACACTTTAACATTAAATTGAGAAATCAGAATGTAGGTCCTTCAAATAATATATTAATTTTCACAAAAAAAAACGAGAAATCTTAATACCTACCTTTTATATTCTTTCTTTTCTGATTGTTTCCTAAAGATAATTTGAAAATAACATTTCTGAGATGGTCATGTCTACGGGTTTTACGTCATTTTTATCCGTATTAACTTTTCATTTTATTAAGTGTGTATTTTTTCTAACTAAACACGAATATTTCATCCAAAATGCTGAAGAGTTCTGCGGGATATATATCTGAACCTTTAGATCATCTCATAAATTTGTCGATTATCACAGGAACATTTCCATGTTGACTGAAACCAGCTATAATTATATAGAATAAAATAAGAAGGAACGGTTTTTTACTTGATAGAAGGATTATTACAAAATTTGAAAATCAAAACAGATTTAATCTGTTGTCTTCTACAATTTTAATTTCAAAAAATTCTTTGAAGAAACTTTAAGAATTAAATTAATGTCTTTATAAGCACTGCTCATATTTAATAGACGTCAAAATTCATCATACAATATCAAACGGAATTAAGAAAAACCAACGAATATAAACTGTCAATTGAAATTAAAATATAAATAAGCAAACATTTTTTGTTTCGTTCCACGCATGCGTAATGAACTCTTCAGACAAACTGACGAAGCCCTGTTTGTTACAAAATGTATTGTTTTCCGATCCCATATGAATGAAAAATAACTCTTTCTCAAAAATATAAAACATAATTTCAAGAACTTCTCAAAAACTAATTTATTTGAAATATTCAATATATTTAAATAAATTACTTCAAAAAATCTCAAAACATGTAGCACATTCTCAAGAAATAATTAAAGTTACGATAAGATCAGTTCAACTTTACATATAAAAAATAATAAAATCAATTAAACAATGTATAGACTTACTCAGTGAATCTTAGGAATACACGGTCCTCAACAGAGATATAAGTAAACACCTTTATATATCCAAGGTAATTTAATTCTTAGTTTCTTCAAAGAATTTTTTGAAATTAAAATTGTAGAAGACAACAGATTAAATCTGTTTTGATTTTCAAATTTTGTAATAATCCTTCTATCAAGTAAAAAACCGTTCCTTCTTATTTTATTTTATATATAATATATAATTATATTAGGTTTTTTAAATAAAGAAATTCATTATACAGTGTTGAACGGTTTTAACTGAGGCCAAGTGCCTTATAAGCTTTGTATGATTTTCTGTGAACATGGAACATAAGTACCTTGGATATATAAAGGTGTTTACTTATATCTCTGTTGAGGACCGTGTATTCCTAAGATTCACTGAGTAAGTCTATACATTGTTTAATTGATTTTTTTATTATTTTTTATATGTAAAGTTGAACTGATCTTATCGTAACTTTAATTATTTCTTGAGAATGTGCTACATGTTTTGAGATTTTTTGAAGTAATTTATTTAAATATATTGAATATTTCAAATAAATTAGTTTTTGAGAAGTTCTTGAAATTATGTTTTATATTTTTGAGAAAGAGTTATTTTTCATTCATATGGGATCGGAAAACAAAACATTTTGTAACAAACAGGGCTTCGTAAGTTTGTCTGAAGAGTTCATTACGCATGCCTGGAACGAAACAAAAAATGTTTGCTTA
Source organism: Megalocaria dilatata (assembly GCA_034642435.1). Lineage (NCBI taxonomy): Eukaryota > Metazoa > Arthropoda > Insecta > Coleoptera > Coccinellidae > Megalocaria > Megalocaria dilatata. The sequence goes on from CM067854.1 coordinate 51,016,344, forward strand.
TTTATATTTTAATTTCAATTGACAGTTTATATTCGTTGGTTTTTCTTAATTCCGTTTGATATTGTATGATGAATTTTGACGTCTATTAAATATGAGCAGTGCTTATAAAGACATTAATTTAATTCTTAAAGTTTCTTCAAAGAATTTTTTGAAATTAAAATTGTAGAAGACAACAGATTAAATCTGTTTTGATTTTCAAATTTTATAATTATATAGGGTGATTCATTTAGAGGTACTTTTTGTGGTGGGGATTTAATTGCAGATTGTGCATGCCTCGTTTTAACTGAAGTGCCATTTATGTTCAGTAGTGTTTGAAAATTCATAATGGAAAGACTTAGCCCGGCACAGAGTCTACAAATTGTTCAACTTTATTCCGAAAATGGACGTTCTACGAGGAATGTGTATCGGGCGCTTAGAGCAAGCCACATAATCGGCTTACCGAACGCACAATTAGCTCTACCATCCGTAAGTTTGAAACCCAATTTTCATTATTGGATAATACTCGACCAACTAGACCACACCCCGTATATAGTGAAGAAAATATAGGGGCGGTAGCGGAGAGTGTACGTGAAGACCGTGAAGTGTCGATTCGTCGCCGTTCTCATTAGCTTGGCCTGTCATATTCAACAACTTGGCGTATTTTACGTAAAGATCTTTCTTTAACAGCTTACAAAATTCAACTTGTGCAAGAACTGAAGCCGACCGACCTTCCGAATCGTTTCCGTTTTAGTCGTTGGGCTCTTGACAAGCTTGCAGAAGATCCACTGTTTTCGACAAAAATCGAGATCGTGTGATATCACACCTCTCGACTTCTTCCTCTGGGGATATGTAAAGTCCAAAGTCTATATGGATAAGCCGGCAAGAATTTAGGCATTAGTGGCCAATATTACTCGTATTATTGGCCAAATACCACTATAAATACTCAGACACGTAATTGGAACTTCAGAATGGACAACTTCAGTCGTGAACAACATTTGAAAGAAATTATCTCTAAAAAATTATTTTAAAGAATGGTTCTTTTGTGTAATAATAAAGATTATAAAATAATATTGTTTTTATTCATTTTTTTTATTGAGAAAAAATACCTCTAAATGAATCACCCGATATAAATCATTTATTTAGTTTGACAACGTTTTTTACTACAGGCCGTGTTGCACCATCAATCTTTGGAAGAACCTGCTGTTATCTCCAAATTGGTAGCACAGTTGAATAAGAGCACTGGAGATCAGCTTAAGAAACATCCTAGGTTTCTGGGGAATAACTCGAGCGCTATTGTACAAGTTACGATGTCCAGACCCATCAGTTTAGAACTTTACAGCGAATGTAAAGAATTAGGAAGGATAACGCTGAGACAGAGTGGTGTTACTATTGCTGCAGGGCTGGTAACAAAAATTCTACAGTGATGGTACCTGACATTGTGATATTGAAAGAGAAATGAGTTATTTGCAAAATATATATCTGGAAATTTGATCTAATGTTAATTTTAATAAATTAATTTCTCATTCTAATTGTTCTGTTTCTTTATCCCACCTTAGGATTTTAAAAGAAGTCTTTTGTCATTTGGAAGCACAATACACCTAGACAAATTGATATTAGTGAATGTTAGTTGAGGAAAGCTCTTGATATAGATAGCTTTTCACAGTGACCATTTTTTATTCGTTTATAGAAAATCTCGATCATAAATAGTTATCCAAACTTACTTTAATTATTATTTAAATTCAATCTAAATAGGCCTGCTCAGGTTGTCCCAATCTAACTAGGTAGGATCTTTGAAACAAGACTGAAAGAACATCTGACTACAGGCAAAAGGCCGGCAGTCTTTGAACATATTAAGACTGCCAATTATATAGATGTTAACAACCTCAAAATTCTTCATAAATGTCAAAAGGCTATAAAATGAATTTGTTGGAGAGCTTGGAAATATAAAATCTATCCCTACTCCTTAACTTGTGAATTTTCCATAAAATGATACATAGTATATATCAATGCATTCTGTATTTTAAACTTCACAAAGGGTCGTGTGTCACATTCCTAGTGAATAAATTGTGAAAATTTTATAAAATAGTGTTTATTCAATATTTTGTTTATTATTACAGTTCTCTGAAACAACAAAGAATAGCAATTATTAATTATGTTGTGTTACTGAGAACTGAATCGAAGTAGGGTAAGGTAATTAGGCTCAAAAACCTTGGTAATTATCTTGACTATTACCTACTTTTTTAGTTTATCATGGAATCGAAAACAATAAGAAAGACAAAAGAACAAGTTAAGGATATTATATTTTACAATTCTTTCGTAACGTAATTTTCATTATTCAATCTGTTATTTTTTAATCCATTAATTTTGTGACCTAGACAAAGTAACTTTATGGTTATTTTAAATGTCAAAGATCAAGGTACATATACAGCATAGAGAGCAAGAAGTTTCTGAAGAGTGTTACAAGAAGATCGATGTATGGTGCTTTAAATGGTCAATCAGCTTAAACTATTGTTTTATTTGAATTTTGTACACATGCAACGATAGTTATTTCATCAATAGTCCATGACAAGTGGCTGTGGACAAGATCAGTTTCAGTACTCTACGTCAGGTAAAGATATTTGGATTTTCGGCAACATTTTCCTTCATGGCAGCTCCTTTAATACTTTGTTCAATGCTCAACTTTTCCGTGATTCAATTTTAAAATGACTAAAGATGTCAAAACAAACTAATTTCAAAAAACAATTGACGTTCAAGCTCCGCTCACATTTGTCAAAACTTTTATAACACCCTATACTTAGATACTTGAAACAATCGATTTAAACTGTTGAAAAATTTGAGTGAATCGGTTCCAACTCGTGGAAATTTATTATATTTAAGGTTATAAAACTATTTTTCTTTGATTTTGGTTATGTGACCTTAACGAAATTCTGCTAAGCGTTTAAAACGTTCTTCTTCAAATACTGGATTTGAAATTGATTAGATTTGTATTTCTTGACATATTTACGAAACCAAATTCTTATTAAGCATATATTTGAATCCAAAATTCCAAAACCACGGACTTGATGTTGCGGCTTAAGGTAATAAAATACATATATTTGGACAAAATGGTAGCCAACGAGCACCCATAAATGAATAGATAATGGATAAATTGGCACTTCCTGTTCAGGAAACGCCTCTAATTTATCCTGGCTCGGTCAATTGATCAATATAACAGATTGTTAAATTTTTTTCAGGTAGTTTAATGAGCCGGTAGGTCAAATGAACCAATCTAAGAAGGCGAGAAGAAGAGTCTAATTGTTATCTGTGAGCTCTGAAAATCGTATTAAATGAAGAAATGACACATTTTCTTTCGTTCTTAGCGAATAAACGGAAGATCGTAGTTCGATGGCTATTCGACTCTTATCCGCATTTTGCAGGTTCCGCCGAAAAAAAGCCTTTCAACTCACAAAAAGAGCATTTTTGAGGTTAGTCTTCTGTGGTCCATATTCAAACACATATTATTAATATGGATTAATTTTCAAATAACTTAAAACATAATGTTTGACACTACTTATTCTGAAAACATTCAAGATTCTATATATTTCGAGTAAGTAATGTTTTCAATGTGAAAATTTGGATAATGCACAGAATAAATATAGTTTACTTATATATGGAGGTATAAATTGATAATAATATCTCACAATTAACATGACCTAGAGATCGGAGAAATCAGTTAAGTTTTGGATTCTTTAATACCAAAGGTATAACAACCAGTGGCTCATTGTATGTTGGGTTATCAGAATAAAGGCTCCATGTCTTGTTATTGCAATCGAAGATACCTGGAAAGTAAAAAACCATTTTTCAATATTCACAAGTAGGCTGTGCAAACCAACGATCAACTCACCAACTGCAATAGTTTTGACGTAATCGTTTGGTTGGTCCCTGAAAACTTTTTCTTTTGGGTGAGAAGTATCGCCTAACATTTTCACTACATCTTGAAACGAGGAAGGAGGATGGTAATTTTTGAGAGTTTCAGATCTGCATTTGCTACTGACCAACATCATTTCGTTTCCTTGGTCAAGGGGTAGCCTTCGATATCTGAAAGTATCAAATCTTCATAAGCATTTTCAAACCGAGTGTTTCTGTTGTATGTATTGACTTAATTTGGTCTATAGATAATAGATCTGTTAGAAAGGAAGAAGTAACTAACAGGCATATAGCCAGGAAGAATGGAAAATTAATGTCTTTTTGAGGATAAAGTACAACGCACAAAATAAGAAATTTTAGCGCTAAAAGTGTTACATTTACCCGGTACTTCCCTGCTGTATTGAAGCATGTCGAACAAGTAGACGACAAAATAGATGAAGACTTTTGAAATGTGAGTGTTTGAAAAAAAAGGCTCTGACCAAACGAGTCACTAACGTAGAGATTTTAAGGATGTCCTCAAAAAATTAAGTACATAAACTTGATATCCTTAATAAGGAGTGTGAGCTATGGTTGGTAATACAAAGTTCTACAAATCGAGACAGTGTAACATACATCTGTGTAACAATTTTATACTCAAACAAACGTGATAAGATTTTGTTGATCACTGAGGCAAATTGCAGACATGCGCACGTTTCGAACTTGTTGGTTATTTTCAGTGCAATTAATGCCAGCGACTACAAATCTGTCAAGTAACTACATACATTGTCAAAAGTCTTGGCCCCCTATCATCTCTCAACTTGTTGAATGTAACATGACAATTTTTTGTGTGTTGAATCTTCACTATCTTATCACTTAAATGAAAACAATAAACCAGCAAAAAATGTTTCTTGTTGGAGAGAATACATGTGGATTCGAAGTTAATCAGTCTTCAGCGAATGACGAGAGTTGTAATATTGAGAAAAATACTAGAAAATGCTGGGACATCCAATTTATCAGTTATCAGTCCAAGAATAGTAGCCCTACATGGAACCACCAGATTGCGCAACGTTTGAATATTCCACGGACTTCAGTAAGGCCCATAGTGGTCCTTTTCCTGTGTATATTCCCTATACACAAAAACAATAAGGTATTAATCATACACTAGCGCCATCTAGAGTATGCATTCAAGACATATCTTTGCAAGTTTTTTAAGTAAAGAAATGTTTTTTTGATATTTTCACGTTACAAACGCAGAAAAAACTTTCCTCATGTTCAATTATTAGCAAACCACGCCAATACCGAGAATAAATTGAATGCCCCTCATTAGATAAAAGTGTTTCTTCCTCATTTATACTGAATTTCCGTGAAATAGAAAAATTATCTATATTACCTACCGTATTAACCTTGAAACGAAAATGATGTAATTATCGAAACTACTTTTGACATTATTCTTTTCGTAAGAGACACTATACGTACTCGTTAGTGTGAATGAAATCTTCTCCACAACTTATCGTCAAAGAATTCAGCTGCGACTCATTTGCATTAATGGCTGGACCTACTTCCACATTGTGGAATACTCTATCGCCTTCCTGCTGTAAAAATGTCATGTTGACCGAACAACCATCTGCAGCCCCAACTCCCGAGTCCCTAAGAATCTGCTGCACCTGAAGGAAGTTTTCGGCTCCAAGCATCGCTCTGGTGAGGAAATGACGTGCTTGAAATACAGAGGAAAAAATTAATCCATCAGAATGAATCTGTTAGTGAATGAAAAATATAAAAGCTGATACCATAGTTTAAAATTTATTTTTGGTAAAAATTCTGAGGAATGTGATTTGAATGTCATACTAAAAATAGATAATTAAAACAAATTGTAGAAATTACTATGTTTTACTACCAAAAAAATATATATTACACATTTTCTTGTGACTCGAGTTTCGGGAAATGAACTATCCCATCATCAGACAACTGAAGACCTAGCAGTGGTACCGTGGTATTTAAACAAAAGTGATAAATATTTTGAATATTTCAACAGATTCTAGGTAACACCTAATAGTGGTACAGAGGTTTACAATCGGAACGTGATAAAAAACCGGGTTAAAAAAGAGGGGCCTTCTAACAGATATCGGAATGTCGGCAATCGACAAAGAAGGTTGTTAAACAGATGGTACCCATTTAAATATCTCAAATAATTTTTGGGGTAAACAAAAATTCAACTTTCGCCACTCATTCTTTAGAAAACAGTATTTCCTTTCGACAAAAGAAAACCTTAAGAAAATTTTACATGTAGATTCAAAAGAAAAGAAACTTGATTATTGAAATTTTCAAATTCGTTCACAGTAAAAATAATTTAACAAATAATGAATGACTGTATAGAGCTATGTAAATCCAAATATTTGAGATGTACAACAAAATAACGTAAAAATAATGAATGACTGTACGGAGCTATGTAACCCCAAAAATTATTTTGGATATTTGAATGGGTACCATCTGTTTAACAACCATCTTTGTCGATTGCCGACATTCCTATATGTGTTAGAAGGCCCCTCTTTTTAACCCAGTTTTTTATCACGTTCCTATTGTAAACCTCTGTACCACTATTAGGTGTTACCTAGAATCTGTTGAAATATTCAAATTATTTATCACTTTTGTTTAAATCCCACTGTACCACTGCTAGGTCTTTAGTTGTCTGATGATGGGATAGTTCATTTCCCGAAACTCGAGTCACAAAAAAATGTGTAATATATATTTTTTTGGTAGTAAAACATAGTAATTTCTACAATTTGTTTTAATTATAATCAACTACCAAATAGTAACGGCTGAAACAATTCAGTATCTAAAAATAGATAGAATACTTAGGTGATAACATAGTAAAAAAAATCAAATATCAGGAGTTATAGGAGGCTAACAGAATAAATCTGTATATTTAAATTTATGCTTAAGAGGCGCACCATTGAATTTGGAAGTTGACGTATCCCAGTGTTTTTTTATAAGTTTCTTACATAAGGACACAAAGAATTTTATTCCATATGTTGTTTCTACATTGTATAACACGTTGAGTATCGCATTCTTAGTGCTTAAATAATGAAAATTTGATAAAATACAGTCTTTTATTCAAATTTAAGAACAGAAAACATTCAATAAATACACGAATACTCTTCTGAAATGTGGATAAATAGAAATCTTAGTATTTTAAGTTCAAGAACTATTTGTATTCCTTTGAAGAAGACCTATATACATGTTAAAATTCTGAAGATATTGTGAATATACACAATGTTTTTTAAGTGAAATTAAAAACAATACTAATTAATTGTTATGGATAAGACGGACCATATAAGTTTAGACAATCGTTCTCCAATTACTGGCTGCACCTTGAAAAACTATCTTTTAAGAAATTCGCAATTTTGCCGGTGAAGCGCTCAACAATAATAATTGTTGTTCAGTGTTGATAATGAGGATATTGATAACAATGTTGATTCAGCATCTGCACGAACTCGACTAACATCTTCTAGGCTCTAGTTGAATGGGTACTGATTCTCTGTCTAGTAATTACGTCTATTCTTTATTGACTCACGTGTTTTTCCTGGTTGAAGATCCTTGGCACTGATAGTGTTGATAGAAAACACTAAACCATGATGATTGTAGTTCATTGTATATCCAGGTAAATGACCCGCATAACACAGGGAAGTAAATTTTTCTTCCTTAACATTCCACCTCCCTTGAGGTTCATCGGAGATTATATGGGCTGATACGAAATAAAAGTGATTGAGTGTATCACTCAGAGCATCTTCGGTATGTCCAAGTATTGCCTAAAAACCGAAAAGACTTTTGAGTTAATATTGAACAGTAATGAAAAAGTCAGAACCAGATTAGTTATTTTTAAATAAAGGGTTTTCCAATAATAATAATAATCCTCAGTGAAAGACTAACCAAGACTGTCTCTCGTCGTTATCCATCGTTCAAAAGTGGTCAAGTGAATTCAAAAGAGACAGAGAAGGCATTGAAGACGTCCCTCACTCGGGCGGGCCCGTTAGCGGCACCACTGAAGAAAATGTGAAAAAGTATAAAAGCTGGTACTTGAAGATCTCAGAATAAAAATCAAGATGTTAGCAGAGGTGACAAACCTATCCGTGGGTATCACACATGCTATCATGCTCATCTTAACTTCTCAAAGGTCAGTGCAAGATGGGTACCGAGAATGCTCACTGCACCTTAGAAGCAAGTGAGTCGAGGGGTTTTTAGAGCTCTGTGGAGAAATCCTATCGACTATTTTCAACCGGCTGGTTACTAGAGATGAGACGAGGGGTCATCAGTATGACTCTGAGAGTAAACGATAGCCCATGCAGTGGATTGAAAAGGGAGCACAGCCCCCAAAGTAGTTTAAAATCACCCCATTTGCTGGAAAAATAATGGCTACAGTCTTTTGGGATTTTAAAGGTATTTTATTGCTAGAATACACTAAAACGGGTGAAAGCATCACAGCAGTATCATACGCAACCATATTAACAGCAATTAAAGCAAAAAGGCGAGGAAAACTCGCAGTGCTTAACGACTACGCGCCGGTTCACACGACCTACGTGGCTAAGGATACTGTGCGGGAATGTGGCTTCCAAGAAACTACTCATCCTCCGTACAGACCAGACTTAGCCTCCAGTGACTGCTAACTATTCCCAAACGTGAAAAAATATCTTCGTGGAAAGCGATTTTCCGACGATGAAGGTAGCAATTAATACCTATTTTGAGGAGAAGCCGGAAGAATATTTGTTACAAGGTTAAGAGAAGCTTATTTCTCTGTCTAACAAATATATTGAAGTTATAGTGAACTACATTGAATTTTTCCCAAATTTTCTAAATTTCCTTTCATGCCTATACCGAGAATACATTGAACGCCCCTCGTAGGTAAAGCAACCATCAAAGGATTTCCCAAGAATCGATTCGACTAGATAATGTAGAGTTAATAAATCACATAATATTGATTTTCATAATTTGTGATTTTTTTTAAACAAGTTTACAACAGTGTTTATTGTCTTTATTGCAGCATAATGTGCACAGTTATATAGTTGGAAAATAAGCAATAAAACTGCTTTAATTAATTAGTATGGTATAAAAAGAAATTTATGATTCGCCCTTCCACATATTGATCCAATTAAATTTTAGATATTAATTTCAGATTGCCTCATTTGTAATTCCGATGGGGAGATTGCGATAGATCATAAAATGAAATTCAAATAAGGCAATTTGATTTCAGAAAACATCAATTTTATTTCAGATTATATCTATTGGATTTCAGAGTACGTCACCTGTATTGTATCGAATATACATTCTGTCAAGAAAGTACCGGGAATTATCGATTTAAATCTGGCGGGGCAATGAGGCAAGTAAAATTTTTTTTTCCTAGGTTGGTACCACTGTCCTTAATTACTATGCCAAGCTTGAGCGGGATCTGTCAACTAGTGTGTTTGCAACAGCTGATTAAGTCAGTCGATGTCAGAGTGCGTGCCGATTTTTACTATGGGTGATTACGTTGAGCAAAGAATTTGTTTAAAGTTTTGTGTTGCAAATGAATTTTCGTGTGCCGATGCATTGAAAATGTTGCAAAAGGCCTTTGGTGATAATGTTCTATCGAAAACTCGTGCGTATCAGTGGTACAGAGCCTTCAAGGACGGTCGTGAAGTGGTCGCCCATCGACGGCTTCGATCGAAGATAACGTCGATAAAATTAAGGAAAGGGTGCTGGAAAACCGTCGTACCAGCTTGAGAGAGATAGCACTTGATCTTAAGATATCCCACGAGTCCGCACGTACGATTTTGATTGATATTTTGGGCATGAGAAAGGTGGCCGCACGACTCGTACCGAAAGACCTGAATTTTCTTCAAAAACGTCATCGCGAACAGGTTGCTTCAGACATGCTGGATCGCTGTAATTCCGATTCTACATTCATGGAACACATTATAACTGGTGATGAGACCTGGGTCTACGAGTACGATATGCAAACAAGCCAGCAATCATCGGAATGGGTGGCAAAAAATGAGCCGAAACCGAAAAAACCACGCCAAAGCCGCTCGAAAATGAAGGTGATGCTCATTGTTTTCTTCGATATCCGTGGCGTGGTGCACTACGAATTCGTTCCAGAGGGTCAGACGGTAAACAAGGAGTATTACCTAGGCGTTATGAAACGTTTGCGTGAGCGTATCCGTAAGAAGCGGCCAAATTTGTGGGCGAACAACTCATGGATTTTGCATGGCGATAACGCGCCTTCTCACCGAGCTACAATTGTGACTGACTTTCTCGCCAAAAACTCAACAAACGTGCTTCAGCAACCACCGTATTCGCCGGATTTGGCTCCCTGCGACTTTTTCCTCTTCCCAAAACTAAAATTGCCCCTTCGTGGCACCCGTTTTGAGTCGATTGAAGCCATAAAACAAAATTCGGCGCGAGAGCTAAAGTCCATCCCGGAAAGCGCCTATAAAAAATGTTTCGATAATTGGAAGTGCCGTTGGCATAGATGTATTGGAGCAAATGGAGCCTATTTTGAAGGCGACCCAATAAATTTTAACGATTAAATGTAAAAATGTTGTTTTAATTGAAAATTCCCGGTACTTTCTTGACAGAGTAGTATTTCATGTATGATACACTTAACCATGAAAACATATTTCTGTCGTAATATCATAACTCATTATGATTTCCAGAATTTGAATGTCTAACTTGAGGTGCAATTAATTTTTGCGCACTTGTTGAAAGCGAATTCGTTAATCCCAAATACAATCTTTTTTAATTTGTTGCAACGTACCACGGTTAGTTTACCGCAGTATTTTGCCTATTTTTCAGTATCTTGAAATAACAGCCAATTGCGAATTAATTAATCTCGATGATTAATTTCGAAAGGTGTAGTGGACTGAATTTTGACGTAGTTGGCGAAGAGTTTTACTTCAATTGTTACGGTAGGAGCATGAGGTGTAGCACCATCTTGTTGGAACCAAAACAATGGAATGGTATATACCATTCAAATTTTGAAACAAAAAATCATTGATCATCTATAACGAGCACCATTCACTGTAACATTAGCTCCAGCATCGTTTTTAAAGAAATATGGACCGATGATGCCTTTAGCGTGTAAAGCACACCATACAGTGCATTTTTGAGGATACAATGGAACAAGCAGAACTTCATGAGGATTGTTTTCACTTTATATACGGCAATTTTGCTTGTTTACATAGTCGTTCAACCAGAAATGAGCTTCATCACTATACACAATTTTACGATAAGAAAGTGGATCAACTTCTGTTCTAGGGGCCAATCAGCAAACAAACGACGCTTATTATGTTCAAGTGGCTTTAGTTGTTGCACCAGTTGGATCTTGTATGGGTGTAGACCAAGATCTTCAAAATTTTCCATGTGGTGGATGCATAGAGTCCAATTTGTTGTGAACGTCGACGAATAGACAAATCTGGATCATCATTAACACTATGACTTACAGCAGCGTTATTTTCTTCTGTACGTACGGTTCTTTGTCTTGTTGTTGTTGCATCGAGCAGAAAAAATTTTGTCCAAAATCTATCGATAGTTCGACGAATAAGCTGCTCTGATGGACGATTATGTAAGCCATAAATTTCACGAATTGCTCTATAACTTTGGTGAATAGAACAATCATTTTGAATATAAATTTCAACAATTTGTAAACGCTGTTGCGGCGTGAGTCTTTCCATGATAATTTGTCAACGCTTACTGAACAGAAATGTCAAAACAACATAGCTTCTACCTTCTGTCAAATCACAGTTATCTCTATCGAAAGTTCTATCACTCTAAAAAAAACACCTGATAGCTTTCATTCACAGGTTTGGAATTTCAAAAGGGAATAAATTGTTGAACAAGCGTGCAAAATCTTGCGACTTTACGTCAGTGCCTTTCAATTTTTTTTTTAAATTCAGATTAGCCTGGAGAAACATGAGTCAGTGGATCAGATACTGAAAGACTGAGAAGTGTGGTATTTCAGATTATTTTTTGAAGTTTTAATCAATTATAGATTGCCATCAAATATCGGTTAGTAAAATAAAAATACTACCCAATATTTCAATAACAGGATATTTTACCTGATCTTTGAGGTTTAAGGCAATGGAGGAACATCCAGTCGGTTGATTTAAGCCTTCTCTATTAGCTGCCTTAAGTATCACATCATCTATATGGAGTAGCAGAAGCTGAAAGGAATAACTGTTATTTATTCATAAACAATAATAACAAAGTTATAGTTGGACTGACTAATAATTAGTATTGAAGATCTCGAAAGTAAAACGGGTGTTGCGAACCACCTCTTGATTCGGGAGAAGGCGTTTCGTTTCCGAGTCTGCGCATCTGAAACTCATCAGACACGCGTGATGCGCAGGCTCTGCCTGTGACGCCGGTGACCATGTGTTCCGCTTGGAACGGTTATCGTCAAACGCTGTGCCTTGCTCTATTTGAACTCGGCTGGGGTGGTTAGTCATGAATCTTCAGATTGGTCGGAAGGAATCTGTACATTGAAAACTCGCAAAATAGAAAATTACACCATTGATTAAGCCATGTCGTGAGTTTCTGGAATATGACGTGAGAAAGCTAATCGACAAAGCCGCTGAAATATAAGGGCATTTTAAATATCCAGTCGATGGATGCGAGATTACAGTTATTAGCCTACGACTTTATGCAACTGGTGGTTTTCAAGTGACGATAGGAGATCATATCAACATTGCAAAATCATCGCTATGATGAATTGTTATAAGTGATACTGAATTGTTTCAGCCGTAACTATTTGGTAGTTGATCATAATTGAAACAAATTGTAGAAATTACTATGTTTTACTACCAAAAAAGATATATTACACATTTTCTTGTGGCTCGAGTTTCGGGAAATGAACTATCCCATCATCAGACAACTGAAGACCTAACAGTGGTACAGAGGTATTTCAACAAAAGTGATAACAATTTTGAATTTTTTGAATATTAATAGTGGTACAAAGGTTTACAAGCGGAACGTGATGAAAAACCGGCTTAAAAAAGAGGGGCCTTCTAACAGATATCGGAATGTCGGCAATCGACAAAGAAGGTTGTTAAACAGATGGTACCCATTTAAGTATCTCAAATAATTTTTGCGGTTTACATAGCTCCGTACAGTCATTCATTATTCATTACATTATTTTTATTGTGAACAAATTTGAAAATTTCAATAATCAAGTTTCTTTTCTTTTGAATCTACATGTAAAATTTTCTTTAGATTTCCTTTTGTTGAAAGGAATTACTGTCTTCTAAAGAATGAGTGGCAAAAATTGAATTTTTGTTTACTTTTCATTAAATTCATTTTATGTTCGTTGAAAAAGGTTTCAAGCAGATGTTTTTTTTCAATATCTCAAAAATGTTCGATTTACATAGCTCCGTACAGTCATTCATTATTTTTACATTTTAGTTATTGTGAACTAATTTGAAAATTTCAACAGATTCTAGATAATCGAGTTTCTTCCCTTTTGATTCTACATGTAAAATTTTAAGATTATCTGTTGTGGGGAAGGAATGACCGTTTTCTAGACAATGAGTGGCAAAAGTAGAATTTTGTTTATTTTTCATGAAACTCATTTAATGTTCGTCTTGAAGGAACGCCCTGTTTGTCCTATATATTTATTACTGCACGTAGAACAAGATAACTCATAAACTCCTGATTTGTGTATGTTTGAAGTAGGGTCCTTGGCGTTAAATAATACCGATGATAATTTGTTTTGCGTTTTGAAGGCAATATTGACATCTGATTTTGAAAAACTATTGGCCACTTTTTGACTTATGCTACCGAAGTACGATAAAGAAATGAATTTTTTATTTTCTTCAGTTTTTATGATGGGATAAATTTGGCTCATAGCTATTTTAGATAGTTTCTGTCGAATTAGATTATCTATTTTATTGGGGTTGAAACCGTTGTTCGCGGCTATTGTTTTTGTAGTTTGGACTTCAGCTTCGCAGTCATTTTTTGATAAGGGTAATGCGAAGGCTCTATGGATCATCGATTGATACGCTGACATCTTGAATATGGGTGATTGGAATCAATAGGAATACATATATCATTCCTATTGATTCCAATCACCCATATTCACCAAAAATTTGTTTTAATTGTTATAAGTGTGTCACTTGAACATACCCGTTTGAAAACACCTTTCATTTTGCACACACGCAAGTAATTCTAATAACGTAGTTCGTAGTCGGATAGTATGACAAGCATATAAACAATAAAATAAGTTACTAAATACTAACCTCTACATTAACAGCGCTACTACAGAAATACAGGCTGGTCCAACGAAAACATAACACCTCCATTTTCCGACTTTAAAATGAAAATGTGAAAAATCGCTCGGACCCATCAGTTTCTGATTCGAGGGGGAACAACTTTTCCGTTTTTTTCAACCCCTTGATTTCGAATAGGGATAAGGGGTGTTGCGATAATTAATTTTGAAGATCGTATCGAGTACTATCTGACCCTTAAATTTCGCTTCAAAATATCTATCGATAATGAACAAACAAAGAAAATAGTGAAAGAAGCAATGTGGAATTTATCTCGAGAATATTATTCCTATCCAACGCATTTCAAAGGTATTTAGTAGTTATGTTGTTAATTTTTGTCCAAAAAAGTATTAATTTCTGGCCCAAAAAAGTGGACGGACCATGTTTTTGATTTACCTTAGTCTTTCGTGAATTTTTAAGAACGTTACAAGTGATTAAAAGAGATTGTGAATTTGTAGAAGAATTAAAATGGTGTATTTCGTAGAAGAAAGGGTAGAAATAATAAAATTATTCCTTAGAAATAACGAATCTGCGCGAACAACAGCGGCTTGATTTAACGAACGACTTCCTGGAAAAAATGTATCCGCTGCTTACGTTGTGCAACTGGTTACCAACTTTGATGCTACTGGTTCAGTCGGAAACAAAAAGAGGGTGCATAAAAGAGACGAAGCGAGGGACGTGGCTGTCTTAGGTCTTGTAGCAATGGATCCGACCTTGAGTACTAGGAAATTGTCCGATGTATCTGATGTTTCACGCACAACAATCAAGAGTATCCTGAAACAACATAAATTCGATCCTTAAAAGATACGATTGGTTCAGGAACTGAATGAGGATGAACCCGATCGCCGACTCCAATTCTGTGAAGTGGTCAGTGAAATGATTAACGGTAATCAAAACTACATGTTCGATATCTGTTTTTCGGACGTGTGTTGATTTCACATTAACGGCATTTTAAACCGGCATAACTATCGGTATTGGTCAGATGAAAATCCAAGATTATTTCGTGAGGTGCATCCCCAAAATTAAATGTTTGGGCGGGTATTTATGGAAATCAAATAATCGGCTTTTTTATACCCGGTAATCTCACTGGCCAATTTTATTTAGATCTATTGAAGAGCGTTATTTGTCCAGCTCTCGTACAAGTATTGATGAATGCAGAAGACCATCAAACGATTATTTTCCAAAAATATGGCGCACCACCTCATTTCGTTCAACCGATGCGTCAGTTCCTGGATAAAAAATTTTCTCACGCCTGCGTTGGAAGAAGGGGACATATTGAGTGGCCACTCAGATCACCTGATCTGGCTCCACTGAAGTTTTTTCTATGGGGTCACTGAAATCCAAGATTTACGCTACAAAGCCTGAGTCACTGGATGATTTGCAATCTTGGATCATTAATGAATGCCGTCAAATCTTGAAAAACGTACGTGAACGTTTTCACCAAAACTTACATGAGGTATGGAAGTGAATGGTGTCCATTTCCAGCATTTAATAAACTGATCACAAAAGTACGTACTCTTCCACTATTTTACGTGTCATTTCGTTATCGATGGAAATTTTGAAGCGAAATTTCAGGATCAGATAGTACTCGATAGGATCTTCAAAATGAGGTATCGCAACATCGCCATCAAGGGGTTTTACTCACCCCCGTAGAGGGTTACAGTTACGGGGATGCGAAGAGCGGAAAAGTTGTTTCCCCTCGAATCAGAAATTGACGGGTCCAAGCGATTTCCCACATTTTCATTTTAAAGCCGGAAAATCGAGTTTTCGTTGGACCACACTGTAGGTACATTCTCATTTTCCTTCTTTTTATTTCTATGCTGTTAGCGATCAAATTTTAGAAAGTGCGACGTTGTCAGATCGTTTTCTCGGATCAACTGATCCACGTGATCAACTACCTGAACTCGTTTTGTGAAACCCAAATTCGTTGATTTGTCGAATTTGAACACAGTTGATCTTTGTGAAACCCCAATTCATTGATCCGGTTGTCGAATTTGATAAGAGTTGATCCAGTGATCACTGAATCTTTATCAGAGTATCAGGACATAAAAAACTGAAAGAATAAATGGAAAACTGTTTTGCGAAATCTCTAACGCAGGTAGAAAAACGGGCGCAAATTTGAAAGGAAGATGCGAAATTTTTGTTGAAGTAGGAGAAGTTGGTATTAAGGCTTTTGATGTAGTAATTCATTCACTCGACACTAATTCCTGACTGCAAAAAGGGCGTATCGTAAAAGAGCTTTCCTAAAAGCAAACACCGAGAAAAGTCAGATTGCCGTTAAAATATTGCCATTGAGAAATCTAGTCTGGCATTTTATATATAAAAAAGTTTTCGAAAAATTGCCTGTCGATTGATTCATTTATATCAATCAAAATTTTTCCCACAGGTTTGTGATTTCCATTAAAACGGATAATTAAGACATCATTATCATAAACTAACAAGAAACTGGTTTTATGCATATCGAAACGTCACGTAACAAATGGTTCTTATTCCAAAGGAATTTTATATAAATATATTGTATTGCAATTTGTCAAGATTTTCTCTCTCTTTCATGATTTTTAAAGCTCTCATCTATATTCCTCGTATATTTTGTCTTTTTCTATTCCTTTATCGAATTATTTTGATATTACAGAATTAGCCCTAGAATTTTTTCATTTAGAATTTCTTCTTTTTAGAAGATTTTTCTTTATACTTATACTTACTTCTATCAAGTAAAAAGCATTTTTCTATTTTATTTTATATATAATATATAATTATATTTTGGCTTCAATAAATCTCATTATGGAATGTCAATGAATTTAAATAACCTTAAAAATAACTTACACTGTTCTGTGATTTTGTTAGAACATAGACCAATCTTGAATTTTAAAGTTGGTCTGTTTTTGAAGCATCCATTCTTAACACGTGTTTGTTGTGATATAGTTGTAGTTATTTGATTTTGATATTTGGAATATTATCTAGGACCGAAGAAGAGATTACCTAGAATTATATTTGTTTTTTGAAGATATAGTGCATGCTTTGAGAGATTTCTGAATTAACTTCTTCGAATATTTAAATATATTGAATATTTCAAAAAATTATATTCTTTGAGAAGTCCTTAAGTTGTGTTCATGTTTTTAAAAGGCAATTGGTGTTCTTAAAGGTAAGATCAGAAACAAAAAATTTTGTCTCCTTTAAATATTTATTTATTAATTTTAATGACTTTCTTATATCTGTTGGTTTATTTATTCCATTTGACATTATATATTGAGTTTTGATTATATACGTCTATTGAACGTAAGCGGTGCTTATTTTAGACATTAATTTAATTCTAAAAGTTTTTTGAATGAAAATTTTTTTGAAATTAAAATTGTAGAAGACTAACAGATTTAATCTGTTTTGATATTCAAATTTTGATTTTTCTTTCATTTAAAATATTTTGTGGGAAACAAGTTGTTCCTAATTGAACCTTCATTATCTTAAGTATGCACGAAGGTGAAGAAATCAAAGCACTCACCTTATGAAATGGAACTTTTGCACCATCGGCAATTCCTTCCAACTCTTTTATGTATTGAGGATAATTCTCCAGTAAATTGTTGAGAGTAGCTTCATATGCTTCTTTTCCTTCTGGTGTGTTATATGCCGGTAAATACTCTTGATTGAGCGCTTCGCTCGAATTTACAAAACTTTGTATCAGTGAACCAAATGTTCTTCCCTGTAAAAAATATCATATTATTAGGAACGTTAGATATGAACAGCATTTTATATTAAAAAAAAAGTAGGAATCCAAAAATGTTAGAGAAAGAGTTTCGCAGTAATATTTAAGATTTATTGTGAGACGTATCTGGGGGTTGTGGATCTCGACGATACGGCTAGTCCGTTGGTGCTTGACGCCAGGATCAATTAGAAGACTTCTCAAGGGTTCGTGGGTCTTGACGTACAGGCCGGATTGACGGTGCTCGTACCACGTTCAATTGAGGCATCAATCTTGAGACTATTTCAGTTCATGGGACTGCGTTCGGATAGATGGATAAGAAACCCCTTCGGCGTGTGAGTTGCTTTCCAAACAACTCGGGTACTGACACTGCAGAGCCAGTAGAGGTTGGATAGTGCTTCGCTGCTACCAGTCAGACGGTTGTAGGTTCTCGAACTGAAGCCCAAACTGGAAGTGGCTGGGTTCAGCTCTTCGGAGCGGTTCTGACCACGCGCGATGATAAAGCATTACCCTTATCACACTTTCTGCCTCTTGGGGCCGTTTGTGGAGACTGCTAACTAGTCACTTGGTGAAAGATACTACGCTCACATGCCAATACACTAAATGGTAGAATTTACATATCCTAACTTATCTTCTGCTCAACTAACTCAATTAAAATTACGAGAGGTAAAACCCAGCACATCTAAATCTCCTGATGATCCAAATCTCTGTGAACCCGAACGAAATACATCAAGTAAAGACTCTGATTCAGACTACAAATTTTGCCTTTCAGAGGCTCAACCAAGGGAAGGGTTTAGTTTTTTGTAACGATATTGGTGGTGGTGGCATTTCGCAAAAGATGGGATTTAAAAGTACCAACCTAGTGATTGGCGTCTTTCAATAGACAGCAGCAAAAGAAGTTTAAAGTGTGTTTTGCTTTATACAGATCTATATCTATTGCACATTTGACGACTTTGAAAGAAGAATACGAAAATGTTTCTGAGGTCATGAAATAAATTAAGTATCAAGATCCAAATTGGTCATTTGTGTTGATCTGACAATGATTAACTTTCTTTTAGATCAACAAGGGGGGTACAAAAAGTTCCCTTGTTTTATGTGTCTCTAGAACAGTCGTGTCAAACAACACCATTGATCAAAAAAAGTTTGCCCAGTGCGATAAGAGCTGAAAATTGGTACAAAAATGTTATAAATGTGTCCGGTAATACAGTTCTTTGCTTGAATTGGCTCACTAGGTTATGTCGTGTATGTATATTTGCGTGCATTAGATGGCGCTAGTATATGATAAATACACTGGTCTTCCTGTGCAGAGCGAATATAAGTGTGTGGCGGATTTGTATTGACATAAGAAGGAATTCTGACGAGACCCAACCAAGTTCGAACCGTGCGCATATCTGCTGCTTATATCTCAGTGATTAATGAAACCTAATCAGGCTTGTTTGAGTTTAGAATTTTTATACAGATATATGTTACACTGTCTCGATTTGTAGAACTCATTAATAATATCAAGAAAATCTGTTCACACCGAATAATTTTTTTTGATACAAAGGTTCAGATTTTTGGGGTATTTGACGTTTTCTGAATCCGTCGCTGGTGTTTCGTTATACGATATATAATTCAACGTGCGCGGGTTTTTAAAGAAGGCCGGCTTCTAAATAACTGTTCTAAAATGGTTTTACATTCCAACCGACTTGGTACTGCAAAAACAGGAGAAAATGTCCAGCAATTTAATACAATAAAAAAGTCTAATCAAGCTAATGGAAATGGTGAATTTGTAAAAGAACGACGCATGGCTTCTGCATCAGGCAATTGGCTGAACTGGAATCGCATGATGTGATATTAATAAAACATCAAACGCTGTTTTTTCCTCAAAAGACAATGACAACAGTATAAAAGGAAGCATCCTGAAGGGGACTATTACCCATGGAATTTCGCCTTAGTTTATTTTTTTACCAGGGCGTGAGGCTACTCTAGAGATAAATAATTTGAAAGACTTGAATTAAAATAGTGACATAGTTTTCTATCTGTATGTGGTGATTTTATCGTGATTGCTTAACGGAAAAAAGTTGTTGTTTCGATAAGTATTTGACAAAAAAAGGTCTTCCACCTGAATTAATCAAACAAATTATAAGTATGTTTTACTCCAGTTCGATCGCAATTAAAATTTTATAATTAAAAATTAGTTGGATCAGAATTTAATAAATTTGTATTAATATGTTTTATGTCGTAAAGTGAAAAAGGTTGTTTCCCAGACATTGAAAAATATTTTATATTGATTATATATATTAAGAAATATTCTAACATTTCATTTTAAATTTTCAATATATTCTGTAGAACTTTCGAAATAAAATTTTGAATTCAAATACTTTTATCAAGTAGCGACTTGCATTTTAAATTATTTCGTAAATTATGCATTAATTTCATATCGAGTTAAAGATCCAAAAAAAATTCCCTAATTTTGTCATATGTTAAAGTTTTCGCTCAACAATTTTTCATTCCGTTCTTTATTTTGAGAATTTTGTATAATTTTGGAACCGTAGAATTTTCTGTATATTTGAATATCAAAACAGATTTAATCTGTAAATCTCCTATCATTTTAATAATCCTTCTATCAAGTAAAAAACTTCTTATTATTTTATATATAATATATAATTATATTCAGGTTTAAAAAATCTCATTGTATATATATCAAGTTGTATAACTAAGACCATAAAATACCTTACAAGCTTTGTGTGATTTTTGTGATGAACATAGAATACCTTGGGTTTTAAAGTTAGTGTGTTCAAACGAGGATACCAAGAGGTCTTAGAGGTAAATTATTTATTGTTAATTGATTTTATTTTTTAAATGTGAAGTAGGACCTATGAAGACCTTATCTAAATTCTAATTGTTTTTTGAGGATATGATACATGATTCGAGAGATTTTTGAAGTAACTTATTTAAATATATCAAATATTTCAAATAAATCATTTTTTGAGAATGGAATGAAATAAGGAATTACTTTGTTTTTTATCACCTTTTTAGTGATAAAAAAAAAGTAATTCCTTATTTCATTCCATTAAAATGAACTATCACAAAGTAACGGACTACTCCATCCAACATTTTTTGAGAAATTCTTAAAATTATGTTATGTATTTTTGAAAAGGATTTAGTTTTCATAATTGTAAGATCAGAAACAAAATTTTGTCCCCTTCAAATATTTATTTATTAATTTTAATTGACAATTTATATTTGTTGGGTTATTTATTCCATTTGATATTATATAATGAGTTTTGATTTTATGTCTATTGAATATAAGCTGTGCTTATAAGACATTAATTTAATTCTAAAAGTTTTTGAATAAAATTTTTTGTAATTAAAATTATAGGAGACTAACAGATTAAATCTGTCTTGATATTTAAATTTCGTAATAATCAAGTAAAAAACGTGTTCTTATTACTTTATTTTCTGTATATGTATGTTTTTGTGTATTAATACATTTGTATTGATACTTCTTATGTTTTGAAGTGAAAAAAGTTTTTTCCCAAACATATAAAAGTATTTTAAATTAATTGTATATATTATGGTATTATTTTGATATGCTAATATATAATTTTCAATAAATATGGTAGAAACTGTTTCAGATTTACCCCTGAATTTAAAATAACAATATAATGTGATTTGTTTGATGAAAATTTCGAATATATAAATGAAATTTTCAAACATTAATTTTGGACAAGACCTTTCTGAAAAATATCATAAAGATGGAAGCTCAATAAAATTCTTTTGTTTGTGAAAAAAGTGAATATGTGTCTCATTAAGTTCTTCACTCTGACTCATTGAGCATTTCAAATACTCACCTCATTCAAAGTAGCCATCTTTTCAGTTCAAAATGGAACAAAAAAGAGGTTTCTTCAATATATTGCCGTAGTTAACTTGAATATTTCAAATATATATATATAAAATTTCAGGTGACAATATGTCATTGGAGATTCCAAAATTGAACTTTTCTGGAATTTAATAAATGAGGACTACAATTGAAATAAGTTATCAATTCTATTTGGCTGGGAAAACTGTATATTAACTCTTGGAGATATTTAAATGAAGAAATCGATATTTAATTAGTAACGCTTCAAAAATTGCCAGGTGAAGTCTTAGTAGTTCTATCCTATTGAGATATATTCAACAGAAAGCTTATAAACGAATGCCAGCTAATCCCCATAATGTTTTCGTAGTGTCGAGATCTTGACCTTTTGATATAATATTTTGATGGAACCGATAATCTTTGGAGTATACAAGTAACTGTTACATCATCTGAAACCTATAGACCGATTGTCTACACTGGATTCGGCAATGAAACTTTACACACGGGCAATATAAAATTAGATGATATATATATATATATATATATATATATATATATGATAATTAAATAATATTAAAATCTTTGAATATCAAAACAGATTAAATCTGTTAGTCTTCTACAATTTTAATTTCGAAAAAATATTTTATTCAAAAAACTTTTGGAATTAAATTAATGTCTAAAATAAGCACCGCTTACGTTTAATAGACGTATATAATCAAAACTCAATATATAATGTCAAATGGAATAAATAAACCAACAGATATAAGAAAGTCATTAAAATTAATAAATAAATATTTAAAGGAGACAAAATTTTGTTTCTGATCTTACCTTCAAGAACACCAATTGCCTTTTAAAAACATGAACACAACTTAAGGACTTCTCAAAGAATATAATTTATTTGAAATATTCAATATATTTAAATATTCGAATAAGTTAATTCAGAAATCTCTCAAAACATGCACTATATCTTCAAAAAACAAATATAATTCTAGGTAATCTCTTCTTCGGTCCTAGATAATATTCCAAATATCAAAATCAAATAACTACAACTATATCACAATTAACACGTGTTAAGGATGAATGCTTCAAACAGACTATTTTTAAAATTCAAGATTGGTCTATGTTCTAACAAAATCACAGAATAGTGTAAGTCATATTTAAGGTTATATTTAAATTCATTGACAGTCCATAACGAGATTTATTGAAGCCAAAATATAATTATATATTATATATAAAATAAAATAGAAAAAGGCTTTTTACTTGATAGAAGAAATATAACAAAATTTGAATATCAAAACAGATTAAATCTGTTAGTCTTCTACAATTTTAATTTCAAAAAAATTTTATTCAAAAAACTTTTAGAATTAAATTAATGTCTAAAATAAGCACCGCTTACGTTTAATAGACGTATTTAATCAAAACTTAATATATAATGTCAAATGGAATAAATAAACCAACAGATATAAGAAAGTCATTAAAATTAATAAATAAATATTTAAAGGAGACAAAATTTTGTTTCTGATCTTACCTTTAAGAACACCAATTGCCTTTTAAAAACATGAACACAACTTGAGGACTTCTCAAAGAATATAATTTATTTGAAATATTTAATATATTCAAATATTCGAATAAGTTAATTCAGAAATCTCTCAAAACATGCACTATATCTTCAAAAAACAAATATAATTCGAGGTAATACAACTATATCACAACAAACACGTGTTAAGGATGGATTCTTCAAACAGACTAACTTTAAAATTCGAGATTGGTCTATGTTCTAACAAAATCAAAGAACAGTGTAAGTTATTTTTAAGATTATATTTTAATTCATTGACATTCCATAATGAGATTTATTGAAGCCAAAATATAATATTATATTATATATAAATTCCTCTGTTATATTTCTTCTATCAAGTAAAAAGCCTTTTTCTATTTTATATTAAAATCTTCTACCCAAACTGCTGAAAATGAACGTGGAAATATCAATAAGAAAGAAATGCCCTCACGGTAGTTTGTGGGTCATTTTGTTCTTGAAAGCTGGATCGTTATTTCATAAAACAACACGCTCACGTTCTCGTTCAGTGAGCACACCTAAAAGCATGGGGATTCGTTAAGGATAAGTGTTACGCTAACCATCCAGAAACGATTGATGCTTTGAAACATTAAATCGAAGTTGCCATTCATGAGATTGAGTCCCAAGCAATCGACAATGTAGGACGAATAATAAATTGGGAGATCGGATGGAGTACTGTAGCCAATCATCGCGGTCATTTGAATGATTGTTTTTATTCGTAAACAACAAGGTTCAACTTTTCTAATAAACTCATAACTTTGAAAAAACATTCATTATTTTTATTTATAGCCGATCCAAATTCAAATTTTGAATGGCTCACCCCTTAGAAATTGAAGCATGTGTTTCCTCATAATGTTAAATTATACAAAACGAAATAAAATAAGGATACAATCTTGAAACTATATCAGATGGAATACAACAATTATTCGTTTTGTTCTTGAAGGAAACATTAAAGATATTTTTAATTTATATTCCCAAGGTGACCATTTTTGACTTTTCGGAAAGAATAGTTCAAATCAGGTACTGACATAGCTGATCGATTGGATTTAATCAGAAATAGGAAATTTGTAGGGACTGTAGCATTCTTTATGAATTTATAATTAGTTTTTTCAAGAAGTTATGTGGATAATTCAATTAATAATAACATTGGAAAACACCGGATATATACACAGATCAACACATTTTTCGAAAATGTTATCCACATGTTGACATTGCGAGATAATGAAAGTTTCTCCCTAGCACCTTTTAATTGGATCCACAGATATCGGACCAATAAAAAACATTTATTAATTGATGCCTTACTAGTGAAATTAAACCAATTAGTGAAATTTATTCAAGAGTCAAGGAGGAATATTTCACAGTGTACAAAATAATGTGATAACTTTAATTGAAAGAAACAACATATAAAGGGTGAATGAACATGACCTATATAATAGAGAATTTATGCGTGGGGTTAAACAACAATCGACTGATTCAGATCCGTTTATGCATATGCAAATTTTATATTATACCATATTTTATTGCTTTTAAAGATCTAGGTTTCCTTATTTCTCTTCATTCATTGCATCCAATTCTAGCTCATCTTGTATCTCATTTGCTCAATGTGTTTTGATGATTAAAATAAAATTCAGAAATGAGAACCCCTTTTCAAATCTGCGAGTTAATTCTCAAAGAGGCTACATATGATGGATTGAAACACAGAATTCTGTGTCCCTTCATCCGAAAGACAAACATACGTCGATTTTTGCAAATTTTTATTCACTTGAACAAACGGAAAATCTCATGAAAATGAAAAATACATTTCTTCGATGGCTATACCGAGAATACATCGAACGCCCCTCGTACAATCCTCATGAAATTCAGCAAGAATGCGTGCTTTGTCATTATAATTTTAAATCCCAAATTTCAGGTTAATGAGATCTGTATTTTGGAAAATATTGATAAAAATGAGAGAACATTTCAAATCTGAATAACTGCGGAATCATTGAATTGATTCTGCCCAATAACGAACTAAACCGGGATATTTAGGGCTCAACCCTACCTCGAGAATTTCAAGTCTCCTCCTCTTTTCGTTCGAAAGTTATAGTCTTTAAGACAGCGCTCAACGCTGATCCGCTCACAATTTTTTTAAACTTCTAATTATAAGATTCTCACAAAATTTGGCAGGAGCATACGTGTTAGTACTCTTTTTAAATGCTGAATTTCAGGTCGATCGAATCTGTAGTTCCAAAAATATTGGGAAAATATGAAACATATTCAAACGTCCATAACTGCGAAACTATTGAATAGATTTTGCCCATTAACTTTGTCCTGGCATCAAAATACGAAAATTACATGACATTTTGCGAAACGATAGCACGCTGCTCCCTGGAACTGTATGATTAGTTATATAGTTTGGTGTGTTTTAATTGGGATAACCTGTACATAAACAATATTTTCAGACATGAGAAGAAAAACTTTGGATGATTAAGGACACGAATAAATTTCCTTATTCTACCATTTCCAAAGATTAAATATTAAAGAATCAGAAGGACTCTCAGATTTTCCCGATATTTTATACTCAAATATAATATTACTCGTTTTATTAAGAAAAACGAATCAACATGCCCATTTCATTAACACCTATAATCACAAGTTTCATTTCATGAGAAGATTAGCTTTTCAACACATACTTTTTCATTTTTTCCTCGCAACTCAGATTTTCGGAGCAATTTTCTTGCGTCGATAAGATTTTAAAATTCATCGAATATATCAGGTTATAGATGCACGAACGGTGATCTTGAATTCACAGGAAACGTTTTTTCAGTGTCACGAACTTTGATACATGCTATTAAATGCGTAACTTGTGGCAATGAAAGGCTCTCTTTACCTTGGTGCGTGTTTAGGAAAATATCTGAACAAGAAAATTAATAAAATGCGAAAATAATGCTTCCAAATATGAAGAACTTTAAACTGTTTTTTCTCAATTTTTTCAAATGTGACATCCTGTACTTTTTGCACGCAGGTTAAAACTCGTTTCAATATCCGTTAGTTATTATATTCATTATTGAAATGAAATATTCAGTTGTGATGTGTTTTTTGATCACAGGGGCAAATTGTAGACATGCGCACTTTTCAAAACTTGTTGGTTTTTATCAGTGCAATAAATGCCAGCGACTACAAATCTGTCAAGTATCTATATTCACTATAGACAGAGACACTAAGGCATTAAACATGCACTAGCGCCACCTAGAGTATGCAAATATACATACAAGGCATACCTTTGCGAGCTAATTCAAGAAAAGAAATGTATTCTCAATATTGTCACGTTACAAACGCAGAAAAAAATTTCTTCATACTCAAATCAAACTTCTTTGAATTTCTTTCATTCCCTTTGATACTGTTTAATAAATATTAATTCTATATGTCTCCTAAATTGACACAGTGTGTTCTAGAGACATTTATTTAATTCTAAAAGTTTCTGAATTAAAATTTTTTTGAAATTAAAATTAAAATAAAAAAGGCTTTTTACTTCATAGAAGGGATACAACAAAATTTGAATATCAAAACAGATTCAATCTGTCAGTCCTCTACAACTTTAATTTCAAAAATCTTTCAGAATTAAATTAATGTCTTATCAGCACGGCTTATATTTAATAGACGTATAGAATCAAAACTCAATATGCAATATCAAATGGAATAAATAAACCAGCAATAAATTGACAATTAAAATTAATAAATGAATATTTGAAGGAGACAAAATTTTGTTTCTGATCTTACCATTATAAACACCAATTTCTTTTCAAAAATATAAAACAATTAAAATTTGTGGGAGGTTAGCAGAGTAAATTATGATATTTAAAATCTTGAAATATCATAAACTTATTGTTTTTATTTGTTTTACCTTCATATAAAGACAATGAAGAGGTCGTGTTCATCATGATGAAACAATTGTTCTGAAATTAAAAGTTAGCGGAAATTAAGTTATTTAACTTTTGATCATCAAGATGTATTTTCGATAAGTTAAGACCGAGACAATCAAATATTTACATGATATATTGCAGATGAGTTTTCTGAGTATAATTTTCAATGTATATTCAATAAGAAGCAAAATTAAAGCAGTATAAAATCAATGTCAAACTGAATGATTGACATCGTTTCCTTTGAACCGTCTCTATCAAAATTCCTGCAATGGAATGCAACTTATCCGCTAAAAAATGTGATACATCCAAATGCAGGATTGATGTTAACTAATTAATAGCGGTCAATAGTGTTTTTAGCTCAATAATGGATGATGATCTTATTTACTTATTTCTTTATATGTACTACAACTCCTTGACATGTCCTTATGGTATGAGTACACATACATATATTTCTATTGTATAGACCTCATAAATACCTGTTCTGTCTTGAAGTCCAAGGTCACATTTCCCATTGATTATTTACCACAAATCAATTTGGGCAATTTTGTAGTGAAAATGTTCAATAAAAACATTGTAAAATTTAAACAAAGGTTTATTATTTCCGCATCGAAATGCACCCATTCACTTTGCTCTTTCTCTGAATCCGTTCGATACTTTTATTGAAATAATAAACCTTCACAATTGGATATCAAATTTTTTCAACTCATTCTAAACTTTGGTAATGGGGCAGTTAACAATTATGATTGGTATAAGTATATTTCTGATAAAATATTAAATTATTTCCATAACTGAATATTAAGTTTTGTACAGATACATTTTAATGAATTTCACTGATTTATGATACTACATAGGTTATATACCTGTTGACAATCAACAATATTTAACAAATGGTGTTGCCATGCAACTTTGGCTATAGCCGAGTATCTGCACAACCTATTTAATACATTACTTTTGTCTCAGAATGTTACAAAAAGAAGTATATTGAAATTATTAGGAGTACAAATAAGTTTCCGCCGTTTTATTGTAGATGGCGCGGCACGGAGTTTCGGTTAGCTTTCGCAGATGATAACCGGCTTAAAAAATAGTTTAGACATCCAAGAACAACATAACCTATTAATATCATTGATTTTATATTGGCAAAATATAATTTTTATAAGTTGAAAATGTCAAAATTTGAGCCAAGTAAGCGTCATTTGCGGGAAATATCAGTTTACTTCTTTAATTTAAAGAAATCTGCTGCTGAGGCGCATCAATTGCTCGTAGAAGCATATGGTGAGGGTGCTTTGAGTGAGAGAACGTGTCGAGAGTGGTTTCAAAAAAGTTTAAAAAAGATCGCAGTGGAAAGCCAAAAATTTACGAGGATGCAGAATTGGAGGAATTATTGGAGGAAGATTCATCTCAAACACAATAAAAGTGGTTGCAAGTGATGGGCAATATTTTAAATAAATTTATATTACCGTTCTTCTATAATAAATATTTACTTTGTGTTAAAAAACGGCGGAAACTTATTTGTACTCCTAATATGAAAAATAATAAATTACGGATATTTTGTAGACGGACTATATATAATAATTACAATTTGCTTTCAATTCATACACACAGCAATTTTGGATGTAACTATGTATAATTCTATTGAGTAATTGTTAATGAGATGTGATTTCAACATCATATATCATCACAAATAAAAATCTAAGGGATTAAGATCAAGCGAACGAGGTGGCCACGCATTGGTGCTTCTTAACCTATCCATCTATTCAGAAAATGTTAACAAAGCAATTACTCATCTCACTCTACGTGGTGCTGCACCATCATACTGATACCACCTACTCCAAAAATGATGAGCAGCTCTACTTCATTAATGCACTCAAAATATTTGTG
This sequence comes from Megalocaria dilatata, assembly GCA_034642435.1. Lineage (NCBI taxonomy): Eukaryota > Metazoa > Arthropoda > Insecta > Coleoptera > Coccinellidae > Megalocaria > Megalocaria dilatata. Next base: position 51,045,385 of record CM067854.1, read on the forward strand.
TTCCAAAAAATTCCTATATTAAACTGCATTCAAACAATCATTTATAACTCGTACTGGCATCAAATCATTATTAAAAATCCCACCTCAAATGTTAACACTAAGACGCTGTTGAAATAATCTCAGTCTAATGGCATGTGGATTTTGCAATGCCCTCTCATGTTCGCTACGATTGTTGTTAATACCGTCCCTAGTAAAATAAGCCTCGACAGGTCACATGACAAGCGGAATAATAGGATTTTGTCATGTTGTTGAAGTCAATAAATTTGTTTGACTGATTCAGTCTTTACTTGGAGGAAACTCATTTTAAATAAAAAATTTATAAGAGACAGTATTTTAATTTCCACAAATGTTTATAATACAATAATTGTTTCACCACGATTTGGCTTCTTCAGGTATCTACATTCTACTAGCTGATGGTGTCCAGTGTAATCGAGTTAATATACAGTGTTAAGTACTGACAAAATAATGGAAGAGCAAGCCATAAAAACTCTAGGTGTTTATCGGAGTTTGTCACTAAAAAATGCCATTAAGCATCTCAAAACTTTCAAAAATGGGCTAAAAGCCCGAAACATATATTGGATGGAGTAGTCCGTTACTTTGTGATAGTTCATTTTAATAATGGAAAAAATGAAATTACTTTGCTTACTATCACTATTTTATTTTGAGGATACTGTGACCCAAGTTTCATAGATTATAGTACATTTTCAAACTGATGTATATCAAGTTGTTAAGGAATTATATATCCTTAAGGCAGGCTTCGGTTGGTGTAGGACTTCGAAGAGTGGGGAGGCCCACAGTTCTGTCTGCTCGTTTAATATTATTTAAATATTTTAATATTAGCCTTCTACATATTTAATTTCAAAAAATTATATTCAATAATTATAACTTCAAGAATTCAAGAATTAAAAATAATGTCATATAAGTACCACTTATATCAAATGACATATAAAATAGACATCGAAATGATATAACAAAATCCAATAAATAAAAGTTGTTAACCAAAATCCTATATATTAAACATTTTGAATAGACAAAATTTTGTTTCTGCTGATCAATCTTATGAAAATAAATATCATTCAAAAATGTTTAACATAATCTTAAGAATTTCATCATAAAACTATCTTACTTAGAATATTCAATATTATTGGATATCTAACTAAGTTATTTTCTGTAGAATCTAAAGATATGTAAAAACATTACTGAAAAACAAGTTTTAAGAGAGACTTTGCTTCGTCAGTATTCAAATAATTCATATTCAATAAAATATAACATCAATCAACAAAAAATATTTACTCACCCTTCAACAATTTAGAAAACTTCTGGTAAATGAATAATGAAAAATTTAAATGGAGGTTAACTACAAATAAATAGTTCTTTGGTTTACTCTTGATCTAAAAGATTGAAAGACAATTTAACGGCCTCTGCTATAGCACAAGGACTATCTGTATAAAGAATGTTAAGGAAATCAAATAATTATATATTATGAATAAAATATTTATGTTATGCTCGTTTATAGTTTTATTGCCGAATTCCAGGAATTCTTGTAGATTTCTATTGGTTCCAATATATCTAATTAATAATTTCTTTCCTTTCAGTTCGATGTGTAGGATTTTAAGATTATCTAATTCTGGGAAGGTATGGCTAGTTTCGAAGAAATGTTTCGCAAAATTTGAATTATATTCTCCATCCTTGAAAGATGCTTGGTGTTCTTTGAACCTCATTGTGAAAGTTCTCCCGATTTGTCCTACATTAATGCCTGAATTTTTAAGCCGGTTGTTTTTGTCTTTAGCATTAAAATTTGAATTTTGAATTCTATGTGAATGTGTGAAAGCTATTTTTATATTGTTTGCTGACATTATTTGAGCTATTATTTGTGAAATTGGTACAAAATATTTTAGTTTTTTAAACTTTCTGTCATTTTTTTCCGTTTTTGTAGGATATATCTGTTTGAAGATTAATTGGTTTTCTTTCCTGTGTATGAGAGAGTTTATAGTTTATCAACATCACTTCGATACAAAAACTATAAACTCTCCCATACACAGGAAAGAAAAGCTATTAATCCTCAAACAGATATATCCTACAAAAACGGAAATACATGACAAAAAATTTCTAAAACTAATATATTTTGGACCAATTTCACAAAAAATAGCTCAAATAATGTCAGCAAATAATATAAAAATAGCTTTCACACCTTCACATACAATTACAAATTTAATTTTTAATGCTAAAGACAAAAACAGATAGACCTGTGGGCCTCCCCATTCTTCGAAGTCCTACACCGACCGAAACCTCCCTTAAAGATATATAATCCCTCAACAACTTGACATACATCAGTTTGAAAATGTAGTATGATCTATGAAACTCGGGTCACAGTATCCTCAAAATAAAATAGTGATACTAAACAAAGTTACTTCATTTATTCCATTACCGAAACGTACGAACAGATATGAAATAAACAGTCAAACTTAAACCAACTTGTTATTTACCTTATTAATTTAAAAATGTTTCACCAAATGATGCAATATTGATTGTGAAAATTTAAGGCAAAGAGATAGGTAACGTGCTTTTGTCCGCTCACAAAACATACTTTTTTGTGAGAATATTATGATTATTGAATTACAATTCGTTGGGAACTTCAACAGTATCTGTCTTTTAAAAAATGACCTTCGTTATATCTATGATGTTATTTATCAAAATAGTTCGTAAACATACCACATCGAATCCAACTTCGTAATGCGTTCCTTTTGTATAGAGAATCGGAATACTTTGACGTCTTCCAATATCGTTCCCGAACACCGGCATTTCGACTAAAATTCAGTATGTATATTTATAAATATACGTATAGTACTGACTGGTTTCCGCAGTTAAAACCACTGACTGGCTACAATCGCGCCAACAACTTAAATCAGATTTGAAACCTTTCAAACGTCAAATTATGTTCGCGCGAACTTCCTCCCACCCCCCTTCTTATCTTTACCTGATAAACGACATCAAGGTGACATTATTTGATTAGCTTATAATAATTCTCCGATTCTTTATGAAAAATTACAGTGGACTGGACTAACTGTTAGTCTCAGTCTTTATAGACATGGAACAAGCATGTCTTTTGCGCGCTCATTCCGTTACAAATAGTTGTTCTGTTCTCTGACAATTTTCACTCTAAAATAGAAACTGAAGTTTACATTGGATCTAGTTTTATAAACGCTGCATGTTGTGGATGATGTTTCAAATTAGGAGTTCGTGCGGTTTTTTGCGAAAATTGAAGCTTTATTGTGAAATATTGGTTATACATTCAAGGTTCAAAGTATTGTCAGTCACTAGACACTACAACATTTTTGAGGCAATGAACGGATACCATCGCGATAAAAGGCCGGCTCTGACCGGTATCGACTTCATCGTAATTGGAAAAGTGAGGGTCAGCCAAGCCATGTTGCATCGATCTGAAGCAGCAATGTCTGGGATGCACATCTTCTTTCAATGAATATTCGGGTTGACAGTTGATAATGTGGAATCCACCCGACGTTTTATTATCGTAATGGACCCACCTTTCATCGCCAGTCATAATTCGATGCAAAAATCCCTCTCTTTTCTGCCGTTGGAGCAGTTGTTCACACGTGAAAAAACGACGTTCGGCGTCTTTATGCTTCAGTTCAAACGCCACCCAATTTTCCACATTTCGTATCATTCCCCTTACTTTTAAACGATGGCAAATGGCCGATCGAGTGATTCCAAGTGTTTTTGCGAGTTCCTCTTGCGATTGTGATGGTTCTTCTTCGAGACTTGCCTCTTTTCTCATCTTCTTCCAAATCAAAATTGCCACTTTTAAATCAGGCAAACCACTTCTGACACGTTCGTTCAACTAGAGCATAGTCACCACATATCACTCGGTACAAAAAAAGTTGACATTTTCAGAGCACACAGAAACTTTAATAATAATAGTGCCTTTATTCATACATTTACAATATATAAACATAGGGCGAAGTCTAGCCTAAGCTACTCCACTCAACCCTTAAAAAAAACAAAAAGGAAAGAAAAAACAAAGAGGAAAGAAAAAACAAAAGGATAGAAACAAAAATAAGCGAAAAAAAATATAAAATTAACTAATCAATCACATTGTGAGTAAACAAAACATTATTTCATATTTACAAAATTATCCTAATTTATTATTGGCTCGTCACGAATTTTGACATCAAAATTTTTCTCAGCGAGGCCAAAGAAATGCCTTCACACGAAACTGAAAATTCATTATGAAACTTCGCCGCATTGAAGGTGAAGCAGCGCTGAAACATGGCTGAACCAAATCTTGGCAACATGAGCCTATGACCATGCCTAACACAATGAACATCACGTCTAAAGATTAGCTTTTTCCTCAAATATGGTAAAACACAAGAACGTAAAATTTGATGAACCATAGTCGTCAGGTGGAGCCGAAAAACATTCTCAACCCTAAGCCATCTCAAGCTGTTAACTCCATCCCTTATTCCACTGTCATATTTCCTCAAACCGAAAACAAACCGGCAGCATGAATTCTGCATTTTCTGTAGTCTACTCCTCTGCACGGAGTCAAGACAAGGGTAAAATACTGTTAATCCATAGTTTAGTTTGGACAAAACGAGAGTCTCACAGACATACTTGCGTGATTGAAAATCCAAACAATATCTCTGCCGATACAAAAGGCGCAATGCAAGGAAAGAATTCCTCAACAGCAACGAGACATGCTCCCTGAATCTCAACTGGCAATCGAAAAAGATTTCCAGGTTTCTACAGCAGGTGGAGGACGGAATTCTTTCACCGCCCATCTTGATCTCAACCACACCCTGAAATGTCCTGGGAAAAAAGCATATATAAAAACATTTTTTAACGTTTATCTTCAAATTATTAAATTGAGGATAGCGCATAATTAAGTCTAAATCCTCATTCAACCGCTCGACAGCCTGAGAAACAGAGGAGGGATGAAAAGAGAGGCGAACCTGAGTGTCATCACAATAAAAATGGGTGGATGCGAATCACTTTATGCATGTCAGCCACATAAATAAGGAAAAACAGAGGACCAAGAACAGATCCCTGTGGCACCCCTGAAGTTATAAGGCAATACTCTGAATATGTATCACGCAATTTAACGCACTGATACCTATCAAAAAGGTAAGATCGCAAAATATCATCAGTCATGTTCAGCAGAAGAGTGGTAGTACTGTAACCCCCCCTGAAACCCGACTGCCGCGCAGTGAGAATTCCATTGTCGGTGACGTATTTATAAATCTGAAGAAACAATATCTTCTCCAAAACCTTTGACAAAGTTGGTAGCACACTTATCGGATGAAAATCAGATAAGCTCTCAGGACTAGGAATCTTGGGTATAGGATTCACAATAGAGTACTTCCAATCATACGGATAATAACCAAACTCAATGCAAACATTAACAATGTGCGTCATGAAGGGCGGAGTAACACCGAGGGATAATTAAAGCATTCTGGCAGATATACAATCAATCCCCAGAGCATTCTAAAGATTATATATGGTCTTAGAAAACATGGAAAGTCATTTAGAGATTTTGATATATTTATGCCTGTTAATTTGACATGACACAGCATTCGGAATTGTAAACTATTCTATCCTTCTTTACTTGCATTAATCTCATAATTTTTCTGTAACCAATAAGAAGGTTTAGTTCGCTCATTCAGTCCACTTTCAAATGGACCTTCCAATGAATTGCGTTAATTTCACTATTTTTGTTAGAAGGGATGCATCGAGCACATCTAACGTTCACAATTATTATTCTAGTAATAGTCAAACTTGTCGCATGTAGCCTTTGCTACATTACGCGCTATCATACGGATAGTGAAATTTGTCGTACGCCTCTTGTAACAGTTTGGTCCAAGCTATCGCGGTTATTATTGTTGATATAGTAATCCAGTCGATTGCTAAAGTATTGGCAAATTTATCACATTTGTTATTAGTGAAATAATCATATCTTTTGACTTGGTTTATATACAGTAAACCAAGAATTATAGTTAGTAGTAGTATAACGAGTATTTTACTTTAATTCCTTACAATCTTCGTTGGTTAATCTTATTGGATAAACTAGTTCATCAACGAGACAACTACAAACAAGTGCCCTTAAAGTAAAACTATTCGCTAATCTAAGCCAAAAATATAGTCCACTTAAACCCATCGAAATTAATCATGATTAAATTGCAATTGTTATTTAAAAATACCAAAGGCAAAATACTGAGGTAAACTAAGCGTTGTACGAAACAGAGTACTACCTCCTATTGAAAAATATTCATTTTTCAAAACAACCCGTATTTGCTATTGATAGTTGAATATGTTGACTGATATACTCCCGATTTATGTGTATTTGGAGTTGGGTTTTTGCATTAAATAATAGGGATGGAACTATGATTTGCAGTTTAAAGTCAATATTTACGAGATGAAAAAAAAAAGATTAGAAAACAGTAATTCCTTTCGACAAAAGAAAACCTTAAGAAAATTTTACATGTAGATTCAAAAGAAAAGAAACTTGATTATTGAAATTTTCAAATTCGTTCACAATAAAAATAATGTAAAAAATAATGAATGACTGTATGGAGCTACGTAAATCCAAATATTTGAGATATACAACGAAATAATGTAAAAATAAGGAATGACTGTACGGAGCTATGTAACTCCAAAAATTATTTGAGATATTTAAATGGGTACCATCTGTTTAACAACCTTCTTTGTCGATTGCCGACATTCCGATATCTGTTAGAAGGCCTCTCTTTTTTAACCCGGTTTTTTATCACGTTCCAATTGTAAACCTCTGTACCACTATTAGGTGTTGTCTAGAATCTATTGAAATATTCAAAATATTTATCACTTTTGTTTAAATACCACTGTACTACTGTTAGGTCTTCAGTTGTCTGATCGTGGGATAGTTCATTTCCCGAAACTCAAATCACGAGAAAATGTGTTTCTCCCCAATATGCAATGTTGAAATAATTTGATCTATTCACTAGAACACCTAGCTCAGGATGAGGAAGGACTACAACAACTAAAGGCGATGGCTTTCTCATCAATCGGGAGTTATTTGAATGCTAAATAAAAATAAAAATATTTGAAACAATTCCTTATTTTCAATTCATATTTGTTTATAACACATTTTTCATTGAAATACACGGAAAATTCAGATATTATATAAGAGAATATTTTGAACCGGAGAAAATGCTATAGAAAACTAAATGCAGAAAACATTCTTGTAAAGGGTTTTCGAATACGAGGTTTCATTTTGAATAGACTGCTATCTCGGCAGCTTTTACTTTTCGAGCTGCTCTCTTTTGACATTTGACAGTAAAAATTATGCCACTATTGAAAATGGAACGATACACGTTTCAACAACACATTGGAATTATTAAAATTCAGTACAAATTGGTGAAAATTTTGCAGTCACAGTTCACAAAACTGAAGCACTTTTGGATCGTCCTGAAGCAGTTCTCGGCCGCCAGTAGTGAAACTGGAGGAAAAATTTGAGCTGTCGGAATAAGTCAGTGATGTGAAAAATCGAAACCGTGTGTGTCGCTCAAGAATAACTGAGAATATTGCTGCTGTAGGCCATACTGCCTACGAAAACCCAGGTTTGTCGATTCATCGTCGATCGTTGGAATTAAGTATTCTACCAATGACATTACACTGTATTTTGCATAAAGACTTAGGTCGTAAGGTTCTTAAAGTTCAGTTAACACAAGAACTCAAGCTGGTCGATCATCAGCAACGTATCTTCGCTGATTGAGTCTTTGAAATGCATCAAAATGATCCGGATATTCATCGATAAATCATCTTTAGGTAGGGAGCTCATTTTCACCTCATTCATTATTTTTATTGTGAACTAATTTGAAAATTTCAACAGATTCTAAATAATCAAGTTTCTTTCCTTTTGATTCTACATGTAAAATTTTAAGTTTATCTATTGTCGGAAAAGGATAGCCGTTTTCTAAACAATGAGTGGCAAAAGTAGAAGTTTGTTTATTTTTAATGAAATTCTTTTTATGTTCGTTGAACCTCGTCTGGAAGGAACGTCCCGTCTGACCTATATATTTATTACTGCACGTCGAACAAGATAACTCATAAACTCCCGATTTATGTATGTTTGGAGTTGGGTGCTTTGCATTAAATAATATTTTATATTTTATGTTTTGAAAGCAATATTAACATCTAATCTTGAAAAACTATTGGCCACTTTTTGACTTATGCTACCGAACTACGATAAAGAAATGAATTTTTTATTGGGGTTGAAACCGTTGTTCGCGGCTATGGATTTAATAGTTTGGACTTCAGCTTCGCGGTTATTTTTTGATAAGGGTAATGCGAAAGCTCTATGGATCATCGATTGATATGCTGACATTTTCTGTGAATATGGGTGACTGGAGTCAATAGGAATACAATCAGTGGATGTGGGTTTTTTGGACACGTTAAATTCTAATTGCCTATTCCAGTGTGATATCGAGAGGTCCAAAAGTTTAATTTTATTGTATAATACTTTTTTTAATTTGAATCAAAAAATAACCGCGAAGCTGAAGTCCAAACTATTGAATCCATAGCCGCGAAAAACGATTTCAACCCCAATGTAAAAGTATAATATCTTGTTCGATATGCAGTAATAAATATATAGGACAGACGAGGTTCAACAAACACAAAATGAATTTCATTAAAAATAAACAAAATCTACTTTTGCCACTCATTGTTTAGAAAACGGTCATCCTTTTACGACAATAGATATACTTAAAATTTTACATATAGAATTGAAAGGAAAAAAAACTTGATTATTTAGAATCTGTTGAAATTTTCAAATTAGTTGTAGCAGTCATTTGGCTGATGACTTTTTCCATTGTTAATGCTTCCTTCTTTAAAATGAAATAAACATTGATTTCTCCTAAAATATAATAGTTTTTTTTCAATATCAAAATGAAATCTCTTATTGGAAAACCCTTCACTAACCCCCAATTATTGAGTGTATGTGTATGTACAGTGTATAAGTGATTTCCCCTCAATATCGTCGGAATCTAGTTGCCTATTCAATGAAATATCGACGTTCGATTTCAATGAAGTGGACAAAGCGTAATCATATGAAATTAAAAGCTTAAGTTTGGCAAAAAAATCCTTAATTGCTCGTTTAAGTAAATTCTACACAGCGTTCATAAATTTATGTGTTTAAGTGGTTCTGAAATCGTTAAGGGCATTAATAAGGTTATGTCCATAGCTGGAGCAAGCGTTTTATCCGACTTTATTTCATTATTTCACTTAATTAGTTATCAGACATGAATTTCACGAGTGCATTTCTCTTCAGGTACACTGATATGTTATTTATTATTAATTGTTCACCTTGATTTGATACATTCGTTGAAAAAAATGTGTGACACTTGTATAGTTGAGCGCCGCGACCCAAGGAGTTAGTCAATTCACGGTTTGAAAATATTTCCACTTTTCTACATCTGAACTGATAAGCCAAGCATAAACTTCAGAAATGAATAATATGAATAGACAGCTTATGGAAAAAATACATCACACCCTCCTATGATTACGCAGCAATGCGTTAAAGTGAAATATTACTTCGTATATAAGCAGAATGATTTCATTGTTATTCCATTCGATCTACGCCTACCCAAAGGCGTCACTTAGTTTTTTCCGTGAACTTCGTCATCAATAAAAAATAAACATTGCATGGGCGTACAGCTTTATTTTCCTTTTTTTTTTAGATATTAGGGCTATATTGCAGAAAAAATAGTTACGCATTTTTGATTCAAAGTATTCATTCATTCAATTTTATTTTAACTGAAGAGATCCGTATTCTCTAAGGATCATACGAGTGACAGAATCCCTCATAGATTATATAAATTACTTCATTACATCACGGTATTTACCCGCGTTATTTATATGACCTCAAACAATGAGATCGACAAATACAAAAGCCCTCTCGACATTTTATTGTTGATGGTTAGAAAGAATCCCATTCAAAAAGGTCTATATAATAAGACCAAGAAGAAATATGACCAACTGATCAGGAATTATAAGACACAAATATTCGAAGAAAGAATCAGAAAATCAGATAACAAGAGCAAGACAATGTGGACAATTTGCAAGTAAATCAGAGGACAATATAGAGGTAGAAGGAGCTCCACTTGAGATGACAGATCTGTGTACCTAAAACCAAATAATCCTACAGAAATTTTAAAAATAGGGAAACTCCTCAAAAATAACTATACCAGTGGGGTAGATGAAATACCCACCAGCATAATCAAACTAGCTCTGCCTGAAATAAACGGGATCCCGGCACACCTGATCAATCTGTCATAAAGAAAGGTGAATTCCCAGAACAACTAAAAACGGCAATTATCAAACCGATATTAAAAAAGGGGAATCCTAAAGACATGGGTAACTCTAGGCCTATCAGCATTCTTCCAAGCTTCTAAAAAATTTTTAAATTGATAATGTGCTCAAGAATAACAGAATTCCTGAATAGTTATATGACTTCTTCGCCAGCACACAGCATGGTTTTTTAAAAGGAAAATCCACACAAACAGCTATATTTGAATTGACGAAAAATATATTGGAACTGCCAGAGGGAGACAAATTAGCCCTGGCAATATTTCTGGATATGTCAAAAGCATATGATTCGATAAATCAAGAACATCTGCTCAATAAACTTCAAGCCCATGGAATAAGAGGAAAGGCATTAAACTGGATCAAATCATACCTGTGTAAGAGGAAACAAAAGGTAAGAAGCAACAAAGGTGGTGAGAATGCTGAATCTGAAGAACTTATAAACGATAGAGGTATCCCACATGGAGGTATCCTAGGGCCTCTTTTGTTTCTTATTTTTTTCAACGACCCAGAGGACATCGTGGAGGAAGAAGGAGAAGAATCATTGATAAGCTACGCAGATAACACCAACTTACTGGTTGGAGCAAAAGAAAAAATTTACTTAGTCAGAGCAGGAACCAACTTCTTCAATAGGACACAAGAATGGTTAAAAAATAATGAATTAGTATTGAATGTTGAAAAGAAAAATCTTCTGATTTTTACCACCAACAGGAATAATAGAAGCAAACCGACAAGCATAAAATTGGGAAGTGAGGAAATCCTTGTAACAAATAAAACAAAATTCCTGCGGATTTTTGTAGACTCTTTTCTGTCCTTCGAACTCTGCGAACAATTTATAATTTAAAGTTTAGGAAGACATGTAGGAATTTGTTCAAACAAAACAATATATTCACAATTTACGGCTTATATATTTATGAATGTACTGTATTTCTTCATAGGATGAAAGATTCATTGGATATAACACTAGTAATAAGTATAATACAAGAACACAAAATTTAAACTTTCCAATACACAGATTAACTTTGAGTGAAAAACATCCTGCATACAAGAATTTTCAATCCGTTACCTAATAGTTTAAAGAATACAAGTAGCCCGAAAATTTTTAAAAATAAAATGAAATCATGGATTTTAAATATTGAACCTTATGAACTAGGAGATTTTTTCAATGCTTAATTTAGTTTATTATGTTTAATTTTAGGACATTATTTAATTTCAGATTGTCATCTTGGCGAACCTCATTTGAAATAAAGAAATATTATTATTATATGTCAAATATTCTGTGGCATTCTTGACACTTGACACGTATGCGATTGGTGACAATAACAAAAAGAAGAACGTCCTTATGACATTCCCATTGTATTTTGAGGCGGTAGAGAGGAAGGTTCTTGGAAATAAACCTCCTGAGCGACTTAAAAACATACTCAGAACAGTCCCTCTTGGTAACTCTTAGTAAGTTAACTTCTTTTAAATGCTTTTGATTAATTGCATGCTTCACATTTTTGAATAGCACCTTAGTTTTAATGTAAAATTAGTGATTGCACACTCGTCGCTTTTCATTCTTGTATTTTTGCTTCAGTGTTATTTAATCTGACCGGAATGTTTTAAATAAAATGCATTGCCTTTGTATATAACTAAAGCGGCACGACCCTCACAAGTTATCTGTTTGTATTGTATACTTTCTCTCGGTACCTGGTTGTTGTTTGTTGTGTTTATTAATAGTGGTTCTTTATTAGTACTGTTCATGGTATTCGCCGAGCCTGATATGCATGTACTCTTGTGTGATCCCCTAGTTACCCATTTCTTTGTTTACTTTTATTGTAACGCTCAGGTGATGAGGTACTCTATCTATTTTATAATGTCCTAGTACTCCGTAAAATCCGGTATATTTTAGAATACCTTGTATAACAACGGATAGCTCTTAACATTTCATATTAAACTGATACTTCTAGATCTCCTGTAAAGATCCTTCAGAAGCTATAGTATAGATTGTGCGACTTCGGAGATCTCTTGTTCTGGTTATGCTTTGTTACTATATTTGATGGATTCGGTCTCTTCTTGATGTAAATTCATTTTCAACTAGTAACAAATGGAATTAAATTTACACAAACCTTTTAATGTTGAGCGACAATTGTTTCGCCACACTGTGCCTTAATAATGTTCTACGTTTGATCTGGTACTGTGTGAAAACTTACATAGGTTCTTATATATGTATTGATAGGTTGCAGCAAATGGTACTAAAAGTAGAAAGGCAGTTATTTGGTTATTCCCTATTAGGTTGAAGATATTCAATAGAGGTAACTATTAGTATCCACTTGCTCGTTAAGGACACTCTTCTGAGAATTATATCGGTTTATTTCCAATGATTCTAAGAATGTTAATCTAGACCCTTCACTCTCGATATGGACTTCATATTCGTTATTAAAATTATGTTCAAATTCTATTAAATCCTTGGAGTATGTGGAATGCGTGAAATTTGAAGTATCGCTCTTTTGATGTTCATGAATTCTCTTCTGGAACGATCTGTCGAATAAGAAAATTATTGTTTTTATGCCTGTGCAGGCCATAAAGTGCACAGCTAGTTGGTAACTAAGCCATAAAACCATTATACGAAAAATGAGGCAATTATTTTACAAATGTTTATTAATTACATATGAAGAAAAATGTTTTTCCTATTCAATATTAATCAGTTTATGAAAGCTTTCAGAATGGTAAATTTTTATTTTTAATTAATTAAAAACCTTAAACAAATAAGACTTCTTTAAATGTAATAATGAATCATTTTGGTTGTTGCTCCTAATTACATAAACAACGTTTCTTCTCATACTTGCGATCAATATTCATAAGCTGTTTGATAACTTTATTTTGAAACTGGAAAAATAATCTACTCTACTCTGAAAATAGACTTCTAATATTTAAATGTTCTGTTTCGAATCAATAACAAATTACCACACGAATAATATCTCTTGATCCAAATTCCAGTTTAATATACATAGTGTCATGGACTTTTTTTGCGATGCCCATCGATATATCACAAGAACTTTCATCATAGCGGTCTTTAATTCTAGGTTTCGATCGAGCTCATGACATTGACATCTCAAGTTATTCCCTTTGTAAATTATATCCCATTGACGATAACACAAGTAAAAGAGACATCTTTGAGGAAACTGATTCTATTTTTTGTGTTCAATAAAAGACGTAATTATTTCATAATAACAACTTCTCGAGCGAATCGTTTTATCTTAGCGAATAATTAACAGTTAGTGGTTCAACATTGAGAGCTTAATTACTATCTATTAACAGCTTGATATTTTTAAAATGGAAAACAAGATATACCCAGAGTTGGTGACATAAAAGATATGGAGAGATCACTTTTAGTTTTCATAGTTGAATTGGAATATGGAAGATGATTTAAAATTTCTTATATTGATGTTTAATTGACATTCCAAGAAAATAATCCAAAGACCAATATACACAAATCGTCAAAAGTCTTGGCCGTCCCTATCAACCCTCAACTTGTTGAATGTGACATGACAATTTCTTGTGTTTGGAATCCTCACTATCTTATCACTTAAATGAAAACAATATGGACTTCAGTAAGGCGCATAGTGGCCCTTTTCCTAGAAATCGGCAGTGTTTCCCGGAGACCGGTGCCTGGTCGACCCAGAGTAACATCTGCAAGGAGGACCATTATATCGCAAAATTTTACTTAAAGGAATCGAACGGTATCTGCAACAACCCTTCGAATTCTTTGTTTGAGTACCTATAGACGGGTAGTCACAACCAGTACATTAGATAGCGCTAGTGTATGAATAATAGCACAATAGTCCGTGTGGACACAGTGGTAGGGTGGAAAAAGGCCCGCTGACTATAAATCAGTACAATATCCATTGGAGATAAATATATCTCCGGACTTTTTTATCGATATTTTTGACAAATAGACCTCCGTAGTAAATTAATTTGATATATCTCGAAAGGTTTAGCCAGAATTTGCGATTTGGGCTCACAAAATTATGTTTGGTACGACATCGCATTACAAATCTTTGAATTTTTCAGTTTGTCTGTACTACAATATGTATGTATTATACATACAAACCTTCCTTCTGAATCACTCTATTTTTTGCTGAAAACTGCATTAAAAGTGTCAGAAACTATCGGATGTTTTTTCAGAGTAATAAAACTTTAAATTGAAATAAAACACATTAAGTTTGAAGCCCAATCAGCAAACAAACTACCTTCATTATGGTCAAGTGGCTTTAGTTCTTGAACCAGTTGGATCCTGTATGGGTGTAGACCACCAAAATCTTTAGGCAAAATTTTCCGTGTGGGGGATGCACATAGTCCAACTTGTTGTGAACGTCGACGAATAGACAAATCTGGATCATTATTAACACTATGAAATGAAATAATAAGGAACGGTTTTTTACTTGATAGAAGGATTATCACAAAATTTGAATATCAAAACAGATTTAATCTGTGACAGATTAAATCTGTTTTGATATTCAAATTTTGTAATAATCCTTCTATCAAGTAAAAAACCGTTCCTTATTATTTTCTTTTATATATAATATATAATTATATCAAGTTTTTAAATAAAGAAATTTATTATACAGTGTTGAATGTTTTTAACTAAGACCATTAAAGTGCCTTATAAACTTTGTATGATTTTTTGTGAGCATAGAACATAGAGTACCTTGGATATTAGATGTTCCTATGTAAATGTTCCTGAAAATCACATATTTCTGAAGATTGCATTCGGTAAGTCTATTTATTGTTAATTGATTTTATTATTTTTTTATATGTAAAGTTGAACTGGTCTTATCTGAATTTTAATTATTTTTGATGTGTCCAGAATGTGGATGTGTGAGGCTACAAACAAGACATTTTGTAACAAACAAGGCTTCGTACGTTTGTCTGAAGAGTTCAGTATGCATGCCTGGAACGAAACAAAAAATGTTTGTTGATTTTAATTGACAATTTATATTCGGTGTTTTTTCTTAATTCCATTTGATATTGTATGATGAATTTCGATTTCATACGTCTATTAAATATGAGCAGTGTTTATAAAGACATTAATTTAATTCTTAAAGTTTCTTGAATAAATTTTTTGAAATTTAAATTGTAGAAGAGTAACAGATTAAATCTGTTTTGATATTCAAATTAACACTATGACTTACAGCAGCAATATTTTCTTCTGTACTTACAGTTCTTTGTCTTGTTGTTGTTGTTGTTCTTCCATCGAGTAGAGAAAATGTTGTTCGAAATCTATTGATAGTTGTTGGACTATTATGTAAACCATAAATTTCACGAACCGCTCTATAAGTTTGGCGAATAGAACACTGATTTTGAAAATAAATTATAACAATTTGTGAACGTTGTTGCGGCGTGAGTCTTTCTATGATAATTTGTCAATGCTTACTGAACAGAAATGTCAAAACAACATGGCTTCTACCTTCTGTCAAATCGCTCTATCGAAAGTTAAAAAAAAATACCCGATATTTTAGAATAAATACACAAACGACAACTGAAATGGTATATAGAAATAGATTCCTCGCTCAACACTTGGTGGAACATATTGATTAACATAAAATACAAAAATAACACTGGACTAAGTTCGCACGAATTTATTAAAATAAATATATTAAATACATTAACTACATCCCAAAATTAAGCGATAAAATTTGTAGTAGATTAAGACAGAATAAAATTGAAGTAATATGCACAAATAAGAAGAATTTAAGATCAATGTTTCTAAACGGCAAGGACCGATTAACTGATTCGGAAAAGAGTGGGGTTTATAAACTGTACTGTGATGAATGTCCTGCATTCTACATAGGCCAGACTGGTCGTTCTCTAAAGGTTAGGGTTGATGAACATAGAAAGTCGATATTACAGAACAAAGCGACTACTGGATTTTCTGCTCATTGTATCAATTGCAATCACTTTATAGATTTCGGTAAAACAAAAATTTTACACGAGGGGGAAAAAAGTAAACGATTAGACTTTTTAGAATTTTTAGAAATATCCTCAGCACATAAACGCCAATTACCGATTGTGAACGATCAGCTGGAGTTCCGCTTATCTCCAATTTTAACAGCTGTCATTTGATTATAATTATGTAGTATTGTGTGTTTTCTTGTCAGTTTTGAGAATGGGATAAAACCCGAAACATGCATGTAAACTGAATGTTTTGTTTTATTTTAATAAATTCGTGCGAACTTAGTCCAGTGTTATTTTTGTATTTTATGTGAAATGGTATATATGAACGTGCCGAAAGAATGGGAGGAAAACTAAACAATTATTATTATAAAATTTGAATATTAAAACATATTGAAATATGTTTGTCTTCTACAATTTTAATTTCAAAAAATTTTCATTCAAAGTTTTTGAATAAAAAAAAAAAAAATTTTTTTTTGAAAAAAAATTTTTTGAAATTAAAATTGTAGAAGACAAACATATTTCAATATGTTTTAATATTCAAATTTTGTCATATTTCTTCTATCAAGTAAAAGGCCTTTCTATTCTATTTTAATTATTATTATCCTGATACCCCTAGATCTTTTGTGAAGATCCCTCAGAAGCTTTTTCAGCTTGTGCGAGTTAGGAGTTCAGTTGTGTTCTGTGTAGGCTTTGTTACTGCGATCTTGCTCCACTTTAGGTCACAGCACTGTTAATTTTTGGCCCAACAGTGAAATGGTGGCAGATACCCGTCCAACTAGAAAATTTCTTTTCTACCTGAACAGGATTCGAACCTGGACCTTCCGGTCACGAGTCCGATGCTCTCCCGCTGAGCTATCCACACTCAAATTGAAGAGGTAGATGCGACCAGTAAGGAGGAAAAGAGGTAAACCAAAGAAAATATGGATGGAAGGAATAAAACGAACGTAATCTACGTCTAGGGGATCGGGAAAACCGAAGGAGTTGGAGACTTGGAATCGGAAGGCAGAATTTGTAGTAGGGTATAACAAAATTACTCTGTTTTAAATTTAAGATTTTGATTTAAAATTTTTCTCAAACAGTTAGCAAGAAAAATTTGTTCAGAACTGGGTTTCTTCACAAAGAGATCCAATAAAATTGCTGAATTACTGGCATGTATTATACCTTTTCGAAACCCCTAAAGAATGCGCCAACTCTGAAAGTTAGTTACCAAGTTAGCTTAGCACATTATTTCAGTGCAGACAGTTACAATTGGACGCAGTATTAATTTTGATTAATATTTGATAGATTCGGTCTCTACTTGGTGGAAATTCATTTTAATTAAAAAAATTTATATGAGACAGTAATTTATTTCCACAAAAATGTTTGTACCACTGCAACAATTGTTTTACCACGATGTGGCTTCTTCAGGTATTACATTGTACTGTACAATAATAAATTACTGTCTCATATACATTTTTTCAATTAAAATGAGTTTCCACCAAGTAAAGACCGAATCTATCAAATATTTATTAAAAGCTGAAACCAGCTTTTTGGTCTTATGGTATTCCAAGCTTCTGTTGAGAAGTAAGAAGAATACCCAAAATATTTGGTTTTTTACCAAATGCATACATTTGAACGTGTTCCCGAAATACATCAACTTCAAGACGAAGAACAAGAGCCCCGCAGCCACTTATGGACAAATACATGGAATGAAGACATGGTTGAAGAATGACATGAAAGTACAATACTACCAAAGAGATGTCACCAATGTATACTTAAAGGTAGTTCATACAGAATTAACTAGTAGACTTCATTCTATTCTAGCACAGAAGAGAAGAGTTAGAAAGAGATGGCATCGGACACACTCGCCTGCAGACAAGACCATCTTGAACAGATTAACAAATGAACTAAAATTTAAGATGAAAGAACACAAAGAATTGTCATTCAACAACTATGTGTTAAGTTTAAATAGATATGATAATTCAGTGTGGAAACCAATAAAAGACTCAAAAAAAACAAAAATCCATATACCACCTTTACGCAACATACCAGGATCAACTATTCAATGGGCAAAGACTGACAATGAGAAAGCTCAAACATTTGCAGAACACCTAGCTGAAGTATTCACGCCAAATGATAACAAACACGATTACGAAGTTGAAAGAGAAATGTTAAATATTTCTTCTAATACGACTCCTATTGAAAGTATCACCATAAAAGAAGTACAAAAAGAAATAAAATACCTGAACACACGAAAAGCTGCCGGAATAGATGAGGTCACACCAAAAATGATCAAGGAACTGCCTAAGAAAGGAGTAGCAATGATGGCATATATATTCAATGCTATCCTGAGACAAAATTATTGGCCAGAACACCTAAAAACTGCAGAAATAATCCTCATACTGAAAACCGGCAAGAATCCAAACGCTGTAACATCATATAGACCAATTAGCTTACTGCCAACTTTATCTAAGATCTTGGAGAAAATTTTGGTATTGAGAATAAAGTCGGATACCAACACCCAAGAATGGATTCATCCACACCAATTTGGATTCAGAACAAATCACTCCACCATACAGCAGACACACAGAATAAGTCATGAGATAAGCAAAGCCCTGGAACTCAAACAATACTGCACATCTGCTTTTTTGGATGTAAGCCAGGCCTTTGATAAAGTCTGGCATTCTGGACTATTGTATAAAATAAAGAAATGTCTGCCATTATACTGCTACAAGCTGATGAGATCTTATCTTACTGGAAGGAGATTCAGAGTACGGGTGAATGATAAAGTGTCTGATTTTTATCCTATTCAGTCCGGTGTTCCCCAAGGAAGTGTTATGGGACCGTATTTGTATACACTGTATACGGCAGATATGCCCACAAATGCGAATACGATAATGGGAACTTTTACAGATGATGCTGCAATTCTTGCCAGCCATGAAGATCCCAAAGAGGCATCTAATAGATTTCAAATTCATCTTGATGAAATAAAAGAATGGCTGCATAAGTGGAAGATAAAAGTTAATGAAACCAAGTCAGTTCAAGTAAATTATACTCTTCGAAGAGACCAGTGTCCACCCATCTTTATAAACAATATAAAAATACCAAATTCCCTAACTGTTAAATATTTGGGAGTGCATTTAGATAGCAGACTAACCTGGAAGGAGCATATTTAAAAAAAAAGGAAGCAAACAGACCTTAGAACTAAAGAACTGAATTGGCTTATAGGTAGAAAATCGAAACTCTCATTAGAAAACAAGCTGCTGATATATAAAACGGTCATAAAACCCATATGGACATACGGAATTAAACTTTGGGGATGTACAAGTAAGTCCAATGTAACTCTAGTCCAGAGAAGCCAATCGAAAATACTGAGATTGCTAACAAATGCTCCATGGTATGTATCAAATCAAACCCTGCATGAAGATTTGAAAATACCTTATGTGAAGGATGTCATCAAGGAACAGAGCCAAAAACATCACACTAAGTTAGATGGTCATATAAACGACTTACTACAACTGTTGCTTCAACCTCAAGACATGAGAAGACTCAAAAGGACCTGGCCAGCTGATATGAAGTAGATTTAAAATGGTCTTTTCACTGGAGAAGACCATATCAAATCATTTGAGAGCTCAAAGCTCTGTAGACAGCAAATTAGCTCATAGAATTGTTGTATTCTGATTGCTAATGAATAAATGATAAAAGAAAAAAAAATTCTATTCAGTTCGATATTATTGACAGAAATACTAGAGAACGTGTAGGCAAAATTATTCACTCCAAACTCTTAACTCAAACTAAAAAATTTAACTCATAAAATCAAAAAGAATATTCCGAAATTTAATAAAACTGAAAAACATCTTTTCTCTGAACATCAATTTTACCCTAGATTTGTCAACTTATCTGATGTAAAATTCAACAGTAGAGAATCCAACCTTTTAGAAAAGGGATTTAAATTCAACCTAGAAAATAATAATTCACAAAAATCCCTAGATTATTCAGCAATAGATTCAGAACTCGCCATTAAATCTATTCAATCACTCAAAAACCAATTAAATTCAAATTACAATAAATATATTATTGCTGACATAATTAAAGACAAAAATAAAACTGAAATTCACCCTTCCTCAATAAAACAGAATTTAGTTAAATCAATCATCGAAAAAAGAAACACCAATAATTGAATATTCACTCGAGCCGATAAAGGAAACAGTATCGTTGCTATTCCAAAACGTGAATATTTCAACAAAACTACTGCCTTTTTAACCCCAGATAAATATAAAACCGTTACTAAAGACCCCACTGAACATTTCCAAAAACAAATAAAAAATATGTTAGCCTTTTCAATAACTTCCCAAAAAAACATTTGCTCACTTTAATGAACCCACAAATCCCAAAATTATATTCATTAATAAAACTTCATAAAGAAAATAATCCAATTAGACCAGTAGTTTCATTCGTCACATCACCAAGCATAAAATTATCTAGAGTTTTAATTTCTATTATTCAAACCGAAACAAACTTTTTAGCTAAATACGCTATTAAAAATAGCACCCAACTTATAGACAATATTAAATCCATCCAATTACCCAAAAATTGTAAATTAATTTCTTTTGATGTACAAAATTTATTCCCTAGTATACCTCCAATTGAAACAGTACAAATTGTAAAAAAACTATTAATTAAAAATAATACCAATCCCATCAAAATGAATGATATACTTAATTGCCTGGAAATATGTCTTGAACAAAACAACTTTCAATTTAACGGAACCGTCTATATTTCTGACAATGGTTTAATAATGGGAAATCCACTCAGTTCAATTTTAGCTGAAATATTCATGGACGATCTGGAATCAAAAATACACCTGAATCCTATAAGCAAATATTTTCTTTATTGGTACAGATATGTAGATGACATTTTTTGTTGTTTCAAAGGCACCGACCGACAACTACATATCTTCACGAATTTCATTAATAAACTCCACCCAAAAATCAAATTCACAATCGAAGAAGAAAAGAATCAAAGTATCAATTTTCTTGACCTCACTATAACAAGATTGAATAATTTACATGATTTTAGTATTTTCACAAACCAACACATATAGACATCACAATACATAAAACTTCAAACCACTCCACCAACCAAAAGATGTCAGCATATAATAATTTTATTCATAGATTATTGAATGTCCCTTTAAATTCAAAAAACTTTATGAAAGAATTAAATATTATTAAACAAATAGCGTCAAACAACGGTTACAATCCCTTTCTTATAGACAAAATGGTATCCAATAAACAAAAGAAAATGGCATTAAATCTCGAGTACCCAATCATAAGAGGACAATACACAGAAATATTTTTCGTTATCTTATGTCAATGGATTATCTGAAAATATTGCTAAATATTTCAAAATTTGTTTCAATTATAACGTGGCATTTTAAGACAATTAATAACCTTAGTACCTACAAAACAATAAAGATCGTACAAAGAAAGAAAATAAATCCGGAGTCTACAAGTTGACTTGCAAAGATTGCCCTCTAGTATACATTGGCCAGACTGGTAGATCATTCAAGAAACGTGTCCAAGAACACCAAAGGGGTTATATATCCAATTCTGTACATTCGACATATGCTAATTGTAATATCGTGGGTAAAATGATATAAGTATGTTTAACTCAGACTTTAATAATAAAATAACAATGTACACAACTCGAGTTACAAAAGAAAAAGAGGAAGAGTTTTTAGGTTACCAAGCGTACCTAACTTAAACCATAGAATGCAATTAACATAGAAAGTATTTTCTTCATTTATTTTACAATTACTACTTTTATTTATATACATGATATTACACTCCTCCGTCACTAAATCTTTTAGGAGGTCTTATATTTGTTCTTAAACGGTTTTTTATATTAGGGGATAACAAGGCACTTTCATTTGTTTGTGCACTGTCTTCCTTCACTAAAACTGACTCTTCATTATTAGACGGTAATTCATTTTCAACAGATTCCGGAACCCTATTGTGATCCTGAAAATCCGGTGGTTTAATTTCCTGGCTAGGAACAATTTCCTTTGGTTCAATGTTATTACTTCTAGAGTCTTTTATAGAAACATTATCTTTCACATTAATATCACAAATGTCATCATAAAAACTTCCTACTTTCCTCATTTGATCAATATGCCTCCTCCAAATTAATTTTTCTTTCAATGTTTTACAATTATAATTTTGAGTACCGAGAATCTGTACAATTACAGCCTTTTCCCAAGTGATTTTATTTGGTGTTCGATAGTCTTTAATATAAACAACCTCACCTTCTTTAAATTCTACATTTCTTTTACCATGGTATTTAATCTGTCTTTCCAAAGCTTTTGAACGCCGACTTTTTGTTAACAGGTCTAATCGAGTTTTTACATGTCTTCCAAACATTAATTTCGATGGTGTTTCACCAGTGGTACAGTGTGGTTGTATTACGATATGAAAATAAATATTTACTCATTAATATTTCCGTACTCTCTGATTTTGTCCTGATATCTTTGAGGTATTTATTTAAGGAATTCTTAAATGATTTTACACCGTTTTCTGCAAGAGCTTTAGTTTTTTCTGGATCTTTGTGCAACCATTTTTATCTATTATATGACCTAAATATGATATCCTTTTTTCAAAAAATTTGCATTTTTCTAAGTTCAGCGTGAATTGAGTAATTTAGTAATCTCTCAAAAACGTTTTTTAAATTTTCCAAATGATCTACCCTATTTTCCCCGGTAACCACAATATCATCTATGAATATTATTACACCTTTTAACCCTTGGAGAACTTTCTCCATGGTATTTTGAAAAATTGAAACCGCTGGTTTTGTACCATATGGCAACCTATTCACTTCATATATACCTCTGTGGGTACTCCACGATAAAAGAATTTTGGTTTCGTTGTCTAATTCTAATTGGTTATAAGCGCATAGCAAATCCAATTTAGTAAATTCCTCCCCTCCTTGAAGAGCTGCGAACAATTCTTCAACCCTTGGCAGGGGATGCTTATAATCTTCAAGATATTTATTTATTGTAATCTTATAATCGGCATAAATTCTAATCTTACCATTAGGCTTCAATACCGGAACTAAGGGAGTACCCCATTCGGAATTTTGAATACGAGTGATAACACCTTGTTTTTCTAACTTGTCCAATTCTTTATCCATCAGTTCTTTGAATTTGAATGGAACCGGTCTTGGTTTACAGAAAATCGGTTTAACTTCAGGATCTACCGAGAATTTTACTTTTCCTAATTTATACAAGCCGAACTTATTTGTGAATAACTGTTCAAATTGTTTAGGAATTTTGTCTAAATTATCGTTATGATCGAGTTTGTTCACATTAGACACCATCGAACCCTGCAAGGCAATATTGAATAATTTAATTGAATCTCTACCTAATAATGGAACCATTCCATTTTTGACTATAATGAATTTGCAATTCCTTTTAAGAACGTTTTGATATTCAATGTCCACATAAATCTCTCCATCTGGAACAATTACATTACCCTCGTATGTTTTCAACTTAATTTTCGTTGGAAATAATTTACAATTTTTAAACATGTGTTCAAAAACATTACCTGGAATAACAGAAATTCCCGCTCCTGAGTCCAGTTCCATTGTCAAAGGTTTTTTATTAATATGCACTTGAACTTTAAATGGTTCAATAGAACTGGTTCTACGTTTAGTCACAAAAAACATATCAATGAAATCTTTTGGACTACTCTGATCCTCTAGTATAATTTCTTCCTTTACAAAGTGATTGCGGTTTGAATAACAAACCTTTGCCAAATGTCCAACCTTTTTACAAATTTTACATTTATAAGTTTTGAACTTACATTTACTGAAATTATGATTTTCCTCACCACAACTTCTGCATTTGGCTTTCTTTTCTTCCTGAATCTTCGGCTTATTTTCTCTCTTCTCTTCCCTTGGGTATGGTTTTCTTCCATCTGCTCTTTTCCTTGATTCTTGGGTAAAACTAACCTTGTTTATCGTTTGGGTGAAAGAACTGGTTACTGCTGCTTCTTTCCTCAATGCTACTTGCACAATTTCTTCCAAAGAAATGGTATGGTCCTCTTCACAAACTCTGTCTAGAATGGCACTCCTTTTCAAACCTGACACGAACCTATCCTTAAGTATTTCGTTCAGGTTATTTCCAAATTTACATTGGATCGCTTTGTTTTTTAAACGAACAAAGAATTCTTTAATACCTTCATTGTCCAATTGTCTCAGGTTGTAGAATTCTATTCTTTCCTTGAAGACAGAAATCTTCAGTGAAATTTTTTCCTTCAATATCCTGCACAGTTCGTGATAACTTTTTTTTTTGGAAGTTCTGGATCACACAATCCTCGTAGTATCACATATGCCACAATTGTTAGAAGAACTGCTACTTTCTTGTTGTCCTCGATATAATTAGCCTCGAAATATTGCTCCATCCTCTCCTGATATGTACACCAGTCTGTTCCCATTTGATATTCATTTAAAACACCTATCCTACCTCTTATGATATTTGGATACTGGCTAACAGCCGCTGAATCGCCTTGATTCTTCTGGGAAGTTGATTTGTGTGCCATTTCGTAATATTGTAGATAACTTCACAAATACCAATTTTCCTCGTCGCCACTTGTAATATCGTGGTTAAAATAATATAAGTAGGTTTAACTCAGACTTTAATAATAAAATAACAATGTACACAACTCGAGTTACAAAAGAAAAAGAGGAAGAGTTTTTAGGTTACCAAGCGTACCTAACTTAAACCATAGAATGCAATTAACATAGAAAGTATTTTCTTCATTTATTTTACAATTACTACTTTTATTTATATACATGATATTACACTAATCATCTTAAGGAATTTAAGCATAATTTCAACAATAATTATGAAATTATCCACGTTGAAAGCAAAAGTTCTAGAATTTTAGAATTTCTTGAAATCAACAGGTACAATGCCCGTAAAATCCTTTCGAACGAACAAACAGATGTCGATCATTCTCCATTACTGAATATTTTACCTTGATGGCATTTTTAGCGGCGAACTCCAATAAACACCTAGAGTTTTTATGACTTGTGCTTCCATTATTTGTTGACAGTACAATGTAATACCTGAAGAAGCCACATCGTGGTGAAACAATTGTTGTAGTAGTACAAACATTTTTGTGGAAATAAATTACTGTCTCATATACATTTTTTAATTAATTTTGATTAGTTGGCTAGACGAAAAGTGACATGTTCTTCCAAGCTGGGGTACTTTTCTTGATTACATAACGAAATTCAAATAAAGGTTAGTATTGACAAGGGTTGAAACAACAACACGGGGTGCAGATTTGTTATTTTACGGCTAAACTCTTGTATGCTCGTTGGGAACGTTTTCCCAATAAATAAATAAATGAAAGACTTAGCGGTGGCGTTTCAGAAAAGCTCCTTCGAAGCCAAACCACCAGTACTAATCCAGGGTATTTCCTGAGCTTCAGGACACGAGTCTGAACGCACTCAGCCGATTTTTTTTGTGTGTGCGGGCCGAAATTCGTCTGAACGCATCCCGCCAGTTCCTGCGGCAGCAGTGTGCCCCGATCGATGCCCTGACATCGGCCTCCCTTGGCGCATTCTGGCACTTTAAACAGTCGACAAGCAGTCCCGCGATTTTCTCTTGCATGGCGTGCTCGCAGAGCGAGCTCTTCCCCTTTTCATAACCCCACTTTCCACCTGATCTTATCGGATGTGCATGTGATCAGTGTTCTCGGTCGCTGATTTAAATGTTTCGGACCGACCTTTTGTGAATGACTGTGACTGATCTGTGTTGATTTCGCCCCCTAGTTGTTCTTCGGTAATCTATGCTTCACCCCTTTTCTTCGTTTCAACTCATTTTAATTTCTATCGACAGATTCATCCAAGTAGATAGTTGGCCCATTTAGCTTTAATCCAGCATGCTTTGTCACCTTTGAAGGGGATTTCTGATTTAAAACTCACAATGCATGACCTCACAATTATGACTGAAATTCTATCATCTACTTGATAGAAATCTATATGAAAACACAAAATATCTCTATGCACAAATCACGAAACTGCAGGCCCTATAAGTATGAAATTAGACAATAATATTGTTCGTAAGATGCAAGCATAGCTACAAAATTTCCTCTGGATAAAAAGGGCTATTCTTTTTCATGACACCTATATGAAAATTCGTATGACACCTATACACCATAAAACTGAATAATATTTCAGTATTATTCATGAAAAATTGAATGTTGGTGGCTTTTACTTGGAGTAAATCCATATCAAATGAAATGAAAACAATAATTGCTTATTCTACACATTTATTGAGTAAAGTAGTCTGTATGATCTGGAGAAGTTACAATGTTAACGAAACGCGTTATCAGTTACTCAATGAAAGTGTAAAATAAAAAATTATTGTTTTCATTTCATTTAAGTATCGGGTGTTTTTTTTAAGTGATAGAACTTTAAATTGAAATGAAACACATTTGAATTAAGATTGAAGCCAATTTTTTTTATTTGAAAGATTATTTTATGATTTGAATATCAAAACAGATTTAATCTGTTTTTCTTCTACTATTTTAATTTCAAAAAAATTTTTATTCAAAAAACTTTTAGAATTAAATTAATGTCTACAATAAGCACCGCTTATATTTAATAGACTCAATATACAATGTCAAATGGAATAAATAAACCAACAGATATAAAAAAATTCATTAAAATTAATAAATAAATATTTAAAGGAGACAAAATTTTGTTTCTGATCTTACCATTAAGAACACCAATTGATTTTCAAAAACATGAACACAACTTGAGGACTTCTGAAAAATATGATTTATTTGAAATATTTAATATATTTAAATGTTCAAATAAGTAAATTCAAAAATCTCTCAAAACATGCACTATATCTTCAAAACACAATTATAGTTCTGCTATATCTTCATCGGTCCTAAATAATATTCCAAATATCAAAATCAAATAACTATCACTATATCTCACCTCCACGTGTTTAACAGGATGAATTGCTTCAAACAGAAATTTTAAAATTCAAGATAGTCTATGTTCTTAACAAAATCACAGAAAAGTGTAAGGTATTATAAGGTTATTTTTAAAACCATTGACATTCCATAATGAGATTTATTAAAGCCTAAATAGAATTATATATTATATATAAAATAAAATAGAAAAAGGCTTTTTACTTGATAGAAGAAATATAATAAGATTTGGTATCTCTTCATCAGCCCTAAATAAAGGCCGATGAAGAGATTACCAGAATTATAATTGTTTTTTGAAGATATAGTGCATGTTTTTAGAGATTTCTGAATCAACTTAATTGAATATTAAAATATATTAAATATTTCAAATAAATTATATTTTTTGAGCCTTTAAGTTGTGTTCATGTTTTTGAAAAGCAATTGGAGTTCTTGATGGTAAGATCAGAAACAAAATTTTGTCTCCTTTAAATATTTATTTATTAATTTTAATGACTTTTTTATATCTGTGGGTTTATTTATTCCATTCCACATTATATATTGAGTTTTGATTATATACGTCTATTAAATATAAGCGGTGCTTGTTGTAGACATTAATTTAATTCTAAAAGTTTTTTGAATAAAAATTTTTTTGAAATTAAAATTGTAGAAGAGTAACAGATTAAATCTGTCTATTACGACTAGCTTTTAGGTACTGCGTTCGACCAGACCAATTTTGGACCACTTTTTCGAGTAATTCAGGCCTTATTTAATCAATAAGACGATTTATGTTGGCTTCCAAAGCATCTATTGTTTCTGGTTTATCAGCATAAACCAATGACTTGACATAACCCTAAAGAAAATAATCCAGTGGAGTTATGTCGCATGATTTTGGAAGTCAATTAATTGGACCATTTCTGGAATAATGTTATCGCCAAATCACCAAAACACTTCTGGGTTGATACCATTCAAATTTTGAAACAAATGATCATTGATCATCGATCTGTAACGAGCACCATTCACTGTAACTTTAGCTCCAGCATCGTTTTTAAATAAATATGGACCGATGATGCCTCCAGCGTGTAAAGCACACCATACAGGATGCACTGGAACCTGCAGAACTTCTTGAGGATTGTTTTCACTCCATATACGGAAATTTTGCTTGTTTACATAGTCGTTCAACCAGAAATGGGCTTCATCACTAAATACAATTTTACGATAAAAAAGTGGATCAACTTCAAGCTGATCTAGGGCCCAATCAGCAAACAACGACGCTTATTATGGTCAAGTGGCTTTAGTTCTTGAACCAGTTACATCTTGTATAGGTGTAAATGAAGATCTTTACGCCAAATTTTCCATGTGGTGGATGTACAGAGTCAAACTTGTTGTGAACGTCGACGAATAGACAAATCTAAATCATCATTAACACTATGACTTACAGCAGCGATATTTTCTTCTGTACGTACAATTCTTTGTCTTGTTGTTGCTGTTGCATCGAGTAGAGAAAATGTTGTCCGAAATCTATCGATAGTTCGACGAATAAACTGCTCTGATGGACGATTATGGAAACCATAAATTTCACGAAGTGCTCTATGAGTTTGGCGAATAGAACACTGATTTTGAAAATAAGTTTCAACAATTTGTAAACGTTGTTGCGGGGCGTGAGTCTTTCCATGATAATTTGTCAATGCTTACTGAACAGAAATGTCAAAACAGCATGGCCTCTACCTTCTGTCAAATCTCAGTTATCCCTATCGAAAGTTCTATCACTCTAAAAAAAAACACCCGATATTATTTATACTTCAAGAGGATAAAGGAGCTGTGAAAAAATGCATGTTTATTGTTGCTATACAGTCTATTTATTCTCAGCACTTCATTTGAAAATAAATTTTAAATTCAAGGTCCTAAAATTCTATCTTCATTGAATTTAGGATTAAGAATCTTGAAATCCAGAAATCTTTTTCTGGATTTCTACAAACGGTTGGATTATTTATGTAGAAATGAGTTGAGGTGTTTCTAGATATCTAGTTTCTGACGACGTTTCTATAACTTAGGAGTATATGATAAGAATATTTCAGTCCTTACAGAGGGGACGGGATTTTTGTAGTGAATTCGTTATTGTTTCATTCACCAGCACAACAGCTAACTATGCTCCTGATCTGCATCAGAAGCATATGTTTTCCATATAATCGATACGGTATAGACTATACAATTAATTTTCAACGATTTTCTAGCGAAGATTGGCTACCCTGGATATACTCTACTAATGCTATGTGGTTGAAAAACAACCACAGAATAAATAGAAGGTTAAGTCATGTCAACATGGAAACTGTTTTCGTTGGTCACGAAATAATAAAGAAGGAAGTTCAAAACTATTTATTTTTATTTGAGAGTTTCATGACTCGAAATATTTTCAATATTTTCTCGATGAATCTTTGAACTAACTTCTTCACAGTAAGATTTTTATCATATCAAAACTAGTAAGTACTTTCTTGGTCTTTCCAAAAGTCAAGTTTTCATGGAGAAACAATTGCATTTACTTGTAATACTTTTAGAAAAACCGAGAAGAAATAAAAATTGAAAGTTGAAAAACAATGTTATCAATAAATCGTTGAACAACACTTCATGAAAAATATATTTTCTCTACATAGTTTAAAATGAAGTCGCTTCCGCTGTCTGTTCGCTTAGATCTTTGAAACTGTTAAACGGATTTTAATGCAGTTTTCAGCAGTAGATAGGGTGATTCAAAATGAAGGTTTGTATGTATAATACATACATATTATAGTACAAAAAAATTCGAAAATTTATAATGTGGTGTCGTACAAACATATTTTGTGAGCCTAGATCGCAAAGGCTGACTCAACCTTTCAAGATAGATCATATTAACGTATTACGGAGTTCTATATCTCAAAAATCGATAAAAAAGTCCACGATGGTATATATTTATGTCCAAAGGGTATTATTATTCATAGTGAGTGGGCGTCTGTCCACTCGATCACTCGCACGGACTATTGTGGTTCACTCCTGATTAATACTTCCCCGACCAGATCCAGTTGTTGGATCAAACGGATATTTTTTACATTTCGTTTCGGCCAAAGACCTCGAATCTGATGCGACTCACCGCTGGGCACTCTAAGACGATTTACATGGCTGTTTCAGTGTCCTTAAGACATAGCCTGCATTCATGGTTTTCAGCCAGACCGATATTGTGTAAATACGCTCTCAGCCTACAGTGACCAGTCATAATTCCGATGAGTGTTCTGAATTTGCCCAGATCTAGCTCTAGATCCGTCATCTTTTAGTTTGAAGCTGTCCCAAGAAACGCCTTCGAATGTCATCCGCTTAGCCATGTCATGTGGTATTGAAATCTTATTTTTTGTGAGGCAAATATACAGATTATTTGGATAAAGACGAATATATCTGGTACGCGCTGGCAGCGCTGCAAGGAATTCAATATTCTTCAAATTCATAACACCACAAGCGTATTAGTGTTATTACCTGAAATAGGATAAATCTGGATGAGAATTCTATTTTTAGATATTTCACATTGTCGAACCACCTTGTCCATAAATTATAACCAAATTCACCCTGAATAGCTCAAAACTCCAAGTAAATATTTAAACTCAGGAATGTATGTACTGATATTTGAAGAAATAAAAGGTAAAATAAAATATAAAAAGGCTTTTTACTTGATAGAAGAAATATAACAATATTTGAATATCAAAACAGATTTAATCTGTTAGTCTTCTACAGTTTTAATTTCAAAAATATTCAAAAAACTTTTGGAATTAAATTAATGTCTAAAATAAGTACCGCTTACAGCTAATAGACGTATATAATCAAAACTCAATATATAATGTCGAGTGGAATAAATAAACCAACAGATATAAAAAAGTAATTAAAATTAATGGATAAATATTTAAAGGAGACAAAATTTTGTTTTTGAACTTAGCATTAAGAACACCAATTGCCTTTTAAAAACATTAGCACAACTTAAGGACTTCTCAAAGAATATAATTTATTTCAAATATTTAATATATTCAAATATTCGAATAAGTTAATTCAGAAATCTCTCAAAACATGCACCACACCTTCAAAAAACAAATATAATTCTAGGCAATCTCTTCATCGGTCAAAAATAATATTCCAAATATCAAAATCAAATAACTTTCACTATATCTCACTTACACGTGTTAAGGATGAATGCTTCAAACAGACTTTTAAAATTCAAGATGTTCTAACAAAATCACAGAACAGTGTAAGGTATTTTTGAAGATGTGGTGCATGTTTTGAGAGATTTCTGAATGAACTTATTCGAATATTCAAATATATTGAATATTTCAAATAAATTATATTCTATATAAGTCCTTAAGTTGTGTTCATGTTTTTAAAAGGCAATTGGTGTTCTTAAAGGTAAGATCAGAAACAAAATTTTGTCTCTCTTAAATATTTATTTATTAATTTTAACGAATTTTTTATATCTGTTGGTTTATTTATTCCATTTGACATATATTGTGGTTTGATTATATATGTTTATTAAATGTAAGCGGTGCTTATTGTAGACATTAGTTTAATTCTTAAAGTTTTTGGAATAAAAATTTCTTTGAAATTAAAATTGTAGAAGACTAACAGATTAAATCTGTTTTGATATTCAAATTTTGTTATATTTCTTCTATCAAGTAAAAAGCCTTTTTCTATTTTATTTTATATATAATATATAATTATATTTAGGCTTCAATAAATCTCATTATGGAATGTCAATGATTTTAAATATAACCTTAAAAATACCTAACACTGTTCTGTTATTTTGTTAGAACATAGACCATCTTGAATTTTAGAGTTAGTCTGTTTGAAGCATTCATCCTTAACACGTGTAAGTGAGATATAGTGATAGTTATTTGATTTTGATATTTGCAATATTATTTTGGAGCGATGAAGGGATTGCCTAGAATTATATTTGTTATTTGAAGATGTGGTGCATGTTTTGAGAGATTTCTGAATTAACTTATTCGAATATTATATAAAATGTTTCAAATAAATTAAATTCTTTGAGAAGTCCTTAAGTTGTGTTCATGTTTTTAAAAGGCAATTGGTGTTCTTAAAGGTAAGATCAGAAACAAAATTTTATCTCCTTTAAATATTTATTTATAAATTTTAATGACTTTTTTTATCTGTTGGTTCATTTATTCCTTTGATATTATATATTGAGTTTTGATTATATACGACTATTAAATGTGAGCGGTGCTTATTGTAGACATTACTTTAATCCTAAAATTTTTTGAATAAAAAATTCTTTGAAATTAAAATTGTAGAAGAGTTACAGATTAAATCTTTTTTGATATTCAAATAAAAGGTAAACCGTCCTTTACAACGTGGTCTATGAGAGGAATATAAACTCATATGATTGGGCCCCTTAGTTCACAGGGTTTCCACCTTCTACAAGAAGAAACGTAAAACAATATCTCATCCCAACTCATCCAGAAAGCAAAAGATAAAAATTCTTCTTCAAATTTTCAAACTGAAATAAGAAAAACTTCAGTTAAAAAAAAAGATTCGACAGAATTGCTTGATATGTAGATACACCTTTTTATAATTTTGGTTAGTGATTGATTGAACGTTAATCAATTAGTATGGAAATTCTAGGATGCGCATACTTCCGTGTTTAATATATAATATTTACAGTCCACATAATACTTAGTACATTGTACACCTATGAATTAGTTCAGCCAAAATTCAGGGAGTTGGTGCGCTGGAGTTTTGATCTGCACATGTGGTTAAAATATTATCTTGCACGTAGATAAGTTAATCGAGTGCATTTGGGTTCACTTCACAATTTTACTGAACTTAATTACAAATGTGAATATTATAGACTTCACTTTCAGGCCTTTTTAATTGCGGCAGTATACTATCACAAGAGGGTGAACGAAACTGTTCCTTGAGATTGAAAATATGCAGTTACAAATGAGTGCGAATAGAGTTCTTTCTTTGAATGCATTTAAACTGTTTAGTGTTGTAACGAGAAAGATGAGTTTATGTGCTAGAGATGTAACTAAAGTGAATGGAAACGGGTTGACCCGTTGTCTGTGACTTGAGTGAAGAGAGTTAAGCGTTCACTACCTTGACTAACTGGGAGTTATATAAGTGATACAGAAAAAATTGCTTTTTGGGTGAATACTGTCCAATTAAAATTTCTGAGAATAGTTATGGATTTTAAAGAGGTTTACTTTGGAGAGCTGGTCCGTGGTGACGTCATTAGCTCCAACTACACACCAGGTGAAAACTTTGGTCAATTTCGAAAAAATCTAATGAATGTCAATTCATCATACATCAACATTTTATGAAGAACACAAGACATCATTCGAAACAGATTAAAAATTTGTGACTTCACTTTCTTTACTTTTGTGGGGTAGTTTATTTGCGGAAATCAAGTGTTCAATATGAATTTGCGTGAAATATTACCGAAGCAATATTTTGTTCGATAGGATTATGAAATCCCAAGTAAAACATATGTATTTCGTTCGTCTCGTAGAAATCATCAACCTCTGTCTGAAGTTTGTAGCGTTTTTATTTTGAGCCTTGTAAAACTTGGAATGATCTCTCTATATCATGAATTATAAAAGCATATTTTTCTGTATTTTCCATAAGTCTACCGCAGAGAGGATTAGGAGTGTTGTTAAATTTTTTATTACTGTATCTTCTTTTGTGGGATGTACATAAAACTCTCAACGAATGAAGGCTTCTGTCAGTAATAATATAGGAGTGTTTTAGGTACGGTAAAAGCTTGTGAGAGAAAAATTCTTGTCGGATTCACCAAAAACTTGCCTTAAATATTTTCGTAGTGCCTTAATGGAACATTCATATTTCAGTATCCAAAAAATGAGTTGAGCCAGTAGAGGAAAATAAGTTTTTGGGTCAGACTCTTGACAGGAAAATAAGACTCTTTTTGAAATTATATTGGGAATTAAACTCACTAATACCGTTGATTCAACAGGCAAGCATTGGAAAAAAGGATTGAAAAAAATCAGTGTCAAGTTAGAGTGAGCTATAGGGTGTTTTTCGAGTGATAGAATTTTCGATAGGGATAACTTTGATTTGACGGAAGGTAGAAGCCATGTTGTTTTGACATTTCTGTTCAGTGAGCATTGACAAATTATTATGGAAAGACTCACGCTGCAACAACGTTCACAAGTTGTTGAAATTTAGTTTCAAAATCAGTGTTTTATTCGCCAAACTTATACAGCACTTCGTCGACGTTCATAAGTTGAACTCTATGAATCCACTACATGGAAAATTTTGCAATAAAGATCTTGGTCTACACCCATACAAGATCTAACTGGTTCAAAAACTAAAGCCACTTGACCATAATGAGCGTCGTGTGTTTGCTGATTAAGCCCTAGAACAGCTTGAAGTTGATCCACTTTTTTATCGTAAAATTGTGTTTAGTGATGAAGCTCATTTCTGGTTGAACGGCTATGTAAACAAGCAAAATTGCCATATATGGAGTGAAAACAATCCTCAAGAAGTTCTGCAGGTTCCATTGCATCCTGAAAAATTCACTGTATGGTGTGCTTCACACGCTGGAGGCATTATCGGTCCATATTTCTTTAAAAACGATACTGGAGCTAATGTTACAGTGAATGGTGCTCGTTACAGATCGATGATCAATGATTATTTGTTTCAAAATTTGAATTGAATCGACCGAGAAGTGTTTTGGTTCCAACAAGATGGTGCTACACCTCATGCTGCTACCGTAACAAATGATTTATTGAAGGAAAGATTTGGCGATAACATTATTTCGAGAAATGGTCCAATTAATTAGCCTCCAAGATCATGCGACATGGATTATTTTGTTTGGGGTTATGTCAAGTCATTGATTTATGCTGATAAACCAGAATTAATAGACGCTTTGGAAGCCAATATATCTCGTGTTATTGATGAAATGAGGCCTGAATTACTCGAAAAAGTGGTCCAAAATTGATCTGGCCGAATGCGGTTCCTCAGAGCTAGTCTTGTCGGAAATTAGGTTTAAAACATAAATGTCATGAAATTATCCTTCAAATAAAAAAAATTGCTTTTATTCTCAACTTAAATGTGTTTTATTTCAATTTTAATTTCTATTCTTTGAAAAAAACACCCGATACGTTGATTGGTTGAATTCTAAATTTTTAACCGTTGCTTGCGAGAGTTTTTTGGCCTTTAAGGATTCAGTAGTTATGAATTATTAAGAAGGCCTTTCTTTTCTACAGAAAAGTAGATATACTCAAGTATTTTTTGTATTTTCGCGCGATTTAATTGTATCGCCTCCAAAATAGGCCCCTCATGAAATAATACACTGATGTCATAATCAAAATATTTTACAAACCCATTTTCAGAAATTACCGTGAATTTCCTGATATAATAATCATAATTTAATGACAAAAGATGGGGAAAAAGCCTAAACCTCTCAAAAATAATCGATATAAAATAAAGATAACATAAATAGAGGTTAATTCTTGATAGAAGGTATATAAAATTATTTAAACATTTTAATATTAGCCTTCTACATATTTAATTTCAAAAAATTATATTTAATAATTATAACTTTTGAAAATTGATTAAAATAATGTCATATAAGCACCACTTATATCAAATGACATATAAAATAAACATTCATTATAAGCCATTCAAATGGTATAACAAAATCCAATAAATAAAAATTGTTAACCAAAATCCTATAAATTAAATATTTTGAATAGACAACATTTTTGTTTCTGCTGATCAATCTTATGAAAACAAATATCTTTCAAAAATGTCTAAAATAATCTTAAGAATTTCATCAAAAGCTATCTTACTTAGAATATTCAATATTATTGGATATCTATCTAAGTTACTTTATATAAAAACTCAAGATATGTAAGAACATTACTAAAAAACAAGTTTTAAGAGAGACTTTGCTTCGTCAGTATTCAAATAATTCATATTCAATAAATATAACATCAATCAACAACAAATATTTACTCACCCTTCAACAATTTAGAAAATTTCTGGTAAATGAATACTGAAAAATTTAAAAGGAGTAAGGTTAACTACAAATAAATAATTCTTGATCTAAAAGTTTGAAAGACAATTTAACGGACTCTGTTATAGCACAAGGACTATCTGTATAAAGAATGTTAAGGAAACCAAATAATTATATATGATGAATAAAATAACATAAATAAAGGTTAATTCTTGACAGAAGGTATATAAAATTATTTAAATATTTTAATATTAGCTTTCTACGTATTAAATTTCAAAAAATTATATTTAATAATTATAACTTCTGAAAATAAATTAAATTATTGAATTAAATTAAATAATTAATAATGATTAAATTATTTTAATTTATTATCAGAAGTTATAATTATTAAATATAATTTTTTGAAATTGAATATGTAGAAGGCTAATATTAAAATATTCAAATAATAAAATAAAGATATAAATTACCAGTGTGCAACATTAAAGAAAAAACTTTCAAACTACAGTTATGAAACTAGAAAAAGGAAAAGAGCTAGAGGAAAGTTTACGAATGAATAAAAGAATTTGGCCATTAAATTTTGTGTTAAGCTTGGAGAATCGGCAAGTGGCACGTTTGAAAAGTTAAAACAGGCCTATAGGGAACATTCTAAATCCTGAGCTTAGGTTTTTCGCTGGCACAAGTCATTTTCGGAAGGCAGAGAACATGTTGTTTAATATCGGCAGAATGTTGGGTGAGCAATAAAATTTGAACAGATCTACCGTTCATCACATTTTGACTGAACATTTGCACATGCGAAAGGTCTGTGCCAAAATGGTGTCGAAAAACCTCTCAATTGGGCATCCAGATACAATTAATGCCTTGAAACACGAAATCTATTCATAAGATTGAGCCCCAATGAACAATGTATTGAATAATATTCAAATAAGGTTATTCTGATTTTCACAAATTTTTATTGTTATGTTCACAACAATTGTTTCGCTATCACAGTAGGATCATCAGGCAAGATCACATTTTGAATAACTAAGCTTGTTTCCGAAATCCGTTGCTATTTATATTACAGTAAGTATAATAAATTTTTATTGAGCACTAAAACCCAAAAAAGGGTCCCTGCAAATTCCAGCTTATCTGAATATATTTAACAGAGGTGAGTTATTTAAATCTATTTGTTCGTTAAGTAATATTTCAATTTTATTATGTTTATTTATCTCTAGGGATTCTAACAGATTTAAGGCATAACTTTTGCTTTCTATATGTAGAATTTCAAAGTTATGGTTGAAAGTATGTCCTGTTTCTAACAAATGGTTGGAATATGTAGAATTACTTTTATTATTGAGGAAACTCTTCAAATGTTCACAAATTCTATGACGGAAAGTTCTTCCAGTTTGTCCTATGTAAACTTTAGTTTCGTTCGTTAGTGCACCTTCATTTAAACTTTCGAAAAAACTTATTCAGATTATTCTAAAAGAAACTAAATTCCAAGCTAAATACTCGATAAAAAATTAGCTGTAGTTCACCACAGCTAATAAATAAAATAAAGAATATCCACTTACCATATAATGCTAAATTCATTTCATCTGAATTTATTTTCAAGTATACCACCAAACGAAACAATTAAACTAGTAAATAATCTATGAATCAACAACAGATGCAATACAATTATCATAGAAGATATTTTAGAATGTCTAGATATTTGCACTAGACAAAATTATTTTCAATTCAAAGATAAAATTTATAAATCTGAAAACGGTTTGATTATGGGAAATCCCTCAAGTCCTTCATAAGCAGAAATTTTCATTGACAATATTGAAACTAAAATTCACCAAAATCCCCTTAAGAAATACTTTTTATATTGGTATAGATATGTAGACGATATTTTCTGTTGCTTCACAGGTACAGACAGACTTTTGAAAAAATTCTTTTTATTCATCAATGAAACACATCCTTCAATTAAATTCACTATGGAAACCGAACATAATAATTCTATTAATTTTCTTGATTTAACTATTACTCGAATAAATAATTCACATGATTTTTCAATATTTCACAAACCAACCTATACGGATTCTATTATACACAAAAAATCAAATCATCCTCTAAATGAAAAATTATCAGCATTTAATTGTATGATCCATAGATTAGTTAATATTCCCATAAATCGAGAAAATTATATTTCAGAACTTAACATAATTAAACAAATAACTATTAATAATGACTATGATCCTAAGTTGATAGACAAATTGTTGATGAAAAAAAATAATAAAATAGCTTTAAATATGGTATTTCCTAATATAAAAGAAACTTTTAAATACATTTCCTTAAAATACACTAAAGGTATTTCTGTGAAAATTGCTAGATACCTCAAAAATAAATATAATTTGACGACTTCATTTAAAACGAATTCAAACTTGAGTAAATGTATCAAAAATAATAAAGACTGTACACATAAAGATGATAAATCGGGGGTCTATAAGTTAACCTGCGGTGATTGCCCTAAAGTTTACATAGGACAGACTGGAAGAACTTTCCGTCATAGAATTTGTGAACATTTGAAGAGTTTCCTCAATAATAAAAGTAATTCTACATATTCCAACCATTTGTTAGAAACAGGACATACTTTCAACCATAACTTTGAAATTCTACATATAGAAAGCAAAAGTTATGCCTTAAATCTGTTGGAATCCCTAGAGGTAAATAAACATAATAAAATTGGAATATTACTTAGCGAACAAATAGATTCAAATAACTCACCCCTGTTAAATATATTCAGATAAACTGGAATTTGCAGAGACCCCTTTTTTGGGTTTTAGTGCTCAATAAAAATTTATTGTACTTACTGTAATATAAATAGCAACGGATTTCGGAAACAAGCTTAGTTATTCAAAATGTGATCTTGCCTGATGATACCCAGTCGTGGCGGTCATTTGAATAATCATTCGTAAATGTCAAGGTTTAATCTTTTCAATAAACTCACAATTTAGAAAAAATGTTCATTAGTTTTTCATTTATATCCGATAAAATATGAAAATTTTAAATGGCCCAGCCGCTGTATCTACTTCTCTAGGATTTCATTCTGAAATGTAGATTTAATATATAACCTTCCTTATGTAATCGGACACCTCCAGCAGTGATACGAATTATTAACGAAATTTGCAGAGCGATAATTTAATCCACAGTGGATAGAGTCAACCCGATTCTAATTTCACTTCATATGGCTGACATTTTAATCGGATTAAAAAGATCAAGTTTTCAATTAATGGAAAAGTCCGGATGAAAATGGAAGAGAGATCAATGCTGACGGGTCCCTGGTAGGTTAATCTCCAGCTGAAAACAGATTGCACAGAGGCTGGACGAAATGGAATCGTTAATTTGAATGGACAATTCGTCACTTGAATCAGCTTTCGGAAATTTGCAGCGTCCATGTGGAATATTCAACGCATTTCGAGAATTTAGGATTGTAGGCTGCTTCTTTGAAATGAAATGAAATGAGGAATTACTTAGATTTCTATCACTCTTTATTAACTGAATATAGAATGACTCGAGTTTTGTAGTGTTTACTACATTTTCAAACCGAATAAAACAAATTGTACCTCAAATATTATATATATTCGTTGAAGGCTTCGGCCTGTGCAAAAATTTAATAATTAACCTCTATTTATGTTATTTTATTTATAATATCTAATTTAAAAAAATTTTAATATCAAAACAAATTAAAATATGTTTATCTTCTACAATTTTAATTTCAAAGAATTTTTTATTCAAAAAACTTTTAGAATTAAATCAATGTCTAAAACAAGCACCGCTCACATTCAATAGACGTATATAAGCAGTGCTTGTTTTAGACATTAATTTAATTAAAATAAAATAGAAAGGCCTTTTACTTGATAGAAGAAATATAACAAAATTTGAATATTAAAACAAATTGAAATATGTTTACCTTCTACAATTTTAATTTCAAAAAAATGTTTATTCAAAAAACTTTTAGAAATAAATTTATGTCTAACAGGCACCGCTTACATTTAATAGACGTATATAATCAAAACTCAATATATAATGTCAAATGGAATAAATAACCCAACAGATATACGAAAGTAATTAAAATTAATAAATAAATATTTAAAGGAGACAAAATTTTGTTTCTGGTCTTACCTTCAAGAACACCAATTGCCTTTGTAGAAGATAAACATATTTCAATTTGTTTTAATATTCAAATTTTGTTATATTTCTTCTATCAAGTAAAAGGCCTTTCTATTTTATTTTATATATAATATATAATTATATTTTGGCTTCAATAAATCTCATTATAGAATGTCAATGAATTTAAATAAACCTTAAAACACTGTTCTTCGATTTTATTAGAACATAGATCAATCTTGAATTATATAGTTGATCTGTATTTCGAAGCTTAAGTCTTTTAACACGTGAGAGATATAGGTTAAGTTTTTGATTTTGATATTTGGAATATTAAAAGAGGACTGAAGACGGGATTGTCTAGAATTATATTTGTTTTTTGAAGATATAGTGCACATTTTTTTAGAGATTTTTGAAATAATTTATTCGAATATTTAAATATTTCAAATAAATTATATTCTTTGAGAAGTCCTTTAAGTGTGTTCATGTTTTTAAAAGGCAATTGGTGTTCTTAAAGGTAAGACCAGAAACAAAATTTTGTCTCCTTTAAATATTTATTTATTAATTTTAATTACTTTCGTATATCTGTTGGGTTATTTATTCCATTTGACATTATATATTGAGTTTTGATTATATACGTCTATTAAATGTAAGCGGTGCTTGTTAGACATAAATTTATTTCTAAAAGTTTTTTGAATAAAAATTTTTTCGAAATTAAAATTGTAGAAGATAAACATATTTCAATTTGTTTTAATATTCAAATTTTATTAATTTAATTCTAAAAGTTTTTTGAATAAAAAATTTTTTGAAATTAAAATTGTAGAAGATAAACATATTTTAATTTCTTTTGATATTAAAATTTTGTTATATTTCTTCTATCAAGTAAAAGGCCTTTCTATTTTATTTAATATATAATTATTTGGTTTCCTTAATATCCTTTATACAGACACTGCTTGTGCTATAACAGAGGCCGTTAAATTGTCTTTCAATCTTTTAGATCAAGGGTAAATCACAGAATTATTTATTTGTAACTTAACCTCATATTACATTTAAAATTTTCAGCATTCATTTACCAGAATTTTCTAAATTGTTGAAGGGTGAGTAAATATTTGTTGTTGATTGATGTTATATTTTATTGAATATGAATTATTTGAATACTGACGAAGCAAAGTCTCTCTTAAAACTTGTTTTTCAGTAATGTTTTTACATATCTTGAGATTTTATAGAAAGTAACTAAGTTCTTAAGATTATGTTAAACATTTTTGAAAGATATTTGTTTTCATAAGATTGATCAGCAGAAACAAAATTTTGTCTATTCAAAATATTTAATTTATAGGATTTTGGTTAACAATTTTTATTTATTGGATTTTGTTATATCATTTGGATGTCTTATAATGAATGTTTATATTATATGTCATTTGATATAAGTGGTACTTATATGACATTATTTTAATTTATTTTCAGAAGTTATAATCCTTATTGTCATTATAAAATAAAACACTTGTTTACATTTTCTACTTTATTTTTGGTATTGACGTACGTTTCGTCTTTGCTAGAAAGACTTCATCAGAATACGAAGTAACAGTTGTTGTACAATGAATTTATAAGATTTTTTACAGAAGGTGTACATGTGTTTTTAATTGTTCGTCGGGTTGGTTTTCTCAAAGAATATTCCCTTCAGAATCGTGTTCACTCGATCCCTTGTAAATATTGAATAGAGGGGTGTAATAAAAATCTATTTGTTCATTTACTAGGTTATTGCTGTTTTTATGTTTATTTATTTCGTAAATTTCCCATAAGTTCAATTTTAGACCTCTATTTTCAATGTAGAATTTCTATTTCTTTTGTGAAATAATGGTTATTTTCAAGAAGGTGTTTAGCCTAATGTGAATCTTTTTTATTTTTATCGAAACTTCTTTTATGTTCTGTTAGGCGTGTACCGAAATTTCTACCTGTTCTACCAATATAAATCTTTGGGCAATCTGGGCAAGTGAGTTTGTATACACCTGATAATTGAAGTTTATCCATACTGTTTCTATTGTTTTTGATGTATTTGCTAATAGGATTGTTTGTCTTGAAAGAGACTTTAATATTTTCTTTTTTGAGTAGGTTTTTTAGTTGAATACTAATGTTTCCGAGATATGTGAGGCTAACGTATTTGTGTTCAGATAGATCAGATGTTACTGGATAAATTTCTTTTAATGAGTTTTTGTGTATACGTTGGTTAATTAAATTATCTATTAGAGATGTATTATATCCATTGTTGTAAGCTATCAATAGCTATCAATAGCTTACAACAATGGATATAATACATCTCTAATAGATAATTTAATTAACCAACGTATACACAAAAACTCATTAAAAGAAATTTATCCAGTAACATCTCGGAAACATTAGTATTCAACTAAAAAACCTACTCAAAAAAGAAAATATTAAAGTCTCTTTCAAGACAAACAATCCTATTAGCAAATACATCAAAAACAATAGAAACAGTATGGATAAACTTCAATTATCAGGTGTATACAAACTCACTTGCCCAGATTGCCCAAAGATTTATATTGGTAGAACAGGTAGAAATTTCGGTACACGCCTAACAGAACATAAAAGAAGTTTCGATAAAAATAAAAAAGATTCACATTATGCTAAACACCTTCTTGAAAATAACCATTCTTTCACAAAAGAAATAGAAATTCTACATGTTGAAAATAGAGGTATAAAATTGAACTTATGGGAAATTTACGAAATAAATAAACATAAACAGCAATAACCTAGTAAATGAACAAATAGATTTTTATTACACCCCTCTATTCAATATTTACAAGGGATCGAGTGAACACGATTCTGAAGGGAATATTCTTTGAGAAAACCAACCCGACGAACAATTAAAAACACATGTACACCTTCTGTAAAAAATCTTATAAATTCATTGTACAACAACTGTTACTTCGTATTCTGATGAAGTCTTTCTAGCAAAGACGAAACGTACGTCAATACCAAAAATAAAGTAGAAAATGTAAACAAGTGTTTTATTTTATAATGACAATTACAACTGATTTCTACCAAGCAACGGCCCAATCTATCATAAATTTATAATCCTTAAATATAATTTTTTGAAATCAAATATGTAGAAGGCTAATATTAAAATATTTAAATAACTTTAAGAAGTATTTGATAGATTCTTTACTTAGTGGAAACTCTTTTTAATTAAAAAAATGTATATGAGACAGTAATTTATTTCCACAAAAATGTTTGTGCTACTACAACAATTATTATTATTATTATTATTATCCTGATACTCCTAGATCTTCTGTGAAGATCCCTCAGAAGCTTTTTCAGCTTGTGCGAGTTAGGAGTTCAGTTGTGTTCTGTGTAGGCTTTGTTACTGCGATCTTGCGCCACTTTAGGTCACAGCACTGTTAATTTTTGACCCAACAGTGAAATGGTGGCAGATACCCGTCCAACTAGAAAATTTCTTTTCTACCTGAATAGGATTCGAACCCTGGACCTCCCGGTCACGAGTCCGATGCTCTCCCGCTGAGCTATCCACACTCATTGTTTCACCAGACAGTACACTGTAATACCTGAAGAAGCCACATCGTGGTGAAACAATTGTTGTAGTAGTACAAACATTTTTGTGGAAATAAATTACTGTCTCATATACATTTTTTCAACTTTAAGAAGTGTTGTATGCCCAAGTTTCCTCTGCTCATTCAATAATTTTATTTCTAAAACGTATTTGTACTTGAATATTTCTATAGATTCCAGGATGTACGTATGTTTGTCTTTCGTTTCCAGGTGCAAATTTCAAGATTGTCCAATTTTGGGAAGAAATTATTGGTTTCGGAAAAATGTTTCGCAAAATAAGAGTAATCTTTTCTGTTCCTAAATGAAGATTAATGTTCTTCGAACTTTTTTTTGAAAGAACTCTCGGTTTGTTATATATATATATATATATATATACACTACTGCATTGTTGACAATTCAATTCATAAACTTCAGAATTATTCAGCCGGTTGTTTTTGTCTTTAGCATTAAAAAAGGGTACAATAATAAAAAGAGGTTTTTTCTTGATAGAAGAATTATTACAAAATTTTAAATATCATACAGATTTATTTTGTTAACTTCCTTCAAATTCAAATTTGAAAAAAAAATTTATTCAAAAACTTTCAGAATTAAATTAAATAAATGTCTTTACAGAACACTGTTTCAATTTAGTAGACATATAAAATTAACACTTATTACAAAGTACCAAAAGGAAATGAAAGAATTCAAAGAAATATAAATCATTAATTAAAATTTATAAATAAATACTTAAAGGGTACAAAATTTTGTTTCGTACCTTTTTTTATGGATAAAATAAAATGAATGGAGGTTTATACTTGATAGAAGGTATATAAAATTATTTAAATATTTTAATATTTACAGATATATTCTGTTAGCCTTCTACATATTTAATTTCAAAGAATCATATTTAATATTATAACTTCAGGAATTAAACTAATGTCATATAAGCACCGCTTATATCAAACGACCAATAAAATAAACATTCATTATCAGACATCCAAATGAGATAACAAAAACCAATAAATATA
The DNA here is from genome assembly GCA_034642435.1 of Megalocaria dilatata. NCBI lineage: Eukaryota > Metazoa > Arthropoda > Insecta > Coleoptera > Coccinellidae > Megalocaria > Megalocaria dilatata. Next base: position 51,090,360 of record CM067854.1, read on the forward strand.
AATTGTTAACAAAAATCCTATAAATTCAATATTTTGAGTAGACAAAATTTTGTCTCTGCGCATCTCTCTTATGAAAACATATCTTTCCAAAAAGATTAACATAATCTCTTCAGAATTTCATCATAAAACTATCTTAGAATATTCAATATTATGGGATATCTAAGGTACTTTTTAGAAAATCTCAAGATATGTAAAAACATTACTAAAAAACAAGTTATAAGAAAGACTTTGCTCGTCAGTACTCAATCATATTCAATAAAATATAATATCAATCAACAAAAAATATTTACTTACTTTTTACAATCCAGAAAGCGTCTTTGCAAATGAAAACATAACATTCAAATGGAGTCCAATGTTGACTCAAACAGGTAGTTCTGTGGTTTACAATTGATCTCAAAGATTTAAAGGCAAGTTATAATGTTAAATATAAGAAAAACAAATGTTAACTTTCGCTATTTTATTGATTTTCACAATTGTTTCGTCATACCATAACTTCATCAGGTGAGTATTTAAACTGAGGTATACAATGCAAAACATGACCTTAAATACACAGCTCTGGTACAAAAAATAGAGGGGTGGAAAGAGATGGTATACAATTAATGAAAAATATTAAGTAGGGGGGAACTATTTAAATCTATTTGATCATTCAATGAAATTTGACTTTTATTATATCTATTGATCTCTAAAGTTTCTAACAGATTTAGTTTCTGACTTTTGTTTTCGATATTGTAATGTAATATTTCATAGTTTATATTAAAATTATGGCCAGTCTCCAACAAATGGTTGGTATAAGTTGAATTCGGTTTATTATTAATATAATATTTTTCATATTCTCGTATCCTTGTTTGGAATGAACGGCCTTTCTGTCCCACATATACACATGGGCAATCACTACATGTTAACTTGTAAACTCCTGATTTTTTGCTTTTAGGAATGACGTCTTTATTATTTTTTATTAAGCTGCCTAAAGAATTAATAGTTTTAAAAGAGATGTTATATTTTTCTTTAAATATATAGCAATCTTTTCAGATTTTTGGCGTATGTAAGTTAATGAAATAAATTTGGTTTCGTTCGGATTTTGAAATTCTGGATATACAAGTGATATTGCTTTCTTGTAATTTATTTTATCAAGTAAATTGTCTACAATTAACGGATTAAAATCATTATTGAAAGCTATTTGTTTAATCGTTTTATACTCTTCGTCAAAATTTTTTTTCGTAATGGGTATGTTAACCAATCTATAAAGCTTACTTTTATAAGCTGACAATTTTTATGAAAATGGATGGTTTGAAGTATAATGAATCGTACCATCTGTATGTGTAGGTTTTCTGTATATGGAAAAGTCATGTCTATTATTAATTTTAGTGATTTTTAAATCTAAGAAATTGATGCTATTATTTACTTCATCTTCCTGTGTGAATTGAATTGTTGGATATAATTTATTGATAGATTCCAAAAATGAACCAATTTGTCTATTTGTGCCATTAAATAAACAAATTATGTCATCTACATAGCGGTACCAATAAACGAAATCTTTAAAATATAGGAGTTTTTGGATATTGGTTTCTACGTGATCCATGAATATTTCTGATAACAAGGGGCTTAATGGGTTCCCCATTGTTAGACTTTCTTCGTCTAGATAAAACGTGCCATTGAACATAAAATAATTTTGATCTAGGCAAACGTTTAAGGCGTCTAATATTTCTGTTTTTACAACAAGATTAGTTCGCTTTTGGAGTAATAAATCATCAACTAATTTTATGGTTTCACTGACCGGTATACTAGGAAATAAGTTTTTTACATCAAAGGAAACAAATTTGGCATTGTTTAGGATATATTATTATAATACAAAAAACCTACACATACAGATGGTACGATTCATTATACTTCAAACCATCCATTTTCACAAAAATTGTTAGCTTATAATAGTATGCTTTATAGATTGGTTAACATACCCATGACGAAAGAAAATTTTGACAAAGAGTATAAACCGATTAAACAAATAGCTTTCAATAATGATTTTAATCCGATAATTGTAGACAATTTACTTACAAGAAAGCAATATTACTTGTATATGCAAAATTTCAAAATCCGAACGAAACCAAATTTATTTCATTAACTTACATAGGCCAAAAATCTGAAAAGATTGCTAGATATTTAAAGAAAAAAGAAAAATATAACATCTCTTTTGAAACTATTAATTCTTTAGGCAGCTTAATAAAAAATAATAAAGACGTCATTCCTAAAAACAAAAAATCAGGAGTTTACAAGTTAACATGTAGTGATTGCCCATATGTATATGTGGGACAGACAGGCCGTTCATTCCAAACAAGGATACGAGAACATGAAAAATGTTACATTAATAATAAACCGAATTCAACTTATGCCAACCATTTGTTAGAGACTGGCCATAATTTTAATATGAACTATGAAATATTACATATTGAAAACAAAAGTCAGAAACTAAATCTGTTAGAAACTTTAGAAATCAATAGATATAATAAAAAACAATTTTTTTTGAATGATCAAATAGATTTAAATAGATCCCCCTTACTTAATATGTTTCATTAATTGTATACCATCTCTTTCCACCCCTCTATTTTTTGTACCAGAGCTGTGCATTTAAGGTCATGTTTTGCATTGTATACCTCAGTCTAAATACTCACCTGATGAAGTCATGGTAAATCAATAAAATAGCGGAAGTTAACATTTGTTTTTCTTATATTGAAGATGAATTTCCGTCAAGTAAAGATCGAGACAATCAAAAAAAAAAAATGTTATTATAAATATAATTTTTTGAAATTAAATATGTAGAAGTCTAACGGTACATATCTGTAAATATTAAAATATTTAAATAATTCTATATACCTTCTATCAAGTTTACACCTCCATTTATTTTATTTTATTCATAATATATAACTGTTTGGTTTCTTTAACATTCTTTATACAGATGTTCCTTGTGCTATAACAGAGACCGTTAAATTGCCTTTTAATTTTTAAGGTCAGTGGTAAACCACAGAACAATTTATTTCGAGCCACAATAGACTTCCTTTAAATGTTCAGTATTCATTTACCAAGAAGCTTTCTGAATTATCAAAGGTAAGTAACTACTTTTTGTTGATTGATGTTATATTTTATTGAATACAATTGAATACTGACGAGCAAAGTCTCTATTAAAACATTTTTTTTTAGTATTGTTTTTACAATCTTGAGATTTTCTAAAAAGTAACTTAGTTAGATATCCAATAATATTGAATATTCTAAGTAGGATAGTTTTATGATGAAATCTGTATGATATTTAAAATATTGTAATAATTCTTCTATCAAGAAAAAAATCTCTTTTTATTATTTTACCCTTTTTTAATGCTAAAGACAACAACAACCGGCTGAATAATTCTGGAGTTTATGAATTGAGTTGTCAACAGTGCAGTAGTATAGATGACAAACCGAAAGACCATTCAAAATTAAGTTCGAAGAACATTAATCTTCATTTAGGAACAGAAAACTATTGAATGAGCAGGGGAAACTTGGGCATACAGTTCTTAAAGTTTTGCACAAGCCGAAGCCTTCGACGAATATATATATATATATATATAATAATTGAGGTACAATTTGTTTTATTCAGTTTGAAAATGTAGTAAACACTACAAAACTCGAGTCATTGTATATTCAGTTAATAAAACTAAGGAATTTCTTATTTCATTCCATTTAAAAATGAACTATCACAAGTAACGGACTACTCCATCAAATATTCTATAAAATATTTTATTCCCGTGTGGGGGTCGTAGAGCAGGAATGGCAGAGAGTTAAATCCCTTTTCAACTCTTTATCATAAATTCTACGTCCATCTTGACATAAGATAGTCCCAGAAGTAAACTTCTCCACAAAAGTTAAGGAAGTTCATAAATTCTTTACCTACTTCAACCGATGTCAGGTGTTATTCACCAAATGTTTATATGTGGCAAATTTATTTACCATTTTCTTTCTTATGTGATGTCCAGTCTTTATTATAAAACAGCGGCAATCAGTTATTTACATTCAAAAATTTAATGATTTAGAGCAATCTTTTTAAAACGGATCGAATAAATTCCCAATAAACTTCTATTATTCAATTCTTGTATTATTGAATAGTGAAAATACCAAAATCGAAAAGATAAATTATGTTGATAAAATGCGATAGGGAAAATACTGTAATCGCTATAAACTGATAAAAATCCATTAAAAAAAAAGAAAATTTTATCGAAATACAAAATTATAAGTTACTTAATAAGGATTCTGTTGAATTTCGTGGTAAAACTACTGGTCCGAACAAACGATCTCCCAAAATACCTAACCAGATATTTATATTGAAACGCTGTTGATGCCTGGATTCATGAATGGCTTGTGGATTTTCATCCGCCCAAATATGGCTATTATGAAAATTAAAAATTCCATCTTTGGTAAAGCCAGCTTCATCAGTGAAAAGGATATTAGAAGTAAAATTCGGATGTCAAGCAATCTTTGTTGAAACCCATGGACAGAATATCCTTCTTGCTTGATGATCAGGAGGATTAAGATCTTGCAAGCGTTGAATATGAAATGGATAGAGAAGTTGTTGATGCATAGTTCTCAAGACAAGGGGACCACTTATTCCTTCTTCCGCTGAAATTCTTCTTACACTTTTACCGTGATTTTTTTAGTCAAAATATTTAAAATTTTCTCTTCCACTTCTGGAATACTTACAGATCTTGTACGTCCACTATCACGAGTGTTTTTTTTAAGGAACCAGTTTTCCTTAATCGTCTAAAAACTTGATCGTCACATGAAACTTTGTTTTTTAACACCCGGTATACAGGGTGATCCAGGAGTGCGTAAATGGACCATAACTTCGTTTCTATTCAAGCTATCGACTTGTTTGTTTTTCCAAACGACAGGTGGTACAATCCGCACATCCTGAAAATATTTTCATCTACATACAGGATGTCCGAAAATGAAATACATACATAGGTTAGGTTTTTTTATATAGTAACCCCCTATTTTTTACACATCATTGACTTATCATATGTCATATCTTCGGAACCGTTCAACATAATTCAATCATCTTCTTTCCAGTCGATTCTTTAAGCCACTGCGCATCTTTTGAAATGCCTGTGAACTATCGCCTACTACATTGGTTTTTAAATGACAAATTACAAATTGAATTTACTCGATTTTTCAAATGCAACACCTTGTATTTTATTGCACCATTGTACGATATTTCGTAAGAGCTTTTCGTCGATATAAGGTATATGAGGTCTTCTTTGTGAAATAAATTACAAAATATGAAACGTGGTTTTTGAAGAATCTAGTACAACGTTGTCGTAAAATCGGAAACATCTATACAAAATAATTGAAAAAAATATTTTCGAGATTGTAATAGCAGTGTTTCATGAATAGTGGTAATAGAAATAGGAGAATATCAAGAAGTCCTACTCGATTCTTCAAAAACCATCCACATTTCATATTTTGACATTTATTTCACGAAGAAGACCATACAAACCTTATATCGAAGAAAAGCTCTTACAAAATATCATACAATGGTGCAATAAATTACAGAGTGCTGCATTTGAAAAAATCGAGTTAATTCAATTTGTGATTTGACATTTAAAAACCAATGTAGTGGGCGATAGAACACAGACATCGAATTCTTGCCCACTTCAAAAGATGCCAAGAAGCTTGAAGAATCGGCTGGAAAAAAGATGATTGAATTGAGTTGAACGGTTCCGAAGTTATGACTTTTTTTGTGGGTCTACGCGATGCTATTTCGAAACATAAATTGACATAGGTCAAAAACTAATGCAGATGGGTCAATGAAACCTGCCACAATTAAGTGGCAAATCCAAAGATGTATAAAAAATAGGGAATTGCTATTTAAAAAAATTTATGTATTTCATTATCGGACATCATGTATGTGGAAGAAAATATTTTCAGGATGTGCGGATTGTACCACCTATCGTTTGGAAAAAAACAGTCAAGTCGATAGCTTGAACAGAAACGAAGTTATGGACCATTCAGGCATCCCTGGGTCACCCTGTATGTAAAACTGTTCCTTATAGACTACTAATAATTACAATATCTGTTTTGTTTGCAGGTATATAGTAAACCCTTACGGTTTGGGTATAATTGTTGTATCAACATTATATTATAGCGATATTTCTACTGAGTAGTAATATTCCTTCGTGTTTATTTTTAATTGATAGAATTAATTTCATTCATATGTCATGAGAAACAGTTATACTTGTACAATCCATTTCTTTCCAGTAACATCCTAACAACAAATAGACATTTTCAGGTCTGAGCACGCCAATTATCACCGATTACTCCTTTCTTGATTGTTCATCTAATTAAATATAACAACGTTGAGCATATTAGTCAAGAATATTAAGCCTTGTCGTTTAAATACAAACACCATTAGTTGGACACAACAAAACCAAACGATCATTCATCCCACGTTCGAAATTCTTCATCCCTAGTTTCCAGTTACTCAAACCAAACAAATTTACTACGATAAACTAGTAGTTATTTAAATATTTTAATATTAGCCTTCTACATATTCAATTTCAAAAAATTATATTTAATAATTATAACTTCAGGAATTAAATTAATATAATGTCATATAAGTACCACTTATATCAAACGACATATAAAATAAACATTCATTATAAGACATCTAAATGATATAATAAAATCCAATAAATAAAAATTGTTAACAAAAATTCTATAAATTAAATTTGAATAGACAAAATTTTATTTCTGCTGATCAATCTTATGAAAACAAATATCTTTCAAAAATGTTTAACATAATCTTAAGAATTTCATCATAAAACTATCTTACTTAGAATATTCAATATTATTGGACATCTGACTAAGTTACTTTCTATAAAATTTCAAGATATGTGAAAACATTACTGAAAAACAAGTTTTAAGAAAGACTTTGCTTCGTTAATATTCAAATAATTCATATTCAATAAAATATAACATCAATCAACAACAAATATTTACTCACCCTTCAACAGTAAATGAATACTGAAAAATTTAAATGGAGTAAGGTTAACTACAAATAAATAACTCTGTGGATTACCCTTGATCTAAAAGATTGAAAGACAATTTAACGGCCTCTGTTATAGCACAAGGACTATCTGTATAAAGAATGTTAAGGAAACCAATTAATTATATAGATATATATATATATATATATATATATATATATATATATATAATTTTATATATATATATATATATTTATATAAATATTAAAAAAATGTATATATGACAGTAATTTATTATAATATTTTTTGAAATTTAATATGTAAAAGGCTAATATTAAAATATTTAAATAATTTTGTATACCTTCTATCAAGTATTAACCTCTATTTATGTTGTTTTATTCATAATATATAATTATTTGGCTTCCTTAACATTCATTATATAGATAGTCCTTGTGCTATAACAGAGGCCGTTAAATTGTCTTTCAATCTTTTAGATCAAGGGTAATCCACAGAGTTACTTATTTGTAGTTAACCTTACTCCATTTAAATTTTTCAGTATTCATTTACCACAAGTTTTCTAAATTGTTGAAGGGTGAATAAATAGTTGTTGTTGATTGATGTTCTATTTTATTGAATATGAATTATTTGAATATTAACGAAGCAAAGTCTTTCTTAAAACTTGTTTTTCAGTAATGTTTTTAGATATCTTGAGTTTTTATAGAAAGTAACTTAGTCAGATGTCCAATAATATTGAATATTCTAAGTAGGATAGTTTTATTATGAAATTCTTAAGATTATGTTAAACATTTTTGAAAGATATTTGTTTTCATGAGATTGATCAGCAGAAAAATATTTTGTCTATTCAAAATATTTAATTTATAGGATTTTGGTTAACAATTTTTATTTATTGGATTTTGTTTTATCATTTGGATGTCTTGTAATGAATATTTATTTTATATATAGAAGTCCAAGAAATAAAAATTCCAGATGGCCATGAGGTTTTAGAGTCAGGCGAAATTGCGGAAGTTTTGTCAGATAACTTTTCAGGGGTGGGCGAAAACTTGGCGAAGAAATTCAGAAGAAAGCCCATGAAGCATCGATATCGTCGACTCCCCAATTCAATAGTGGTGCTTCCTACTTCTGAAACTGAACTGGGGGAGATTAAGAAGAACAAAGCTCCTGGAATTGACTGTTTAACATCTGAAATAGTGAAGGAAACTGCAGAATTCATAGTCGCCCCACTCTGCTTTATTGTCAATAACAGCTTGCAGGAAGGCTACTTTCCAAAGGTGCTGAAAGAGGCGGATATAAAACCTGTTTTTAAGTCAGGAGACAGTTTAGATCCGAGCAACTATAGGCCTATTTCATCGATGTCGGTGTTGTCGAAGATATTTGAGAAGGTCATAAAAAACAGATTAACTTCTTATCTGAATCGTCCTGAAATATTGTCAGATAAACAATACGGATTCAGGGAGGCTAGATCAGCGCAGGATGCTATCGCATATGTAAAAGCAAATATTTATAACGCATTAGATTAGAGGAAACCAACAATCGGTGTATTCGTTGATTTGTCGAAGGCTTTCGATACGGTGAGTCATCCTGAGCTTCTGGAGTCTCTTGAAAGGATTGGTATGAGAGGAAATTGTTACAACTTGTTGAAGACCTATCTAGACGAGAGAGTCCAGTATGTCAAAGTTGAAGAAAAGCTAAGTTCGCCGAAGCATGTTAAGTTTGGTGTACCACAGGAGACAATCCTAGGACCATTATTGTTCTCGATTTATATAAACGATCTCTTCAACTTACCTACAAGCGGAGACATAGTTGGCTTTGCCGATGATACTGTGGTTTTTTTATGAGGATACTTCTTGGAGTGCACTGAAAAAGAAAGTGGAAAATGATTTTGGCAGGGTAATTGATTTTTTCAATGACAGAATACTCATCATGAACAGCGCCAAAACTCATTTCTTACCATTTACCAGTTATTCCAGTAATATGCCCAGGTTCAAAACACTAAATATAGTCGCCATCGATGAAACCATAGAAATAACAGCGAAGTCGGAGATAAAATACCTAGGTGTACACATTGACTGTCATCATAATCGGAGTGTACAGGCGAAAGTATTGTCTGGGAGGATCAGAAGCCTTATACCCAAATTTAGGTTATGTCGAAAAATATGCGATATCAACCAGTTGAAGGTTTTTTACTTTGCATTGGTTCAGAGTTGTTGCTCAGTAGCTACGGGATAGTTGCATGGGGTGCAGTTAGAAATAATTACCTGAAACAAATAGAAGTGTCGCAGAAGTGGATAATTAAGGTAATTTTCAACAGAAAGCTGAGATATCCCTCTGATCAGCTGTTTAGGGAGAGTGGTTTTTTTTGCGTTAGACAGTTGTACTGTCAAGCCATATTGGTCGAAAAGTTTAGGGATGGAAATACCGAAAACTTAGAACACACATACAACACAAGATATAGGCAGGGTTCAGTACACGTTCCTAAAGTCCACAAAAGTAGAGGACGGAGAAACCATCGATATCTGGGTGCTAGAATATTTGATTTGTTGCCAATTGACATAAAATTACTTAGTTCATACAACATATGGAAGTCAAGAGTGAGGAAATGGATTGCTGCGCAGACTGAGGAAAAGATTGATGGACTGATAGAGGTGGAGAATTTGTGGAGTTGAATTGGGTAGAGGGTTATACGTTGCCGGCTGATGCATTTTGTTTTATTTATTTATATATTTTTTGTTTATTTGTTCTTTTTTCTGTTGTGTATTTACTCTGATGAAGCTTTTTTAGTATTTACACGTATTTGTGTCTACATCTGCTTTTTTTCCTATATGTATATGTGTGTATGTATTTATTTGTGCATATACCTATACACTGAATTTTGAGAATAAACACTGGCCAACAGCCCCGCGCGGATTTGCTTCCTTGGGGTGGTCCATGGTTTGTTTGCTATTATAGTAATGTATTGTAATTTGATAATTCATGGGAAATAAACTTATTATTATTATTATTATGTGTCGTTTGATATAAGTGGTACTTATATGACATTATTTTAATTTAATTCCTGAAGTTATAATTATTAAATATAATTTTTTGAAATTAAATACATAGAAGGCTAATATTAAAATATTCAAATAATTTTATATACCTTCTATCCAGTATTAACCTCTATTTATGTTAAACTAGTAGTTATACAAATGTTGGTCCATTCAGCTGTAAAATTATTCTTTCTTAGACACAACAGTATCATTGACCCAAAAATATACCACGATGAACTAACGGTGGTACGAATACAATTGTGAACAGAAAGTAACCGAGGCGAAATGTGTGGAGATAATTCGATCTTTAACCAATTTCTGATTTTCTGAGACAACAATGCGTAACTGTAATGCAACGAACTGAGGTGTAAATAGCTCAATTTCTCTCAGCGGTAGGAAGCAGAGAAGTGAGCAGGAAAATGGGCAACGTGAGAATGTAATCACTTCACTTCTCATGTACATACCGCTTCTACTCGCGCTTCCCAAAGCTGCCCGAACTGGAGGTTTTTCGTGAGGAAGTCAAAGGGCCGGCAGTGTGCTCCTAATAAAAGCACCCTATATCTTCTGTCAGCTGAACTTATGTTTTATCAAGTCTTTAAATTTTCAGTCTTATCAAGACTTTTCCACTCAGAATATTACAATCTTTTAGGACTTCTCCATTATTCATTCATCTAAATGTAGCCGAACCGAAATAGGTCAGCCATAAAATTGGAAAACCATTCCTTTGGAATGACATTCAAATTTCAATATATCATCTCTGCCCTTACGCCGGAAATTTATGATACAAATCAATGATTTAAACTCTGCTAGAAGCATACGGGTTAGCACAAAGAAGTTGACTCGAAAGGGACGACAAATCGATGCCAGGCTGCGTACAACTGATGATTGCGAGACATTTATTATTCAAAAGCACCATTGTGGGTCATTCTTCAAATACAACGCGCAGTATCTACAATCCGTCTACAAAGTACCCGGAACAAACAAATCTCAATTGTAATTATTTAGTACATATAATTTGTACCGTCTCATTAGACGGTCGTTCGAAATTAGTTTGTCTTTCGATACTTATGTCTTTTAAGTTGATACTTGCGATCTAGCAGTTTTGAGATTTGTCGAATTATTTAGTTTTACTCGACACTTCAGATTATTGGTTTTATAATTATTATATATGACCTTGGCCATGGGAAGTCAATTAGAGATTTGGATATATTTATGCTTGTTAATTTCACATGACAGCATTCGAAATTATAAACTGACTCTATCCTTCTTTACCTGCATTAATTTCATAATTTTTCTGTAACCAATTAGAAGATTTGTTTCGTTTCATTCAGTCCACCTCCAAATGGACCTTCCAATCATCTACGTTAATTTCCCTCTTTTGTTAGAAGAGAAGAATTTGTGAACGTTGCGGCGTGAGTTTTTCTATGATAATTTGTCAATGCTTACTGAACGGAAATGTCAAAACAACATGGCTTCTACCTTCTGTCAAATCACAGTTACCCTTTTCGAAAGTTCTATCACTCTAAAAAAAACACCCGATACTTGAGAATACACACAGACAGCAAGATCAGCTTCAAAGCACACACAAGATTCCAAAAAACATCAGCCATTACACGAGCGGGTCACTTCACTCATGAAAACTATTACAATAATCCAAAAGAATTTCTTTATAACCAATTTTTCTTTTTGCAGATGTTCGAAATGTTCGCGAATAGTGAAAAAAGCACTAAGATGTGAGCAAAACAAAGTGTACCTGCCCACCTAAAAACTCTCTGACCTAATTCAAGACCAACACCACCCAGCATTCAAAATAACTCCCAAAGTGCATTCCCCAGACTCTTCCGGTGACAGTGTGGGGGGGGATAACCGGTACGACGAACCCCCTGATTCCAGGCCTTGGAGTTACGAGATGATTCCTAGCGACGAAAGCTCGCTGGGACTCCAGACCTCCAGGCTTAGGGTTAACTTCCCCCCAGACACCATCGACAGGGGCTCCAGTCGAGGCCCTCTTCTGCCGAGAAGAAACCGGAGCATGAGTGCATGGAGCGACATCAGTAGATCCAGTTGGAGGTTGGAGGAGAGGTGAGTGAAAATTTTCGAAAACAACTTCGAGATTAAAACATTTACGCAAGGTAAGAAAATAAAATATGTGGTTACAAAGTGGAGGAGTCATCCCATTGAGCATTTAAGGATTATTTCGTAGTCAAAGAAGAAGCAGATCTATAAAAGCAGGAACCACGAAACCCTCTTATCTATGGTTGCTGTAAAATCCTATGGTTGATGAACGGTCGTAGTGAGGTGATACTGTACACCTTACAATGACCCAAGACAATATATATTTTCTTATTTGTTGGAATTAGACCACTAACTCATCATTTATCGCATCGATTCTATCAATATAGTGCAATTTTCAATTCGTGGTTGTGGAGTGTGCAGCATTTATGGAATACAGCAAGTTCCTCAGGCATTTCCCCCAATGTCCCATACGAGAAATTGGCCAGACGGCAGAAAACATCTTGCAGATAGGCATTTTTGTTCTGGATGTTGGCCTTTGGCCTTCTGAAAAACCTAAGAATAAGAGACTTCACACCTTATCCACATATGGCTAGGTATCCATTTTGCCTTTCGTGAATATCAGGGATCTACTCCCATAAATTAAATCGATCCAATCATCACAACGAATTCATCTCGGTGAATTTCCGCACGTCTTTTTCCTGATAAACAGAAATGAGCCTGCACCATCATATGTCAATTTCGATTTACGTTCTTTCTGCTTTGAGCCGTTAGAGATAACACAAGGTGAAGGAAGCTCCGACTCTGCAGAAAATTTTTCTCCAAGAAGTTGATTTGTTAACCATTGATCAGAAATTGACCTGGTAATGGGGGATCGGTCTACAGTTGCCACAAGTCTAAAATGGCGATAATACTGTTCTTTTGATCTTCCGTTACTTTCCTCTGGCAGAATTGTCAAATTTTAACGCTACTCATTCTCTTGTACTTGGCTTCATTATAAAATCCCTGATGGTAGTTAGTAAACTATATCAACACTTGTCATATTCTAGAAGTTGTTGATTATACAAGTTTACCCTGCAATCACTGACGTTTTCCTGTTTGGGTTATCGAAAGAATATCTGATACTTTAATCTAAAATAAAAATCTGAAAATGTTAGATAATTTTCCTTGTATGGATTTCTTGATGCTGGGAAACAATTTCTGAGCGGAATCAAATAATACGAAAACTTTCATTGAAATTATCTTGAATTTTCTTCTTCCAGATGGACTTTATAAATTTCCTAATTGAAGAAATAACTAAATTTCAACCTTTATATACTATCAAAAATTTCATAGAATTTATAGCAAAATTATCGAAAACTATTAATACAAACGAACTATAATCGGGTTTTATTTGATATGAAAAAAATGTTCCCAGGTTTTCCAACAATGTATTGGGTGTTTTCTTTTAGAGTGATAGAACTTTCGATAGGGATAACTGCGATGTGACAGAAGGTAGAAGCCATGTTGTTTTGACATTTCTGTTAAGTAAGTATTGACAAATTATCATGGAAAAACTCACGCCGCAACAACGTTTACAAATTGTTGAAATTTATTTTCAAAATTAGTATTCTATTCTCCAAACTTTTAGAGTACTTCGAGAAATTCATGGTTCACATAATCGTCCATCAGAGCAGCTTATTCGTCGAACTATCGATACATTTCGGACATTTTGACACAACGCATAGAAGAAAATATCGCTGCTGTAAGTCATAGTGTTAATGATGATCCAGATTTGTCAATTCGTCGACGGTCACAACAAGTTGGACTCTGTGCATCCACCACATGGAAAATTTTGCGTGAAGATCTTGTTCTGCACCCGTACAAGATCCAACTGGTTCAAGAACTAAAGCCACTTGACCATAATAAGCGTCGTTTGTTTGCTGATTGTGCCCTAGAACAGCTTGAAGTTGATCCACTTTTTTATCGTAAAATTGTGTTCAGTGATGAAGCTAATTTCTGATTATACGGCTAAGTGATCAAGCAGAATTGCCGTATATGGAGTGAAAACAATCCTCAAGAAGTTCTTCAGGTTCCATTGCATCCTAAAAAATGCACTGTATGGTGTGCTTTACACGCTGGAGGCATCATCGGTCCATATTTATTTAAAAACGATGCTGGAGCTAACTTTACAGTGAATGGTGCTCATTACAGATCGTTGATCAATGATTATTTGTTTCAAAATTTGATTGGTACCGACCCAGAAGTGTTTTGGTTCCAACAAGATGGTGCTACACCTCATGCTGCTACCGTTACAATTGATTTATTGGAAAAAAGAGTTGGCGATAAGATTATTTCGAGAAATGGTCCAATTAATTGGCCTCGAAGATCATGAGACATAACTCCACTGGATTATTTTCTTTGGGGTTAGGTCAAGTTATTGGTTTATACTGATAACCAGAAACAAGAGCTAGTCGTGGTGGAGATATGCTGGAAGTTATTTTTAAAACATAAATGTAATAAAATCATCTTTCAAATAAAAAAAAATTTTGGCTTCAATCTTAATTTAAATGTGTTTTATGCCAATTTAAAGTTCTATCAATCCACATACATCCACAAATAGCTTCCAGACATCATAACTTATTGAGAATCCTTACACAGAATTATATCAAATTAAAATTCAACTTCATTCGACTCAAATTAAAAATAAGTTGAAAGAGAAACCAATAATAAATAAAATTTTTAGATCTAACAAATTCAAAAAATAATAACCTTTTAAATTTCTACATCATCAAAAAATATCTTCAGAGATGCAATCATTCCTCAATATATTCTTTCAATTTCGATAATAATAAATTTCCTGTTCTCAATTCCATAGGGCCTTCACAATTCCCATCACATTTATCAAGTTTAATTAGGAAAATTCTTATTTTCTCTTTGAGCTGGTTGAGAAAATCCAAAATAATAAAGGAACTAATTGATATAAAATTTAATATACAAGAACTTTCAACGAATACAAGGTAATACAGCATATGACAATACTAAAATAACGAACATACATTATATAGGATTATATATGAATACATTACAGATAAACATAGACGAGATAAACACACTGAATAATATAAATATACTTTGATACATTCTTTTTCCAATTAATTTAGAATTGTGTGCCGATATAATTGTTTTCAAAACAAATTTTAGATTTATATTCTTTCGGAATTTCAGGAATTAACAAAATCGTCCCAAAATTCTGACCATACAATAATTCGAGAAACGAAATTAGTGTACCCGATATAATTCACAATAAGGTAGTGAAGTTAAAAAAATTGAAATAAATATAAATGTAGATATAAATTATAGTTTTTTGCAATTTCAATAAACTTACTTTTCCACAATATAATAATCCGATCTTGAATACCACAGGATGAAAGAATGCATCAACTATGATAAGAATACAATTAATATAAGCTATAAAAACAACAGGTTCATAATATTGAAAATTGGAGAGTGGATGAATTCAAAGTAATTTAAATTCAACTTCGCATAAAAAATCAGTAGGATAAAAATAAAATTAGAATAAGAGAAAAATATTAAAAAGAAAAATTCAGAAAAATTCGAATAATGGGTTGAGACCAGAGTGTATTACACGATTCTGAACCACTGGAGCATTCTGTAAAAAAATAATCATCAACAATAATTATAATACGAGAATACTTAGAACTAACACGTGTATAAACATATCTATGAGGTTCTTCAATATGTGCCTATGTTTTTAGAACAACACGAAAGCTATATAAGACATGTTAAAAATGTTTCTAGCTGTCATTTGTGCTTAGTACAGTTTGACAATTCATTATGGCAAAATGCAAGCTTCAATATATCGAGGTTTTTTTTTTTTTAGAGTGATAGAACTTTCGATAGGGATAACTGTGATTTGACAGACGGTAGAAGCCATGTTGTTTTGACATTTGTATTCAGTAAGCATTGACAAATTATCATTGAAAGACTCACGCCGTAACAACGTTCACAAATTGTTGAAACTTATTTTCAAAATCAGTGTTCTATTCGCTAAACTTATAGAAAACTTCGTGAAATTTATGATTTACATAATCGTCCATCAGAGCAGCTTATTCGTCGAACTATTGATAGATTTCGGTTCGGACAACGTTTTCTCTGCTCGATGCAATAACAACGACAAGACAAAGAACTGTACGTACAGAAGAAAATATCGCTGCTGTAAGTCAGATACTCTGCATCCAACACATGTTACAGTGAATGGTGCTCATTATAGATTGGTGATCAATGATTATTTTTTTCAAAATTTGAATGGTATCGATCGTGTTTTGGTTCAAACAAGATGGTGCTACACCTCATGCTGCAATTGATTTATTGAAAGAACGATTTGGCGATAACATTATTTCGAGAAATAGTCCAATTAATTGGCCTTCAAGATCAGGCGACATAACTCCACTGGATTATTTGCTTTGGGGTTATGCCAAGTCGTTGGTTTAGATAAACCAGAAACAATAGACGCTTTGGAAGCTAACATTCATGGAATAAGGCCTGAATTACTCGAAAAAGTGGTCCAAAATTGGTCTGGTCGTGGCCGGAAATTATTTTCAAAACATAAATCTCATAAAATTATCTTTCAAATATAAAAAATTAGCTTCAATCTTAATTTAAATGTGTTTTATTTCAATTTGAAGTTCTACGCCTCTAAAAAAAACACCCGATACTACAATCGTGTTAATATGTAATAATCCGTAATGTGAACACAGAATTTTTTTGTATCGACTACTCTGTAATAAAAAAATTGATCAAATTTAAGCTTTTATCCAGATGTGTGTGCTCAGACTTTATTTTAAAAGGGGTCATCTATTAAACTACATCGGAATAGTGGAGCTGAGTGGAAAATCAAGACGTTTATAAAATAAAATAATAAGCGGAGGTTTTATACTTGATGGTAGGATTATTACAAAATTTGAATATCAAAACAGATTTAATCTGTTAGTCTCCTATAAATTTAATTAAATCTGTTTTGATATTCAAATTTTGTAATAATCCTTCTATCAAGTGAAAAACCTCTTCTTATTATTTTATTTATAATATATAATTATGTTTGGTTCAAGAAAATCTCATGAATCATGTTGAACCACATGATATTTATCATGTAATCTAAGACCATAAAATACCTTACAAGCTTTGTGTAATTTTTGGATTGAACATAGAATACCTTGGATTTTAAGGTTAGTGTGTTCAAACGAGGATACCACGAGGTCATAGAAGTAAGTTACTTATTGTTAGATGATTTCATTCTTTAAAAGTGAAGTGGGACCGATGAAGACCTTTTCTTAATTCTAATTGTTTTGTGAGGATGTGATACATGTTTTGATGAGAGATTTTTGAAGTTACTTATTTAAATATATTTAATATTTAAAATGAATTTTTTTTAGAAGTTCTTAAAATTATGTTTTGTATTTTTTAAGAGGATTAAGTTTTCACAATTGTAAGATCAGAAATAAAATTTTGTCTCCTTCAAATATTTATTCATTAATTTTAATTGGCAATTTATATTTGTTGGGTTATTTATTCCATTTGATATTATATAATGAGATGTGAATTTGATAATCAAAACAGATTTAATCTGTTAGTCTTCTACAATTTTAATTAAATGAATTAAAATTGTAGAAGACTAACAGATTAAATCTGTTTTGATATTCAAATTTTGTTATATTTCTTCTATCAAGTGAAAAGCCTTTTTCTATTTTATTTTATATAATGGGGTTTGATTTTATATGTATATTAAATATAAGCTGTGCTTATAGGACATTAATTTCATTCTAAAAGTTTCTTAAATTAAAATTATAGGAGACTAACAGATTAAATTTGTTTTCATATTCAAGATGTTTATCTCCACGAAAAAGCTGAAGTCCTGGAAGACATTAATTAGGACCTAAATATTACCCTACTGATAAAATATAAAGGCCTTTTACTTGATAGAAGAAATCTAACATAATTTGAATATCAAAACAAATTAAAATATGTTTATCTTCTACAATTTTAATTTCAAAAAATTTTTATCCAAAAAAACATTTAGAATTAAATAAATGTCTAAAACAAGCACCGCTTACATTTAATAGACGTATATAATCAAAATCAATATATAATGTCAAATGGAATAAATAAACCAACAGATATACGAAAGTCATTAAAATTAATAAATAAATATTTAAAGGAGACAAAATTTGTTTCTGGTCTTACCTTCAAGAACGCCAATTGCCTTTTAAAAACATGAACACACTTAAAGGACTCCTCAAAGAATATAATTTATTTGAAATATTTAATATATTTGAATATTCAAATAAGTAAATTCAGAAATCTCTCAAAGCATGCACTATATCTTCAAAAAACAAATATAATTCTAAGCAATTCCGTCTACAGTCCTGAACTATATTCAAAATATCAAAATCAAGAAACTAACCTATATCAAACAACGTACCACGTGTAAATGAATAATGTTTAGAGACAGATCATCTTTATAATTGAAGATTGATCTATGCTCTAACAGAATCAAAGAACAGTGTGAGTTATTTTTAAGGCTTGTTTAAATTCATTGACATTCTATAATGAGATTTATTGAAGCCAAAATATAATTATATATAAATTAAAATAGAAAGGCCTTTTACTTGATAGAAGAAATATAACAAAATTTGAATATCAAAACAAATTAAAATATGTTTATCTTCTACAATTTTAATTTCAAAAAAATTTTTTTTTTAATAAGCCTTAAAAGTAACTCACACTGTTCTTTGATTCTGTTAGAGCATAGAGCAATCTTGAATTATAAAGATGATCTATGTCTCTAAACATTATTCATTTACGCGTGGTACGTTGTTTGATATAGGTTAGTTTGATATTTTGAATATATTTCAGGACTGAAGACGGAATTGCTTAGAATTTTATTTGTTTTTTGAAGATATAGTGCATGCTTTGAGAGATCTCTGAATTTACTTATTCGAATATTTAAATATATTAAATATTTCAAATAAATTATATTCTTTGAGAAGTCCTTTAAGTGTGTTCATGTTTTTAAAAGGCAATTGACGTTCTTGAAGGTAAGACCAGAAACAAATTTTGTCTCCTTTAAATATTTATTTATTAATTTTAATGACTTTCGTATATCTGTTGGTTTATTTATTCCATTTGACATTATATATTGATTTTGATTATATACGTCTATTAAATGTAAGCGGTGCTTGTTTTAGACATTTATTTAATTCTAAATGTTTTTTTGGATAAAAATTTTTTGAAATTAAAATTGTAGAAGATAAACATATTTTAATTTGTTTTGATATTCAAATTTTATTACCCTACTGACGAAGAAATATGGGATTGCTAAGGAAACGCTTTAGGCTATAAAAAACAGAAAAAAGAAGACCGAAACGACTGAAATTAAAATTGAGGTTAATATCTGGTTCGTTGTACAGAGCGAAATAATAAAAAAACTTTAATTTATGCTTCAGAGAACATAATGGCGTAAGATTATTGAAAAACTTTCGAGTTAGGATATTGAAAAAATGTGGGAATAAGATATTGATGAATAGAGAGGCAGTGACGCGTTTCAGGACGTAGGTTGATATAAAGTTTCTTCCATAATGTGACCTATAGAATCATGTTTCGAAATATATTGACGTTATATCCTGTCACTCTGTATTTTGGTGTTACGAAAATTTTTATATCAATTCGTAATACTACTTACATCCCTTGTAGAAAACATATTATTATTGAAAAATGTCGGATAAAATGCTTTTCTGCATGATGTGTTGGGGTACACAACATCGTTATATTTGGGTCTCTCCAAAATTGTTCCATAAGCCATGGGAGGTGGTGTTGTTCTTTGCTGAAAAATATTTTTATAGATCAAGAAGTCTAAACATAAAATCGTCTCACCCTTGTAGGCATTAGAGTCATAGGAAGCCCAATGAGAGGATTCCGAAAGGCTGGCTGAAAAATAAGCAAAATGATAACAAATTTGAGAATCCGAAATATGACCTTTTATGTTTTGTGTTACGTTGAACACTTACTTTCCATGTGTTCGAATTTTTTCTAGATTCACAGTTTAATTTCTCAGATAAAAAAACGCATTTCAACCAGAGATTAGCGATATTCTAGATACTTGTTTTCTGGTGGAAGGAAAGCGTCTCGTTTGGCACTAACGTTCATCTATGACTATCCCTTTATGTAGACAAAATGGACGCAAACATAAATTTAAAAAAAAATTCAAAAAGGCTTCTTCCTAATTAAAACAAATTGAAGAAATTACTATGTTTAACTACCAATACGACTTGTGACTCGAGTTTCGGGAAGTGAACTATCCCATCATCAGACAACTGAAGACCTAACATTGGTACAGAGGTATTTAAACAAAAGTGATAAATATTTTGAATATTTCAATAGATTCTAGATAACACCTAATAGTGGTACAGAGGTTTACAAGGGGAACGTGATGAAAAACCGGGTTGAAAAAGAGGGGCCTTCTAACACATATCGGAATGTCGGCCATCGACAAAGAAGGTTGTTAAACAGATGGTACCCATTTGAATATCTCAAATAATTTTTGAGGTTACATAGCTCCGTATAGTCATTCATTATTTTTAAGTTATTTTGTTGCACATCTCAAATATTTGGATATACATAGCTCCATACAGTCATTCATTATTTTTTATGTGAACGAATTTGAAAATTTCAATAATCAAGTTTCTTTTCATTTGAATCTACGTGTAAAATTTTCTTAAGATTTTCTTCTCTCGAAAGGAATTACTGTTCTCTAAAGAATGAGTGACAACAGTTGAATTTTTGTTTACTTTTCATTAAATTCACTTTATGTTTGTTGAAAAAGGTTTTAAACAGAAAAAATAAACAAAATTCTACTTTTGCCACTCATTGTCTAGAAAACGGTCATTCCTTTCCCACAATAGATAATCTTGAAATTTTACTTGTAGAATCAAAAGGGAAGGAACTCGATTATCTAGAATCTGTTGAAATTTTCAAATTAGTTCACAATAACAATAATGTAAAAATAATGAATGACTCTGTACGGAGCTATGTAAATCGAAAATATTTGAAATATTTAAAAAGTAACATCTGTTTAAAACCTTTTTCAACGAACATAAAATGAATTTAATGAAAAGTAAACAAAAATTCAACTTTTGCCACTCATTTTTTAGAAAAAAGTAATTCCTTTCGAGAAAAGAAAATCTTGAGAAAATTTTACATGTAGATTCAAATGAAAAGAAACTTGTTAAGATAATGTGTAATATATATTTTTTAGTAGTAAGTAGTAACATTTCTACAATTTGTTTTAATTATGATCAACTACCAAATAGTAACGGCTGAAACAATTCAGTATCTGAAAAGGACACCATCTGTTTAACAACCTTCTTTGTCGATTGCCGACATTCCGATATCTGTCAGAAGGCCCCTCTTTTTTAACCCGGTTTTTTATCACGTTCCGCTTGTGAACCTCTGTACCACTATTAGGTATTGTCAAGAATCTCTTGAAATATTCAAAATATTTATCACTTTTGTTTAAATATTAGGAGTACAAATAAGTATCCGCCGTTTTATTCTAGATGGCGCGGCACGGAGTTTCGGTTAGCTTTCGCAGATGATAACCGGCTTAAAAAATAGTTTGGACATTCAAGAACAACATAACCTATTAATATCATTGATTTTATATTGGTAAAATATAATTTTTATAAGTTGAAAATGTCAAAATTTGAGCCAAGTAAGCGTCATTTGCGGGAAATATTAGTTTACTTCTTTAATTTAAAGAAATCTGCTGCTGAGGCGCATCAATTGCTCATAGAAGCATATGGTGAGGGTGCTTTGAGTGAGAGAACGTGTCGAGAGTGGTTTCAAAAGTTTAAAAACGGTGATTTCGACGTAGAAGACAAAGATCGCAGTGGAAGGTCAAAAATTTACGAGGATGCAGAATTGAAGGAATTATTGGAGGAAGATTCATCTCAAACACAAAAAGAACTTGCTGTAACATTAGAAGTCACTCAGCAAGCAGTCTCACATCGTTTAAAATCATTAGGAATGATTCATAAACAAGGAAATTGGGTTCCGTACGGCGGAAACTTATTTGTACTCCTAATACCTCTGTACCACTGTTAGGTCTTCAGTTGTCTCATGATGGGATAGTTCATTTCCCGAAACTCGAGTCACAAGAAAATGTGTAATATATATTTTTATTGGTAGTAAAACATAGTAATTTGTACAATTTGTTTTAATTATGATCAACTACCAAATACTAACGGCTGAAACAATTCAGTATCTGAAAAGGCTCCTTCCATTTAAAAGACCATCAAACAACGTTAAGGCACAATCATAAGTTTCTTCTTTCAATTTTTGATCTTGTGTAATTTCAACCTATTGATACACCCTACAGTTAAATTAACAGATTTGGAAATTCACAGATGACGTATTAAACTATCGAAATTTCCATCAAAGTACTGCTAGATTCGCTACAGAACCAAATCAATTCTTTTGCACCATTTCGAATTATTAGTGGAGATGAAAACATTGTTTATAACAATTGATTGCACTACATTTATTCAAGTTTAAAATTGTACTAAAATTCATTGTGCGGTCATTTTTTGCTGAGATACTGATGACCTAAGAGTGAGGTGCAATATTTATGGCTGCCAACTTCTAAATCCATACAATCATTTTTGCGTCTGAGCATCAAAATCAGTTTTCTTCAGATGGTGTTATTTAACATTTTTGCTTAGTGCACAGACCCAAAATCACCTTCTTTAGTTTCCTTCAATATGTCAGACTCACAATGAAGGCAAGTCGGAAGTATTTGATGGTAAATTTTGAATGGAAAAATGGGGATAGTGATAATTTATGATTTGGACTGAATCTCACCTCTTCTACACGAGCAGATGTTGGAGTTGGAACAGCTCTCTGAGAATTTGATTCTCTTGAAATACCGCCGAATGGATGAGATGCCAAAGGTAAGCCAGTTTGCCCCATACTTTCAATTTTTCTTACAATTTCCTAATGAAAGAAAACACTTGAATATATGAATATATTTCGACTAATGGAGTATCCACCATTATTAGAAAAAAATCACCCACACTTCTGTGCTAACTTATTTTTATTACACCAAGTGAGATTGTGTAAGATAAAATTACATTAAAAAAATGTAAATATTTCAATATTAGTAATGGAATAGAAATTATTAAAAACTCGATTTAACTTGAAAATATTCGTAGTATCATTTGTCTATGTTAATATGTCGCTAACACAACAACTAGATACATCACTCTTATTTTCAAAGTCGAAACAATCACTCTTCTGTGCTAATTTACTTTTATTACAGTAAGTGAGAGTTCTTTAATAATATCACTCGAAAAAAAAAAGCACTTGGGTTTTTATGCAATGTACATGGCAAAATATCGATTATTGCTAGAATTGGATTTCTTTTGTGGATGAATCTAATTTTAGGTTGTATAGTTCAAAGCAAAACTTTTCGTGCATGGAAACCTTTGAAAAAGGAAAGTTTGAAAAGGACAAGGGGCCATATATTTGAGTCGTCTAAACATATTTGAGCATTGTTCAATTTCACATCTTTCTGTCGTAAATGGGATGTCTGGTTTCGAATTATTTTGTCACACCTCTTTTGAGTTGACAAGGTTTAAAGGCGCTTTTCAGAAGTAATCGTTATTACCTTAAAATATGTTCGATAGTTTAAAATACTTGAGAGTAGATTCCTATTGACCCCTGAATTAAGCTAAGTAGAAGTGGGGATGGAAATTGCGGTCTTAAAGCGACTGGAAATAGATCAGTTGATAGACGTGAGCGACGTGAGGCGAAGTATATAGACATGAAAGTTTACAAACAAAACTTGATGTGTTTAAGTCTAAGTTTCTAACAGTACCTGTAAATATACCTGTATAGAGTACACATCAAGTGTTTAAATTGACAAAAGAGAAGTGGCGTTTGAAAATCAATCAACCCCTAGACGACTGAAAGAAAGCCTAGATTAATATAGCGATGTCTTAAAAATTTACGTTTAAAACGTGAATGAATAGAATAGAAACTTTCGAAATCTTAAATTGAGGTACTATTTGTATCCCTTTGAAGATGGTTATAAGACAAATCACTTGTTAGGATTCTGAATAAACTATGAAGAATAAAACCGTTTTTAAACTGAAATCATTCATTTAGTAGGTGAGTAGAATGAAAAGCTCAAAACTGTAGTAGCAGAAAATGTGAATTCTTAATTCGCAGAAAATAAAAACTTTTATTGTGTCTACTAAAAGAGTAATTCCTAAAACCTTAATTCAACAAGTCAAAAGTATGAATTGATTCATTTGTGCTTCCCCCTAAGGCTTCGTTAATACATATTTTCCCTATTTCATTAGATTCTGCAATGTTTTAGGCAAAACACTCACTCTTCTGTGCTAATTTACTTTTCTTACATTGAGCAAGTGTAGAATGACACCATTCTTCAATCAGATGATGGTGATCTTGTTATTTTTTTTTTAATATGGAAAATAATTATATGACAAGGAATGGCGGTAATTTCTTATTTGATTTTGAAAAAACACTCATTTGTTATACTCACGTCTTCACAAGAAGGGATCGGATTTTTCGACGTGGATGTCACCATAGCAGAGTTATTTCTTTCCGGACTCGCTTTTACAATCTAGAATAAAAAAGTGCATCAGAAGCAGGAGAAAATTGGGTATCACGAAGCAGAAGATACACATGTTATAAGCATTCAAGATTTCTCCCCACATCAATTTCAATTAATATCAGATATGAAAAATCATATTACCTTTCGTTGCGGAGTTTCTGGTGCACTCTTTATACTCAATGTTTTAGAGGTATCCGGGGACTGTAAAGGAAAATCCAATAATAAAGTTAATAAGAATTTGAAACTCATAATCAATTTATTTTTCTTTGAATCATATATTAAGTTTATTAGAATATCTCCAACAACTTTAGAAAAAGTCAATGTATAGTGAATATCATACATAGCATTTCACTGAAATTATTGATTGGGCGAATACTACAAGTATTTGAAAAATTCAAATGATTATGTAACTCGTGGGACGAGCAATGTAGTGTATGCACGCAGGCTCGACAGGTAGATGAATTTATTTTTTACACAAGCAGGAAATCTCCGCTAATGTTAATCCGAATGTTGATATCTCACACTCTTAAAGCTTATTTGAGGACAAATCATATTGCATATATATATATATATATATATATATATATATATATATATATGCGTGCGGACGCAGTGGTAGGGTGGACAGACGCCCGCTATATATCTATATATATATATACATATATATATATATATATATATATATATATATATATATATATATATATATATAGCGGGCGTCTGTCCACCCTACCACTGCGTCCGCACGGACTATTGTGGTTCACCCCTAATTTATATCTTCCCGACGAGATCCAGTTCTTGGATAAAACCGATAATCTTGTTCAGGGGTAATTTTTTCAGTTCGCTGTGGGCTATAAAACCCTGGCCAAAGACCTCGAATCTGTTGCGACTCACCGCTGGGCACTCTGAGAGGAACAAGGAACAACTTCGAATGTTTCAGGCCAGAATGGCTCCGCCAGAAAGACTCTAGCCTTGGTTCATTCTGCCTGTTATCACCTCGTTAGCCACGTCATGTGCTATTCCCAGGAATGGTTCCGGTCCTACCAGAGACAGCACAGCTCCAGCAAATGCCAGCCGATCTGCCTCTTCGTTACCCAAATAGTTTGAGTGGCTCGGTATCCAAACCAGAGTGACTCCGATATAGATACCGAGCCTATTTAAAGCCGTGCGGCAACTCCAGACGGTTTTGGATTTAAAACAGCTGGATTCCAGAGCTTTTAGTTAGTACTAAAAGCTTACTGACTATCAGTAAATATTTTGGTTTTACCGTGGTGTATTTGCCGTTTTATCAGCAGTTTCGCCGCGGTCTCAATGGCAAATATTTCTGCCTGGAATATGGTTGCGTTTTGACCGAGACTCAATGAGATGTTAATTCTCGGTTTGCTCCCATAGACTCCCGCTCCTATTCCGTTCGTCATTCGCGAGTCGTCTGTGAACAAGCCAAGGTCGGTTCTCAATAGAACCTCAGCATGCTGGGTCCATTCGTCCCGGCTTGGGACGATTACATTGAAATTCCGTTCCTGGCTCGTGATTTTTGACATTAGATCCGAGGGCATCGATAGAATACTGTTCGTTAAAAGCTCGTCCAGTAGTCTTGAGCCTCCCATCACTATTGCCTCTGGCCTGTCAATCACCAGTTGATATAGTTTGTATGTGGTCCGTTCTGCCTCCCTCTGCACGAGTAGGTGCAGGGGTGGTAGATTTAGTAGGACCTCCATGGCTGCCGTGGGTGTGGTGCAAAACGCACCTGTAATGGCAAGGCAAGCCTGTCTCTGTAGTCGGGTGAGGTTTTGTTCGCCAACCGTTTGTTGGCCTTTCTTCCACCACGCTACAGCGCCATACACTATCCGTGGTCTAATTACCATAGTATATAGCCAGTACATCTGCCTGGGCTTTAGGCCCCAGGTTTTACCACAGATCCGCCTGCAAGTCCAGAAACCCATTTGGGCTTTATGACACACTTTGTCCAGGTGTGCACTCCAGGTGAGGGTCTTGTCCAGGACTATTCCCAGGTAATTTGCCTCAAATGAGAATTGTATTATTTCACCACGGATAGTCGGCGGTTCTAAACCATTCAACTTCCGTTTTTAGTGAATGGTACTATAACTACCTTTTGCGGGTTAAGAGACATGTCTTCTCTTATATACCATTTGTCAATAGTGTTCAGTATCTCTTGAAGGACGGCCGATATCGTCACCTCCGATTTACCTTTCACTATGATTGCCAGGTCATCAGCAAATGCTTGAACGTCGACTCCCCACAGCGAAATGATCGCTAGCAGATCATCAACGAGAAAGGTCCACAGTAAGGGTGAGAGAATACCTCCCTGCGGACAGCCCTTCGCAGCCTTGAACTCGAAGACCTCATCCTGGTATGAGGTCGTTATTGTTCTGCCGCATAGCATTGTCTGTATCCATCTACAGATTAGTGGGCCGATTCCTCTCGCAGCGATAGCCTCAGCGAGAGAAGCCGGCAGGGTATTGTTAAAAGCACCTTCAATATCCAGAAACGCTGTTAGTGCTATCTCTCGATTATCGAGAGATTGATTTAATTTTCCGACCAGATTATGCAATGCAAGTTCTGCCGATTGGACAAACTTAACAGCCACTTCAAACTAGTAATAAAAGCTTCCATAACTTTATGTCTAATACAACATTTTGAGGAATACATACTACTCTATCGTCATACTCTTAAATCTCAAACCTGACACTCGATATTTACTTTGAGTGCTCTTATATCAAAACTGGAACAAAATAATGAGCCTATCTATATATATCATTATTGCTAAGAAGTATTCGTACACTGAGAATTAAGGATTTATTGTGGCTTCCTTTATTGACTGACTGAGGTAAATCTAGGGCCACCAGCTCCTCATCACTTTCAAAGTCCTAATGAACTTCAAATGCCAAGAAATGTGTTCCTTCATCATTCATAAGATTCAAACGCCCAAGCACTCCTAGAGTTCGCCTCTAGTGGCAACTCATCCTGTCGTAAGATCTACAGAATGTCTTCCTCCTCCCTCTGACTAAATCTATTTCCTAAATATCACTAGATGCTTTCTGAGGCAACAATGTCCTACAAGAAATCTGTCAGAAGATGTTTTTGCTGAAATGCATTGCTTAAATTTCAAAGGAACGTTTTGTATTGCTCCAAACTTGGAAAACTCCTCCAGAGATTGCTTCTGTCGCTTCCTTTTCTTCTTTGTGGGCGTTTTGTCGAAGTTTCTCGAGTCACAAAAAGAAGCTGGTTCTACAAAGGGAATAAAAATCCCTTACCTGAATCCATGCCTGGTTCACTGTGTCTACCTTTTTTGTACCAGTATTGAACTAAAGACATTAGAGCTCGGTGGTTTGATGGCAGCTATCAGAGTGAATTGCTACGTCCTATTTCTGATAGTTATTTATCTAAATTCGCTATGAACTCTATGATTCCAGCTGTTAAATTATAAATTGTCTCATAGAATTACCATATCACTGCACAATTGGTGATATGTTTTGTTTCACAACCGATTAAAGCATTTACATCGCCGCATTGTATTAACGGTACCTGCTAAACTTTTGAAAGGCTTGATTGAAATTTATGCGATTTTTAGTAGTTTAGCTAGCTGAACAAGTCTTAAGTAAGGAATAATACTCACAGATTTCTGGCTGTCATTTGAGGAAGTTTCAGATATCAGAGAATTGATATATTGCTGGTAATGACGACGCATCTTGGGCGGCAAAGAGCTGAAATGGATGAATATGGAAGTATTGCTATCAACTCAAATAGAGCTATGCTGAATATAAACTTTATGTCTCTTGTGTTGAAAATTTCCCATTGTTTTGCACTAATAAATATGTAATAGTTGTAGAGTTAACAGTACTGATTCTACACTTTGTAAAGATGTCCATGATAAATTTGGACCTTGAATTTGGACTAAATCCAAATTTCTTAAGTATAAAGGATGGATAAACTGAAAGTATTTACAATAAGGAAATATAACACAATTGGTTAGTTTCACGAAATGGAATGTAATATTGAAATTCACATTTCGGGATTTATTTCACTTTCAAATCAGAACGGCAGTTCTTTTTGAAATTTTTCTGTGAAATTATATATAATCTAATTTTTTGTATGGTGCTCCATCACGTTTTTCAAATGTCGCTTTCGAACAGAATATTTGGCGAATGAAGATATGTAGATATATTTGCAGAATGTATTATATATTTTTCAAAGAGGGAAAGGAAAAGACCTATTTGAATTATATTTGGAACATTTTTAGTGATGGGCTTTGTTGTTCCTGAATATCCAATCGAAGAAAATTTGTCTTGGATGATAGATCTGATGATTATGGTCAGTAGTTTGTGTTTTCTTCTGATTCTTTATTGGTTAACTGTTAATGTGTTGATAATTCTATACGTTAAAGTGTTTCAAATGTTTCTAAGGCATTTTATTAATTTTAATTCTGAAAAGTTTTCAAGAGATTTTTTAGATCAAATCTGTAGAGGTTTCAGAGAATTAATTCAGCTGTTATTTGTAATAAGGAGTAAACTACTGAAAAAGCACATAGAATTTGGCAATTCCTCCGCCTTCATTTTCGCAATTTTTTGAACTAGTTAGAATAATGCTTTGGCGTTAAGTAAGCATTATTCTATGAGGGAGTAACTTACAGGCAAAAATGGGTCGGCGGAGACTCTAAACGGTGTTGCTTGCTATATTGTCGAGGACGAGCCCATTCAATGACAACATCTGGGTAAGGAAGACCTGAAAGTAAATGAAGATTGGAAATAATTTTCTCAAATTTTATCTTCGATGTTAATAACAAATAATGTCTATCTTTTATCATTACCACTAGTACAACTAGTGCGTGCACTAGTGTGCACGCACACTTCCAAATTTGAGACGATGTGCATGGCTGTTCCAGTGTCCTCAAGACGCAGCCTGCATTCATCGTCTTCAGCTAGATTTTGTGGAAATGCGCTTTCAGCCTGCAGTGACCTGTCATAATACCGACAAGTATTCTGGTTTTGTCCAGACCTAGCATTAGGTCTGCCATCTTTTGGTTCGAAGCTGTTCCAAGGAACGTCGAAGTTATTATTCAGCATGACACATGTTGCGTCACACGTTAAAACGTTCAAATGGCAAATTCTACTAGTCTTCAGATAAAAATAACAATGAAGATATATCTACAAAATTCACCACTAAAATCAGAAGGATTCGTGAGTTTAAATGTTTCTGTCATAGGTTCTAAGCTTAACAGTAAAGGTTTAATAATTTTCTAATGTAGTCTACCATGAAAAGGCTGTACTTCCGTACAGATTTTCCAATTTAATCTCTGAAAATCTCATCATACTAGGATAACTGAACAAGGGAAAATTCCAAATAGAAAACTTTATATCAATACCAGGAATTCATTACGTATTCACGTGAAAAAGTCCTAATCGTCTATGCAGACGGCAGGGTGCGAAGCTTTCAGCTGAATTGATTTTCTTTGTGACGAAATTCCTGTGAATGACATCGCAGAGATAATCCCTTTAGAAAAGCGCTTGGACTTTCATAATGGAAATTTCCTGAATATATATTCCGGGTCAGTTTTTAAGCCCTACTTACATTTTGCTGTCGAAGGGCGGTGATAATATGAAACACAAACTTCGCGTTCGTTTACCGAGAAAAGTTCACGTCTTCTCAAACACAAGCAGTATACAGGCAACGCCGCATGCATGCATTCGTTATGGGAGTCCTATGTTTATTGGACACAGACTCCGTATGTTAACGTCCCTAATACAAATGATATATCAATTTTAATTATCTTAATCTAGGAAACATTTCATTCAACACAGAACAAAAGCAAAATAATTTAAGAGATTCGGGAGTTTACAGAAGAAATCTTAATTATTGCAACAAACAGGTAAGGACTTCGGAACAAGTTTGAGGGATCCGCCCACATACAAAAGGTCGGCCGTCCTTGAACATGTTAAAGCTGTCAATCACCATACTGATGACAACATCAAGATTCTCCACCACATAATTCTGAATTTGAAGTCCTTTATCAGAGGGCTTGGAAATAAACTGAATACATGAAGATCCTGAACTTCAAACACTGAACAACCAATTAGGAATGAATCATTTCCTACGCCTCAATATTTCCCCCACTCTTACCGATCCACAACAAGTAACTACGCCCCACTTCTCCTCAATAATATCCTATACATCTCAAAGCATTCTATAGCCCGTCTAGAAGGTAACCGAAATTTATTATTTTAATATACTTCATTTTTGAAACATTCTAAAACAAAAGTTATGTATAAAATAGGTTGTGCAGATAGTCGACTATGGTCAGTACCAGAAAGACCGCGTAAGATTAAAGGAAACAATTTAAAGGCCTTATTGGCCTTAGGACGCGCTTGGGGTTTCGAAAATTGGATACTTTCCGTATACTTTCTAGACGGACTATATTATCCTACATACTTCAAAATGATATGATCGAAATGCAATGTGTACTGAATTCTTAATGAACTACTTGTGAATAATATCTTTAGTATAAAGTAAAGTCGCTTCCGCTGTCTGTTCGCTTAGATCTTGAACTATTCAACGGATTTCAATGCAGTGTTCAGTAATAGACTGAGTGACTCAAGCGGAAGGTTTATATGTATCATACATACGTCATTTTTTCCAGTACCATTCTGCATAATAAAAACAATTTCATTTACCTACCCTTCAATACATTTTTGCCAGTCTCTGCAGCTTCTCGGGAGAAAAAATGCACAAAAGCATAATTCAACTGTTTGTGTATCTTCAGGATTGTCTTCAAATCCACGTACTGGCCAATAGTTTCGCAGAGTTCTTCTCTGCTTAAATCCACAGGAAGATGATGAATAAAAAGCTTGGTAACCTGAAACATTGAAAAAACTCATTTTGTGTTTCACATTGATCGAAATAACTTCTTGATTAACTATAAGGAGTCTAAATAAATTCGCACAATTCATGATATGATAGGCAAACACATTATTATTTTATGGTTATTTGAAGCTGATTTTATGCAAATTTCAACAAATATGGCATTAGTTTTTGTCTAGGAGCTCGAATTTCGAAGATATGAAATCTTTCATTAACTATTATGAAGTAAATCTTTAGATTAAATAATATATTTATTGTAATTGAGGGCAATATTTTTGTTTTTGTTTACTGGAAACTAAAACATATTATTACCAATAAATTATTATATAATATTATACCTCATCAGGTAGACAATCAAATTTTGAGACCGAAATTGAAAGATGTGATCGATAGTTTGTGATACGAGGCTTCTCCATTATCATAAGAAGTAAGAAATGGAGAAATCTTTTTCGTTTAACAACATTCGAGGAATCTGTAACTTTCAACAAGGCGCAACAGGTTGTCGCTGAAAAGAGGTATATTGATTAATGTTCGACAGGCAACCTACGCGAGTTGTGTTAAAGGAACCTTTAAATGATTTCTGCACAACACCATGCCAATCAAAAGGTAACAAGAAAATTTGGATACTGAAACTGAGAAGACTGTTAGAACGTGATAAAACTTTAATCCTTTTTTACAGTTTTAATTGAATCTAATAACATATTTCAATGTTTAGGTCGGTAACCAGGTGGCGCTACCGTCAGAGGATACTTCGAGTCTGTAATTTATTTTATATTAATATAATATACAGCATGAATAATAACTACTGGGATATAAGTTAGGAACAGGTTAATTCGACCAAAGTATGGCGATTGGATCAAATATACCTTAATGAAATATTGATGCGGAAAAAGCTATTGAAGTTTAGTTTTTTTGCTAAGAATTCCACAGTTTATTTCTCAATTGTTTTCAATATAGCCATTGACGCATAATTTTGATCAAGGAATAATATTTTATGAAAAACTTCACTTTTTGAATATCAAAACAGATTTAATCTGTCGGTCTTCTACAATTTTGATTTCAAAACAATTTTATTAAAAAACTTTTAGAATTAAATTAATGTCTTATAAGCACGGTTTAAATTTAATAGACATATACTACTCTGCCAAGAAAGTACCAGGAATTTTCAATTGAAACAACATTTTTGCATTTAATCGTCAAAATTTACTGGGTCGCCTTCAAAATAGGCTCCATTTGCTCCAATACATCCATGCCAACGGCACTTCCAATTATCGAAACATTTTTTATAGGCGCTTTCCGGGATGGACTTTAGCTCTCGCGCCGAATTTTGTTTTATGGCTTCAACCGACTCAAAACGGGTGCCACGAAGGGGCAATTTTAGTTTTGGGAAGAGGAAAAAGTCGCAGGGAGCCAAATCCGGCGAATACGGTGGTTGCTGAAGCACGTTTGTTGAGTTTTTGGCGAGAAATTCAGTCACGATCGTAGCTCGGTGAGAAGGCGCGTTATCGTCATGCCAAATCCATGAGTTGTTCGCCCACAAATTTGGCCGCTTCTTACGGATACGCTCACGCAAACGTTTCATAACGCCCAGGTAATACTCCTTGTTTACCGTTTGACCCTCTGGAACGAATTCGTAGTGCACCACGCCACGGATATCGAAGAAAACAATGAGCATCACCTTCATTTTCGAGCGGCTTTGGCGTGGTTTTTGCGGTTTCGGCTCATTTTTTGGCACCCATTCCGATGATTGCTGGCTTGTTTGCATATCGTACTCGTAGACCCAGTTATAATGCGTTTCATGAATGTAGAATCGGAATTACAGCGATCCAGCATGTCTGAAGCAACCTGTTCGCGATGACGTTTTTGAAGAAAATTCAGGTCTTTCGGTACGAGTCGTGCGGCCACCTTTCTCATGCCCAAAATATCACACGTGCGGACTCGTGGGATATTTTAAGATCATGTGCTATCTCTCTCAAGCTGGTACGACGGGTTTCCAGCACCCTTTCCTTAATTTTATCGACGTTATCTTCGATCGAAGCCGTCGATGGGCGACCACTTCACGACCGTCCTTGAAGGCTCTGTACCACTGATATGCACGAGTTTTCGATAGAGCATTATCACCAAAGGCCTTTTGCAACATTTTCAATGCATCGGCACACGAAAATTCATTTGCAACACTAAACTTTAAACAAAATCTTTGCTCAACGTAATCACCCATAGTAAAAATCGGCACGCACTCTGACATCGACTGACTTAATCAGCTGTTGCAAACACACTAGTTGACAGATCCCGCTCAAGTTTGGCATAGTAATTAAGGACAGTGGTACCAACCTAGGAAAAAAAAATTTTACCTGCCTCATTGCCCCGCCAGATTTAAATCGATAATTCCCGGTACTTTCTTGACAGAATGTATAAAAAAAACTCAATATACAATATGGAATAAATAAACCAACAAACATAAATTATCGATTAAAATTAATAAATAAGTATTTGAAGGAGACAATATTTTGTTTCTGATCTTAACATCATGAAAACCAATTCCTTTTCAAAAATAAAAAACACAAATTAGGGACTTCTCAGAAAATATAATCTATTTGAAATATTCAATATATTTCAATAAGTCAATTCAAAAATCTCTCAAAACATGCATTATACATTCTGTCAAGAAAGTACCGGGAATTATCGATTTAAATCTGGCGGGGCAATGAGGCAGGTAAAAATTTTTTTTCCTAGGTTGGTACCACTGTCCTTAATTACTATGCCAAGCTTGAGCGGGATCTGTCAACTAGTGTGTTTGCAACAGCTGATTAAGTCAGTCGATGTCAGAGTGCGTGCCGATTTTTACTATGGGTGATTACGTTGAGCAAAAAATTTGTTTAAAGTTTTGTGTTGCAAATGAATTTTCGTGTGCCGATGCATTGAAAATGTTGCAAAAGGCCTTTGGTGATAATGCTCTATCGAAAACTCGTGCGTATCAGTGGTACAGAGCCTTCAACGACGGTCGTGAAGTGGTCGCTCATCGACGGCTTCGATCGAAGATAACGTCGATAAAATTAAGGAAAGGGTGCTGGAAAACCGTCGTACCAGCTTGAGAGATAGCACATGATCTTAAGATATCCCACGAGTCCGCACGTACGATTTTGATTGATATTTTGGGCATGAGAAAGGTGGCCGCACGACTCGTACCGAAAGACCTGAATTTTCTTCAAAAACGTCATCGCGAACAGGTTGCTTCAGACAAGCTGGATCGCTGTAATTCCGATTCTACATTCATGGCACGCATTATAACTGGTGATGAGACCTGGGTCTACGAGTACGATATGCAAACAAGCCAGCAATCATGGGAATGGGTGCCAAAAAATGAGCCGAAACCGAAAAAACCACGCCAAAGCCGCTCGAAAATGAAGGTGATGCTCATTGTTTTCTTCGATATCCGTGGCGTGGTGCACTACGAATTCGTTCCAGAGGGTCAGACGGTAAACAAGGAGTATTACCTAGGCGTTATGAAACGTTTGCGTGAGCGTATCCGTAAGAAGCGGCCAAATTTGTGGGCGAACAACTCATGGATTTGGCATGACGATAACGCGCCTTCTCACCGAGCTACGATTGTGACTGACTTTCTCGCCAAAAACTCAACAAACGTGCTTCAGCAACCACCGTATTCGCCGGATTTGGCTCCCTGCGACGTTTTCCTCTTCCCAAAACTAAAAATGGCCCCTTCGTGGCACCCGTTTTGAGTCGATTGAAGCCATAAAACAAAATTCGGCGCGAGAGCTAAAGTCCATCCCGGAAAGCGCCTATAAAAAATGTTTCGATAATTGGCAGTGCCGTTGGCATAGATGTATTGGAGCAAATGGAGTCTATTTTGAAGGCGACCCAATAAATTTTGACGATTAAATGTAAAAATGTTGTTTTAATTGAAAATTCCCGGTACTTTCTTGACAGAGTAGTATCTTCAAAAAACAATTATAATTCCGATAATCTCTTCATCGACCCTAAATCATATTTAAAAAATCAAAATCAACAATAAATATCACTTACCTAATAGTTGTCCTGGGATTATCGTTTGAACTTATGTTTTGAGCGATTTTTGAATTAACTCATGTAAATATTTGAATATATTGAATATTTCAAATGAATTTTTTTTTCTGAGAAGTACTTAATTCATGTTTTGTATTTTTGAAATGGAATTGGTTTTCATAATGGTAAGATCAAAAACAAAATTTTGTCCCCCTCAAATTTTTATTTTTAATTTTAATTGACAATTTATATTTGTTGGGTTAGTTTGATTAGATTTGATATTGTATATTGAGTTTTAATTTTAGTCTATTAAATATAAGCTGAGCTTATAAGACATTAATTTAATTCTAGAAGTTTTTGAATAAAATTTTTTTAAATTAAAATTATAGGAGACTAGCAGATTAAATCTGTTTTCATATTAGAATTTTGCTTTATTCCTTCTATCAAGTAAAAAGCTTTTTCCTATTTCACTTCACTTTTTGTTATAGGGGGCGCCATATGAATCATACCTGACGATGAATTTAGCGGTAGCTTTTTTTGAGGAAACTTGATGGTGATATTGATTAGAAAATTACAAAATAACACTTATAGTATTTTGCAAAGAAAATCTCCATTTAAATTTGGATCAAGAACATATGAACCTAACAGTTGGTCGCCTATAATGCAACGCCAAAAATTCAATTTGAACTGATGCTGAAAATGTCTCTTTAACAGCATGCGGGCTTTTCTTACCAGTAATAACTGTTTCTCCAATTAAATACCCCACGTCTACGTGGTAGATCTCTTAGAAGTAAATTTTGAACAGGAGTTAAATGATAAGAGTGAAGCTTTTCTTTTTCAGAATTCTAGTATAATTGTCGACTGAATAACTCCTATTGCTACTGTCAATTGACGTGAATTCACTTCAGGATTTCAATCTACTCGAACCAAAATTTCATCATCTTCATTAGGTGTCATTTCACTCACTTCAGAATTTTCATCTATTCGAACCAAAATTTCATCTTCTTCATCAGGTGTCATTCGTTCCGGACGACAAACAAAATTTTTACTACGAAGTGACTCTGTTTCACTCAAACGATGATATAAATTTGCGAAAGTTTTATGGTTTTGTCGCCTTCTACCTGGGTATAAAAATTCGTACCTTCTAGCTGTGGAGCGACCGCAAATCATTTCCCACATTTCTTCATTCGTAAAATGATTGTGACGAGGCATCAAAAACGAAAGAGGTTTAAAAAATGCAACAATAAACTTAAACCTCACAGCGAGTAATTCTCTGAGAGGAAGTGATATTAACCAGCAACATTTTTATGACAGTGCAAAGCATACTTTTCATAAATGAAATAATATTTGAAATCCCCCTTCTGAGACAATACTTTTTCATAGTAATTTTCTATTTATATTCTTTAATAACTGAGAATTTTCTTTGTATTACATCACATGCACTTGGCGATTATCTAATGCAGAGTCAAGTCGTATCTTCTTTCATTGTATATTTCTGTGATATAACCTAAGTTTCGTTGTAGGCCATGCTTATTCCAAAATTATTCCAGACATGTGTTGAAAAAGTATTTTTACATATTTTTAAACTATTATTTTGTTTATTCAAATAACTCCTTACTTTAGAGATTTTGGGTCCGAATTTATCAGGTTCGTTCTCTGGAGAATGTGCTATATATTCTTCAAAAAAGAAAAATAAAAAAGGTCATTTTGAATTATATGTTGAACATTTTTTGGTGACGGAATTTGTGATTCTTTAACATCCAATGGAAACATATAAAAGGGGTAAAATAGAAAAAGGCTTTTTACTTGATAGAAGAAATATAATTGACAGAATTAATTTAATTCTAAAAGTTTTTTTCTATAAAATCTCAAGATATGTAAAAACATTACTGAAAAACAAGTTTTAAGAGAGACTTTGCTTCGTCAGTATTCAAATAATTCAGAAAAATTCTGGTAAATGATTTAAATATTTTAATATTAGCCTTCTACATATCTAATTTCAAGAAATAATATTCAATAATTATAACTTCTGAGAATAAATTAAAATAATATCATATACGTACCACTTATATCAAATGACATAAAATAAACATTCATAATAAGACATCCAAATGGTATATAACAAAATCCAATAAATAAATATAATAATAAAATATTTAAATAATTTTATATACCTTCTATCAAGAATTAATCTCTATTTATGTTATCTGGTAAATGAATACTGAAAAATTTAAATGGAGTTTAAATGGAGGTTAACTACAAATGAATAATTCTGTGGTTTACCTTTGAAATTAAATATGTGGAAGACTAATATTAAAATATTTAAATAATTTTATATACCTTCTATCAAGTATTAACCTCTATTTATGTTATCCAATAGTTACGATTCACCTTTTAGATCTCCAAAATATATATAATGAAAGTTTTTCAGATTTCTGATATTAATTTTCATCTCCATGAAATTCTATAATGTGAAAATTTATTATTTTCATATTTTAGTACTTACTACAATAGACCTTCCAATATGCGTGAAAAATAAACGAAATTTAGTTATTACAAAAACTGAATAATGGAATTTTACTCACTTTAGCCATAATTTTCCTGTCGACTTCAGGAATTGGATCAGCCCAATCCACGAACACAGACTGACCCTCCACAATCAAACAGCCGGGATACAACTGTTTTTTGGCCATTGCAGCGTCTCTGTGCGATAAAAACTCCACGAAAACATAACCCCTATTCAGCTCAGGTTTCAGCAAATCTTTATACATGATAATATCAGAAACACCCCCGATGAGATTTTTTTTTAGGATCTTCGAAATGTCGTCTTTGCTGTATTCTTGCGGGATATTCCCGAAGAACAATCGACAATTATCGACCGATTTGAAAACGCCAATTCTGGTGTTTCGGGCAATCTCGAAATTGTCGAAAAGGGCGATAGCCCTTTCTGCCCCTTCGTTTGTCGTGTAAGTTGCGAAGGCAAAACCACGGTTCTTCAGGGAAAAATCCAGCATTAAGCGAAACTGGTACAAGGGCCCCGCCCTCAAAAAAAGCGGGACCAGTTCGTCTTCGAAAAGTTTCCGGGGTATTTTACCTATGAAAATTTCGGTGCCCCTAACAGTGGGTTTTTCGGTATAGTTTATGGATGTACAGATCCTCTGTCCATTGACTTGGGAACATCTAAACCCGAACTTGGAGCACATAGCGGTCAATCTTCGCTCCAGTTTTTCGATTTCTTCGTAGGGCATCTTACCCTCGTTAACTTTCAACATTTTCCACGATAAAATACAGCAAAAAAACACTTCACACCTGATTTCACAATATTGGACGTTCAACTTGTAAGGAGACGACGCCTAAACCGATTTCTGTAGAAATAAAAACGAAATGGCGACCACCCTGTGAGAAATAGCTCGCGATCACTACAATCTGTTGATCGTCGATCACATAGAGGGCCCAAATTAGAGGGAAAGTTTGCGTATTTGAATTCAAATGAAGAACCGTTGATTCCCGCAAAGTGTTTATTTGGATATTTTCGCTGAATAGGAACTTTGTGCACGAAAACGAATGTTGAATTTATATTTTGAATAGTGATAAAAAATAGATATTCCTTCGGTCGATTAATGCGAATAGTATTTATTTAATATTTGTCGAATTTGCCACTTTCGTATTAGAATTGAAGTTGCAGATGTTGCAGATGAGAGAAGCCGCTGCCTTTGAAATAGCTTGAAGATAAAACATTTTTTGTTATGACGTTCTCAGAAAGATTCGTCGATGATGGTTTGAGATGAAGATTTTTGTTGATGAGCGATAGTCGATTTGGCGCGTAAAAGACGATTTCGAGCATTCAGAAAAGGATGGGATTCTTTCTACCGTTCATTTGGTTTTCCGGGTTATCTATCGAATGACCAGGCGTCTCGTTAGTTTGGGGCGTTTTGATACCCTTTCGAAAAGGAGAAAAATTGAATGAAAAGAAAAGTTCGTCTAGAAAGTATCCGGAATTTATTATTTTTCATAATTTCAATATAGGGTTAATGTGCCGGTAGTCGGACAGTTTAGGCATTTCTGGATTTAAAACTTGAACAAAATCTTCAGTTTTATAGTAATCGCACAAAATTTTTTTCCTAGCTCCATGTCTGGATTATAAAGAAAATTTCATTCATGTACATAACATTTTTAAATAAAAGAAATATTAAAAAAGTGCCTTTTTGCCAGTTGTCGAACAGATTATGCCAGTGTTCGACCGGTAGTAGCTAGTAGTCGGACAACCTGTAATTGGTTGATTTTCAACAGATCCGTACTTAATGAGTTTCATACAATCTTTGCGTAAATTTATTATCACTTGAGTCTATATAGTTTATTCAAACAATATTCACCGACGAGACAACAAAAACGAAAATCTTTATTCACAACAAACATAAAGTAAATGAAAAATAATCACAATTCTTGCAAAAATTACAGGCAACGCTCAATATTCTTCGCTAAATATGCATTAAAAAGAATATAAGAGCAATAATAAAAAAGAACAATTTTTTTACATCGAATGTAAATATAAACTGAAAACTAGTAAGTAAAAATGTACACATTGAAGAAATCTTTGGTATTATCAATAATTCAAACAATTTACATTCTCACAGAAAACACAAAATTTAAATTAGATACATCACTATACAGCATTCCCGTCAACTTGGTCATAAATGATATCATCGTGGACAATAATCCCAGTCTACATTCTTTTCATTTTCACATTCAGTATCACTTACTAATTCTTCGAGGCATATATCACATTTTTCTTTGAATTCGTAAAATTCCATTTGATTTACTTCTTCATTTTCTTCATGGACTGCATCTATGGGGGGAGGTATTTTCGTTTGTAGATTGTTATCATCTATTATGTTTGTATCTGTTTTCCTTTTCTTTTTAAGATTTTCTTTCTCTTCCCTTTCTTTTGGTTTTATTTCAAAGTATTTTCTCCAGGCATTAGAGGATATTGCTGAAGGTGTCTTTTCTTTTGCTCTTTTACTCATATTTTTTGGGAGGGATTGCGGAAACGTTAAATGTTTTTCGAATGAGTCATTCATGGGTTTAACTTTTGTCACTTTATTTGAGGCTTGCATTTCATGCTCATCAAAACAGGTAACCTAGATGCCTTCCAGTTTAAATGAAGAAGCCATTTCTGCAAATTCGTTTTCCTTTCATTAAAAACAGAACTTTCGAAATTTTCTGTTTCTGTTAAATTGGGATTTTGATTTATTTCATAATAATATAGTAATATATTGTCTAAAATTATCACATTTGGTTTTTTTACTTCTTCGTCTAAAAGAACAAATTCTATATTGTCTATTTCCTCTTCTGTATAGACCGGGATATCATCACATTGGCATTCTGCTGGAAGCAGCGACTCTATTAGGCATATAATCGATTGTGCTGACATTCCACGATCAGAAAGCTTGGGTTCTAGCTAAGCGATCACTTTTTTGGCAGTGTTGACGTCTTCGACAAAGCCTGAGCTTTGTCGTTAGTAGTCATATTTTCCAGAATGGTTTGAACACATTTTTCATAGTGAACAGCATCTGGATTAAATGGATGTAACCCACACGCTTTAAGTCCATTTTTCATGTTTTGTGGCATATTTGGATTATGCAAGACTTTCTGAAAGAGTGGACAAAATTCCGCTTCTGGAACGACCCTATTTTGGTTTTTCGTCTGCCATTCTCTAACCTCTTGTCGCCAATATTCTTTAAGAGGCTTGAAAACAGTCACATTAGCGGGTTGAAGTAGATGCGTAGCGTTTGGCGGCAAGGCATATAAGATGATATCCTTTTCATGGCAAAATTTACTCAGTTCTAGGGACATATGAGATTTATGCCCATCAACCAGAAATAAAACAGGTCTCTGAATTTTCTCATTTTCTATCCAGTGATCTAGTGAGTTGGCTACATATTCATAGAACACATTTGATCTCATCCACCCCGAGTCTGTTTTTCCCAAAACCCACCCATCAGACATACTATCTACAATTGGCCTTGGGGGTTTTACATAAGGAAATATAAACAGAGGTGGACAAAGCCTCCCATCTGCTGTGAACGTAATCAATGCCGTCAGATTTTCTTTAGTATTTCCTATTCTAACGATATTCAGACTCTTTTCCTTTAGACCCAATACCTTCCCAGACTTTGGGCATAAACTGAAGCCACTTTCATCGGCATTCAGTATACGGCTTGGATCATTCAAGATGTCATATGCATTTGAATCTTTGAGAAATGATTCTAAATCTTCGAACCAGGATCGGATGTATTCTTCTGTTACCTGCGCTCTGTATTTCTCCAATGCTTCTGCATTTTTCAGAGTGAGGTGGGGATTTCTTCGCATAAAATTGGTGTACCACCTTTCACCTGGCCTATCATTTTTGAAAGGTGTTTTCGGCATGAACAATTTGTTGAACCGTATCCAACAATTCCTTTTTATTTATTGGGAAACCACATCTCGCCAAATCTTCTACCCATTTTACAATTTTATTTTCAAATTCTATAGTCAAAAATGGGGGTGGTCCCATGGACTTGAATATATCTTGCCCTTTAATACGGTCCGGCACCGTGGACTTGGGAACTCCATATCTCCGGCAAATTTCCCTTAATTTTCTCGCTTTTTTCACTGCCAGCACCGCTTCTTTTAATTTATGTTTGTCATATGTTCGAAAAGTACGCGTTTTCACTGTGGATTTCATATCTGTAATGAAAAAATACAAAAAAATGATAATTTGGGTCATATACTGCCGAAGAAAATATAAGTGTCCGCCTTTTGGAAATACAAACATTTTCACGGCGGCCTGTGGTCGGACAGATTTAATTGGCCTAAATCTATACTATCCATTCAGTTTTCTCTGGCCGACCACTGGCTGAGGTTTAGCTGAAGTATCAAATAGTTCCATAAAAAAAGAGACGTTGAATGGGCCATATGAATACGACTACTTGAATTTAAGCGATTTTTTTTCCTATTACCGGTCAATCGATTATTATATTAAATTAAAAAATATATATAGTTTCGAATGATCATAAAGCAACGTTCAACTGTTTATAATCCATTTAATATTAATGTGAATATGTAACATGTGAAATAATAAAGTTTTCCAACCTGCAGAATACGCTCTTCCTAATCAAAACGGCTAACACCTAACAACCGCATACACATGACTAAATTGGCGCGCTTTTAAAATGTCAGTGCTAGCAACTACTAAGTCCAAAATTACTAAAAAGGCGGTGAAAAGTTTGTTCTGTATATCCCTTTTTATTCAGGGAAATTTGGCTCTAGATTTTTTAAGTTGCCCCAATTTATGTGTGTTTTGTCCGACTACTGGTGGTTTCCGGCTTACTGGCGTATTGTACCTACTTCTTTTTTGTAACATTCTAAGACGAAAGTAATCTATAAAATAGCTTGTGCAGATAGTCGGCTATGGACAAAATTGCATGGCAACACTATTTGTCAAATATTGTTGATTGTCAACAGGTATACAATTAACGAAATAATGTAGCAACTAGAAAAAAGAAAACAGATAGAATATTTGTATAGAAAAGGTTTTTGAAACGTTAAAAATTAGTGCAATTGACTGAACTGGGAAAAAGTGCTGTATATGAGACAATAAAGGGAATAAAAAATAGCATGGATATAAGGCGTAGACCAGTTTCAGGCAAACGGCGTGAGATTTAAGGAAACAATTTAAACGCTTTATTGGCCTTAGGATGACACAATCCGCGCCTGGGTTTTCTCAAATTCCAGTTTTGGAAATCAACGAAATATAAAGGCGTGTCCATAAATCGTCCGTATGTCACTGAAAAGACAAGGCTACATATCAAGGAAGCCAAAAAACATCCCTATAATGACACCTTCACAAAAGAAACCAAGGATAGAATTTTGTTTCCAAGTTTTCAAGAAGATAATTTTAATAATGTCTTTGTATTTGATTAAAGTTGTTTCCAACTTGGTGGAAATCAATTAAAAATCCTATCAAAACAACCTGTTACCGTTCAAATTTCCCACCAAACTCCTTGGTCCTTGCTCCTTTGGGGAGCAATATCTCAGCGTGGTGCTACGCCTCTCTGTATGGTTGATGGTACCATTAATAGTGAAAAGTATTAAGGCATTCTAAACGATTTTCTCCTTGAATCGGCACATGCTTTATACCCAGAGAGGTGGCGTTTTCAGCAGGATAATGCAAGATGCCATACTTCGGCCTATACTAAGGCTTGGGTGCAAAAACACCAAGTGACAACGATTTCATGGCTAGCAGCTTCACCAGATCTTAGTTCCATTGAAAACATTTGGTGACTGTAGGGGATCAAACCAAATTTCAATTTCTAGATGTTGATTATTGATTTATTTAGTGAACTGTACTTATTTAAAGGACGAAATTTGGACTAAACCTCTACACAATAAGAAAGAATCTGACAGTTTAATACCCCAGACTTGAGAGAAAATACTGGGAATGGAAAATGAGTGAAACAAGAAAAGAAAGATATGAAGGAAAGGAACTCGCTTGGTTTCACTGTC
Source organism: Megalocaria dilatata (assembly GCA_034642435.1). Classification (NCBI taxonomy): domain Eukaryota; kingdom Metazoa; phylum Arthropoda; class Insecta; order Coleoptera; family Coccinellidae; genus Megalocaria; species Megalocaria dilatata. The sequence continues at coordinate 51,134,561 of CM067854.1, forward strand.
TTCTGGTTTTCCCCACATGGGCAATGGTGATATTTGGAATTCGCCAACTAAATTGTCTTCTTCTACTTAAAACTAGCACTTAACTTAAACCTAAATACTAAAGTTTCTTGTACATAACTTGAAAGTCTATTCTAGATTTTCGATAAATATCGTGCGAATTTTCCGAGTGAAAAAGCGAGGATCCGTTAAAATTGTATAGCACGTTTTCCTCGAGATTCGAAGACCAAGTGTGGTAAAAAGGTGGAGGGGAGAAGAACAGAAGGAATCCAGAAGGGATGGAAATATTGCAGCCAATCCTCTCAAGTCCTTATCTTGATTCGAAATCAATCAGTGACTAATGAAGATTGAAGTTGGACAAGCAGCGCCACTAAATAAACATTATTTAATTCAGTCAGTTTTACAGTCCTGGACAACTATCATCGAAAATTATGGAGGTGTAAGAATGATACACTGGGTATGTTTGTTGGAATTCAGCCTGCTGTACCGTCATCATCTCGGATGACTTTTTTACACATTCCGATATATCAAAATGAAACTACCCTTTGAGATACTGGACCTACTGGTCGTTTCGATTTACATAAGACAGTTCCAGGGTCAGTTCTTATTTTATCTGAGCAGAATTTTCCAATTACGGTCCGATATTTTCCGTTTCTATCTCCTCGAAGGGATAGAACAATTGGATCTTCTTTCGAAGGACCTGAATCTTCTTATACTGACCCAATTTTCCCTTCACTCTCACAAGAAGGATTGTTCGGCTCGAGTGGCAAGCGCATCTCATTATTTTTCCTGTTATTCTCATTTTTCTGTTTTCAGTTCCAAGAGCTGCTTTTCTATCTGATCCACGTCCCATTGTCGCATCTCTCACGGCACTCATTACATTGTCCTTGTGTGATACGTCGTTTGTTTTCACAGTTTGCCAAACGATAGCTCAAGAAATATACGCGACGTGGCTGTTTATTTTTTCTGAGATAATAAACCTCAGAAAGCGGAAAAAATGTAAGGCAGGTACTGAGTTTTCCAACAAAGATGATACGGTAGAGTCCCATCCTGAAAAATGCACTGTATGATGTACTTTACACGTTGGAGGCATCATCGGTCCATATTTTTTTTAAAAGATGCTGCAGCAATGTTACAGTGAATGGTGCTAATTACAGATCGATGATGAATGATTATTTGTTTCAAAATTTGAATGGCATCGACCCAGAAGTGTATTGGTTCCAAAAAAATGGTGCTACACCTCATGCTGATAGCGTAACAAGTGATTTATTGAAAGAAATATTAGGCGATAAAACATTATTTCCAGAAATAGTCCAATGCTCCAAGATCATGCAACATAACTCCACTGGAATATTTTCTTTGGGGGGTTATGTCAAGTCACTGGTTTATGCTGATAAACCAGAAACAATAGACTCTTTGGAAGCCAACATAACTCGTGTTATTGATGAAATGAGGCCTGAATTACTAGAAAAAGTGGTCAAAAATTGGTCTGGTCGAACGCGATTCCTCAGAGCTAGTCGTGGTGGACATATGCCGAAAATTATTTTTAAAACATAAATGTCATAAAATAATCTTTTAAATAAAAAAAATTCGGCTTCAATCTTAATTTGAATTTGTTTTATTTCACTTTAAAGTTCTATCAATCTAGAAAAACACACGATTGTTGTCGACAAATAGACAAATCCGGATCATCATTAACACTGTGACTTACAGCAGCGATATTTTCTTCTGTACGTACAGTTGTTTGTCTTGTTGTTGTTGTTGAATCGAGTAGAGAAAATTTTGAAATTCTTAAGATTATGTTGAACATTTTTGAAAGATATCTGTTTTCTCAAGATTGATGAGCAGAACCAAAATTTTGTCTACTCAAAATATTTAATTTATAGGATTTTGGTCAACAATTTTTATTTATTGCATTTTGTTATATCATTTGGATGTCTTATAATGAATGTTTATTTTATATGTCGTTTGATATGAGTGGTACTTATATGACATTATTTTAATTTAATTCCTGAAGTTATAATTATTGAATATAATTTTTTGAAATTAGAAGGCTGATATTAAAATATTTAAATAATTTTATATAACTTCTAGCAAGTATAAACCTCTATTTATTTTATTTTACAGTCTTTTCAAAAACTGAACGTTAGAGGTGCTCTATGCATCTCTTCTGACAAAAAGAGTGACACTAACGAAATTGATTGGAAGGTCCATTTGGAGGTAGACTGAATGAACGAAATAAAACTTCTAATTGTTTAAAATAAAATTATGATATTAATGCCAGAAAGGAAGGATAGAATCAGTTAAATCTGAATGGTGTGTCATGTGAAATTAACAGGCATAAATATATCAAAATCTCTAAATGGCTGTCCATGTTTTCTAAGGCCGTATATAATTATTAGAAAACAAATAATCTAAAGTGTAAACATTTGGAACGACAATTCTCAAAACTGCTAGATCGAAATATCAACGTGAAAGACCTAAGTATCGATGATAAAATAATTTCGAACGACAGGGCCGTCTCTAATGAGATGGAACAAGAAGCATGATCAAACGACCCTTTCGGAAAATTTAACCCTTAACCACCAACCTTCACATCCATGTGCCGCATAAACTTCCTGTGATTGCATAAATACCGGTCCCCTTTCCTCATTCAATCATATCCAATTAATCTTTGCTTCCAGGCAATCATTGTCTTAGGAAATGAGATACTCGTAGTTCTAACATCAACCAACAATTCAACGGTTTAATGGATTTCGGTGTTTGAGAATGGCCTAGGATATTCCGACAAGAATATTCAATTATCAGCAATTTACGATTGAGAACGCACCCTATAGGAATCCTCCACTCGTCCTTGAATGTAATTTGCACTGAAGATTGTTTGCAAAGTTGGTCTCCGATAAATATGTACCCAGGTAACTGTTATCGTCATTAGGAAACTTCCTGCGAAGTTGATGCTGCGCTCTTTTCGATATCCGCTCTACGAATTGCTGGTGAAATGGTGGAGAATTGGAAAGAGTTACGTTTATTCAGCTCAAGCAGAAGTTACGAGTGGCGTTCAATGTATTATAGGTAATTTGCTAATGATGTGAGTCAGCTAATTATCTCATTTACTAATGACACTATCTGAAGGGTATGAATATAAAATTTCAATAATTTACGATCAATAGTTTTCTAGGTATCCTCAGTGAATGACTGATGCCACAATAATGAAGAAAACCGAGCATCGCGACGTTATAAAGTTCCTCACCAATCAGGGAAAAAGTCGAAAAATCATTCCTGAAGATATGGTTGCTGTTTACCAAGACTGTGCCCCGTCGTTATCCACCGTTCAAAAATAGTCAAATGAGTCAGAGAAAGCATTAAAGACGACCCTCGCTCGGACGGGCCCGTTAGCGAAACCTCTGAAGAAAATGTGAAAAAAGTGGAGAAGCTTGTACTTGAAGATGCCAAAATAAAAATTAAGATGTTAGCAGAGATGACAAACCTAGCCGTGGGTGCCATACATGCTATAATTCATGACCATCTTAACCCGTCAAAAGTCAGTGCATCGAGAATGCCCACCGCACCTCAGAAGCAAATGCGAGTTGAATGCTGTAAAGAGTTTTTAGAGCTCTGTAGAGAAGACCCATCCACTATTTTCAACCGGCTAGTTACTAGGGATGAAACATGGATTTATGGCTATGACTCTGAGTGTAAACAAGAGTCCATGCACTGGATTGAAAAGGTTATATAACTCCGAAAGAAGTTTTAAGTCACCCCATCCGCTGGATGAATAATAGTTACGGTCTTTTGAGATTCTAAAGGTATTTTATTGATAAAATACACTCAAAAGAGTGAAAGCATCACAGCAACTTTATACGCAACCACTTTGTGTAATTTGAGAGAAGCAATTGAGGGAAAAGGCGAGGAAAACTCGCAGTTGGGGTGTTGGTGCTTCACGACAACGCATCGGTTTACAAGGCCTGCGTGGCGAAGGCTGCTGAGCCGGAATTTGGCTTTGAAGAAATTACTTATCCTCCGTACAGTCCAGAGTTGGCCCCCATTGACTATTACCTATTCCCAAATGTGAAAAGATATCTACGTGGATTTTCCCACAATGAAGAACTGAAGGTAGCAATTAATATCTATTTTAAGGAGAAACCGAAAAAATATTTTAAAAGAGGTTTAGAGAAGTTTATTTCTCGATCTAACAAATGTATTTAAGTTCTAAGGGACTACACTGAAAAATAGAATTTTTCGAAAATTTTTCTGGTTTCCTTTCATGTCTATACCGAGAATACATTGAAAGCCACTGGCAAATATCGGGTGTTTATTTAGAGTGATAGAAATTAAAATTGAAATAAAGCACATATAAATTAACATTGAAGCCAAAATTTTTTTTATTTGAAAGATAATTTTATGGCATTTATGATTCAAAAATAATTTCCGGCATATGTCCACCACGACTAAGTCCGAGGAACCGCATTCGACCAGACCAATTTTGGACCACTTTTTTCAAGTAATTCAGGCCTTATTTCATCAATAACACAAGTTATGTTGCCTTCCAAAGGGTCTATTGTTTCTGATTTATCAGTATAAATCAATGACTTAACATAACCCCAAAGAAAATAATCCATTGGAGTTATTTCGCATGATCTTGGAGGCCAATTAATTGGAGCATTTCTCGAAATAATGTTATTGCCCAATTTTTCTTTCAATAAATCGATTGCACCATTTTGTAGAAACCAAAACACTTCTGGGTCGATACCATTCAAATTTTGAAACAAATAATCATTGATCATCGATCTGTAACGAGTACCATTCACTGTAACATTAGCTCCAGCATCATTTTTAAAGAAATATGAACAGATCTTCTGTCAAATCACAGTTATCCCTATCGAAAGTTCTATCGCTATAAAAAAAACACCCGATACAATATCAACTGGAATAAATAAACCAGCAAACATAAATTGTCAATTAAAATTAAAAATATTTGAAGGAGACAATATTTTCTTTCTGATCTTACCATTATGAAAACCAATTCCTTTTCAAAAATACAAAAACCTAATCTAACCACTTCTCAGAAAATATAATTCATTTGGAATATTCAATATACCTAAATATTTAAGTTCATTCAAAAATCTCTCAAAACATGCATTATATCTCCAAAAACCAATTAAAATTCCGATAATCTCTTCATCGGCCCTAAATCATATTTAAAAAATTAAAATCAACCAACAATAAATATAACTTACCCGGAAGTTGTCCTGAGATTATCGTTTGAATCTATGTTCATCACAAAAATCACAGAAAGCTGTAAGGTATTATATCTTTAAACCTTAATCAAGAATATCTTGATTTTAAAGTTAGTTGTTCAAACGATAATCCCAGGACAACTTTTGGGTAAGTTAAATTTATTGTTGGTTGATTTTGATTTTTTAAATATTATTCAGGGTCGACGAAGAGATTATCAGAATTCTAATTTTTTTTCGAAGATATATGCATGTTTTGAGAAATTTTTGAATAAACTCATTTAAATATTTAAATATATTGAATATTTCGAATGAATTTTATTTTCTGGGAAGTCCTTTTTTTTGGAAAGTGAAGCAGAAAGAAAATATTGTCTTCTTCAAATATTTATTTATTAATTTTAATTGACAATTTATATTGGTTGGTTTATTCATTCCATTTTATATTGTATATTGAGTTTTGATTTTATACGTCTATTAAATATAAACTGTGCTTATAAGACAATAATTCTAAAAAGTTTTCGAATAAAATTTTTTTTTGAATTAAAATTGTAGAAGACTGACAGATTAAATCTTTTTTGATATTCAAATTTTATTTTAATTGGGAATATTTGGAGTAGAATTTGTTTTCCATAATATGAAGCAGTGCTGTCTTCACTAAAATTTTGAGTAAATTCGATCAATATCCCATATTTTCTAAGTTTTTTTTTTATCTCGTTTCAATACTGTACGGTGAGTGTTAATTCTACATGTTTACCAAAAAGAAACAGTGTTTGTGAGACATTCAATTATCTTAATTTTCAAAAATGTTTCGAGAAAATTTGTAGCGAGGCCTAACAGAATAACAATGTTTAATATTTAAGATATCACAAATGAATTTAGCGGTAATGAGGTTTTATGTAATCGTGTCTTTAGACTTATTTCGTTTTTCGTTACAAATAACAACATTTATATTCGGAGCCATCTTCCTGCAACTCTACTTTTAGATGAAAAGCTTTGTTTTTGTGTTCTAACATCCTTGAACATAGAATGAATACTCATTCTTTTCCATGGAACATTCTTTGTCGTCTGAACGGAGGAAATTAAATTTTCCGACAATTATTACGGAGACATTCCAGAAAGAGGATCGTGATATATTATTGGCGGTGATTACAAGCTTAGTCTGCCCTGTTGCAATTTGGAATAACGAAATATAACCTATGCCAGAATATTAATTGGAAAATATTCTCCAGAGAAGTCTCATCATGTCTTAAGTTCTCGACGGTGGAAATGGGATCAGATTTTTCGCAACGGAATTGTACGAATGGGAAAATGAAAGGTCTCTTCGATCGCAGATGGAATCAGTGTCTCCAGGGATTGTTCCATCAATTCGATCTACATACTCATCTTGCCGGCGCAAGCAGTGCCAGAAGGTTACGGTAGGGTACATAGGATTATGAAATTGGGGATAAGTGAAGGACCAGAACGTAGGCAATACCGAGTGATTCATTTAGAGGTATTTTTTTTAATATTTTAATATTTACAGATATATTCTGTTAACCTTCTACATATTTAATTTCAAAAAATTATATTTAATATTATAACTTCATCAATTAAAGTCATATAAGCACTGCTCATATCAAACGACATATAAAATAAACATTCATTATAAGACATCCTTATGATTTAACAAAAACCAATAAATATAATTTGTTAACAAAAATCCTATAAATTAAATATTTTGAGTAGACAATATTTTGTTTTTGCTCATCCATCTTATGAAAACAAATATCTTTCAAAAATGTTCAACATAATCTTTAGAATTTCATCATAAAACTATCTCAATTAGAATATTCAATATTATTGGATATCCAACTAAGTAACGTTTTAGAAAATCTCAAGTTATGTCAAAACATTAATAAAAAACAAGTTTTAAGAGAGAGACTTTGTTTCGTCAGTACTCGATCGTATTAAATAAAATATAATATCAATCAACAAAAAGTATTTACTCACCTTTAACAATTCAGAAAGCTTCTTGGTAAATGAATACTGAACATTTAAATGGAGTCTAATACGGCTCGAAATAAATTGTTCTGTGGTTTACCATTGATCTTAAAGATTTAAAGGCAATTTAACGGCCTCTCTTATAGTACAAGGACCATCTGTATAAAGAATGTTAAGGAAACCAAATAATTATATATTATGAATCAAATAAAATAAATGGAGGTTTATACTTAATAGAAGGTATATTGTACCGATTTCATTGAACCTCTTCGTGTTGTTCATCACCCCAAATACACGCATTTTGTTTATTCACGAACCAAAAATGGGTCTCATGGGTGAATAAAATTTTCGTTGAAAACATTGGATCCCCCACAAGCTTGTCAAAAGCCCAACGCCTAAAACGTAAACGATTCGGAAGGTCGGTCTGTTTCAGTTCTTGCACTAGTTGAATATTGTAAGCATATAAAGAAAGATTCTTACGTAAAATACGTCAAGTTGTTGAGTATGACAGGCCAAGCAATTGAGAACGGCGACGATTCGACACTTCACGGTCTTCGCGTACACTCTTCGCTACCGCCCATATATTTTCTTCATTACGTGCTGGATGTGGTCTATTTGTTCGAGTTATATCCAATAATGGGTCTCAAACTTACTGATGGTAGAGCTAATTGTGAGTTCGGTAGGCTGATTATGTGGACCATAAGTTGCTCTAAGCGCGCTATACAAATTCTTCGTAGAACGCCCATTTTTGTAATAAAGTTGAACAATTTGTAGACGCTCTGCCGGGCTAAGTCTTTCCATTATGAATTGTCAAATACTACTGAACAAAAATGGCACTTCAGTTAACACGAGGCATGCGCAATCTGCAATTAAATCCCCACCACAAAAAGTACCTCTAAATGAATGAACCTTTATGAGCAAGTTAGGAGATAGACTTAGATCACACCTGTATAGAAAAAGTCTTCAAATGAGAATAAATCAACTGATAATATGTGACAAATATGATTAATGAGTGGTATAAGCACTTTAACAGAAAGTCCTTCGAATCGGGACAGTGCAACATACATCTGTATAACAATTCTAAACTCAATAATCGAAAGGAAGATTTGGCGATAACATAATTTCAAGAAATGGTCCAATTAATTGACCTCCAAGATCATGCGACATAACTCCACTTTTCTTTGGGGTTATGTCGAGTCATTGGTTTATGCTGATTAACCAGAAACAATAGATGCTTTGGAAGTTAACATAACCCTTGTTATTGATTAAATAAGGCCTGAATTACTCGAAAAAGTGGTCCAAAATTGGTCTGGTCGAATGCGGTTCCTCAGAACTAGTCGTGGTGGACATATACCGGATTTATGTCATAAAATTACCGTTAAAATAAAAAATTTGAAAAAAAAAAAATAAAAAAATTGAATTAAATGTGTTTTTTTTTTAATTTAAAGTTCTATCACTCTAAAAAAAACACCCGATATTAGAGTTAAGATGATTTTTTTCTGGAAATGCACAATTATCGTTTTTCCGAATAGAAAGAGCTTATACATAAAAGGAATAACCTTTTCGTAACCTTCTATTCTGTCACTTTCACAATATTTTATCCTATAAGCCTACCGAGGGGAAATTTTCGGTCGTCTTTTCGACTCGAATACCAACCTTTCACCTTTTCCACTGAAATATTCCACTTCTCCTCATTCAAGGCTTGAAATGCTGTCAGTATCGCCCCGATAAACTTTGGCAGCGAAGATCAGTTCCTAAATAATTCGATAGTTACCAAAACTGAACTAGTTCCAACATCAAAGTCGATTCAATCGGTCCGATGAAATCGACCGGAACGGTTATAGGCTTCAAGATGTCCTAATTTCTGGGTCTAGAATATCGACTTGGCGATGGAAACATAATACCTATCTCAATTTAATACCTTCTCATGTTTCGGTCGGTCATAGAATTAAATTTTCGTCATTATGTCTTCGACGATTCCTATCATGATAAAACTGGCTCAAAATAGACCAGGGAAGTTTGTTTACCCTTACATCTGGATATTCAAAAGGGATTCCCATGATAATGAATCAAAGTGATACTTTGGAGACATTAAGGCCAAGGAAGGTCTCAAAATTAATGAATAATTGTGTATGTCGCAGCATTTTATGTAATACACAAATGCACCTTAATAAAGACAAATATAGATCGCTCTAAAAAACTCGAAACTTAAGGGAGTACTACCTAGGAACAATCCTTATTGGTTAACTATATAATCGACACGCCCTTTCGCACTCCCATAGACTTAAGTCAGTAGAGGGGGAAATTTTGAAGGCTACTGTTGGTTGAGAGAGGGTAAAGATAGTGATTCAATAAGTGAATGTAGTATGCGGTTGGCTCTAGGTGAAACAATATAACAATTTTATTTAAAATAATTCACACAGATTTTATGTTTCACAAGTTATTCAGAATCCTGATACGTGTTTCGGTCTTTCGACTATTTTTAAATAAGTACAAAAAGGAACTGAACTTGAAATTGAAAAGGTTCCTTTATTACACTTGGGACATCTGTGTATTTTTGTGGTGCATGGAAATTACAGCATCCAATATAGGGGTGCTCCCAAAGAGTATTTGGAAATTTAATGGAATGAAATAAGAAATTACTGTTTTCTATCACTTTTTATTATTACTGATATACAGTGACTCGAGTTTCGTAGTGTTTACTACATTTTTAAACTGGTTTGTTTTAGTTCTAGAATTGAAATGACAGGATACATAAATGCTTTTCTGTCTTTTTTGACATTCCTGATTGTTTTGAAGTTTATTTGATTTAACAATTCATCATTAAATGAGTCACGCCAGCGTTTCGAATTATTCGAATGTATTTTGAAAATACTTCAGGAAAATTATGAAGAAAATACAAAGACGAACAGTTTTTGATCACATCACATCAAAAATTCATTATACATTACATCATTTTTTATCGATGGTAGTAACCTGAACGCTGCCAAATATCTAGAGCTTTTAGAAAATCAAATTATCTGTGAGGATATCTGAAAAATTTGGTTTATGCGCATGAAATTGAAAGAACGACGAATATTCATGAATTAAGGTTCAAAATAATCCAACTTTGTGCCAAAATGGCAATTATGCCGATTCTGCTCGGAGATATAAGATTATTTCTAAAAATATAAGTGTCATGGCAACGGACCACAGATGTGTGATCCGCTTCGTAGTGCCATACGTTTTTCCGTACAGATCGCGATGGGCTTCGCCTATCGCGACTCATGGGGTACGGATCGAAAGTCCGAAAAACCAGCTCTGCCATAAAGCAATTATATTTTCCGTACGATTTTCTGTTCCTTCGCTACGAACGAAAGAAAAAAGGGAATTGTACGACTTTTCCTGCGCTCGCCATTTGTAAACAAATAAGCCCCGCCCACCTAGGCCTTGGCCCGCTTCTGTGGTCTACGTATAGGGGTCATCTGAGAAGTAATACCATGCTCGTCCGAAAAGTATCGAACCGCGCGGAAAAAAGTAGATCCGTCGATTTAAGTGAATCGATCGATAAATATTGATCAATTGACTGCACTTTATAATAGATTTGGCTATTGTTTGACTGAACATTAATATAAATTTGTCGACCTTCGATTTCGCATTTTTAAAATTTATTTTTGTTTTCGAGTTTCTTATTTTCGTAGAATTTATTTTATTTTTAGGCCAGTTATGACGAAAAAGAACCTAAGCAGTCATTTTTACAGAGGAAATTATTTGTGTCATTAATCGTGGCAAATAAATTCCTCGCATACAATGCAATAACATTGTCGTATTCATTTTCAACCGATATGGTCTGACGCATCCCACGTTTTAAGTGCGAATTATTCGGATTGCTGAAAGCAGGGTGCAGAGCCTCATTTCGATCGAAGCATGACTGAGAGAGAACAGTTCGTCATCGCATCGCGTTGAGGTTTTGATTTTTCCACTGCTTCACTGGACCGTCGTCGTTCTCTAGATTAACATTGAATTTCCTATGTTCCCGACTGTCTTTTCCATACCTGTAGGTACCTACATGAATATATATGTAAAGAAAAAAGTAAGGAGATTAAAGGTTTTTTAATTATAGCCGATCAAAACTGCAAATTTAAATGGGTCACCCCTTACTTTTATTTTGATGAAAATATCGCAACACTTAGGATCACCTCTATTTTGAACAGAAAGAAAGATACGTTGAGGTCATCTATTCGAATAACTTAAAACTTCTTGGCGCAATCCAGCGGAATTGCACAGTTTCCCATCATCCATTCCCATCCTGACGCGTTAGGAGCACGTGGATACCCATCTCCCTTCCCGATTGCGAGATCGCGCGCACGCCAATTCCATCCGCCGCGGGTACATGGTGTCCGCCGGCAGAAGACGCACTTCAGAACACGTGCAGGCTGCGCTCTGGGGGTACAGCTCCCGTTTCACGCCGACGGGTCGGTGCGTTCTTACTCAGATAAATGAAAGTTTTCCGGGGCCTTATTGGGACCAAAAGGGATCTATTTTTCCTAGTGTGAAGTAGTGAGGCAAAGCTGGAAGTTATTTTTGACAGCTTCGTAGCGAAAGCACTTAGGTTCGTAGAAGAAGTAGATGATGTCAATGCTTTTGATGTTTCTCGTTCAGGTCACAGATAATGATGGTTTTTGTCAGACTAAATTAGAAGGTCCTCTATGGACGGTTCAACGCCAATGGACTGTGTTTAGTCAATTTGAACGTCAGTTCAAAAGTACACAGTTCTTATCTATGTTCTTTTCTATGTAATGAATATAAATCGAAATTAAGTAACACTTATGCTGACATCCAGGATAAATATTTCATGTGTAAAAACTTTGGTTAAGACAGCACATATTATTTAGAGATCACTTCAAGTTCAGATGACATCTACATGGTTTCTTCTGGCGCTTCAATCGCTTTCAACGAATTCTGTCTGTTATTTCAAATTTTGAGGCTGAAACTGAAATAAATACATATATTAATAACGTAAAGATTCTGAGCTTTAGATACCAAATCTACCGAAACAATGTTGATATTTAATCATCTCTGAATTGAAATTAATAAAATTAACTTTAAATAACTTCAATTCAGAATTATATATTCTAACTTCTACAATATATATTAAAATGATATCCTTATATATAATCAATATAAAATATTTTTCAATGTCTCAGAAAACAACTTTTTACATCCTTACATGAAACGTTAATTAATACAAATGTATTAAAGAAAATCATTTAAGTTTGTATATTAACATACAAATACCAGAAAATCCACTGTTCCAAAATTATCTAAAATTCTCAAAATAAAGGATCAAATAAAAATAATTGAACGAGAACATTTTATAGCTATTTCGGTCTCTAGACCTCTTCAGAAATGGATTGAATTCAGTTTCGATTATATAACAAGATCAAAATTATACTCACCAAATAAGATAAAATCTGGAACGAATAAATTCGAAGTAAGTTTCAAAGTATCCAAAATAAAACATGAATGATCAACGTGTTGTTACCGTTAACCTATAATCATTTGTACTCGGAACACAGAAAAACAACGAAAATTATTCGAATAATCTCCCATGATGAGAAATATAACGAGAATTTCAAAAATAATAAATAATTAAGGAATATATTGGGAATATTTAGACTCTATATGAATTTAATTGAAATATATAAATTGGAAATTACTATGAAGAAGTATTTGAATATTACAGAATAATAGCTGGAATTAATTCACCAGAACCTCTACAGATTTCAATCTGAATAAATCTGATGAAAACATTTGGAATTAAATTTTAAAACATGTCCTAAATGTATCGCTTTATAAACATATATATTATCATCAGAGGTGGTCGAAATTAATTGATAAAGAATTAAAAGAAAAATAAAATAATGATAAAATTATTAGACATCACCTTTTACATAGGTTTCGATTGGATATTAAAGAATCACAAGGTCCTTCACCAAAAAATGTTCGACATATAATTCAAAAAAGGCCTGTTTCATTTTCCTTTTTGAAGAATATATAGCACATTCACACAATTCACACAACACGTTTCTGCAACAACTAACCAATTTTGGGGTAGGCATGGCCTAAAGGAAAATTAGGTTATATCACAGAAATATACAATGAAAGGAGATACGACTTAGGCTCTACATTAAATAACCGCCACGTGCATGTGATGTAATACAAAGAAATTCCTCAATTATTAAAGTATATAAATTGAAAATTACTACGAACAACTATTTGATTATTACAGAATAATTGCTGGAATTAATTCAACAGAACCTCTACAGATTTTAATCTAAATAAATCTCATGAAAAAATTCTGAATTAAATTTTAAAACATGTCCTAAATACACCGTATCACTTTATAGACATATATATTATCATCAAGCTATTATTCTGTAATATTCGAATACTTCTTCGTAGTAATTTGCAATTTATATACTTTAATAATTGAGAAATTTCATTGTATTACATCACATGCACGTGAAGGTTATTATAATTTATGTAGAGTCTAAGTCGTATCTTCTTTCATTGTATATTTCTGTGATATTACCTAATTTTTGTTTAGGTCATGCCTACCCCAAAATTGGTTAGTTGTTGCAAGAACGTGTTGTGTTAAAGAAGGTATTGTTACATATTTTTAAATGATTATTTTGTTTATTCAAATAACTCCTTACTGATGAGATTTTGGGTCCAAACTTATCAGGTTCTTTCTCTGGAGAATGTGCTATATATTCTCCAAAAAAGAAAAATAACAAAAGGCCATTTTGAATTATATGCTGAACATTTTTTAGTGAAGGAACTTGTGATTCTTTAATATCCAATCGAAACATATATGTATAAGATGATGTCTAAATAATTTTATCATTATGTTATATTTCTTTTGATTTTTTATTAGTTAATTTCCACCACATGTGATGATAATATACATGACTATAAAGTGATACAGTGTATTCAGGACATGTTTCACAATTTAATTCTAAATGTTTTCATGATATTTATTTAGATTAAAATCTGTAGAGGTTCTGGTGAATGAATTCCAGCTTTTATTCTGTAATATGAATTTAATTCATGTGTTCCGAGTGCAAATGGTTAAAGCTTAATGGTAACAATACGTTGATCATTCGTGTTTTATTTTAGATTATAATATTAGTCTGTAAATAATTATTTATGTGATATTTTTGAAAGTGCCTTTATTTCTGACAAACATATATGACCTACCCTATACATTAAGTTATGTCTTATTATTATTCGAAACTTGTTGAACATATCAACAAAATCTAAAATTCAAATTAAATTAAATTCAAACGTCAAAGGGAATATTATCATCATAGAGATCTCCCGACATTAGAATATTCATCCCTTTTTTCCTGTTCCAATGAAGTTCGATGGATTAAATATTACGTAGTCTTTGTAAAATTCAAGACCGCTAGCTGATGGATTCGTTACAAGCAAGCAAGTCACCCTAACATTTACAACATTAGAGGAAACAGTGAATTAATACTGTTTTGTATAATTGAAAACTGATAAGTTTACATGCAGCCGTGCTCCTAATCGAAAATCGAATTTTATTGCCATTGCAGTTTTTGTAGGGTTATTACTATGACAACTATACTTCAGCAACAAAGAAGACACTTAGAATAGTCTATCATTACCCCAGATCTGAACTGAAGATAACTTATCGAATCATATCATACGTAGTAGGGATTTGACATCTTTACTAGGCGAAAATTGAAAATGATAATGATTTATTATGAATCTTGGAATCACTGTTGAACTCTTATAATTATTTCTAAAATACACTACTCAAAAATTGAATTGGATAATTTCCGGGTGTTAAAAAACAAAGTTTCAATATTTTGAAAAAATAAAAAAGCGGTTATGTATATATACTGATGTAATAAATTAGGTGTTTACATACGGTATCCTGCCTGAAATGCAAAAGTAAACAAAACTGTTTTTGAGCGATAACATAGTAGAGAAATAAATAAAATGAAGATTCTCACCTGGTGCAGTCTGCAGGCTTAAAAACGGTTTCTTCTGTTAGAAACAACTTGAAATCACGGTTCCATATCGGGTAGGGCTTTTAGTAGTGCTCCTACTCTATTCGCCATTGTGTAAATGGGGTTGTTCAAATTTACTTTGAACAAAGAATTTTTAATTCACTTTTCAGGTACGTAACAATTACGTCCCCAGGGTTCAACAATTTAGGCCTTTCAAATATGAATCATTTAATGCCTAGAAACCTAAACGGGCCTAAACACCAATTAAGAAACGAACATATTTCTTCCTTAGATTATTCCTAGAAACCCATTAGAACCGTTTTAGCCGTTTCAAGGCTATTGTCGTATCGGAATTACCTGGGCTACCTTTTCGGACCCAAACCCACCCTCTCATTCGCCAGTTAGCGGAAAGGAACAGTCGAACACATCCTCTGCACCAGACAGGTCACTACTCACCCTGTATAAAAAGTCAGTTAAGAAAGTTCAGTTGAAGACAAGTTCTGATCCCATGCGCATCCCCTTGAAGTAAGCTCTCGTAACTTGTGAAACATCTTTATCTCTACCCTCGAATTATTTTATATTCGCATTTTCACTTAAACTTCCAAGGAACTCTCTCTCTCTCTCTCAGTTACTCATAACGCACTAAAGGCCTGGAAGTGAATGTATTATCTACATTATTCATTTGTAATTAGATATTAAGTTGTGAAAAGTGAACTCAAAAGTGAAACCAATAAAATTGAAGTTTGTGTCGTGAACAATAGAAAAAACTCAAGAAAGAACTGTTCCAGGATCAAGATAGTGTATCCACCTCAATCTGGGTCAACAACTCAAAATTGTACACTTGTATTATATGTACTTCTGCTGACAATTCTCTACATGGTCTCTACGAGCTGGATTACATTCCACATCTGGTCACGAAACAACTCCCTCAATTTGGGTAAAATAATTCAACTCTCTGAACTTGTATTATATGTATTTTAGGCTGTGAATAAAGCATTAAAGTCTAATATACATCCCTCTTTCACCCCGTTTGAAGTATGCTTAACCAAGAATTTGCATACTAATTGGTTAACGTTTAATCAATTACTTTCGAAGAATTCAAAAAGCTATCTCTACATACCAAGCAATTCTTTACAAGGGTTATCAAGAAAAACTTGTAGAATGTTTTGCCACATGTCTGTCAAGGCATTGGCGATCTGTTATAACGTCTGAGGTGGGTCAGGTAAGCGGTGTAATTGCTGTGACATTGCAAACCAGACATGTTCAATACAATTTCGGTCTGGAGAGACAGTGGGCCAATCCATTCGGTTGATGCCATGCACTTCTTTGGGGTTGTTGCTAATTCAAGCCCGGTGTGGATGAGTATTACCGTCGATTAACGTAAAATTGTCAGCAATGGCCTCCGAAAAAGAAACGATAATTGATTCTACAATCAAATCACGATACCTTACCGCTGTCATGGTTGCATTAACGAGGATAATAAGATCTGTGTGCGCATTAAAACAAACGCTTCCCCAAAGGCACACTGAGCCGCCACCGCAAAGAGTTTTCGGCGTCATGAAATGTTCATTATACGGTTGACCACGTTCTCGCCGCACCAACATTCGCCCATCAGACATATACAGACGAAATCTGGACTCATCCGTGAACAGGAAGAATCTCTATCTGTGCACGTTTCAGTTCTCATGTTTAAGAGCCCAGCGATTCCACGCTCTAGTAACTATACTGCGCGAAACCCGGATACAGTTAGCAACTTCTTGGTGAGTGAAGTCTTCGTTTAACCAACACACTAATTGTTCGAATTGAACGTCTTATAAACGCATGTTTAACTCGTGACACTTAATCCACAACTGATGTTATAATTTGAATCAAGTACAAAAAGTAATTAATAAGGAGTATGAGCTATAGCAATCGAAAGTTCTAGAAATAAAGACAGTATAACAAACATCTGTATGACAATTCTATACTCAAACAAACTCGACAAGGTTTTGTTGATCACGAAGGTAAATTGCAGACATGCGCACGTTTGAAACTGATTGGTTTCCGTCAGCGTATGCTAGTGACTTTAAATCTGTCAAGTATCTATATTCGCTATACACAGGACTCTAAGGTATTATTATTACACTAGCGCCATCTAAAGCATGCAAAATACATACTTTTGCGAGTTAATTCAAGTAAAGAAATGTATTCTCGATATTTTCACGTTACTAACGCAGAATAAACTTTCCTCAAGCTCAAATCAGGACAAAAATTGCCGTAATGCATTTCAATTTTTGGATAGTGTATATTGTTACTTCAAAATATAAACCTGACGAAAAATGTTGGCGAAAAAATTCTAGTAAATTTAATAAATTATGGAAATATTTTTTATGAGTATCTTCGGGTAAGGGGACATAACATTAAGGTTCTTGAATTTGATCAACAAGAGACCATAGAAGCCTGCAATGAATATACCTACTTGGGAATAAAAATAGATGAGGAAGGGCGAACGGAGAAAGAAATTAAACATCGAATTATGACAGGAAAACAAGCAATCGGCTATCTGAACTCCATTCTTTGGTCCAAATGCATATCCCGTGAACAAAAACACCTCCTCTACAATATAGTTTTCTTGAGCTTAACCCTATATGGATGCGAAACATGGCAGATTAACTAAACTCAGGAACGTCGGCTGTTAGCACTAGAAATGGATAAATAAGAATATATTCTTTTATCTATGATCAAAACTCGAACACAGGATAGGGAAAGGCGTGGAACGCTATAAAAACGGATATATATATATATATATATATATATATATATACATATATATATATATATATATATATATATATATATATATATATATACATATATATATATATATATATATATATATATATATATATATATTGGAATGTAATCAATTTTTATTTTTATAATTGAAGAAATAGACGATTTGATGTCATGGTCCAGGAAGATTCTATTTTCCTTAGTTAAAAATATAACAGAATAACATACACAAAATAAAATAATAACTTACAAAGAAATACAAAGAAATAAATAAAAAAATAGCTCACTTACCTGGAAGAAATCCAAAACAATGCTATTTCTTCGGGTTTCTCGATTCACATTTCTAACAATTAACTAAATAGACAGTGACACTTTTAGGTTAAAATCTTAGACATAGAACATGGATCATAGAACATAGAACATAGAAGTTACAAAGTTGTTTTCCCTAAAAATAACAGTTTTATTTTTACATCCCTCCACACAAAGTATGCACCCCTCATTACATGTTTGCGTGTTCACATGGGAGCAACTTAGTTACATCAAAATAGTTATTGTTCTTTCTTTTATTTCTAACATCTATTTCATATATAGTGTAAGAAATTTTTTTCACTATTGGTCCTATTCTTATTTCATCAAGTTTTTTTCTATTCAGTTCTGATTTATTTTCAACGTAAACATAGTCTCCAATTTTAAAATCATAATGTTTCCTATTCTTGTCGATCAGTTTTTTATTGTATTCATGATAGCGTAAAGAATTTTCATATGCTATTTCCTTATCTTTTGGTAAATTTCTCTCTTCAATAAGTTCTTCTGGAGCAATGGGATCAGTTCTGCCACAAAGTAAATATTCTGGGCTATATCCAGTTGTAGAATGGTCTGTTCTATTGTATTCTTCAATACATTCATCGGCTATTTTCGTCCATGCCCTAGTTTTCTTTTCGTTTTGTTTGTACCTTATTCTGTTCACTAATGTCTGATTTAGTCGTTCATTCAGGCCATTAGAAAAAGGACAATCTACTGTTGTGAAAATCAATTGTATATTCAAACTTCTCATATGTTGTCTGAATTTTTCCGAATTTATTCCTGGGTATTGATCTGTTACTAGTGTTTTTATTGGTCGTTTATCTTGAATTTTATTAATTAATTTGATGAATTCAAGTCTGAATCCTTCATTACATATTGCTTTCAAGAGACTCTCCAAATGTTCTATATGTAGGTCAAATGTTGAAGGAAATATTAGAATATCATCTATATAATATAGGCAGAATAAATTCAGGTTATATTTTCTGATAATATTATTCAATATACGTTGAAATATGGCCGGGGATGTTTTAAGTCCAAAAGGTAAACATTTCTATTGCCAGTGACCATTCTGTGTCACAAAACCAGTCTTATATCTATCTTAGATACGAATAGGAATCGACCAAAAGACAGAATTTAGATCTAAGGTACTGAAGAATTTTGCATTTCGGGTCTTGGCTATGATTTCATCAATTAATGGGAAAGGCTTTAGTTCGGGAACAATTAATTTATTGAGTTCACGAAAATCGACACATAATCTGGTTTTAGACCCTTCATCTCTCTTATATGCTAAAGTGACTGGTGATGCAAAAGGTGAGAAGGACTCCTCAATCAGATTCGCTTTCAACAATCTTCCTATTTGGAATTCTATCTCTTTTTAATCCTCCATTGAGCATCTGTATGGTGTTTTGCTATAAATTTGTGTTATAAAAGTTTTATATGTGCCTCATTATTTTGCACCTGACCAATATCAAACTTGTGTTTTGCAAAAATATGGTCATATTTATTTATTAAAACTTCAATTTCATTTCTCTGATTCGTTTCCAAATGGTCTAATTTTGCTTCGAAAAGTTCTGTTGGTATCCCTTCATTGAAATTGATGGTGTAATCATTGTTATCATTATTATTATTATTATGGACACAATCATTTCTCTCTTCATTCTTTCTTCATTCATATCTAATCTTTGATAAATATTCAAATCAAAATCTTGTTTTAATTGAAAATTGGAAATAGAATCTAGTCCGAGTAGAATATCCGACTCGAAATTTTTCTCATTAACTACAAAAATTACAACTTCTTTTTTGATATTATTGATCCTAATTTTTGTAATTATTTTTCCTGAAAATTTTGCCCTGCCACTGACTGTTTTGAATGTGTTTCTATTATCTTGAATACGTGGAAATAACTTTTCTGCTACTTTGGAATTCAGAAGACTAACATTTGAGCCCGAATCATAAATTCCACATAATTCATTGTTATTTATAAATACCTTCAATTTTATCAATGGCAGCAGTCTTTGTTTTTTTTTTGGTTTGTAATGGCCTGATTTAATTCATCCTGTACCCCAACATTGTTCACAGTTTTTATGTTACCGGGTACGTTCTTTTGTTCAAAATTATTGGATTCATTCCTTAGCCGACATAAAGTCTCCGGATGAAATCTACCTGAAAAACCATTCTTCTCACAAATTGAGCATGGTTCCTTCTTAACTGGTTTTCTATTTGTTTGTGAATAGGAAGGAATTTGTCCTCAGATTTGTTCATTCTATGGTTTTCTTTATTTCGATCGTTGTCATATTTTTTTGAACTTTCTAGCTTTCGCTACTCACCCAATAATTTCTCGAAAGTTGTTACATTTGATCGATCAATTCTATCTTGTGAAATATTTGGCAAACTTGTCACAGTTAAATCAACTGAAATGTCAGTTGGAAAATTATTTCGCAGATTCGAAAACAAATTTTCTTTCCTGAAAGCGTAGTCAACTAAACTTCCTCCTATGTACCTAAATGAATAGGCCTCTCTATATTTATGCCAAGTCGTTTCACAAAAACTCTCTAAGCAGTTATCTTTCCATATTTGAAAACTTTTGTCTAAACCTAATGTAATCAATTTAGAATCAAACCATTCTTTTGCTATTCCATCCAGAAACAACCGTAAAATCAAAATTTTGTCTCTATCTTCTTCTACTTCACAACGCGTGCATTCCGTCTCGAATTTTTCGAACCATAAATTCACTGAAACACTCTTACCATCAAAATTATTCAGCACAAAATCCTCCATTATCCTCTTGAAATTTTTATGAAAACGAGAATAGTCTCGTTTTCATAAAAAAATTTGTTGATGATCTAATACTGGCGCTTCCACATGATGGATCAGATGAGATACTACAGGTTTTCAATAGCTACGATCCACATATTCAGTTCACGATAGAGAAAGAAGATGCAAACAGAACAGTACCCTTTTTGGACACCAGGGTCTGCAGGGTGAATAACATGATTAAACTGGACTGGTATAGAAAGGACTCTGCGTCAAACAAGTTCATTCATTATAAATCTGAACATCCAATACAGGTCAAGATAAATTGCATTAAACAGATGAAAGCAAGAATTGAGAACATTTGTCACCCAGATTTGGTGGATGCGAATTTAAAAAAGTTGTTCCAGATATTTAAAGAGAATTCTTATCCAAGGGGAATGCTAGCAAAGTTATTATTTGAGTCATGCACAAGAAACATAAACCAGATAGAACCCAAACCTCCCGACACTGAAGATACAGAGACACACACAGGCGGAGAGACAGAGACCACCAAATATGGTAGCCTACCAAACATTGGAAATTTGACAAGTAAAATAAAAAACTGTTTCAAAAATGAAGAAATCAAAATCGCAACTTATAATACAAAAACAATTTCAAGATTATATAGCAAACTTGAAGATCCAACACCGAAACTACTTAGATCTAATGTGGTGTACAAGATAAAATGTGGAGAGTGTGAAAACACTTATGTGGGTCAAACGTCCCAATGGCTGAAGAACAGACTGGCCCTACATAGAAGTGATATCGTAAACAATAACCAACGATGCGCATTGACCACACACGCGGTAGAGGAAAAGCATGAGATTAACTTTGAGGATACAGAGATACTGGCAACACAGACCAAATACAATAAACGACTCCTACTCGAGATGATCAACATAAGGAACCAGAGCAATCCAATAAACAGGAAAAGTGACACACAAAATTTAAGTAATGTATATACATATTTGCTGACATACCCCAACAAAAAGGAAGCTGAATATTATGATGGACCTTTGGATGAATAAAAACGGATAAGACCATTATAAAGACTGAACACTCTGTGAGCGAAAGACCGATACTGTGATACTCTGTGATAAAATACTTTTTTTAATTTTAAGGTTAAGTTAATTTAATTACGTCTCTTTTAAACTGTGAATACGTGTTGAATTATTTACAATGTGCTTTCGTATATCTAAATGTTTTTAACTAATTTATTGATGATTTATACTGAGGAATAACCTCACATTTTTGGCCCTGAAGATGGAAAAAATGTTTTCCGAAAGCTAGGCAAGAAATAAAGAGTAACCAACAAGCCTCCTTTCAGTCGACATCCCTGGAAAAAAATTTTCCTTGTTCACATAGAGTACGACTGTTAAATAAACATTAATATATATATATATATATATATATATATATATATATATATTTATATATATATATATATATATATATATATATATATATATATATATATATATATATTTATTCTTTATAATGTTATTCATTTTAAGTTCGAAATCAACCAAGAAAATTGACGACTTCAACCTGAAAATTTCTGATCTGGCAACATTGTTCAGTAATTTCCTATGCTAAACTCGTATCGACATTAGTTAATTGTGGATAAGAATATGTGATTAATCACATACTGAATAAATTTTTATGTTTTGCCGAAATTTACTTGAAAAGAGTCTGAAACGTTCACGTTAATAACTGATGAGATCCGCAATATTCAACTTTAAACCTGTAGTTTTATCCATGATAATTTCACTGGTGGTTTGGTCATGAATATAATCCGAAGCAGAACTCCAATTCCTGATTTAAATATTTATCTTCAGAAAATCATTAAAAAAATGCAAATGCGGGAAATTTATCAAGCTCATAATATTCGACGCTTTCGCTTGTAGCAAAAATACGCTCAGTTTATATTCATGAAACAAAAAATCCCGAAGGATGACTTGTAAACGGGGGATTACGGTCTTTTTGAATGCCATATTCGTTTTGAATTCTTGAATAAATGATACAGCCTGAAACGTTCTGTTTTCTAATTTATGGCGAAGAATTTATCTTTGATTGTAGTAGAGATATTTGATTCAGGTAATTTTTAATATTTCAGTTGTGAATTGACTTATTTGGTGTTTTGGTTAACATCCCATATACTATCCCATAAATAGCATGCAAACACTCAGGTGCTGATAGCTTTGTTCATTAATCTATAAAAATAATGTAGGTTCATTCAAAGTTTCACGGTTTTTGTGCGCTTGTTCCAGGAAATAAGTACTGTCGTTTCGTCAAAATTACTGTAATTTTTGTGTGAACGATATATTCTGAGATTTGAATATCGAAACAGATTTAATCTTTCAGTCTTCTACATAAATTTCAAAACAGTTTTTATTCAAAAAACTTTTAGAATTAAATTACTGAATTGTTTCAGCCGTTACTATTTGGTAGTTGATCATAATTAAAACAAAATGTAGAAATTACTATGTTTTACTACCAAAAAATATATATTATACATTTTCTTGTGACTCGAGTTTCGGAAAATGAACTATCCCATCATCAGACAACTGACCTAAAGACCTAACAGTGGTACAGAGGTATTTAAACAAAAGTGATAAATATTTTGAATATTTCAACAGATTCTCGGTAACTCCTAATAGTGATACAGAGGTTAACAATCGGAACGTGATAAAAAACCCGGGATGAAAAAGAGGGGCCTTCTAACAGATATCGGAATGTCGGCAATCGACAAAGAAGGTTGTTAAACAGATGGTACCCATTTAAATATCTCAAATAATTTGTGGGGTTACATAGCTCCGTACAGTCATTCATTATTTTTACATTATTTTGTTGTATATCTCAAATATTTGGATTTACAAAGCTCCATACAGTCATTCATTATTTTTTACATTATTTTTATTGTGAACGAATTTGAAAATTGCAATAATCGAGTCACAAGAAAATGTGTAATATATTTTTTTGGTAGTAAAACATAGAAATTTCTACAATTTATTTCGATTTTAGAATTAAATTGATGTCTTATAAGCACAGCTTATATTTAATAGATGTATAAAATCAATACTCAATATACAATATCGAATTGAATAAATAAACCAACAAATATAAATTGTCAATTGAAATTAATGAAGAAATATTTGAAGGAGACCAAATTTTGTTTCTGATCCTTCAATTATGAAAACTAATTCCTTCTCAAAGATACAAAACATGATTTAAGGATTTCTCAGAAAATATAAATTATTTGAAATATTCAATATATTTGAATATTTAAATTAGTTACTTCAAAAATCTCTCAAAACATGCATTATATCTTCAAAAAACAATTAGAATTCAGGTAAGGTCTTCCTACATCGTTCCTACTTCATATTTAAAAAATTAAATCACCCAACAACAAATACATATATTTCGGCAAATTGTTCCACCAAGTTGTAATTTAATCAGTCAGTTTCCATGTTCAGAAATCGCACTCTGAATTGATCACAATTTAGTAGAAAAAGACGGACGAGAAAAAATTACTTTGTGCGAAGATGTTACCAAATTGTCCTTGAAGTGGAGTTAACGATGAAAAATTATGTAGGGAAGAGAATTTTGTCACCAGGGAATCAGCGCACCAAATTGCATTCTGCTTTGACAAAACCATTTTTCAACGTCGGCCGTAATTAGTACAGGAAAATTCAGCACTTGTTTTTAACGCCTTACAAGCAGAAACCACGGATTAAATCGGGACAGGAAAATACATTACGGGAATATTTGACGTAATGAAACAGGTCCGAGAAAAAATTAAAATCTCTCTTTTGGGAAACCTGAAAATTTTCCACAAAGGCATATTATTTTCTCATTATTCATCAAATCCTTTGTCTAATTTTTCCATTTCTCACAACCATTTCTTTTATAAACCAAAAAATTAAAAAGGAGGTGATTAAAATATATAAAAGGACCTACGTAACCTTAGGAGATTTTATGAACTTTTCTTTATTTAGCGCACATGTAATTATAGTCCTACTAGAAATTATCCCGAAAAACAAAGCTCAATAGTAATTATTTTGAATATAGTTTTAATTCTTGAATTAGAAAATTATAACAGAACATTGATCTTTTTTACTTATACAAACCTGCATTTAACGACTTAACGTCTAGGTTCCGAAACTAGATCATTCCCATAATTTTCGGTGATGGTGGTCCATTACTGTAAAGCTGCCTGAATTAAATCCTCTTTATTTCGTGGCGCTGCTCGCTCAACTTAAATCTTCATTAGTAGTCATATGTTTTCAATGAGACTAAGATCTGGTGAAGCTGCTGGTCATGAAATGGTTGTCACTTGAGTGTTTTTGCATCCAAGCTTGAGTATAGGCTGAAGAATGGCATCGTGCATTACCCTGCTAAAAACGCCATCCCTCTGGATAAAAATCGTTAAGAATGCCACAAAAATTTTCACTATCAATAGTACCATCAACTGTATGGAGGGGCATAGCTGAGATATTGTTCCCCAAACCATTAGTTTGCTGGGAAGTTTGGAAATTTGACAGGATTTTTAAGTGATTTCTACCAAGTTAGAAAGAACTTTCATCAGATATAAAGACATTATTAATTTTAATTATTTCCTTGAAAACTTCTTGAAAACTGACAAAATTCTATCCTTTGACTATCTGCACAACCTATTTTAACCATTACTTTTGTCTTAGAATTAAAAAAAAAGAAGTACATTAAAATGATGAAAAATAATAAATTCCGGATACTTCCTAGACGGACTATAGAATATATATTACGTTGGCTGATAATTTTCCGATCTGGCACACAGCTAGTACCACAAATAAGTTTCTTCAGATCATTGGTTGTCATTTGATGGAAAGTACCCAGGCAACTTCTCACCAGTTTCAGCATGTGCAGATATCCAAAAGAATAAAAACATTTTCATTCGCCACGTGATAGGCAAAATAGAGTTTCATATCATTTGAATTTTTCAGTCACTCTCTTAATTTCTGCGCCAGTCTGACGGAAAGTCTTTAAACAAGTTGACATAATATTAGCCTTTTCTGAAGCTATTGCCTGGTTTATGAGAAAATAAGAAAAAGAATTTTCCAATGACTGTCGCTGATGGTGTGAAACAGGAATATTTTCAAGTGGTACTGCTGAATGTCTAGAAATATCAAATCAAAATAAATGCACTTAGCGATATCTATAAAATTCAAGTGATGTCGCAAAATATATTGGGCGATAGAACTTTCGATAGGGATGACTGTGATTTGACAGAAGGTAGAAGCCAGGTTGTTTTGAAATTTTGCATAAAGATCTTGGTCTACACCCATAAAAGATCCAACTGGTTCAAGAACTAAAGCCACTTGACCATAATAAGCGTCGTTTGTTTGCTGATTGGGCCCTAGAACAGCTTGAAGTTGATCCACTTTTTCACCGTAAAATTGTGTTTGGTGATGAAGCTCATTTCTGGTTGAACGGCTATGTAAACAAGCAAAATTGCTCTATATGGAGTGGAAAAAAAACCTCAAGAAGTTCTGCAGGTTCCATTGCATCCTGAAAAATGCACTGTATGGTGTTCTTTACGCGCTGGAGGCATCACTGGTCAATATTTCTTCAAGAACGATGCTGGTCCTAATGTTACAGTGAATGGTGCTCGTTACAGATCGATGATCAATGATTATTTGTTTCAAAATTTAAATGGTATCGACCCAGAAGTGTTATGGTTCCAACAAAATGGTGCTACACCTCATGCTGCTACCGTAACAATTGATTTATTGGAAGAAAGAGTTGGTGATAACATTATTTCGAGAAATGGTTCAATTAATTGGCCTCCAAGATCATGAGACCTAACTCCACTGGATTATTTTCTTTGGGGTTATGTCTAGTCATCGGTATATGCTAATAAACCAGAAACAATAGACGCTTTGGAAGCCAACATAACTTGTAAAATAAGAAGGAACGGTTTTTTACTTGATAGAAAGATTATTACAAAATTTGAATATCAAATTTAACATAACTCGTGTTAATGATGAAATAAGGCCCAAGTTACTCGAAAAAGTGGTCCAAAATTGTTCTGGTCGAATGCGGTTCTCCAGAGCTAGTCGTGGTGAACATGTGCCGGAAATTATTTTGAAAACATAAATGTTATAAAATCAATTTTAAAATAAAAAAAATTGGCTCCAATCTTAATTTAAATGTGTTTTCTTTAAATTTAAAGTTCTATCACTCTAAGAAGCACCCGATACTTCAAACTACTTCACGAACTAGACTACTGAAGATTCATAATTCACACTACTAATTTAGTACCACTCATAATGTATATTACATACCTTTTTTTCGAGATTCAGTCCCTGACTACCTTGATCATAATGAGAAACATGTTGTGGAGATTACGGTTGAATACTCAATTGAAAGTCATTATTCTGATATTTTTCATGGTTTTTCAACATGTAAAAATGCAACATATTTTGAAAACAAGCGAACACTTCCTAGGCATAATCAATGTTTCACCCAATTGAAATTCAAGAAAAATTTGTTATGCAGACTCTGAAATGTTAATACATTACTTATCTCTTTTATGGAATACAACATACTGCAGTGTTTACATTGAAAGAGCCAATTTTCTTCTAATTACAGACTAATTATGGCTTGTTCAACTTTGCAAATGAAACATGGAAACTTGATGTAATCACTAACGAGACTTATTTTCGTTTCGTTATTGTTCGTTTGACAGCGAATTTATCCAGACTTGCTTGTTGAAGAAACAAAATCACCTGAAATATTCTGTATATAAAATTTGCGCCCTAGACAATAATTTCTGGCAAATTAGCTCTGTAGCAATACTTTGCCTTCAACATTTAAATCTACATTTTAAGACCTCCTGATATCATACTCGAATAGTAAATTAGAATTCAACGTGTTCAGAAAATCCACATCCATTGATATATGTATTCCTATTGACTCCAATCACCCATGTTCACAGAAAATGTTAGCATATCAATCGATGATCCATAGAGCTTTTGCATTATCCTTTTCAAAAAGTAACCGCGAAGCTGAAGTCCAAACTATTTAATCCCCGAACAACGGTTTCAACCCCAATATAATAGATAATTTAATTCGGCAGAAACAATTTGAAATAGCTATAAACGAAATTTATTCCATAATAAAAATTGAAGAAAACAAAAAATTTATTTCCTTATCGTACTTCGGTAGCATAAGTCAAAAAGTGGCCAATAGTTTTTCAAAATAAGATGTTTATATTGCTTTCAAAACACAAAATAAATTATCATCCGCATTACTTAATGCAAAGGACCCAACTTCAAACATACACAAATCGGGAGTTTGAGTTATCTTGTTCGACGTGTAATAATAAATATTTAGGACAGACGGGATGTTCCTTCAAGACGAGGTTCAACGAACATAAAATGAATTTCATTTAAAATAAACAAACTTCTACTTTTGCCAATCATTGTTTAGAAAACGGCCATCCTTTTCCGACAATAGATAAACTTAAAATTTTAGGTGTAGAATCAGAAGGAAACAAACTTGATTATTTAGAATCTGTTGAAATTCATAAAATAAGTTCATAATAAAAATAATGTAAAAATAATGAATGACTGTACGGATCTATGTAACTCCAAAATTTTTGAGATATCTAAATAAACATGAAACAATAAACATCTGTTTACCAATCTTCTTTGACGCGCCAACGTTCTAATAGTTGTTGAGCGTCCTCTCATTTTAAACTTTTTTTAACCGTTCAACCAGAAATGAGCTTCATCACTAAACATAATTTTACGATAAAAAAGTGGATCAACTTCAAGCTGTTCGAGGGCCCAATCAGCAAACAAACGGTGCTAATTATGGTCAAGTGGCTTTAGTTCTTGAACCAGTTGGATCTTGTATGGGTGTAAACCAAGATGTTTACGCAAAATTTTCCATGTGGTGGATGCACCGAGTCCAACTTGTTGTGAACGTCGACGAATAGACAAATCTGGATCATCAATAACACTATGACTTTCAGCAGCGATATTTTCTTCTGTACGTTGCTCTGATGGACGATTATGTAAACCATAATTTTCACGAAGTTCTCTGTAAGTTTGGCGAATAGAACACTGATTTTGAAAATGAATCTCAACAATTTGTAAACGTTGTTGCGGCGTGAGTCTTTCCATGATAATTTGTCAATGCTTACTGAACAGAAATGTCAAAACAGCATGGCTTCTACCTTCTGTTAAATCACAGTTATCCCTATCGAAAGTTATATCACTCTAAAAAAAACACCCGATAGTAACGGCTGAAACAGTTCAGTATCTAACAAGGCTTTTTCTCGATAGCTAGAGGATTTAAATTCTATTGAAATCAAATCAAAATCAACAATGTGGAATTAAGCTTAGGAAGGTTCGAAACCCATTATACTTAATTGTCCCGAGTGATGTCAGTGGAAAAAAATGCCCTTAGGTACTTACCAAACTTTTTACTCTCCTCGACAAGAAAAAGGGCAAATGCTTTCACGGGCTATCTACGGCCCCTCGGAGACTCATTAAAATTTATCATTTGGGGCTTTATGAGGCGAGTCATGTCTTCATTAAAATTTCTTTCGATCCATTTATTTAAATTAACTATTTTCAAATCAAATCCATAGAATATTTGGTATTCTAACCGTTTGCCACAAAATAATGGTAATGTTTCAAAGGAATATGTATGTATTGTTGTGATTTGTACAGGTGCCCCGGCTTTAACAATACAATATCCTGTATATATATTACTAAGAGCAATGCATTCCTTGACGACAATATACAAATAATTGGGCGAGGCGTTAAGCAAACCATTGAAGTCTGGAGATGTGGTTTAACACATCCTTTTTTTTTTATATTCATAATCAACATTATCACAAATTAATGAATTTTCATATATGCATAATAATTTTTGATTATCATCTTATTGCCTATGAATTCGTTTCCTTCACAATCACTGTTTCATTATTATGGTGATAATAAGAGATTCACCACTTATTTCGGTTTAATATCTACTTATCGAAATGTCTTTAAATTCAGAATTATATATTCTAACTTCTACCATATATATATTAAAACAAATAAAGTCGGTTGATCTGTACCAAAAATCATTAATAAAAGCTAATTATGAACATTGTGGCAAATTATGGTCTGATTTGAGCATGAGGAAAGTTTGTTTTGCGTTAATAACGTGAAAATATCGAGAATACATTTCTTTACTTGAATTAATTCGCAAAGGTATGTCTTGTATGTATTTTGCATACTCTAGATGGTGCTAGTGTATTATTAATATCTTAGAGTCTCTGTGTTTAGCGAATATAGATACTTGACAGATTTGGAATCACTAGCATACATTGCACTGACGAAATCCAATCAGTCTGAAACGTGCGCATGTCTGCAATTTGCCTCGGTGATGTACAAAACCTTGTGGAGTTTTTTTGAATATAGAATTGTTATACAGATGTATGTTACACTGTCTCGATTTCTAGAACTTTCTATTACCATAGCTTATACTTCTTATTAATGAATATATATTGAAACTATAAACAAAAAATTTCAAATTGATATCCTTATATATAATCAATATAAAATATTTTTCAATGTCCTGGAAAAAAACCTTTTTACATCCCGACGTATTAATACAAATGTATTAACAAAAACTATGGAAGTATGTATATTAACTAACATACAAATACAAGAAAATCCACTATTCCAAAATTATCTAAAATTCTTGAAAAGGATCAAATGAAAATAATTGAACGAGGATTCCAACATTTTCGGTCTCTAGACCTCTTCAGAAATGCATTGAATTCAGATTCACATACTACTCTGTCAAGAAAGTACCGGGAATTTTCAATTAAAACAACATTTTTACATTTAATCGTCAAAATTTATTGGGTCGCCTTCAAAATAGGCTCCATTTGCTCCAATACATCTATGCCAACGGCACTTCCAATTATCGAAACATTTTTTATAGGCGCTTTCCGGAATGGACTTTAGCTCTCGCGCCGAATTTTGTTTTATGGCTTCAATCGACTCAAAACGGGTGCCACGAAGGGGCAATTTTAGTTTTGGGAAGAGGAAAAAGTCGCAGGGAGCCAAATCCGGCGAATACGGTGGTTGCTGAAGCACGTTTGTTGAGTTTTTGGCGAGAAAGTCAGTCACAATCGTAGCTCGGTGAGAAGGCGCGTTATCGTCATGCAAAATCCATGAGTTGTTCGCCCACAAATTTGGCCGCTTCTTACGGATACGCTCACGCAAACGTTTCATAACGCCTAGGTAATACTCCTTGTTTACCGTCTGACCCTCTGGAACGAATTCGTAGTGCACCACGCCACGGATATCGAAGAAAACAATGAGCATCACCTTCATTTTCGAGCGGCTTTGGCGTGGTTTTTTCGGTTTCGGCTCATTTTTTGC
Organism: Megalocaria dilatata; assembly: GCA_034642435.1. Taxonomy (NCBI): domain Eukaryota; kingdom Metazoa; phylum Arthropoda; class Insecta; order Coleoptera; family Coccinellidae; genus Megalocaria; species Megalocaria dilatata. The sequence goes on from CM067854.1 coordinate 51,166,094, forward strand.
CACCCATTCCGATGATTGCTGGCTTGTTTGCATATCGTACTCGTAGACCCAGGTCTCATCACCAGTTATAATGCGTTCCATGAATGTAGAATCGGAATTACAGCGATCCAGCATGTCTGAAGCAACCTGTTCGCGATGACGTTTTTGAAGAAAATTCAGGTCTTTCGGTACGAGTCGTGGGGCCACCTTTCTCATGCCCAAAATATCAATCAAAATCGTACTTGCGGACTCGTGGGATATCTGAAGATCATGTGCTATCTCTCTCAAGTTGGTACGACGGTTTTCCAGCACCCTTTCCTTAATTTTATCGACGTTATCTTCGATCGAAGCCGTCCACTTCACGACCGTCCTTGAAGGCTCTGTACCACTGATATGCACGAGTTTTCGATAGAGCATTATCACCAAAGGCCTTTTGCAACATTTTCAATGCATCGGCACACGAAAATTCATTTGCAACACAAAACTTTAAACAAATTCTTTGCTCAACGTAATCACCCATAGTAAAAATCGGCACGCACTCTGACATCGACTGACTTAATCAGCTGTTGCAAACACACTAATTGACAGATCCTGCTCAAGCTTGGCATAGTAATTAAGGACAGTGGTACCAACCTAGGAAAAAAATTTTACCTGCCTCATTGCCCCGCCAGATTTAAATCGATAATTCCCGGTACTTTCTTGACAGAATGTATATCACAAGATCAAAATTTAACTCACCACATAAGATAAAACCTGGAACGAATAAACTCGAAGTAAGCTTTAAAGTACCCAAAATAACACAGAAATGATCAACGTGTTGTTACGTATAACTTATAAATATTTGTTCTCGGAACACAGAAAAACATAACAAAACTTATTCACCCTAAAGAATGTCCCATGATGAGATAAATAACCAGAATTTCAAATGAAGCAAATGAAACAACTGTCAAATTGATTTCCTTATATATAATCAATATAAAATATTTTTGAATGCCTCGGAAAAAACCTTTTTACATCACATTTAAATTGATCTACTCATCGTTAAAAACGATTTAAAATGGACAGTGATGATGTATTGTGTGCAGAACACCACCAGAAATAGTTAGTAAATGTTCAAAATGTCATCCTAATTTTATTTCCGAATGAATTATTATTATTATTATTATTATTATCCTGATATTTCCGAATAAATTTAAAATATGGATACGTTTACAAATGTAATAAATGAAACTTGTATGCTATTGTATAGATAATATGTTGCATAGTCCAGAAAATTTTGAAAGTTAAATCTAGACATTCTGTATATTCAACAGGAACAATAAGCGCCTTGCTTATATGTTATTTTTCTGACACTGAGTGTGGTAGTATAGTTGCCTATGATCATCATTCATGATTAACATTTCAATGTAAATTGATTTGTATTGTTTTTTTGGTCTGAACTGAAGTACTTAGGAAAAATTTAATTTGGGATTTTTAATTATATTTTCAAAATATTCGAAATGGATGATGGTTTCTGAAAAGTGTGAATTTTTTTCTTTGGAAGAAATAAAATTTCAATAACTATCGTCAAACTAAAATTCTTAAATATGAGTATTTGCTTTTTTCTAGTACTCCTTACAAAGTGGTTTTGGATTAATTCAAATAAGTCTCATAAATAGAGGTTAATACTTGATAGAAGGTATATAAAATTATTTAAATATTTCAATATTAGCCTTCTTCATATTTAATTTCAAAAAATTATATTTAATAATCATAACTTCAAGAATTAAATTGAAATAATGTCATATTAGTAACACTTATATCAAATGACATATAAAATAAACATTTTTTTTTTTTTTTTATTCAAAAGATCCGCATCAACCACAAAGGTTATTAGCGGCGGAACAATATAAAATATAAAATAATATACATTATAGGATTATTAGATTTCATTAAATATCTTAATACTCTTTAGAAATTTTACTATCACATCAAGGTTTCCTGGATCCAAGGCATCTTCAAGGTTCTCTGGTAGTCCTGAGGATCTCCACTTCTCCCGGAAGTCAGGGCACTCCGTCATGAAGTGTCTTACGGTCAGCACCTCATCACACGTTATACATCTTTTGGGGTCTTCATTTTTGAGGAGATATTGGTGGGTATATCTAGTATGTCCGATTCTCAGTCGAGTTAATATGACCTGTTGTTTCCGTTGCGTCCCTGCGTAGCAGACTGGGTTCATGTTGGGATTAATAATCCTTAGTTTATTGTTTTCTAAAACTCGCCATCTTTCCCTCCATATGCTTCTGCAAAAAATTCGAATATTAGGCGTCAAATCTTCATGTGGCACTCGTTCGATCCGGTGATGTGGAGTTTCTGAGCTGTTGTCTTTGGCTATAGTATCAGCTGTTTCATTTCCTGGTATACCTACGTGAGAAGGAACCCAAACAATAGCCACGCGTATACCCAAGTTTGCCAATTTTCCCAATTTAGATTTTATCATGCGTAGTAGGCCATTTTTTGGGTAGAGCTGTTTAATGCCTTCTATAGCACTCAAGGAGTCCGTGAAAATGACGACATTCTTATCTGCTTTTCTGCAGTGATCAAGAGCTCTTTCAATGGCGTACAGTTCTCCTGTGTAAACAGTTGATTCCAGTGGTAGATCAAAGCTATAGTTTCCCACTTCAGTGATTACTGCCGCTCTCACGTATTCGTCAGATTTAGATGCATCGGTGTATATGTGATAATAATTGGTGTATTTCGATGCCACTTCGGAGAAGGCTGTTCTAATGAGTGTTGCTGATATATCGTGCTTTGAAAATTTGGTCAGATAGGTATTGAGCTCTGGAAGAGGTATCGTCCATGGGGCGTTTTTATGTTCACTGGTAGAATATTTTGATAGGTGATTGGGTTATTTTCGATCCTTTTGATTCTGATATGAAGAAGTACTGATGGTTTGCTATGTTTTTCGTATTTTGTGGAGAAACGATTCGAGAATGTATAACGGTAGCTAGGGTTTTTGGTGTTGGCTGCGATTTTGGTGGAGTATTTGAGGAGTAGATTGAGTCGACGTAATTCTAGCGGTGGTTCCCCTGATTCGACTAGGAGACTTTCAACGGGGCTGGTACAAAAAGCTCCCATGGCTATTCTGATGGCCGTATTTTGAACAACATCAAGGGATTTCAACAAGGAAGGTCTAGCTGTAGAGTATACAATTGCTCCGTAGTCCAATTTGGAACGTATTAATGCTCGGTAGATCCTCAATAAGGTGATGCTGTCTGCTCCCCAAGAGTTGTTGGCCAACATTCTCATCATGTTCAAAACTGTCTGGCAGGATTTTTTTATTTCTCTTATATGCGAGTCCCATTTCAATTTTCTGTCGAATGTAACTCCAAGAAATTTGATCTCTTCCACGAAATCTAGCTCTTCCCCATATAGTTTGAGGGGGGCCGTAACATCTTCAGATTTTTTAGAAAATATAACACATTTTGTTTTTGTTGTTGAAAACTTGAATCCTGTCCGTTGCGACCATAGTTCCAAGTTGTTAAGTGAGTTCTGAAGTTGGGATAAGGTTGTAGAGATGTTTCTTCCTGATGCATAAAGTACCAAGTCGTCCACATACAGGCTCCCCCGAACTGGATTCCTTATACTTTTGAAGATTTCGTTCATGGCCACCAAAAAAAGCGTCACACTGAAATCGGATCCTTGAGGTGTGCCATTTTCTTGAGGTCTAGACTCAGAAAACTCTTCATTGACTCTAACCGTGAATGATCTTTTGGACAAAAAATTCGATATGAAAGCGAGCATGTTTCCTTGGATCTGCCATTGTTTCAGCTGATTGAGAATTCCACGGCGCCAGACTGAGTCGAAGGCTCGATGTATGTCGAAGAATATTGCGATGAGTATTTCTTCATTCACAAAGGCTTCATGTATGTCAGACTGTAGGCTTACCAAATTATCGGTGGTCGAGCGGTGTTTGCGAAATCCGCTTTGTTCAGGAATGATGAGGTTGTTGTCTTCAAGAAAGTGGCGTAGTCTAAAGTTCAGGATTTTTTCCAGAAGTTTGCACATTGTGCATGTTAAAGAAATTGGCCTATATGAGTCTGGTCTTGAAGGAGATTTATTTGGCTTAAGTATTGGAAGGATGATCGCTTGCGACCATATAGATGGAAATTTTCGGGACAGAAATATCTCATTAAAAATATGGAGAAGAAATAGCTTTCCTACTTTGGGGAGTTTCAACAGGAAGACATAAGGTATCTCATCGGGTCCAGGCGAAGTGTTCTTTACTTTGGATAAGGCTTCTTCCAATTCTTCGAACGTTATTTTAATGTTCAGCGGATTTTCTTCGTCACTCTGTATTTCTAAAACTTGTCCTTCTGTACTTTGCTTCATTTGTAGGAATTCTTCTTCGTAGTTTGCATCACTTGTTTGTTGCTGAAAGTGGTCAGCAAAAATATTTGTTATTTTCTGTCTATCAGTGATTACATTACAGTTGTGATTCAGAAACGGCACACCGATGCGCCTTCTGGTTCCTTTTATGCGATTTATTTTTTGCCATACTTCAGATATAGGAGTGGAATAATTTAAAGTTGAAACGTAGGACATCCAGGTTGAGCGTTTGCTTTGTTTAATAATATATCTTTGGTGGGCTCTTAGTCTGTTGTATTCAATCTTGTTTTCTAAGGTATAGTTTCTCTTCAGTTTGTTGAAGGCTTTTTTGAATTCTCTGGTTGCTTTTTGACATTCTTCATTCCACCATGGGACAGGTTGATGAATATTTAGGTGAGTTCTCTTGCCGATCGCAATATTTGCTGCCTCAAGAATGTTTTTCGAGAGAGATTCAACAAGTACGTCGATATTTGTAGTCTCAACAGGTAATATTCTGGAAATGTTTTCTTCAAGTAGAGACCTATAGTATTCCCAGTCGCTTTCGGTGGCATTCTTCAGCTTCCAGGTAGGTCGAAATGCAGGTGGTTCATTTTGTATGTTGTCTCCGAGAATAATGGGTAAATGATCACTGCCATAGGTGTCAGATAAAACTGACCAAGACAATGTGTCTGATAGATTCGAATGACAGAAGGTCAGATCGAGAGCAGAGTGATTGCCGGTAACGGTGTTTATTCGGGTTATTTCTCCAGTATTGAGTAGTATTATATCAGAATGATTGTTGATTAAAGACTCTAGTTCTCTACCTCTGCGATTGTTTGATAAACACCCCCATATTATGTTATGTGCATTGAAGTCTCCCAGGATGACATATGGTTTCGGAAGTTGTTGTATCAATTCATTCAGGCCAGTTGTATTAATTTCCAAATCGGGTGGAATGTATACGTTACAAATGCACATTTTTCGCGGGATCGTCAGTGAGACAGCAATTGCTTCGAGGTTGGTTGATAGAGGAACTTCCTCGACACCTAGAGATTTCTGGGTATATATTGACACTCCTCCTGAGGCTTGAAGTTGATTGATTCTAATTTTGTGAAAGGACTCGTAGTTCTTCATATTGTAACTGCGGTTGTTGGTGAAATTGGTTTCTTGAAGGCATATGACCCTAGGCCTTTGCTCTTTTACTAATAGCTGCAGCATTTCTAAATGGGTGTAAGCCCCATTTATGTTCCACTGCAGAATGATAAAAAAAATAAACATTCATTATAAGACATCCAAATGATATAACAAAAATCCAATAAATAAAAATTGGTAACCAAAATCCTATAAATTAAATATTTTGAATAGACAATTTTGTTTCTGCTGATCAATCTTATGAAAACAAATATCTTTCAAAAGTGTTTAACATAATCTTAAGAATTTCATCATAAAACTATCTTAGAATATTCAATATTATTGGATATCTAACTAAGTTACTTTCTATAAAATCTCAAGATATGTAAAAACTTTATTGAAAAACAAGTTTTAAGAGAGACTTTGCTTCGTCAGTATTCAAATAATTATATTCAATAAAATATAACATCAATCAACAACAAATATTTACTCATCCTTCAACAATTTAGAAAACTTCTGGTAAATGAATACTGAAAAATTTAAATGTAGTGTAAGGTTGACTATAAATAAATAATTGTGTGGTTTACCCTTGATCTAAAAGGCTGAAAGACAATTTAACGGCCTCTGTTATAGCACAAGAACTTATCTGTAGAAAGAATGTTAAGGAAACCAAATAATTATATATTATGAATAAAATAACATAAATAGAGGTTAATACTTGATAGAAGGTATATAAAATTATTTAAATATTTTAATATTATCCTTCTACATATTTAATTTCAAAAACTTCAAGAATTAAATTAAAATAATGTCATATAAGTACCACTTATATCAAATGACATATAAAATAGAACATTCATTATAAGACATCCAAATGATATAACAAAAATCCAATAAATAAAAATTGTTAACGAAAATCCTATAAATTAAATATTTTGAATAGACAAAATTTTGTTTCTGCTGATCAATCTTATGAAAAGCAAATATCTTTCAAAAATGTTTAACATAATCTTATTTATTTATAGTCAACGTTACACTACATTTAAATTTTTACGTATTCATTTTTCTAAAGTTTTGTAAATTGTTGAAGGGTGAATATTTGTTGTTGATTGATGTTATATTTTATTGAATATAATTATTTGAATACTGACGAAGCAAAGTCTCTCTTAAAACTTGTTTTTCAATAAAGTTTTTACATATCTTGAGATTTTATAGAAAGTAACTTAGTTAGATATCCAATAATATTGAATATTCTTAGTAAGTTTTATTATGAAATTCTTAAGATTATGTTGAACATTTTTGAAAGATATTTGTTTTCATAAGATTGATCAGCAGAAACAGAATTTTGTCTATTCAAATCATTTAATTTATAGGATTTTGGTTAACAATTTCTATTTATTGGATTTTTGTTATATCATTTGGATGTCTTATAATAAATATTTTATTTATATGTTATTTGATATAAGTGGTACTCATGTGACATTATTTTAATTTAATTGTTGAAGTTATAATTATTAAATACAATTTTTTGAAATTAAATATGTAGAAGGCTAATATTAAAATATTTAAATAATCGAATAAGTCTCAAAATCTCACTATCTAGAAGAAATTTGTGGAATAGTTAACTTAAATCATGAGCTGTGTGGTACGTAACGACTTCCTCTTGAAACCACATGTCATTGTTGCCCATATTATCTGATTCAGACCAAAAGAAGTTGGTAATCATCGACCGGTAGCGATTACCATTCGTCTGGTCAATGTCTAAAAAAATATGGACCGATGACGCGACTATCTCAAAATCCAGAACAACCTGTGACTTTTTCGGAATGTTCTTAGATCTCATGTGGATTGGTATCGTCCCAAATTCGACAATTTTGTTTGTGTACAAATGGGCCTCATTGCTGAAGGTGATTTTTTCATGATAATTCGGATCGGTTTCTAAATGCTCCAGGGCTCATTCGGTGAACACATGTCGTTGTGTAGGGTCGTTTACCTCCATCTACTTGGCGAGTTGAATTTTGTACGGGTGCAAGTTCAAGTCACAACGCAAAATTCGTCAAGTTGTGGTGTGCAAAAGATAGCCTTCTTGGTTACGACGCGAAACCACCTGACTCGGATTCTCCTTCATACTTTCATGAACAGCGGCGATGTTTTTGGCAGATCTTGCGTTTTGTCGTCGTACGGTTGTTGGTCAGTCATTTACTGAACTAATGGACTCAAATTTATCCACCACGGCGCGAATAGCTCTTTCGCTAGGCCAAATAAGGCGACCATAAAATGAGTGAAGCGGCAGAACGTTGTCCAAATAGAACATGATGAAACAGTTGCACTTGTTGGGAACGCTATAACTGTCCATGGTGATTTGGCAAAACAGACTGAATGAATCAGAAACTTATCCTAGTGCTAGGAGGAATAATTTTCAAGGCACGTGATTAGGCTGTCCATAATTCACCACAATGCTTATAAAGGTGAATAAATTCCTTAATTGTAAACTGCTCAAGTCGAACTCTCATTAATATTGGGTACAGGCTAAATTGTGGTATTTCCAAGGAAGTAACTGAACTTACGTGTAAAATTTACAGCGTCCTTTCTATTGATTTGAAGTAGATTTCCATTTCCGATTGAATTTGCATTGTTCATAACCAATCTTCCGTAACATGAATGAATTCGAACGTATTCGAGAGAGACCAATTTGGAAGAACGGTGGTATTCAGAATACACCTATCGGTTATTCTCCTGTGATTATCTGAATTATTACTGAAGTTATCGATCGCTTAAAATATGTCAAGGTTAGAATTAACCGTAAATACTATATTGTCTTCTGCCACTTAACAGCTCTTCTTAGGTGATACAATTGGAACATATCGAAGGATTCGGAATATTACAATGACGAGATCGGTTAGGACTATTTTAAACTGAAATATTCCCTTTAGGAATTAGAAAATGTAAAGGAGACAATATTTTAATTTCCACAAAAATGTTTATAATACAACAATTGTTTCACCGCGATGTGGCTTCTTCAGGTATCTACATTCTACTGGGTGATTGTGTCCAGTCACCGAGTTTAAATAAAGTGTTAAGTACGTGACAAAAAAATGGAAGAACAAGTCATAAAAACTTAAGGTGTTTATTGGAGTTTGCCGCTAAAAAATGCCATTCGGGAAAAATATTCAGAAATGGAGACTTGTCATCATCTGTTTGTTCATGCAAAAGAATTTTACGGGCACTGTACTTGTTGATTTCAAGAAATTCTAAAAGTGTTAATCTAGAACTTTTGCATTCGACGTGGATAATTTCATAGTTATTGTTGAAATGAATTCATTAAGATGATAAGCATATGTCGAATGTACGAAATCCGATATGTAACTCCTTTGGTGTTCTTAGATTCTTTTCTTGAATGATCTACCTGTCTGGCTAATAAAGGGCAATTGTTGCAAGTCAACTTGTAGACTTCAGATTTATTTTCTTTATTTGTTCGATCCTAATTGTTTTTTGTGTAAGTACTAAGGTTATTAATGGTTTCAAAAGCTGCGTTTTAATTGAAACTATTTGTGAAATATTTATCAATATTTTGAGATAATTCAATAACATAAGATAAAGTTATCTTATGTTAATGGATTATCATTCAACTCTGAATTTTATATCGGTGTTGAAACTTGATTATGTTGGAATCAAATAAATTCCAATAGTGATATATGTTGAGAAATAAAAGCCATTAGCAATTATTCAAATAATTATCAAATATATTTAATGTTCGTCCGACATCTTTGGAAATAAGAAAATAATTAGAATCAATTTCAAGTGAGTTAAAAAATGAACAAAACCGTGATTTCTTGTGCTAAGTTCTCTCTATGACAAAACGATTAATGTCTTGAAGTAATGAAGAAGTAATAAATCCCCACCCCATGACCAAATACGTACGTTGAAACCTCATAGTGTGAAAACAGTTGTGGAACCCCATTAAAAGTCTCCTCAAGTGGCAATTCTAACACAAATATACCTAACTCTGAAAGAAATAAATTTTCTTATGGAGAGATAAAACGTGTCATCTTCGAAGTGGTTAATTGCGTTAAAGCATTCATTTAAGAGGAAATTCATGATTTATCTATTTCCTGGATCCAAAGCATACAAGAGAGAAATTCTTTCTCTCTTAAAAGTCCCGAATAGGACCAAACACAGTAGTTTTAGATTGCTGTGAAAGAGCTGATATTTATCCACCTCGAACAACCAAAATGTGACGTACTACGACGTTGTTTTTCGTTTCGTTTTCTTGGCTTTTCACTTCGGAAGAAAAGTGCGAAATATTGAACTTTTGATTAATTGAGTGTATAATGTATACTCAATGGCTTCAGAAAGGTGCAGCACCAATGTTGACGATTAATCTTGGCTAATTTTTTGCAGAAACAAAATTTCATTTCTTTTTTTGCGAAGAGATCGGTTTATGGCTGCAAACTTGGACATATAAACTGATGGTCAAAAGTTAAGTTATTTTCCAAAGATGTATATTTTCCTTGAATTGTATCAGTCCTTACTTGGTGAAAATCCATTTTAAATAATATTAAAATAAGTTTATTCTGATTTTCACAAATTTTTATCGTTATGTTCACAACAATTGTTTCGCTATCAAAGTAGCATCATCAGGCAAGATCACATTTTGAATAACTAAGCTTGTTTCTGAAATCCGTTGCTATTTATATTACAGTAAGTACAATGAATTTTTATTGAGCACTAAAACCCAAAAAAGGGTCTCTGCAAATTCCAGCTTATCTGAATATATTTAACAGAGGTGAGTTATTTAAATCTATTTGTTCGTTAAGTAATATTCCAATTTTATTATGTTTATTTATCTCTAGGGATTCTAACAGATTTAAGGCATAACTTTTGCTTTCTATATGTAGAATTTCAAAATTATGGTGGAAAGTATGTCCTGTTTTTGACACATGGTTGGTATATGTAGAATTACTTTTATTATTGAGGAAACTCTTCAAATGTTCACAAATTCTATGACGGAAAGTTCTTCCAGTCTGTCCTATGTAAATTTTAGGGCAATCACCGTAGGTTAACTTATAAACCCCCGATCTATCATCTTTATGTGTACAGTCTTTATTATTTTTAATGAATTTACTCAAGTTTGAAGTCGTTTTGAATGAAATCCTCAAATTATATTTATTTTTGAGGTACGTAGCAATTTTCTCAGAAATACTTTTAGTGTATTTACGGGAAATGTATTTAAAATTTTCTTTTATATTAGGAAACACCATATTTAAAGCTATTTTATTATTTTTATTCATCAACAATTTTTCTATCAACCTAAGATTATAGTCATTATTAATAGCTATTTGTTTAATTATGTTAAGTTCTGAAATATAATTTTCTCGATTCATGGGAATATTAACCATTCTATGGATCATACAATTAAATGCTGATAGGTTTTGATTTGAAGGATGATTTGATTTATTGTGTATAATAGAATCCGTATAGGTTGGTTTGTGAAATATTGAAAAATCATGTGGATTATTTGTTCGAATAATAGTTAAATCAAGAAAATTAATAGAATTATTTTATGTTCGGTTTCCATAGTGAATTTAATTGAAGGATGTAATTTATAGATGAATAAAAATAATTTTTTCAAAAGTCTTTCTGTACCTGTGAAGCAACAGAAAATATCGTCTACATATCTATACCAATATAAAAAGTATTTCTTAAGGGGATTTTGGTGAATTTTAGTTTCAATATTGTCCATGAATATTTCTGCTAATAAAGGACTTAAGGGATTTAAAAGAAACTAAATTCCAAGCTCAATACTCGATAAAAAATTCACTATAGTTAATAAATAGAATAAAGAATATCCACTTGCCACATAATGCTAAATTCATTTCATTTCCCATAATCAAACCGTTTTCAGATTTATAAATTTTATTGTTGAATTGAAAATAATTTTGTTTAGTGCAAATATCTAGACATTCTAAAATATCTTCTATGATAATTGTATTGCATCTGTTGTTGATTAATAGATTATCTACTAGTTTAATTGTTTCGTTTGGTGGTATACTTGGAAATAAATTTTGTACGTCAAATGAAATGAATTTAGCATTATGTGGTAAGTGGATATTCTTTATTTTATTTATTAGCTATAGTGCATTTTTTATCGAGTATTTAGCTTGGAATTTAGTTTCCTTTAAATCCCTTAAGTCCTTTATTAGCAGAAATATTCATGGACAATAGTGAAACTAAAAAAAAATTCACCGAAATCCCCTTAAGAAATACTTTTTATATTGGTATAGATATGTAGACGATATTTTCTGTTGCCTCACAGGTACAGACAGACTTTTGAAAAAATTCTTTTTATTCATCATTGAAATACATCCTTCAATTAAATTCACTATGGAAACCGAACATAATAATTCTATCAATTTTCTTGATTTAACTGTTACTCGAATAAATAATTCACATGATTTTTCAATATTTCACAAACCAACCTATACGGATTCTATTATACACAATAAATCAAATCATCCTCTAAATCGAAAATTATCAGCATTTAATTGTATGATCCATAGAATAGTTAATATTCCTATGAATCGAGAAAATTATATTTCAGAACTTAACATAATTAAACAAATAGCTATTAATAATGACTATGATCCTACGTTGATAGACAAATTGTTGATGAATAAAAATAATAAAATAGCTTTAAATATGGTGTTTCCCAATATAAAAGAAAATTTTGAATACATTTCCTTAAAATACACTAAAGGTATTTCTGAGAAAATTGCTACGTACCTCAAAAATAAATATAATTTGAGGATTTCATTTCAAAACGACTTCAAACTTGAGTAAATTCATTAAAAATAATGAAGACTGTACACATAAAGATGATAGATCGGGGGTTTATAAGTTAACCTGCGGTGATTGCCCTAAAATTTACATACATTTACACACTGGAAGAACTTTCCGTCATAGAATTTGTGAACATTTGAAGAGTTTCCGCAATAATAAAAGTAATTCTATATATTCCAACCATTTGTTAGAAACAGGACATACTTTCAACAATAACTTTGAAATAAAATAGAAAGGCCTTTTACTTGATAGAAGCCTTAAAAATAACTAACACTGTTCTTTGATTCTGTTAGAACATAGATCAATCTTGAATTATAAAGTTGATCTGTGTCTCGAAACATCATTCATTTACACGTGGTACGTTGTTTGATATAGGTTAGTTTTCTGATTTTGATATTTTGAATATATTCCAGGACTGAAGACGGAATTGCTTAGAATTATATTTGTTTTTTGAAGATATAGTACATGCTTTGAGAGATTTCCGAATTAACTTATTCGAATATTTAAATATATTAAATATTTCAAATAAATTATAATCTTTGAGAAGTCCTTTAAGTGTGTTCATGTTTTTAAAAGGCAATTGGTGTTCTTAAAGGTAAGACCAGAAACAAAATTTTGTCTCCTTTAAATATTTATTTATTAATTTTAATGACTTTCGTATATCTTTTGGTTTATTTATTCCATTTGACATTATATATTGAGTTTTGATTATATACGTCTATTAAATGTAAGCGGTGCTTGTTTTAAACATTAATTCAATTCTAAGAGTTTTTTGAATGAAAATGTTTTGAAATTAAAATTGTAGAAGATAAACATATTTTAATTTGTTTTGATATTCAAATTTTTTTAATAACTTTGAAATTCTACATATAGAAAATAAAATTTATGCCTTAAATCTGTTAGAATCCCTAGAGATACATAAACATAATAAAATTGGAATATTACTTAACGAACAAATAGATTTAAATAACTCACCTCTGTTAAATATATTCAGATAAGCTGGAATTTGCCGAGACCCCTTTTTGGGTTTTAGTGCTCAATAAAAATTTATTGTACTTACTGTAATATAAATAGCAAGGGATTTCGGAAACAAGCTTAATTATTCAAAATGTGATCTTGCCTGATGATGCTACTGTGATAGCAAAACAAGTGTTGTGAACATAACACTAAAAATTTGTGAAAATCAGAATAACCTTATTTAAATATTATTTTATATTTTCCTTATCATCTCGATATGTTTTTTTCGATTTATAACGAATGAATTATAATGAACTCTTTCTGGTTCATAGTGAGTCAAGTTTTATCATTTTTCGTCTATGCTTTTTCGAAAAGCACATTTTGATTATTATTTCTTCAACCTGTATTTCGTTTTCAATAAGATCAAACGGTTCTACGTAATTAAAATTCTAATTTTCATTATGCCAAGACAGGTTTTATCCTAAGACGATGCCAATTGAGCTCTTGGGATGCCTGAGGCTGATCGAACACAAATGCCAGTAGCCAATTTCTTCAATGTTAGGCAACGTATGACGTTCATTGGCATGGTACTTTGTCACTACAACTGTTCTTCAAACGCTCAGAACTCTTTCGGTGAGAAGACAGCTTCTCAGCACTTGCAGAATAGTAAGTCAAAGCCTTCAGTTTTCCTGAGCACAGAGGACGTCTTCGTGAAGTTATCACAGTAGCACCATCAAAATGTAAACCTGCCTGACGATGCTACTGTGATAGCGAATCAATTTTTGTATTATAATGGAAATAAATTCCTGTCCCATATATATTTTTTTGATTGAAATGAGTTTCCACCAAGTAAATAATTAATGAGGATTACAATTTGTGAAAATCAGAATGACCTTATTTAATATTGTTGGACATTTCAGAATGCCCGGGCATTATGAATAATGTCTGTTTGAAATTTAAATTGAGTTTTTTCGAGTAATTCTCTATAAACCTAGATTTTGAGCAAGGGCATGTATATTTGTTGACGGTGCTGCAGTTGATGAACGTATTTTTATGTTTATTTCTTCAATGGGCAAAATACGAGAGAACTCTCGGAAAATATCTCATTATAACGCTATAACGCTTCTTCCACGATATATGATTTGTATCTGACGTATCGATTCGAAAGGCATAAAAATAAGTATCGAGGAATCATTCCATTTGCGAAAAGGGACGTTTGGTTGAGTAAACAATGCGAGTGAAGCTTCGCGAATTGAAAGGTGTTGGTGGAAATGTAGAGGAATATATAACCTTTCCCTTAAATCTCCACGAACACACTGAAAATCTCGGAGTCGAGAAACTCCGTACTCAACAGCAATGCCAACTTAAGTATTACGAAGTTCTTGCCTGACTTTCTCGGTTGTCTGGTTTTTACATCGAGAGATTATATCATTCCTGTTGTGACGGAATTTATATTTCTTAGAAATAGACTGAGAGTTCCGAGAACGCTCGTTAAAAATATGAAAGTTTGTTGCACGATATTGAATGAATTGAATTGCTCTTCTTGTTCGAAGAATTCAGACAGAACAGTTGGCTCAGTTTTTTATTACAGTCTTTTATGAAACTCATTATGTTGACTGCTCGCTACAAATCTTTGAAGCGATATTTCCAGAAGTTCTTATTTTATACGCTTGTCTTCTGACAATGCAACGTTATTCTTTATACACTGCTGGATCTGAAATAAGAGTCATCCTTTGATTTCTATCTATTACAGAAATCTTCGGTTTTTTCTGATTTTTTCGGTTGTAAATGATTAACCGACTTCATACGATGTTCGCTTGAACGAAAAAAGGTATTGTAACTCTGCCCAAAGTTTACTGCAAATATTTAAACTAATAAATCCAATTAAATAAACTTTTAGATATCATAAAATAGAAAGGCTTTTTACTTGATAGAAGAAATATAACAAAATTTGAATATCAAAACAAATTAAAATATGTTTGTCTTCTACAATTTTAATTTCAAAAACATTTTTATTGAAAAAACTTTTAGAATTAAATTAATGTCTGAAATAAGCACCGCTTACATGTAATAGACGTATATAATCAAAACTCAATATATAATGTCAAATGGAATAAATAAACCAACAGATATACGAAAGTCATTAAAATTAATAAATAAATATTTGAAGGAGACAAAATTTTGTTTCTGGTCTTACCTTTAAGAACACCAATTGCTTTTTAAAAACATGAACACACCTTAAGGACTTCTCAAAGAATATAATTTATTTGAAATATTCAATATATTTAAATATACGAATAAGTTAATTCAGAAATCTTTCAAAACATGCACTATATCTTCAAAAAACAAATATAATTCTAAGCAATCCCTTCTTCGGTCCTAAATAATATTCCAAATATCAAAATCAAAAAACTAACCTATATCAACAACGCACACGTGCAAAGAAATGACTGTTTCGAAACACAGATCAACTTTATAATTCAAGATTGATCTATGTTCTAACAAAATCAAAGAACAGTGTAAGTTATTTTTAAGGCTTATTTAAATTCATTGACATTCCATAATGAGATTTGACAATATATATTGAGTTTTGATTATATACGTATATTAAATGTAAGCGGTGCTTATTTTAGACATTAATTTAATTCTAAAAGTTTTTTGAATAAAAATTTTTTTGAAATTAAAATTGTAGAAGACAAACATGTTTTAATTTGTTTTGATATTCAAATTTTGTTATATTTCTTCTATCAAGTAGAAGGCCTTTCTATTTTATTTTATATATAATATATAATAATATTTTGGCTTCAATAAATCTCATTATGGAATGTCAATGAATTTAAATAAGCCTTAAAAATAACTTACACTGTTCTTTGATTTTATTAGAACATAGATCAATCTTGAATTATAAAGTTGATCTGTGTTTCGAAACATTCATTTCTTTGCACGTGTGCGTTGTTGATATAGGTTAGTTTTTTGATTTTGATATTTGGAATATTATTTAGGACCGAAGAAGGGATTGCCATATTTCAAATATCCGGTATTTTTTTGTGATAGAACTTTCGATAGGGATAACTGTGATTCGACAGAAAGAAGAAGCCATGTTGTTTTGACATTTCTGTTCAGTAAGCATTGACAAATTATCATGGAAAGACCCACGCAGCATCAACGTTTAGAAATTGTTGAAATTTATTTTCCAAATCAGTGTTATATTCGCCAAACTTATAGAGCTCTTCGTGAAATTTATGGTTTACATAACCGTCCATCAGAGCAGTTTATTCGTCGAACTATCGATAGATTTCGGACAACATTTTCTCTACTCGATGCAATAACAACAACAACAAGACAAAGAACCGTACGTACAGAAGAGAATATCGCTGCTGTAAGTCATAGTACTAATGATGATCCAGATTTGTCTATTCGTCGACGTTCACAAGTTGAACTCTGTGCATCCACCACATGGAAAATTTTGCGTAAAGATCTTGGTCTACACTCATATTGTTTGCTGATTGGGCCCTAGAAAAGCTTGAAGTTGATCAACTTTTTTATCGTAAAATTGTGTTTAGTGATGAAGCTCACTTCTGGTTGAACGGCTATATAAACAAGCAAAATTGCCATATATGGAGTGAAAACAATCCTCAGGAAGTTCTGCAGGTTCCATTGCATCCTAAAAAATGCACTGTATGGTGTGCTTTATACGCTGAAGGCATCATCGGTTCATATTTCTTTAAAAACGATGATGGAGCTAATGTTACAGTGAATGGTGCTCGTTACAGATCGATGATCAATTATTATTTGTTTCAAAATTTGAATGGTATCGACCAGAAGCGTTTTGGTTCCAACAAGATGGTGCTACACCTCATGCTGCTACCGTAACAATTGATTCATTCAAAGAAATATTTGGCGATAAGTGTGTGTCGTTAATAGAAAAACATAAGTTGCATAAAAACGTAGACAAAATCATAATTGTAATATCGCATCGATCGATTCATAAATTTTACTACGTGGTTCAATTTCAAAAAATCTTGTGGCCCAGATATGATAACCTCTTATATAGTTAAAGGATGCATACAACTCTTGATCAAGCCCCTCAAAATAATATATAATCTAATTTTGCAAACCAGTACTTACCCTATGGTAATTATGGAAATGCTCAAAAGTTTGGCCAATATTTAAAAATGGCATATGGGAAGATATACAAAACTACCGGCCAGTAGCACTGATTTGTGCACCCAGTAAGCTTTTCGAATCGATCATTCATGAAAAAATTTTAAATCACGTTTATCCATGTCTAAGCAAAAAGCAACATGGTTTCTCACCTAAGAGGTCCACGATAACTAACCTAACATGTTTTGTACAAGAGGCAAATCGAGCTGTCGAAAATAATAATCAACTAGATAGTGTTTTCACAGATTTCAGCAAAGCCTTTGACAAGGTTGATCACGAGGTTATGTTAAAAAAACTATACGCTTTTGGTCTTTCAGATCGATTATTGAAGCTGTCAGCATCGTATCTTATAGACAGGAAGCAGTATGTAGTTTATAAAGGAGGGGAATCAGGGGATTTTTTTACAAGATCTGGTGTACCCCAAGGGCCCAATCTAGGACCTTTATTCTTCCTATTACTAATAGACGATTTGCCAGAAGTAGTTCAGGACTCGCAATGTGCACTATTCGCGGACGATTTTAAATTATTCAAGGAAATCAAAAGTCAAGAAGATGTGATTCTGCTACAAAATGACGTAGATAGAGTTTACGAGTGGTCCCTGGCAAATCGCCTCTCATTTAATGTTGACAAATGCTTTAGTATGTCAATTACTAGGAAAAAAAAACGAAATGATTTTCAGTATAAGATAAATAATGAAAATTTAGCCAAGAAGACTGAATGTAAGGATTTGGGAGTTACGCTAGATGAAAAACTCAACTTTGAGCAACATGTGACAGACATTGTAAACAGAGCATATAGAATGCTTGGATTCATTATTAGGAACTCATTCAAATTCACAAAAATATCCACGTTACTAACACTTTATAATGCATTTGTGCGTAGTATTCTGGAATATGGTGCCATAATATGGTCTCCCTATTATGCAATTCATAAAAATGAAATTTAAAAGGTACAGAAAAAATTCCTAAGATTTCTATACTACAAAAAACATGGAGAGTGTATTTTTAATCTCAGTTATCAAACTTCCTTAAATGAGTTTAAATTCACAACTCTAGAATTTAGAAGATAAGTTGCTATTCTGTTGTTTCTCTTTAAGCTACTGCATAAT
This sequence comes from Megalocaria dilatata, assembly GCA_034642435.1. NCBI lineage: Eukaryota > Metazoa > Arthropoda > Insecta > Coleoptera > Coccinellidae > Megalocaria > Megalocaria dilatata. The sequence continues at coordinate 51,184,620 of CM067854.1, forward strand.
GAAGTAGATAATCCAGAATTGTTGTCACAAATTTGCCTGAACTGTAGTACATATTTCAATAATAGAAGAAGAGATATATTTGTTCTGCCTAAACCTCGAACCAACCTAGGTTTAAATTCCCCACTATACAATATGTGTTCTCTTGCAAATTGTTTGAGGAATATAGATTTCTATATTAAATGTAATGTAAAAACATTTAGAAAAAAAATTGAAATTGGGATGTCATCCTTAGAAGTAAATGCGAATTGTAACTGAAAGCCAATTTAAATGAAAAAGGTCCATTTGTCATTGTCAACTAAATGTGTCTCTCAATTTGATTTTGATTCAGGTCATTTGGAGTAGATTTGGTTAGTTTGAGGTATCGTGTTATTTTGAGAACGGTGATTTACTTAGTTTTTCATATTGTAATCGATTATTGGAACTGCCTGTTCTGTAGATTACCTAATAAATAAAATTAAAAAAAAAATAAAATAAAAATAATAATAGAAGGCAAAATTGTGGAAAAGAGATCTTTCGGCCGAAGAGAATGGTTCGGTCTGAGCTCTGGTCAACTCTTCGGATCTCCGATAGGAAAAGAAACAAGAAGAAGAAGAATTTGACGTCACAAAGTAGACAATAGCGGTCTCGCAGTGTTTTAAATTAAGATACGCAGTCATCGAAGCTTCTTCTCTTCTCCTCCTAATTTCTGTCCTCATACAGCGCTGCTGTCGCGAATTGAATCTATAAATATCCACTATTTCTGAACTCATCCAGGACATACCGCAACCTAGTTCCGTCCCGTGTAAACCGGATATCGAAATTCTGTTATTGAGGTCTCTCCCGATATTAAATCAGGACCTGTCATTCGCCAAGAAAGCATGTAACCTGCAAAATCAATCCAGCACCATACAAAAGTCACTTCTGTTCCTGCTTCCGTTGGAAATAAATTTTCATTCTGATGGGAACACGTAATTCATTCAATAACGTCCCCGGCAAGCTGTAACGCGATGTAGCTATCCTATTATGAAAGGGGAGAAAAATGGAGGACGTACTTGGCGTTGAGAATTAGTGTTCTAATTCCATTAAGTGACCTTTTCCAAGCTGCAGGAAAAATTGCACCCGTCTCATGATTCCATTTTGGATCTCATTATAGTCCTGACGTTGATACTGGGGAAGCATCGTGGGAAGTGGATGAAGTATGTGAATGGTCTTCCGGCAGGATATTTTATTTTGAATTGAGAGAAAAACGGAATGTTTTACGAAAAATATTCAACTAAATCTGAAGTACAAACTGGAACACAATATCTTGTAACTGTTTTTATTCCGGCGTCCTTCTTTTTATTCTCTGATCTTTAGCTGGCGATAGGATAAGTTTTCCACCAGAGACCGTACATTGTTGTGGGCGTCACTGGATTTTGAACAGTCGCTATCACGCTTTTCCACGCTTTACGGTCCATGGATACAGCCCGTTTCGGAGACCATCAGATATTAAGGTAAAGTTGCTTCGATACGAATCAATTGATATTGTGAATATATCGATTGTTTTTTTTAGAGTGATAGAACTTTCGATATGGATAACTGTGATTTGACAGAAGGAAGAAGCCATGTTGATTTGACATTTCTATTCAGTAAGTATTAATAAATTATCATGGAAAGACTCACGCCGCAACAACGTTTACAAATTGCTGAAATTTATTTTCGAAGTCAGTGTTCTATTCGCCAAACCTATAGAGTACTTCGTGAAATCTATGGTTTACATAATCCTCCATCAGAGCAGCTCATTCGTCGAACTATTGATAGATTTCGGACAACATTTTCGCTTCTCGATGCAACAACAACAACAGACAAAGAACTGTACGTACAGAAGAAAATATCGCTTCTGTAAGTCATAGTGTTAATGATGATCCAGATTTGTCTATTCGTCGACGTTCACAACAAGTTGGACTTTGTGTATCCGCCACATGGAAAATTTTGCGTAAAGATCTCGGTCTACGCCCATACAAGATCCAACTGGTTCAAGAAGTAAAGCCACTTGACCATAATAAGCGTCGTTTGTTTGCTGATTGGGCCCTAGAACAGCTTGAAGTTGATCCACTTTTTCATCGTAAAATTGTGTTTAGTGATGAAGCTCATTTCCGGTTGAACAGCTATGTAAACAAGCAAAATTGCCGCATATGGAGTGAAAACAATGCTCAAAAAGTTCTGCAGGTTCCATTGCATCCTGAAAAATGCTCTGTATGGTGTGCTTTACACGCTGGAAGCATCATCCGTCCATATTTCTTCAAGAACGATGCTCAAGCTAATGTTACAGTGAGTGGTGCTGTTTACAGATCGATGATCAATGACTACTTGTTTCCAAATTTGAATGGTACCGACCCAGAAGTGTTTTGGTTCCAAAAAAAAATGGTACTACACCTCATGCTTTACTTCTAAAACATAAATGTCATAAAATTATCTTTCAATTAAAAAGATATTTTGGCTTCAATTTTAATTTAAATGTAATTTATTTAGAGTTCTATCATTCTAAAAAACACCCGACATAAATTGAAAATTACTATGAAGAAGTATACGCTTATTACAGAATAATACCTGTAATTAATTCTCCAGAACCTCAAGAGATTTTAATGTAAATAAATCTCAGGAACACATTTGGAATTAAATTCTAAAACATGAAATAAATTTATTTAAAGTTCTATCACTCTAAAAAACACCCGATATAAATTGAAAATTACTATGAAGAAGTATACGCTTATTACAGAATAATACCTGTAATTAATTCTCCAGAACCTCAAGAGATTTTAATGTAAATAAATCTCAGGAACACATTTGGAATTAAATTCTAAAACATGAAATAAATTTATTTAAAGTTCTATCACTCTAAAAAACACCCGATATAAATTGAAAATTACTATGAAGAAGTATACGCTTATTACAGAATAATACCTGTAATTAATTCTCCAGAACCTCAAGAGATTTTAATGTAAATAAATCTCAGGAACACATTTGGAATTAAATTCTAAAACATGAAATAAAATAGAAAGGCCTTTTACTTGATAGAAGAAACATAACAAAATTTGAATATTAAAACAAATTGAAATATGTTTATCTACTACAATTTTAATTTCAAAAAAAATTTTTATTCAAAAAACTTTTAGAATTAAATTTATGTCTACACAAGCACCGCTCACATTTAATAGACGTATATAATCAAAACTTAATATATAATGTCAAATGGAATAAATAACCCAACAGATATACGAAAGTAATTAAAATTAATAAATAAATATTTAAAGGAGACAAAATTTAGTTTCTGGTCTTACCTTTAAGAACATCAATTGCCTTTTAAAAACATGAACACACTTAAAGGACTTCTCAAAGAATATAATTTATTTGAAATATTTAATATATTTAAATATTCGAATGAATTATTTCAAAAATCTCTAAAAAATGTGCACTATATCTTCAAAAAACAAATATAATTCTAGACAATCCCGTCTTCAGTCCTCATTTAATATTCCAAATATCAAAATCAAAAACCTAACCTATATCTCTCACGTGTTAAAAGACTAAAGCTTCGAAATACAGATCAACTATATAATTCAAGATTGATATCTATGTTCTAACAAAATCAAAGAACAGTGTGAGTTATTTTAAGGTTTATTTAAATTCATTGACATTCCATAATGAGATTTATTGAAGCCAAAATATAATTATATATTATATATAAAATAAAATAGAAAGGCCTTTTACTTGATAGAATAAATATAACAAAATTTGAATATTAAAACAAATCTTGAATTATATAGTTGATCTGTATTTCGAAGCTTTAGTCTTTTAACACGTGAGAGATATAGGTCAGGTTTTTGATTTTGATATTTGGAATATCAAATGAGGACTGAAGACGGGATTGTCTAGAATTATATTTGTTTTTTGAAGATATAGTGCACATTTTTTAGAGATCTTTTAAATAATTCATTCGAATATTTAAATATATCAAATATTTCAAATAAATTATATTCTTTGAGAAGTCCTTCAAGTGTGTTCATGTTTTTAAAAGGCAAATGGTGTTCTTAACGGTAAGACCAGAAACAAAATTTTGTTTCCTTTAAATATTTATTTATTAATTTTAATTACTTTCGTATATCTGTTGGGTTATTTATTCCATTTGACATTATATATTGAGTTTTGATTATATACGTCTATTAAATGTAAGCGGTGCTTGTGTAGACATAAACTTAATTCTAAAAGTTTTTTGAATAAAAATTTTTTTTGAAATTAAAATTGTAGAAGATAAACATATTTCAATTTGTTTTAATATTCAAATTCTAAAACATGTCCTAAATACATTGTATCACTTTATAGACATATATATTATCATCACATGTGGTGGAAATTAACTAATAAAGAATCAAAAGACATATAAATAATGAACAAAGTATTTCGATATCACCTTCTACATATATGTTTAGATTGGATGTAAAAGAATATCACCAAAAAATATTTGACATATAATATTTGACGTATAATATTTGACATATAATTGACACCAAAAAATATTTGACATATAATTCAAAAATGCCTTTTTTTATTTTCCTTCTTTGCAGAATATATATATATATATATATATATATATATATATATTTTTATCACAACACATTTCTGCAAAAACTAACCATTTTTGGTTAATTACACAGTACCAAAAGGAATAAAAGAATTTGGAGAAATATAAATTATTAATTTGAAATAAGGTTATTCTGTTTTTCACAAATTTTTATTGTTAAACTCACAACAATTGTTTCGCTTTCACAGTAGCATCATCAGGCAAGATCACATTTTGAATAACTTATTATTCAAAATGTGATCTTGCCTGATGATGCTACTGTGATAGCGAAACAATTGTTGTGGGTTTAACAATAAAAATTTGTGAAAATCAGAATAACCTTATTTCAAATTATTTAATATGGATTTTCACCAAGTAAGGACTGATACAATTCAATATAAATTATTAATTAAAATAACTAAATAAATACTTGAAGAGTAAAAAATTTTGTTTCGTACCTTGTTTTATGAAAACCAAATTCCTCTCCAAGAATGCAAAACATAACCTCAACAACTCCTTCAAAAAAACTGTTCAGCTGAGTACATTCAGTTTGTCTGGTAAAATATTTATTGGATGGAGTAGTCCGTTACTTTGTGATAGTTCATTTTAATGGAATGAAATAAGGAATTACTTTGTTTTCTATCACTTTTTATTATAACTGATATACAGTGACTCGAGTTTCGTAGTGTTTACTACATTTTCAAACTGAACGAACAAATTAGATCTCAACTATTATATATGGGGATTGTAGGCTTCGGCAGAGCTTCGAAGAGAGGGGTTTTCCAAAGTTCCGTCTGTTCGTTAAGTAGTTTTATTATTGGTACGTGCTTTTTATATTTTGATAGAAAACAAATTTCATTCCATTAAGATATTTATTGTTATTATGTATATTTTTCAAATGCGAAGTAATGCTTTTTAAATGTATGTGTTGCACTGTCTGGATTTGTAGAACTTCCTTTTACCATAGTTCATATTCCTTATTAATAATACAGATCAGCCGGAATTGATTTATTTGAAGAACGCAAAAGCTGTCCACTTCACGTTAATGCTTTTTACAATTTTTTGAACATATCTAGACAGTTCAACGCTGCACATGAAGTACAAAATAGAAAATAATTATTTTTTATCAAATAAACTGCGGAGAAACCTACAAAACATCGCGTAAAGACACATATGAAATATACAAGAAGCCATTTACTCATTCTATTCTTCACAACATACAGGTTGGTTCAACGAAAACTTAACACCTCGATTTTCCGACTTTGAAATATTTCTGATTCGAGGGGGACAGCTTTTCCGCTTTTTTCATCCCCGTTATTTCAAACTCCTAACGGGGGTGAACACAATCCCTTGATTTTGAATAGGGATGAGGTGTGTTGCGATAACTGATTTTTAAGACCGTATTGAGTACTATTTGGCCCTAAAAATTCGCTTCAAAATATCCATCGATAATGAAATAACAGCGAAAATAGTGAAAGAGGCAATGTGGAATTTATCTCGAGAATATTATTCGTATCCGGCACATTTCAAAGATATTTAGTAGTTATGTCATCAATTTTTTGTTCAAAAAAGGATTGATTTCTTGTCCAAAAAAGAAGACTGACCATGTTTTTGATTTACCCTAGCCTATCGTGAATTTTTAAAAAGGTTACAAGTGATCTTATTTTCCATAATAATACCAAATTATTGAATCGTGAAAAATTCATATTCCGAAAAATAAGATGAAGGACTTTCCACGTATAACAGAAAGAAGTGAAAACTAAGAAATATGTATTCCAATCAGAAGGATATTTACATACCAATTTCGGATGTGGCAGCATTATTGCTGTTCCATTAATACTCGAGATTGAAATTTTCTCCTTCCATATTGGAACTGTACCAAATTGTCTGTCATAAATTGTCCACGACTTTATGGGCCATAAATTATCGGTATCTTTGGCAGCTTTACCACTATATTTCGTGGTATTTCCTCCAAAACTGAATTGATTTTCAATTGACAGGATGCTCTTACTAGATAAATATTACCCTAACAATGTCAGGTTCAGTATGAATAGCGAACATGGTTGGATGATGTAAAATTTTGGTTCAATTAAAATTCTGAAATGCACGGCTAGCTTAATATTATAATACCCACAGGGCGACATCCGTCCCTCGGGATGTATCATTGTGGAGTATTATTTTCCTTGTGCAGGCCTTGATATAAAATGTTCTGAAAAGCACTAACGTCAAGTCAGAAGCTTTTGAGCTCTTGTTTCTTAAGTGCTCAAAGCTGCTCCCCTCACACAATTTTTGGTTTTGGTTTTGAAACTTTGAATTATACAGGGCGACAAGAAAAACCTCGAACAAACTTCTTTTCATTCAACTTTATTAAACAAGAGAATTATTTAAATATTTTAATATTAGCCTTCTACATATTTAATTTCAGAAAAATTATATTCAATAACTTCTGTACTGTATGGCCAGTAGTAGGCTTAAGTAAATTTTAAATGGTCCACACCTAGTTTAAGGTATTGTTTAGCGATGAAAATATTTTTTTTACAATTTCTTATCCTATGATTCTCACGAACATGCCCGTAATTATCGGGTGTTTTTTAGAGTGATAGAACTTTAAATTGAAATAAAACACATTTGAATTAGATCAATTTTGGACCACTTTTTCGAGTAGTTCAGGTCTTATTTCATCAATAACACGAGTAATGTTGGCTTCCAAAGCGTCTATTGTTTCTGGTTTATCAGCATAAACCAATGACTTGACATAACCCCAAAGAAAATAATCCAGTGGAGTTATGTCGCATGATCTTGGAGGCTAATTGATTGGACCATTTCTTGAAATGATGTTATCGCCAAATCTTTCTCTCAATAAGTCAATTGTTACGGCAGCAACATGAGGTGTAGCACCATCTTGTTGGGTCGATATCATTCAAATTTTGAAACAAATCATTGATCATCGATCTGTAACGAGCACCAGTCACTGTAACATTAGCTCCAGTATAGTTTTTGAAGAAATATGGACCGATGATGCATCCAGCGTGTAAAGCACACCATACAGTGCATTTTTCAGGATGCAATGGAACTTGCATAACTTCTTGAGGATTGTTTCCATCCCATATACGGTAGTTTTGCTTGTTTACATTGCCGTTCAACCATAAATGAGCTTCATCACTAAACCCAATTTTATGATAAAAAAGTGGATCAACTTCAAGATTTTCTACAGCCCAATCAGCAAACTAACGACGGTTATTATGGTCAAGTGGCTTCAGTTCTTGAACCAATTGGATCTTGTATGGGTGTAGACCAAGATCTTTACTCAAAATTTTCTATGTGGTGGATGTACAGAGTCCAACTTGTTGTGAACATCGACGAATAGACAAATCTGGATCATCATTAAAACTACTACTTACAGCAGCGATATTTCCTTCTGTACGTACAGTTCTTTGTCTTGTTTTTGTTGTTACATCGAGTAGAGAAAATGTTGTTGAAATCTATCGATTGTTCAACGAATAAGCTGCTCTGATGGACGACTATGTAAACCATAAATTTCACGAAGTGCTCTATAAGTTTGGCGAATAGACCACCGATTTTGAAAATAAATTTCAACAATTAAACGTTGTTGCGGCGTGAGTCTTCCATGATCATTTGTCAATGCTTACTGAACAGAAATGTCAAAACAACATGGCTTCTGCCTTCTGTCAAATCACAGTTATTCCTATCGAAAGTTCTATCACTCTAAAAAAACACCCGATATTTGTTCAAAGTCTGAACTTCAGTTCGATTGAATTTGTAGTTTGTAGGGCCAAAATCGGTCTAACTGCAAAACTGTTAGACCGATTTTTTTTGGTATTCGTCATTTGACAGAAAGATAGTAAAAAGAAGTGGCTAGCGACAGACAATGCCTTGAATTTTGTATAACCAATGTCCCACTATAAAGCCTCAATTTTTCAACTGTTAATTAATAAAAATGTAGTGGCTAGCGACGGACAGTTCTCTGAACTTTGAAAGTATAACCAATTTTTCAAATTCACTCATTATCTCAAATTCTATTGCCATGAATTCAAGATACTGAACCGAAAATTGATTAAGATAAAATTCCACGAACGTTATCAGATTCAAAAACATCAAAGATATTTCAACGTATTTAAACTGTACGAGATTTTCTCACTTTCCAATTTCATTTCGCTAACGAAGAGACGTAACTTCTCTGAAGTTGAAATTATTCTGCCGAAACTTGATGCAAGTTTGAGATGGTGAAGTATTGGATTGAAGGGGGAAACCTAACTGATAATTTCGAATGGAAATATGCCAGGGAGGTCGGTAAACATAAATAATTTCATGGAAGACTGCATATTCACTCAGGCCCCTCAGTCTATTTCCAGCAGGAAACTGTTCAACGAGATAATTTCGAGGATCTTTTCATCCCATCGGTAATAACCCTGGAGATATTTGCAAGTATTTCGTAAATGCATCACTTGAGAGTGCGCGCCTTTTTATGATGATTACGTTTAAACATTCCAGATGATTCCTGATGAAATGAGGTCAAGCACGTCGAAGATGATATCCAGTTCCACAGAAAAGACTTTGGTCAAAAAACGGTTCAAATTTCACACGATCCCAAAAAATTTTAAAAATGACAGCTTGGCGTATTTCTTAGAAATTGAATGTTAGTGGCTTTTACTTGATGTAAATCCATATCAAATAAAATGAAAACAATAATTATTGATAAGGAGTATGAGCTATGGTAATATAAAGTTCTAGAAATCGAGACAGTGTAACATACGTCTGTATAACAATTCTATACTCAAACAAACTTTTGAATAAAGGATTCAAATATAATATTAATTGAAATAACAAAAAAGATTTAGATTATGTAGCAATAGGTTCAGAACTAGCACTTAAAATTTACAAGAACACAAATATCGACAAATATATCATTACCAATATGATTACAAAGCATCAAAAATTACCTGATACAAATTTCAGAATGAAAGAAGAATATAAAACTATTTGAACTATAAATCAGAAAATCACTGAAAATAATTTAATTTTCACCCGAGCCGATAAAGGTAACACTATTATTGCTTTAACGGAAAGTGTTTATATTAGCAAATCAGGTACTTTCCTAGAATTAAATAATTTTCAATTAATCAAACACAATCCAAGGACAATTTTTCAAAATCAAATTAAATCCCTAATAACTCCGGAATCCAGCCTCTTTCGGAACACCCCAAAAAATAAATTAATTTTAATGAATCCACAACCTCCAAAAATGTATTCTTTGATTAAATTACAGAAAGAAGATTATCTTATTGATCGGTTGTTCCGTTAGTGCACCTTCATTCAAACTTTCGAAAAAACTTATTCAGATTATTTTAAAATAAACTAAATTCCAAGCTAAATACTCGATAAAAAATTCACTACAGCTAATAAATAAAATAAAGAATATCCACTTACCACATAATGCTAAAATCATTTCATTTGAAATACAAAATTTATTTCCAAGTATACCACCCAACGAAACAATTAAACTAGTAAATAATCTATTAATCAACAACAGATGTAATACAATTATCAAAGAAGATATTTTAGAATGTCTAGATATTTGCACTAAACAAAGTTATTTTCAATTCAAAAATAAAATTTATAAATCTGAAAACGATTTGATTATGGGGAATCCCTTAAATCCTTTATTAGCAGAAATATTCATGGACAATATTGAAACTAAAATTCGCCTAAATCCCTTGAGAAATACTTTTTATATTGGTATAGATATGTAGACGAGTAGAGTCGATTGATCTATATTTTTCGATCGATCCACCTCGAAAAAACCAATTTTTTTTAATAATTTTCTATAATTTTAGGTGGGATCTACTTTTCGTTGAAATTCCGTCTTTGGTCACCCCCGTTTGGTCATCCCTACGCGGCATACGCGTAAGGCGGTACCCGTTTGGTGAGGGCGGGAAAAGTCCGGAAATTATCATCCGCTCGTATCGTAGCGACGGAAAGTAATCCGCGAAATATAGGGGCTTTAACGGGTAGCGGGTCTATCGGACCTTCGGTCCGAATGGGTATTTTCGCGACGGGCTTTGCCCGTCGCTAGATATATCCGTTTTTTCCGACGGTCCGAAAATTTTCGGACGGTCTCCGTACTTGACTTCGCGGATCGCCCCTATACGTACACCACAGAAACGGGTCGAGGTTACGGTGGGCGGGGCTTGTTGGAGTGCGCGGGAAAATTCCCGAACTTTATCCGCCTGTATCTCGGGAACGGAGGGTCATCCCGGAACGGGAACGGTAAACCGGTCTAGAGGGAAGTGCGGACCTTCGGTCCGCAACGATATCCAGGCGACGGGCTTCACCCGTCGGGATTCTGCGCGTCTGGAAGTTAGCACTGCGTGACGTCACGCACATCTGTGGTTTACTTTTACTATTTTAATATATAGTTAAATAAACGAGTAGAGTCGATTGATCTATATTTTTCGATCGATCCGGTTTGAAGAAGTCAATTTTTTTCAATAATTTTAGGTGGGATCTACTTTTCGTTCAAATTCCGTCTTTGGTCACCCCCGTTTGGTCATCCCTACGCGGCATACGCGTAGGGCGGTGACCGTTTGGCGAGCGCCGGAAAAGAATGGAAATTTTCGTCCGCTCGTTTCGTCGCGACGGAAAGTCATCCGCGAAATATATGGGCTTTCGCGGGTAGCGGGTCTATCGGACCTTCGGTCCGAATGGGCATTTTCGCGACGGGCTTCGCCCGTCGCGAGATATATCGATTTCTTCCGACGGTCCGAAAATTTCCGGACGGTCTCCGTACTTAACTTCGCGGATCGCCCCTATACGTACACCACAGAAACGGTTCGAGATCGCGGTGGGCGGGGCCTGTTTGTTTACAAATGGAGTGCGCGGGAAAAGTCCCGAAATTTTCGAACTTTATCCGCTCGTATCTCGGAAACGGAGGGTCATCCGGGAACGGGAACGGTACTACTGTCTGGAGGGAAGTGCGGACCTTCATTCCGCACCGATATCCAGGCGACGGGCTTCGCCCGTCGGGATCCTATGCGTCTGGAAGTTAGCACTACGTGATGGCGAAAATATCGATGGTTGGTTGCCATGGCACTTACTGTTTTAATATATATAGAGACGAGTAGAGTCGATTGATCTATATTTTTCGATCGATCCACCTCGAAAAAACCAATTTTTTTTAATAATTTTCTATAATTTTAGGTGGGATCTACTTTTCGTTGAAATTCCGTCTTTGGTCACCCCCGTTTGGTCATCCCTACGCGGCATACGCGTAAGGCGGTACCCGTTTGGTGAGGGCGGGAAAAGTCCGGAAATTATCATCCGCTCGTATCGTAGCGACGGAAAGTAATCCGCGAAATATAGGGGCTTTAACGGGTAGCGGGTCTATCGGACCTTAGGTCCGAATGGGTATTTTCGCGACGGGCTTCGCCTGTCGCTAGATATATCCGTTTTTTCCGACGGTCCGAAAATTTTCGGACGGTCTCCGTACTTAACTTCGCGGATCGCCCCTATACGTACACCACAGAAACGGTTCGAGATCGCGGTGGGCGGGGCCTGTTTGTTTACAAATGGAGTGCGCGGGAAAAGTCCCGAAATTTTCGAACTTTATCCGCTCGTATCTCGGAAACGGAGGGGCATCCGGGAAAGGGAACGGTACTACTGTCTGGAGGGAAGTGCGGACCTTCGGTCCGCACCGATATCCAGGCGACGGGCTTCGCCCGTCGAGATCCTATGCGTCTGGAAGTTAGCACTACGTGATGGCGATAATATCGATGGTTGGTTGCCATGGCACTTACTGTTTTAATATATATAGAGACGAGTAGAGTCGATTGATCTATATTTTTCGATCGATCCACCTCGAAAAAACCAATTTTTTTTAATAATTTTCTATAATTTTAGGTGGGATCTACTTTTCGTTGAAATTCCGTCTTTGGTCACCCCCGTTTGGTCATCCCTACGCGGCATACGCGTAAGGCGGTACCCGTTTGGTGAGGGCGGGAAAAGTCCGGAAATTATCATCCGCTCGTATCGTAGCGACGGAAAGTAATCCGCGAAATATAGGGGCTTTAACGGGTAGCGGGTCTATCGGACCTTCGGTCCGAATGGGTATTTTCGCGACGGGCTTCGCCCGTCGCTAGATATATCCGTTTTTTCCGACGGTCCGAAAATTTTCGGACGGTCTCCGTACTTAACTTCGCGGATCGCCCCTATACGTACACCACAGAAACGGTTCGAGATCGCGGTGGGCGGGGCCTGTTTGTTTACAAATGGAGTGCGCGGGAAAAGTCCCGAAATTTTCGAACTTTATCCGCTCGTATCTCGGAAACGGAGGGGCATCCGGGAAAGGGAACGGTACTACTGTCTGGAGGGAAGTGCGGACCTTCGGTCCGCACCGATATCCAGGCGACGGGCTTCGCCCGTCGAGATCCTATGCGTCTGGAAGTTAGCACTACGTGATGGCGATAATATCGATGGTCGGTTGCCATGGCACTTACTGTTTTAATATATATAGAGACGAGTAGAGTCGATTGATCTATATTTTTCGATCGATCCACCTCGAAAAAACCAATTTTTTTTAATAATTTTCTATAATTTTAGGTGGGATCTACTTTTCGTTGAAATTCCGTCTTTGGTCACCCCCGTTTGGTCATCCCTACGCGGCATACGCGTAAGGCGGTACCCGTTTGGTGAGGGCGGGAAAAGTCCGGAAATTATCATCCGCTCGTATCGTAGCGACGGAAAGTAATCCGCGAAATATAGGGGCTTTAACGGGTAGCGGGTCTATCGGACCTTCGGTCCGAATGGGTATTTTCGGGACGGGCTTCGCCCGTCGCTAGATATATCCGTTTTTTCCGACGGTCCGAAAATTTTCGGACGGTCTCCGTACTTAACTTCGCGGATCGCCCCTATACGTACACCACAGAAACGGTTCGAGATCGCGGTGGGCGGGGCCTGTTTGTTTACAAATGGAGTGCGCGGGAAAAGTCCCTAAATTTTCGAACTTTATCCGCTCGTATCTCGGAAACGGAGGGTCATCCCGGAACGGGAACGGTACTACTGTCTGGAGGGAAGTGCGGACCTTCGGTCCGCACCGATATCCAGGCGACGGGCTTCGCCCGTCGAGATCCTATGCGTCTGGAAGTTAGCACTACGTGATGGCGAAAATATCGATGGTTGGTTGCCATGGCACTTACTGTTTTAATATATATAGAGACGAGTAGAGTCGATTGATCTATATTTTTCGATCGATCCACCTCGAAAAAACCAATTTTTTTTAATAATTTTCTATAATTTTAGGTGGGATCTACTTTTCGTTGAAATTCCGTCTTTGGTCACCCCCGTTTGGTCATCCCTACGCGGCATACGCGTAAGGCGGTACCCGTTTGGTGAGGGCGGGAAAAGTCCGGAAATTATCATCCGCTCGTATCGTAGCGACGGAAAGTAATCCGCGAAATATAGGGGCTTTAACGGGTAGCGGGTCTATCGGACCTTCGGTCCGAATGGGTATTTTCGCGACGGGCTTCGCCCGTCGCTAGATATATCCGTTTTTTCCGACGGTCCGAAAATTTTCGGACGGTCTCCGTACTTAACTTCGCGGATCGCCCCTATACGTACACCACAGAAACGGTTCGAGATCGCGGTGGGCGGGGCCTGTTTGTTTACAAATGGAGTGCGCGGGAAAAGTCCCGAAATTTTCGAACTTTATCCGCTCGTATCTCGGAAACGGAGGGGCATCCGGGAAAGGGAACGGTACTACTGTCTGGAGGGAAGTGCGGACCTTCGGTCCGCACCGATATCCAGGCGACGGGCTTCGCCCGTCGAGATCCTATGCGTCTGGAAGTTAGCACTACGTGATGGCGATAATATCGATGGTTGGTTGCCATGGCACTTACTGTTTTAATATATATAGAGATAAACTAAATTTTCTGTTGCTTCACAGGTACAGGCAGACTTTTGAAAAAATTCTTTTTATTCATCTATGAAATACATCCTTCAATTAAATTCACTATGGAAACCGAACATAATAATTCTATCAATTTTCTTGATTTAACTATTACTCGAATAAATAATTCCCATGATTTTTCAATATTTCACAAACCCACCTATACGGATTCTAGTATACACAATAAATCAAATCATACTCTAAATCAAAAATTAGCAGCATTTAATTGTATGATCCATAAAATAGTTAATATTCCCATGAATCGAGAAAATTATATTTCAGAACTTAACATAACTAAACAAATAGCTATTAATAATGACTATGATCCTAAGCTGACAGACAAATTGTTGATGAATAAAAATAATAAAATAGCTTTAAATATGGTGTTTCCTAATATAAAAGAAAATTTTAAATACATTTCCTTAAAATACACTAAAGGTATTTCTGAGAAAATTGCTACATACCTCAAAAATAAATATAATTAAAGGACTTCATTTGAAACCAATTCAAACTTGAGTGAATTTATTAAAAATAATAAAGACTGTACACATAAAGATGATAAATCGGTTTACAGTTTACATAGGACGGACTGGAAGAACTTTCCGACATAGAATTTGTGAATATTTGAAGAGTTTTCTCAATAATAAAAGTAATTCTACATATTCCAACCATTTGTTAGAAACAGGACATACTTCCAACCATAATTTTAAAATTCTACATATAGAAAGCAAAAGTTATGCCTTAAATCTGTTAGAATCCCTAGAAATAAATTAACATAATAAAATTGGAATATTACTTAACGAACGAATAGACTTAAATAACTCACCTCTGCTAAATATATTCAGATAAGCTGGAATTTGCCAAGACCCTTTTTTGGGTTTTAGTGCTCAATAAAAATTTATTGTACGTACTGTAATATAAATAGCAACGGATTTCGGAAACAAGCTTAGTTATTCAAAATGTAATCTTGCTTGATGATGCCACTGTGATAGCGAAACGATTGTTGTAAACGTAACAATGAAAATTTGTGAAAATCAGAATAACCTTATTTAAATATTATCAAACAAACTTGACAAGGTTTTGTTGATCACAGAGGTAAATTGCATACATGCCGCACGTTTCAAAATGATTGATTTTCGTTAGTTCTATGTATGCTAGTGACTCCATATCTGTCAAGTATCTATATTCGCTATATACAGAGACTATAAGGCATTAATAATACACTAGCGACATCTAGAGTATACAAAATATATATAAGACATACTTTTGCGATTTAATTCAAGTAAATAAGTGTATTCTCGATATTTTCACGTGACTAACGCAGAATAAACTTTCCTCATGCTCAAATCAGACAATAATTTGGTGTTATGCTCATAATCAGCATATTCATATTCAAATAAATCAATTCGGCTGATCTGTACCAAAAACAATTAATAATTTCTAGTACAGATCAGCCGAATTAATTTATCTGAAAACAATAATTGTTGATTTAAACTTTTTTATTGAGTAATTGATGACGCGTTTCGCTTACTTGTAACTGCTTGAGATCATTCAGACTACTGGTTTCCAAACAAAGTGTCTTACATTCAAATGTAAGACAGTTTCCTTTAGGAGCATTCATATCAAACAGTGATATTGTCCTGGATTAGTACCAAACCTTAGGAGGTTTTCAACACTTTTGTAACGTACAAAGGAATACAAACCTGATTCTGATGCATTACTGACGAAAAGCAACCACATGCAGCCTTTTGGTTTCTGGAGAGATAATTTTTCCTCGAAATAAAAATGACAGTCTACTTTGTTATAATAAATATCCCCTTGAAGCATTGCGTTGAGATTTGTATTTTGTAAAATATTCAGCCACACAGACTTTTAGTCAAAAGGATAGACGCGTAACATAGGTCTCATAAAAAATACCGAGAATAATCAGAAAAAAAATATTATGGTAATTAGCAGAGAACGAATCAAAAAGCTCAACACAAGAAAAATTTTTACTCAGAGAAGATTATCCGAAATTCTTTATGGCAATTGTTAGACTCAACTTCGCTTCAGTATTCAACATCAGGCCTGAAAGATCTGCTGAGGAAAGATGCAAAGAAAGAATCGAGGTAATCCATCCTATTCAGGGCTATAGTCACGTAAACGAAAAAATTACTCATGCAATGAAGATCACGAAAACGACATTCATGAATTTTCGTCCTTTTATGTAAAAATACTTTCTGAAGGATAGGCGGATCCGCTAGAAATGAAATCACGTTCGATAGAATGGGATTTTATGGAAATTACAGCTTTGAATTGATGATAATTGCAACAAAAATTTAGCAACGATGCGACTTCAATCATCTAACGAACTGTAACTAGCTACTTTAACCTGGTAAATTTCAAGGAAATCACGCTGTTAATTTCGAAAATATTTATCTGTCTCTTGACAACAAGGTCTATGACAAAAAAAGCCAGCTCGATGTATGTTTTGATGATGTTCAGAACTTGTATAGCAGTGATCTATTGCAGGGCATTCTTCTTGTTTTGAATTAAATAACGAGTGCTTTGAAATATGTTAACTGCTCCTAGGATCCATGACAACGGTCCGATCGTTAACATGAAACATTATAGGTCAATAAGCATAATATATTATATATCAAAGATTTTCGAATCCCTAATTTATTTCTTCAAAAACGATACTGGAGCTAATGTTACAGTCAATGGTGCTCGTTACAGATCGATGATCAATGATTATTTGTTTCAAAATTTGAATTGTATCGACCCAGAAGTGTTTTGGTTCCAACAAGATGGTGCTACACCTCATGCTGCTACCGTAACATCTGATTTATTGAAAGAAAGATTTGGCGATAACATTATTTCGAGAAATGGTCCTATTAATTGGCCTCCAAGATCATGAGACTTAACTCCACTGGATTATTTTCTTTGGGGTTATGTCAAGTCATCGTTTCATGCTGATAAACCAGAAACAATAGACGCTTTGAAAGCTAACATAACTCGTGTTATTAATGAAATAAGGCCTGGTCGAATGCGGTTCCTCAGAGCTAGTCGTGGTGGACATATGCCAAAAATTATTTTTAAAACATAAACGTCATAATATTATCTTCCAAATAAACAAGAAATTGGCTTCAAATCAACCGATATAAGTAAATAAGATGAATATTCTGTTATGTTTTCTAATTCGAGAACTAAAAATATATACTGAATACTTAAAATTGAGCTTTATAGACGGACTATAGATATACTTTTGATCATGCTACACCTTGATCAAAAAGCGGCTTTTTATAGTTATAGAACTCTTGAAACTAATTTAGTGAAATTTCTTTAATCCATGGATCAGCAAATTCAATTGAATTTGGTTTCTACGGATTTCAAAAAGGCCTTTAATAACTTATGTATTGAGATATTACTTTGGAGGCTGAGGTGAACTGTTGAGACCGATCTCTTCTTATTTCAGTTGAAGGTTCCAATATATTTCAATTGCTGGTTGTAGATCTGTCATACTTTGCAATACTTCTGATATACCACAAGGTTCGCATTTAGGGCTACTTTTTTCATTATAATCGTATCGGGGTGTGTTACAAATACTCTCACTTTATTACTATATACTCAAGACTTGAAATTTTCCAGAGTTGATAGCGTGGGACACTGTAGTTTAAATCAGGAAAATCTCAGCAGATTGGAAAATTATTTTATGGAAAATAACCGCTACTCGAACCATGATAAATGTCACAAATTAACCCTTAGCTGTTTTAACCTGTGGTATTTGGGCCTCTCTCACGTATTTTGCATCTGGATTTACATCTCCATTCTTAAAGGTTCAGTTGACACAAGAACTAAAGACCTGACCATAGAATGCGTTAAATGTATGCTGATTGGGTGCTTGAACAACAACGTTTGGATGGCAGTCATTACATCCCCAAAAAGTTACTGTATGGTGTGCAATTTGGTCTGGTGGAGTGATTGGCCCGTACTTCTTTGAAAATGTCATTCAAACCGACAAAAGGCAAAAGAAGGTGTATTCTCGTGTAGGAATCTAATATTTAATGATAAGGTTAAAGAGTCAAGATAAGGGATAATCAACGATCGTCTCCAGTATTCAATCGCAGTCTCAGATGTCGAATGACTTCTGTGTACTATATTTGATTTTTAACAATTCGTGGAACTGTTAACTTAACGCCCATTTTCTCCGCGATATCATGTGATTTTTCAAGTACTTCCTCAGAAGCATGTTAAATTTCTTGTCGATCCTTCTCGATAACATCAAGGATTTCACCAATGTGTTTCCTCACCATAATCAAATCCATATTTTTACCTTGTAGAACGTTCACAACGGGTTCCAAAATCGCAGAGTACTTTGCAATGGTGACTGAACCTATAATGAAAATTGGTTTAGTTACTTCACAGAGCAATTGGTCTCACAGAGCCTTGATAAATTAGGAGCCGAAGTCCTGCCTGTTGGCGACTCACGAAAGAAGGATATTGTATCCTTAACAGTTGCAATCAAGTTTCTTATTTCCGGTAGTTTGCTAGCATCATTAACCACAGGATTTAGTTTGTGGTTTCAGCAATGAAAAAATAAAGATTTATTGTACTTTTTCCCAAAATAAAAAAATAAAAAAAATATTTTTGTTGATTCTCATCATAAAACCGTAATCCGATTGAAAGCTGTTCTTTTCCAGCGATATCTGCTGTTTAAGCGTAACAGCATAACAGCGTAAGCTTTATTCGTCATTCTGAATTTTTGGTAAAGTGTAGACTCCATTTTTTCGACATCTATCCAATTGATGCTTTAGCTTCAGATTACCACAGTCAATTCTCAAATTTAAAAGGTCAAAGAAAACTCCCTCATCTCCTTCCTTTTCTCTTAGTGGCAAAGCATGAGTTCTACAAAATATGATACAAGAAATGATTGACGACAATATTTGTTTGTTTTCTTCAATCATCTTTTGGTGACTACATTTTTTTAACTAATATGATCTATTACAAAGTAACAAACTACTTTTTCCAATATTTTTTTATTATTAAAATAGTTATTTAAATATTTTAATATTAGCCTTCTACATATTTAATAAAAAAATTATATTTAATGACTATAACATCATGAATTAAATTGAAATAATGTTATAAAAGTACCACTTATATCAAACGACATATAAAATAAACATTAATTATAAGACATCCAAATGATATAACAAAATCCAATAAATAAAAATTGTTAACCAAAATCCTATGAATTAAATATTTTGAATAGACAAAATTTTGTTTCTGCTGATCAATCTTATGAAAACAAATATCTTTTGAAAATGCTTAATATTATCTTAAGAATTTCATCATAAAACTATCTTACTTAGAATATCCAATATTATTGGATATCTTGCTAAGTTACTTTCTATAAAATCTCAAGATATTTAAAAACATAACTGTAAAACAAGTTTTAAGAGAGACTTTGCTTCGTCAGTATTCAAATAATTCATATTCAATAAAATATAACATCAATCAACAACAAATATTTACTCACCCTTCAACAATTTAGAAAACTTCTGGTAAATGAATACTGAAAAATTTAAATGGAGTAAGGTTAACTAACCAATAAATAATTCTGTGGTTTATCCTTGATCTAAAAGATTGTAAGACAAATTTAACGGCCTCTGTTATAGCACAAGGACTATCTGTATAAAGAATATTAAGGAAACCAAATAATTATATATTATGAATAAAATAACATAAATAGACGTTAATACTTGATAGAAAGTATATAAAATTATTTAAATATTTTAATATAAGCCTTCTACATATTTAATTTCAAAAAATTATATTTAATAATTATAACTTCCGGAATTAAATTAAAAATAATGTAATATAAGTACCACTTATATCAAACGACATATAAAATAAACATTCATTATAAGACATCCAAATGATATAACAAAATCCAATAAATAAAAATTATTAATCAAAATCCTATAAATCAAATATTTTGAATAGACAAAATTTTGTTTCTGCTGATCAATCTTATGAAAACAAATATCTTTCAAAAATGCTTAACATTGTCTTAAGAATTTCATCATAAAACTATCTTACTTACAATATTCAATATTATTGGATATCTAACTAAGTTACTTTCTATAAAATCTCAAGATATGTAAAAACATTACTGAAAAACAAGTTTTAAGAGAGACTTTGCTTCGTCAGTATTCAAATAATTTATATTCAATAAAAAATAACATTAATCAACAACAAATATTTACTCACCCTTCAACAATTTAGAAAACTTCTGGTAAATGAATACTGAATAATTTAAATGTAATATGAGGTTAAGTTACAAATAAATAATTCTGTGGTTTACCCTTGATATAAAAGGTTGAAAGACAATTTAACAGCCACAAGGATTGTCTGTATAAAGAATGTTAAGGAAACCTAATAATTATATATTATAAATAAAATAACATAAATAGAGGTGAATATATAAAATTATTTAAATATGTTAATATTAGTCTTCTACATATTTAATTTCAAAAAATTATATTTAATAATTATAACTTCAGGAATTTAATTGAAATAATGTCATGTAAGTACCACTTATATCAAACGACATATAAAACAAGTTATAATTATTAAATATAATTTTTTTGAAATTAAATATTAAAATATTTAAATAATTTTATATACCTTCTATCAAGAATTAACCTCTATTTATGTTATTAAAATAGTTATTTCAAGAATGGTAATATATTCCAGCAACAAAATTCAATAACGATCAATTTTTAAGTACCCCCCCTGGGTATGCCCATGCAGCAAGATGGTACAACAAGCCACACAACACCCTATTGGTTTTATTGCAAGAAAAATTCCCAGGACGCCTAATTTCTCGCTACGACGGTGTGAATTGGCCACCAAAATCTTGTGATTTATCGTCTTTGGATTTTTTGTGCGGTTATGCGAAGGATCGTGTCTATGTCGATAATTCTGAGACTATTGACGATTTGAAAACCAACATCAGTCAAGTAATTGGTGAGATATTGCCCGAAATGTGCCGGCGAGACATCGAAAATGACTTCACAAGGATTAAATTCTAAATGGGGGAGTGTTTTAATCCCGTTTACTTTCGGAAGCACAAAATGGATAACCCTGTACTAACTAAACCGATTCTATACCCTGCCGTTTCCCTATCTAGTCGACCGGATCACTGGACGCTTGATCAAACCACTGTCCGTTCGCAACTCAGCCTAATTAATGTAACAAGTTTCCGCACGAGTGGATCCGAAAAAAGTTTCGCGAATCTATCATCAAAACAACGTGCATGTCATGGTAAACACCGGCGAGTTAATGAAGACCTCTCTAGCTTTCAATAGAACTGAGCTAATTAAACACTGCCTTTTGGAATTATTAACCTAAGCTGAAAATAATTCGAATCGTGTTAGTATCCAATAGCCAGCTTCGCTGAATATTGATGTGCACGTCTCAATTAGTGCATTTCAACGAAACAGTTCATCATGAGGACGCTCGATATGAACGGGAAGACGTAATAGCATGGTTTGCTATGCTGCAAAACACCTACAGATTCGAGTTGGCCTAGATAACAAGGTAACTTCGAATATAACATAAAACAAACAGCAAATAGCACTAAATTAGGGATGGAAGATGGCTTATGGTCGACTTATGCTTCCGGTTAGCAGTGCTTTACATTCCTTCAAGTATGATAGATTCAAATAAATTAATTCGGCTGATCTGTACCAAATATCATTGATAAGGAGTATGAGATATGATAATACAAAGTTCTAGAAATCGAGACAGTGTAACATACATCTGTATAACAATTCTATACTCATTTTTGAACGTGGACAAGTGCCTATCAAGTTAGGCGGTGTTCTACCATTAAAGCTCTAAGCCAAGTTTTGAGACTCCTAAGAGTGGAAAAGGACCTTTCTGCTGTGGCTACACTAACTGGTAGTTTAGCAAGATACATGAAAATTCTCTCACATTAGGATACCTTTGAGTATCACAATTTTCTATAAGATCAACTGCGGAATATTCTGATTCTGCTGCCATTTCACCTTTCACAGCCGATATTCGTTTGTATTTGCTGAAACTGGAGTATTTTCTATTAGCTGTTTATAGTCAACAGTTTCATTGTCTTCATCTGCACTAATATAATCAACGTTTGGAATAAAAACGCCTAGTTGAAATAATTTTAGTACTTCTGAAGACGAAATTTGAATATTAAAACAAATTGAAATATGTTTATCTTCTACAATTTTAATTTCAAAAAAAATTTTTATTCAAAAAACTTTTAGAAATAAATTTATGACTACACAAGCACCGCTTACATTTAATAGACGTATATAATCAAAACTCAATATATAATGTCAAATGGAATAAATAACCCAACAGATATACGAAAGTAATTAAAATTAATAAATAAATATTTAAAGGAGACAAAATTTTGTTTCTGGTCTTACCTTTAAGAACATCAATTGCCTTTTAAAAACATGAACACACTTAAAGGACTTCTCAAAGAATATAATTTATTTGAAATATTTAATATATTCATATATTCGAATAAATTACATCAAAAATCCCTAAAAAATGTGCACTATATCTTCAAAAAACAAATATAATTCTAGAGAATCCCGTCTTCAGTCCTCATTTAATATTCCAAATATCAAAATCAAAAACTTAACCTATATCTCTCACGTGTTAAAAGACTTAAGCTTCGAAATACAGATCAACTATATTATTCAAGATTGATCTATGTTCTAACAAAATCAAAGAAGTGTGAGTTATTTTAAGGTTTACTTAAATTCCTTGACATTCTATAATGAGATTTATTGAAGCCAAAATATAATTATATATTATATATAAAATAAAATAGAAAGGCCTTTTATTTGATAGAAGAAATATATATATATATATATATATATATATATATAAATTTTGTCTCCTTTAAATATTTATTTATTAATTTTAATTACTTTCGTATATCTGTTGGGTTATTTATTCCATTTGACATTATATATTGAGTTTTGATTATATACGTCTATTAAATGTAAGCGGTGCTTGTGTAGACATAAATTTATTTCTAAAAGTTTTTTGAATAAAAATTTTTTTGAAATTAAAATTGTAGAAGATAAACATATTTCAATTTGTTTTAATATTCAAATTTTGTTATATTTCTTCTATAAGTATATTACATAATAAAATAACATCTGGTTTTTCGGAACATTGTCCCAATAATAACCATTTCCTAGATTTCAATAGAACTGAGATTTTACACGTAGGCAATTAAAGCAGAAGAATGGACCTTTTAGAAAGTTTGGAAATTTGTTTAGCATCATATTTTTACACTGTTCAAAATTGTACCTGTGATCTACCCTACCACTATAAATAGGATTTTAAGTTTTGTTCTCTTCAGTTTTGAAAATGGACTAAAAACCCGAAAGATATATGTCAACAGACATCAAATAAACAGTGAAACTGACACCAAGTTGTTTTTATTTACTTCATTAATTTAAAAATGTTTCACTAAGTGCTGATGAGTGCAGGTAGCTCAGTGGAAAAGCATTGGGATCATGACCGGGAGGTCCGGTTTCGAATTCTGTTCAGGTGGAAAAGAAACTTTCTAGTTGGACTCATTTCACTGTTGGGTCAAAAATTAACAGTGCTGTGACTTAGAGTTGCGCAAGATCGATCGCAGTAACAAAGCCTACCCAGAACACAACTGAACTCCTAACTCGCACAAGCTGAAAAAGCTTCTTCACAGAAGATCTAGGAGTATCAGGATAATAATTTAAAAAAAGAAATATGCGTAAATCAATATCATTTCATTTATTTTAGAAGAAATTTGGTGGAAGAGTAAATTTGAGAGGTCCCACCTCCCGCGAAAAAACTGACCATTAACAACCCTGTATTTTCTTATTCCCTTTGTGAGTCATCATGGTTTGTGCATCAGTGGACATATCTCGGCCGTGATTAATTGATAAACTCAAACACCAACAAGGCATGCAGTTATGGATACATACACGTACCTATATGATGTGATGGCACGTATCGAAATTATTGTGTAGATTCATCTCGGTTTGAAGCCCAGTTATTTGATGGAATATCGTGATTATATCAGCAATAGTTGACGTTTGTCAACACAACCAATTGATAAAGGTAGGCATATTTCGAATTTCAACCTTGTTTGAGTTCCGACGAGGAATTCGAAAACTGAATGAAAATTTCTCTGATTTATTACATGAATACGGAACAAGTTTAAGCCCGTATCGATAGCATCGTGAATTCTACCGGTTAGATTACTGGCATGTCAGCAAAGCTCTTTTATCAGGTGATTACTCAGCAGCCTCCATAATCTACCCAGGAAACAGAAAACGTGATAAGGGTTACGCCTTATCTTCGTGCATTAAGGAGAACCACTCCGAAGAGTTTAACCACCAAGCTTCCAGTTTCGGCTTCAGTCCGAGAACCTACACCGTGACTAGTAGCAGCGAAGCACTATACAACCTCTACTGGTTCTACAGTGTCAGTACCCGAGTTGGTTTGTGCATTCTTGGGATGCCAGTTGATTGAAAGACGAGGACTATTGGATTTAGATTCAGTTGTGGAATAACTATCGGGTGTTTTATATAGAGTGATATAACTTTTGATAGGGATAACTGTGATTTGACAGAAGGTAGAAGCCATGTTGTTTTGACATTTCTGTTCAGTAAGCATTGACAAATTGTCATGGAAAGACTCACAACAAAAACAAGACAAAGAACTATACGTACAGAAGAAAATATCGCTGCTGTGAGTCATAGTGTTAATAATGATCCAGATTTGTCTATTCGTCGACGTCCACAACAAGTTAGACTCTGTGCATCCACCACATGGAAAACTTTGCGTAAAGATCTTGATCTATAATCATACCAGATCCAACTAAAAGAACTAAAGCCACTTGGCCATAATAAGCGTTGTTTGTTTGCTGATTGGGTCCTAGAACAGCTTGAAGAGTATCCACTTTTTTATCGAGAAATTGTGTTTAGTGATGAAGCTTATTTCTGATTGAACGGCTATGTAAACAGGCAAAAATGCCGTATATGGAATGAAAACAATTCTTAAGAAGTTCTGCAGGTTCCATTCCATCCTGAAAAATGCACTGTATGGTGTGCTTTACACGCTGGAGGCATCAATGGTCCATATTTCTTCAAAAAACGATGCTGGGGCTAATGTTACAGTGAATGGTGCTCGTTACAGATCGATGATCAATGATTATTTGTTTCAAAATTTGACTGGTGTCGACCCAGAAATGTTTTGGTTCCAACAAGATGGTGCTACACCTCATGCTGCTACCGTAACGATTGATTTATTGAAGGAAAAATTTGGCGATAACATTATTTCGAGAAATGGTCCAATTGATTGGCCTCCAAGATCATACGGCATAACTCTACTAGAATATTTTCTTTGGGGTTAGGTCAAGTCATTGGTTTATGCTGATAAAGCAGAAACAATAGAAGCTTTGGAAGCCAACAAACTCGTGTTATTGATAAAATAAGGCCTGAATTACTCGAAAAAGTGGTCCAAAATTGATCTGGTCGAATGCGGTTCCTCAGAGCTAGTCGTGGTAACATATACCATTTCTAAAACATATATTTCATGAAATAATCTTTTAAATAAAAAAAAAATTTGGCTTCAATCTTAATTTAAATATGTTTTATTTCAATTTAAAGTTCTATCACTCACAAAAAAAACAACGGATATAATTGATCAACAATAAATAATCGTAAATTTAGATTTTTTCTCATTTTGCCTATTTTGTCTTATCCTGCATAAAGCAAAGAGTAATAAAAAAAGATTTTTTATCAAATATATCGCAGTTGAAATAGAAGGAAATATTGAATTGTATCAGTCCTTACTTGGTGTAAATCCATATTAAATAATATTAAATAAATCTGAAAACGGTTTGATTATGGGAAATCCCATAAGTCGTTTATTAGCAGAAATATTCATGGACAATATTGAAACTAAAATTAACCAAAATCCCCTTAAGAAATACTTTTTATATTGGTATAGATAAAATTTGAATATTAAAACAAATTGAAATATGTTTATCTTCTACAATTTTAATTTCGAAAAAATTTTTATTCAAAAAACTTTTAGAAATAAATTTATGTCTACACAAGCACCGCTTACATTTAATAGAGGTATATAATCAAAACTCAATATATAATGTCAAATGGAATAAATAACCCAACAGATATACGAAAGTAATTAAAATTAATAAATGAATATTTAAAGGAGACAAAATTTTGTTTCTGGTCTTATCCTCAAGAACACCATTTGCCTTTTAAAAACATGAACACACTTAAAGGACTTCTCAAAGAATATAATTTATTTGAACTATTCAATATATTTAAATATTCGAATAAATTATTTCAAAAATCTCCAAAAATGTGCACTATATCTTCAAAAAACAAATATAATTCTAGGCAATCCCGTCTTCAGTCCTCATTTAATATTCCAGATATCAAAATCAAAAACCTAACCTATATCTCTCACGTGTTCAAAGACTTAAGCTTCGAAATACAGATCAACTATATAATTCAAGATTGATCTATGTTCTGACAAAATCAAAGAACAGTGTGAGTTATTTTAAGGTTTATTTAAATTCATTGACATTCTATAATGAGATTTATTGAAGCCAAAATATAATTATATATTATATATAAAATAAAATAGAAAGGCCTTTTACTTGATAGAAGAAATATAACAAAATTTGAATATTAAAACAAATTGAAATATGTTTATCTTCTACAATTTTAATTTAAAAAAATTTTTTTCTACAAGTTTTTTTGAATAAAAATTTTTTTGAAATTAAAGTTGTAGAAGATAAACATATTTCAATTTGTTTTAATATTCAAATTTTGTTATATTTCTTCTATCAAGTAAAAGGCCTTTCCATTTTATTTGGTATAGATATGTCGACGATATTTTCTGTTGCTTCAATGAAATAAATCATTCAATTAAATTCACTATGGAAACCGAACATAATAATTCTATTAATTTTCTTGATTTAACTGTTACTCGAATAAATAATTCACAGGATTTTTCAATATTTCACAAACCAACCTATACGGATTCTATTACACACAATAAATCAAATCATCCTCTAAATCAAAAATTATCAGCATTTAATTGTATGATCCATAGATTAGTTAATATTCCCATGAATCGAGAAAATTATATTTCAGAACTTAAGATAATTAAACAAATAGCTATTAATAATCTCTATGATCCTAAGTTTAAAGACAAATTGTTGATGAGTAAAAATAATAAAATAGCTTTAAATATGGTGTTTCCTAATATAAAAGAAAATTTTAAATACATTTCCTTAAAATACACTAAAAGTATTTCTGAGAAAATTGCTACATACCTCAAAAATAAATATAATTTAAGACTTCATTTGAAACGAATTCAAACTTGAGTAAATTCATTAAAAATAATAAAGACTGTACACATAAAGATGATAAATCGGGGGTTTATAAGTTAACCTGCGGTGATTGCCCTAAAGTTTACATAGGACAGACTGGAAGAACTTTCCGTCATAGAATTTGTGAACATTTGAAGAGTTTCCTCAATAATAAAAGTAATTCTACATATTCCAACCATTTGTTAGAAACAGGACATACTTTCAACCATAACTTTGAAATTCTACATATAGAAAGCAAAAGTTATGCCTTAAATCTGTTAGAATCCCTAGAGATAAATAAACATAATAAAATTGGAATATTATTTAACGAACAAATACATTTAAATAACTCATCTCTGTTGAATATATTCAGATAAGCTGGATTTGCAGATCCTTTTTTGGGTTTTAGTGCTCAGTAAAAATTTATTGTACTTACTGTAATATAAATAGCAACGGATATCGAAAACAAGCTTAGTTATTCAAAATGTGATCTTACCTGATGATGCTACCGTGATAGCGAAACAATTGTTGTGAACATATCAATAAATTTGTGAAAATCAGAATAACCTTATTTAAATATTATTTAGAAGGAAATATTCATCTCATTTCCAGAACATAGATTGTTTATTTCTTGAGAAACCCCCCTAGGTTTCTAAAGACTTTTGACCATGAGTGTATATAAATGCTGTTTCAGTCTATTGCAAATTTTATTACTTATTCGTGGTATGAAATTTATTCTATAGAATTTTTCTTCATCTTTTTCCTGAAGAATAGGGCTGTTTCTTGGAGAATTATGCTGGTTTTCAAAAATTAATCTATCGATTACGTTCGTATTGTAACCATTTTTCGACGCTAACGAAATTAAAGTTTTGGAGTTTTCTGGAGATAAATGAATTTTGAAAAAACAGCATACAAAAGATATTGCTTCTCTTTACCTTATTCCTCAGGACAAAGATGAAGAAACATTCTTTAGGATAAATTTCATACCACAAATCTATACAAATAAATAAAATTGGAGTGTCTATTTGTAATATTAAAATAACCGCTTTTTACTACATGCATATAAATGTATATACGGTACACATATCAAAATATATATTTTTAAAATTTTTGTCTGTCTGTCTGTTTGTTCCGGCTAATCTCTGGAACGGCTGGACCGATTAGGACGGGACATTCACTGGCAGATAGCTTATGTAATAAGGAGTAACTTAGGCTGCTTTTATTTTAGAAAAATTCTTCTAAATTTTTTTTTATTACATTCCATGTAGGTAATAAAATTTGCAATAGACTAAAACAGAATAATATTAATATTATTTGTACAAATAGGAAAAACTTAGGTTCACTCTTAGTAAGGAGCAAACACTGTTGTGAAACGTGTGAAAAAAGGGGTATATACAAATTATATTGTAATGAATGTCCTGCATTTTACATAGGTCAGACAGAACAATCTAAAAACATAAGGCAAAAAAACATAAAAAAGGATATTACATAATAAAATAACAACTGGTTTTTCGGAATGTTGCATAAATAAATAACAACCATTTCGTAGATTTCGGTAGAATTGAGATTTTACACGTAGGTAATAAAAGCAGAAGAATGAACCTTTCAGAAAGTTTGGAAATTTGTTCAGCTACCAATTACAAATGAACAACTTCAATTTAATTTTTCACCATTGCTCTTATCTGTAAAAGATAAGCTCTCAACTAACACCATATTTGTACACTGTTCAAAATTGTACCTGTGATCTACCCTATCATTATAAATAGGATTTTAAGTTTTGTTCTCTCCAGGTTTGAAAATGGGCTAAAAACCCAAAAGATTTCTGTCAACAGACATCAAATAAACACTGAATCTTAAATTCTTAGCAGTTGGTATCACTTAAGTTGAACACTAACTAAACTCTTATAATAAAGTCTGTTCAGTAATGAGATTCGCATTCATCGCGGTAAAGATTGGAAAATTTCAGAATTACGAAGCAGAATTTTTCAAATGAATTCACTCATCGTACTGCGGAAAAAATTCCGTCTCTAATCTGAATCTTATATAATCGAATATTCCTTTGGAAATTAGCAGTTCGAAATCTATTAAAAATAATCGAGTACAGCGGTTTCAGATTTCCAGGTCTCGGGAAAGATTTCAATCAAGTAAACTCGGAGATAATTAGGTACGTCTCAAGAAATTTTCTTGGTCTGGCTAACTGGTGCGCTCGAAGTAATGAATGTGCCTACTTGATTTTGATGAAATAAGATGAAGAATTGGCAAAAAATTGAGAAAAATATATTCACCATATTTTCTACCTAATCATTTTCAATTAGAAGTGATATATTTCTATAATTAACCATTAAAAGTAATATAATTCTGAACTTAATTGAAAAAATATTTTAGGTGTGTCGAGCTATGACTGGTAAAAAGTTTCTTCAAACCAGTATAGGTACTGCAATTATTTTAAGAAAAATTCATCACATCAAGATACGTATACAGGTGTCCCAGAAGTCGACGTCGAGCCGGAATCAGGTAACAGAGTAAGTCATAATCATCATCAGAAAAATATAAAAGAAAATCCAAGTCCTGTATTTTTCAAATTATATTGCACTTTCTTTTATTCAATGAAATGCACACCTGTGATGATTTTTTAACTCCTACAATTTTTAACATTTTTCAAATTTTATTTTTCCTATGTTATCCCGAATAGTGCTTCTGTAACTGGACTAATTGGCTTAGAATTGAAGATCACAGGTTACAGAAGCACTATTCGGGATAACATAGGAAAAATAAAATTTGAAGATAGCAAAAAATTGTAGCAACAAGAGTTCAAAAATCATCACAGGGTGCGCATTTTCTCGAATAATAAAAAATGCACTATAATATGAAGAGTACACTACTTAGATTCTTTTAAATATTTTTCTGATGACTATTATGATTCCGCCTGTAACCTGATCGACTTGACGTCGACTTCTCGGACACCTGTATACGAACACAAGTTCCAAACACTATTCGATTTCAAGGAAGATATTCGCAAAGAAATCAACCAAGTCGGCAGAGCTATATTGGAAAAAGTTTATGTGAACCTTCAAAAACGCCTACAGCATTACAGCATAAAAAACGAACGCCATTTGACTCATTCGATATTCCACAATCAACATTTCAATTGTTTATAAGATTCAAAGTAAAATACTTTCTTTTCGCTAATATTCATTGTTTACAAAACAATTGTTTCGTCAATTAAATTTTGACACATCAGGTGAGTATGGTATCTGCTAATTTTTTCAAATCGGTCTCTTTAAATACGAGACTGAGCAAAAAAAACCTAATAAAATGAATTAAGTCAAAAAGATTCAATAACGAGGATCGGTTTAAGTCTATCTGGTCGTTGAGTTGTGTTTTTTATCATGCCGGTTTATTTCTAGTACTTCTAAAAGGTCACAGTCTATAGAATTTGTTCTCGATATGAAGAACTTCGAAATTATGGTCAAAATGTCCTAATTCTTGTAGGTGGTTGGCGTAGGTAGAATTCGATTTATCTTTAACGAAAGAATTCTGATGTTCATTGATTCTATTCTCGAAAGTTCTGCCTGTTTGGTCAGTGTATATACATTCTGTCAAGAAAGTACCGGGAATTATCGATTTAAATCTGGCGGGGCAATGAAGCAGTTAAAATTTTTTTCCTAGGTTGGTACCACTGTCCTTAATTACTATGCCAAGCTTGAGCGGGATCTGTCAACTAGTGTGTTTGCAACAGCTGATTAAGTCAGTCGATGTCAGAGTGCGTGCCGATTTTTACTATGGGTGATTACGTTGAGCAAAGAATTTGTTTAAAGTTTTGTGTTGCAAATGAATTTTCGTGTGCCGATGCATTGAAAATGTTGCAAAAGGCCTTTGGTGATAATGCTCTATCGAAAACTCGTGCATATCAGTGGTACAGAGCCTTCAAGGACGAAGTGGTCGACGACTTGCCTCGTTAACGTCGATAAAATTAAGGAAAGGGTGCTGGAAAACCGTCGTACCAGCTTGAGAGAGATAGCACATGATCTTAAGATATCCCACGAGTCCGCACGTACGATTTTGATTGATATTTTGGGCATGAGAAAGGTGGCCGCACGACTCGTACCGAAAGACCTGAATTTTCTTCAAAAACGTCATCGCGAACAGGTTGCTTCAGACATGCTGGATCGCTGTAATTCCGATTCTACATTCATGGAACGCCTGATGAGACCTGGGTCTACGAATACGATATGCAAACAAGCCAGCAATCATCGGAATGGGTGGCAAAAAATGAGCCGAAACCGAAAAAACCACGCTAAAGCCGCTCGAAAATGAAGGTGATGCTCATTGTTTTCTTCGATATCCGTGACGTGGTGCACTACGAATTCGTTCCAGAGGGTCAGACGGTAAACAAGGAGTATTACCTAGGCGTTATGAAACGTTTGCGTGAGCGTATCCGTAAGAAGCGGCCAAATTTGTGGGCGAACAACTCATGGATTTTGCATGACGATAACGCGCCTTCTCACCGAGCTACGATTGTGACTGACTTTCTCGCCAAAAACTCAACAAACGTGCTTCAGCAACCACCGTATTCGCCGGATTTGGCTCCCTGCGACTTTTTCCTCTTCCCAAAACTAAAATTGCCCCTTCGTGGCACCCGTTTTGAGTCGATTGAAGCCATAAAACAAAATTCGGCGCGAGAGCTAAAGTCCATCCCGGAAAGCGCCTATAAAAAATGTTTCGATAATTGGAAGTGCCGTTGGCATAGATGTATTGGAGCAAATGGAGCCTATTTTGAAGGCGACCCAATAAATTTTACAGTATTCAAACGGAAAGTTAAGATGATTCTGGCTGATTGTAGTTTTTATTCAATGGATGAATTTATGAAGTACTAATTCTAGTCATCAATTAATTTTTGTAATTGTTTATAATCGTGTTTATATTAATGTCTAATAATTTTTATATTTTGACTTTAAGAAATTTTAAAGTTGACCTAATATCAGTTATTGTTATTAATTAACTATTACTTTATTCATATATATTGCTTCTATTTATACATATATGTATATTATCATATATATGTACATGACATTTCCTGTAAAATTTTGAGGGTAATTAATAAATTATTATTATTATTATCTGTATAACAATTCTATACTCGAACAAACTCGACAAGGTTTTGTAGATCACAGAGGCAAATTGCAGACATGCGCACGTTTCAAACTGATTAGTTTTCGTCAGTGCAATATGTATGCTAGTGACTCCAAATCTGTCCAGAGTCTCTGTGTTTTTTTTGCGTACTCTAGATGGCGCTAATGTATTAGTAATATCTTCGGACTCTCTGTGTATAGCGAATATAGATACTGGACAGATTTGGAGTAACTAGCATACATTGAATCAAGAATGAAAAAGACTTTGATTCACCATTCTGACAAATCTACTTGATCTGAGATTCAGCAGTGATTCTAGGTTAAATCAGAGCACAAAATCTTTTGTGGAAACCAATTTTGAACTTGATCGAATATCAGCAGAGGTTAAATTGTCAGAGTTTAGTACAGTGACTAAATCTGTGATCATCACTTTGGGAACATAGAACTAGGTAGACATAGGGTTGATCCGATAACTAAAGATTTGTGAAACCTACTGTTTGACAAGCACAAATACGTGACAGCAAGGTCGTGTTCCAGAAACTTCACAAGTCGGAATAATTATATAACAGTTAAATCGATCTCAAAACTGAAATAATTTCAATGAATACATAAGTATAATAACATATGGTACTCCAATTAATAATGCATGAGTAGTGAATAAACAATTATTTCCACAAAAAAACCATCAATCTGTGACCAGAGCAGCTGTAAACTGTGGGTTCTAATATTTGTTGAACATTTAGAATGTCCATGTACTTTTTTCGTCTGCACAATCTGCGTAAGGCCGAAGAGGATAAGAAGAAGAAACAGCAAGAGGAGCGTAGACGTAGAAGATCGGTGCGATCGGGTTCACGGACCGTCCTCTGTCATCGTTACACGAACGCAGCCCTGACATTGGCACCCAGTCGCCTGTTCGAACGCACCCCCTTGACTCCATCCGACAGCTTGGACGAGGTGGCGCTACAAATACCCAGGTGGTCCACAATTGTAAATATTATGACTGTTTTCTTTATATTTTTCATATGGTCTGAGAGTTGGCATTCATTTTGACTCTTAAGGGCCGAATTGTTTTTAAAATGAATAATTACAGATGCTAAACACTCATATATACTCATACGATTCTGATAATTTTTGTTATGAATGTCCAGCGCCTCTTACTCAGTGAAAGATTAGAATATAGGCTTCATTAGGCAATTTTCTGCAAAAACTGGTTTAATATAAGGTAGAGGTACTTTTTCTGGTGGGGTTTCAATTGCAGATTGCGCATGCCTCATGTTAACTGAAGTGCCATTTCTGTTCAGTAGCGTTTGACAATTCATGATGGAAAGAATTAGCCCGGTACAGCGTCTACAAATTGTTCAACTTCATTACAAAAATGGGCATTCTACGAGGAATGTGTATCGGGTGCTTAGAGCAACATATGGTCCACATAATCGGCCTACCGAACGGACAATTAGCTCTACCATTCGTAAATTTGAGACCTAATTTTCATTATTGGATAATACTCGGCCAAATAGACTATACCCAGCACGTAGTGAAGATAATATAAGGGCGGTAGCGAAAAGTGTACGCGAAGACCGTGAAGTGTCGATTCGCCGCCGTTCTCAACAGCTTGGCCTGTCACCAGAAAAAGTACCTCTAAATGAATCACCCTTCAGTATGTTGACCATTCGCGATTTCTTATGCCTTCATAGATACAGTGCGATTCTGATGACATGATTGAAGATCTTTTGAAGTATCTCGTTTCAAGCTACCCTAATTACATGAAAAAGAATTGCTGAAGTCTGCGAAAGGTGCTGAAAAGTAACAGCTTGCCACCAATGTACTAAACATGTTCATTAAGAGTCAGATCAGGTGATCTTGACAGCTAAGGTGAATGGTCGATATGGTTTTGATCCATGAAGACCGTCATTTCTTTAGCAACATGCAGGTTAGGTTAAGTTAGGTTAGGTTGGGTTAGGTTAGGTTGGAAACAGCTGAAATGAGAATACTTCGTAAAATTGCTGGAAAAACTTTATAGGATAGAGAAAGGAGTGGAGACATAAGGACAATATGTTAAGTGGAAAACATTGGGGATTGCATAAACAATAGAAAAAAAGAATGGAATGCGCACATAGAAAGAATGGAGCAGGATGGTGGAAAAAATCAGAGATAAATCATCTCTTGGAAAAAGAAGCATCGGGCACTCATGAAAGAGATGAAGCGATAATATACGCCCCGAATAGGAACATCAATGGAGAACAGGCTTTAAGCCTATGTGGAAGAAGAAGAACATTCATCTTGAAAATCAACGTAAAAATGTAATCACTTATTGGTTGTCATTAGCTATTTTGACATGTAAGAAATCATTAAAATCAGATAAAAATATCGGCTGTTTTTTTTGAGTGATAGAACTTTCGATAGGGATAACTGTGATTTGACAGAAGGTAGAAGCCATGTTGTTTTGACATTTCTGTTCAGTAAGCATTGACAAATTATCATGGGAAGACTCACGCCGCAACAACGTTTACAAATTGTTGAAATTCATTTTCTAAATCAGTGTTCTATTCGCCAAACTCATAGAGCCCTTCGTGAAATTTAGGGTTTACATAATCGTCCATCAGATCGATTCGACGAACTATCGATAGATTTCGGCAACATTTTTCCTACTTTATGCAACAACAACAACAGCAAAAAGAACTGTATGTACAGAAGAAAATATCGCTGGTCTTTGATATTCTGTGTAAGGAATGCAAATTTATCTTTTAGTAAAATCCTTTGTAACATTTTAAACAAAATTAAATGCTATTTCCTGTTGTTTTTGTCTAAAATTTCATCTATTATAATTGCACTATCGGATTGGATGACGTCTATAGTTCCTTTATAATAGAAAAAAATTTCAACAACGTTCTATATCGATCAAGCGCAAATGAATTCCACATAGAAAAAATCAATACCTAATCATATTTTTTAGACGCAGGAGAGATTGGAAATTTGAAGAAATTTGCCTAGTAAGCGCAGCTGAAACTCAGGACGTTTCCAAAGAACTTTTGAATTGGGAACGGTCTGGCTGATTTATATTTCAAGTTGTCTTCTAGCTGAAGAGATTAATCTTGATTTCATCTCACATTGCCCTATAATGTGAAATAAATTGGATTAGAATCTCCCAAGGAGGTCCGTTAAATTGATGGCTTTTTCAACTGTTACGAATTTAATGAAATTTTCTGTCTGGTTATTCTACTGATTAGTAGTAGAAAAGATATTTTTATTCTTAACATAAAAATGGATGAAAAATAATTCATTGACCTCATACTTCGAATAAATTAATTCGGCTTATAATCTTTAGCAAATATCATTAATAGGTAGAATGAGCTATGGTAATATAATAGAAAGTTCTACAAATCGAGTCAGTGCAACATACACCTGTATAACAATGCTAAACTCAAAGAAGTCCAATTAGATTTTGTTTATCACTGGGATAAAAGTAGCGCACGTTTCGAAACTAGTTGGTTTCAATCTGCGTACCCTACTCCAGCGACTACGAATCTGCCACTTTCGCTCTGCACAGCAACACCAAAGTATCGGGTGTTTTCTTTAGAGTGAAAGAACTTTAAATTGAAATAAAACACATTTAAATTAAGGTTGAAGCCAAATTTTTTTTTATTTGAAAGATAATTTTATGACATTTATGTTTTAAAAATAATTTCCGGCTCATGTCCACCACGACTAGCTCTGAGGAACCGCATTCGACCAGACCAATTTTGGACCACTTTTTCGAGTAATTCAGGCCTTATTTAACCAATAACACGGATTATGTTGGCTTCCAAAGCGACTTTTGTTTCTGGTTTATTAGCATCAACCAATGACTTGACCTAACCCCAAAGAAAATAATCCAGTGGAGTTAGGCCAATTAATTGGACCATTTCTCGGAATAATGTTATCGCCAAATCTTTCTTTCAATAAATCAATTGTTACGGTAGCAGCATAAGGTGAAGCACTATCTTGTAGAAACCAAAACACTTTTGGCTCGATACCATTCAAATTTTGAAACAAATAATCATTGATCATCGATCTGTAACGAGAACCATTCACTGTAACATTAGCTCCAGCATCGTTTTTAACGATGATGCCTCCAGCGTGTAAAGCACACCATACAGTGCATTATTCAGGATGCAATGGAACCTACAAAACTTCTTGAGGATTGTTTTCACTCCGTATACGGCAATTTTGCTTGTTTACATAGCCGTTCAACCAGAAATGAGCTTTATCACTAAACACAATTTTACGATAAGAAATTGGATCCATTTCAAGCTGTTCTAGGGCCGAATCAGCAAACAAACAACGCTTATTATGGTCAAGTGGCTTAAGTACTTGAACCAGTTGGATCTTGGTTTAGACTAAGATCTTACGCAAAATTTTCCATGTGGTGGATGCACTGAGTCCAACTTGTTGTAACTAACACTATGACTTATAGCAGCGATATTTTCTTCTGTATGTACAGTTTTTTGTCTTGTTTTTATTGTTGCAACGAGTAGGGAAACCTACTCGAATATCTGGAGATCTCTTCGGCTCATAAAAAACATTTGCCGATAACAAACGATGAGTTGGAATTTCATCTATTCCCATTATTGACATCTGTTAATAACTAGTTTCTTAGAAAAATGAGCAAATATCGTCAACAGGTATAACTTAGTGCTAACAACCTCAAATAAAAAATCCCCG
This sequence comes from Megalocaria dilatata, assembly GCA_034642435.1. Lineage (NCBI taxonomy): Eukaryota > Metazoa > Arthropoda > Insecta > Coleoptera > Coccinellidae > Megalocaria > Megalocaria dilatata. Next base: position 51,222,443 of record CM067854.1, read on the forward strand.
TCACTTCCAACTGTTTTTTTTTGTACATCAAAACAGATTTAATCTGTTAGTCTTCTACAATTTTAATTTCGAAAATATTTTTATTCAAAAAACTTTTAGAATTAAATTAATGTCTACAATAAGCACCGCTTATATTTAATATATATAATCAAAACTCAATATAATCAAAACTTAATATACAATGTCAAATGGAAGAAATAAATCAACCAATATAAAAAAAGGCAATTAAAATTAATGAATAAATATTTGAAGGAGACAAAATTTTGTTTCTGATCCTACCATAGTGAAACCGATTCCTTTTCAAAAACATAAAACACAACTCAAGGATTTCTCAAAAAATATAATTTATTTGAAATATTTAATTTATTTAAATATTTTTATTCAAAAAACTTTTAGAATTAAATTAATGTCTACAATAAGCACCGCTTATATTTAATATATATAATCAAAACTCAATATAATCAAAACTTAATATACAATGTCAAATGGAAGAAATAAATCAACCAATATAAAAAAAGGCAATTAAAATTAATGAATAAATATTTGAAGGAGACAAAATTTTGTTTCTGATCCTACCATAGTGAAACCGATTCCTTTTCAAAAACATAAAACACAACTCAAGGATTTCTCAAAAAATATAATTTATTTGAAATATTTAATTTATTTAAATATTCAAATGAGTTAATTCAAAAATCTCTCAAAACATGTAATATATCTTTAAAAAACAATTAGAATACGGATAATCTCTTCATTGGCCCTAGATAACATTTAAATATCAGAATCAACTAACCATCATTTAGAATACCTTAGAACTTAACACGTGACTTGTTCGAAAGAGACTAACTTTAAAAAACCAGGTAGTCAGTTCGTCACAAAATCACAGAAAACTGTAAGGCATTCTATGGTCTTCTTCACACCATTGACATTCCATAATGAGAATTATTCAAGCCTAAATATAATCATATATTATGTATAAAATAAAATAGAAAAAGGCTTTTTACTTGATAGAAGAAATATAACAAAATTTGAATATCAAAACAGATTTAATCTGTTAGTCTTCTACAATTTTAATTTAAAAAAAATTTTTATTCAAAAAACTTTTAGAATTAAATTAATGTCTACAATAAGCACCGCTTATATTTAATAGACGTATATATTCAAAACTCAATATACAATGTCAAATGGAATAAATAAATCAACCAATATAAAAAAGCGATTAAAATTATTATAATGAATGAATATTTGAAGGAGACAAAAATTTTGTTTGTGATCTCACCATAGTGAAACCAATTCCTTTTCAAAAACATGAAACACAACTTAAGGATTTCTCAAAAAATATAATTTATTTGAAATATTTAATATATCTAAATATTCAAATAAGTTAATTCAAAAATCTCTCAGAACATGTAATATATCTTAAAAAACAATTAGAATACGGATAATCTCTTCATCGGCCCTAGATAACATTTAAATATCAAAATCAACTAACCATCACTATATCATACCTTAGAAATTAACACGTGATTTGTTCGAAGGAGACTAACTTTAAAAAACCAAGTAGTCAGTTCGTCAAAAAATCACAGAAAACTGTAAGGCATTCTATGGTCTTCTTCACACCATTGACATTCCATAATGAGCCTAAATATAATCATATTGTATAAAATAAAATAGAAAAAGGCTTTTTATTTGATAGAAGAAATATAACAAAATTTGAATATAAAAAAAAACAGATTTAATCTGTTAGTCTTCTACAATTTTAATTTCAAAAAAATTTTTATTCAAAAAACTTTTAGAATTAAATTAATGTCTACAGTAAGCACCGCTTACATTTATTAGATGTATATATTCATGGTATGAACAGAAACAAAATTTTGTCTCTTTCAAATATTAATTTCTTAATTTTAATTGCCTTTTTTATATTGTTTGGTTTATTTATTCCATTTGACATTATATATTGAGTTTTGAATATATACGTCTATTTAATATAAGCGGTGCTTATTATAGACATTAATTTAATTCTAAAAGTTTTAATTTTTTTGAAATTAAAATTGTAGAAGACTAACAGATTAAATCTGTTTTGATATTCAAATTTTGTTATATTTCTTTTATCAAGTAAAAAGCCTTTTTCTATTTTACTTCCAACTGTTATGGGAAAATTATAAATTGAAATGTTGAGTGAATTCTCCTTAGTTTTGAAAATAAGACATATATTTTTTTGATTGTCTCGGTCTTTACTTGACGCAAATTCATCTTCAATATAAGAATATTAAATGTTAACTTGAATAGCGGAAGTTAACATTTGTTTTTCTTATATTGAAACAATATGTCAACAACATAAATTACACTTTTGTGTAACTCAAGCCAAGTGCATTTGTCTACGTTATTAATATCCAAAATTTTTCATCAAGTGATTTGCGAGAAATCAATATATTTGAACTTAAGTACTTTCTTACAAGAATATTGGTTTTTTATTTGTTGCGCCATCTGTGAGTCAAACGGGAAACTTATCATGTGATTAAGTACTACAGGCTGAAAATAAAGGAGCATAGAGACATAAAAATGAAGGAAATTTCTGGCCTCATCTCCCATTGAAATATATATAAATGACCTTTCGGTCGATAGATCCCCCAGGTAGAAAAGCTGAAAGGGACGGGAGAAATTATGTCCGGAATTATTTGGTGTGTTCAATTATCTATTTGATGGAAAAGAAAGGAAAAAGAAAAGAAAGAAATAAAACATCCCATTCTTCCTTTCGTCCAATTTGAAACGATCGCATTTACTGCTTTCTCTGAAAGTCACAGGGGTGAAGTTTTTCCTTAATAGTGAAACTTCTATAATCGAATAACATCAACATTTGATGAAATTACCTTCTCTTTGAGGTTTTTGTAATAGGGTGTTTTTCTGTTACGTAAAAGTTGTAGAGGGTCAGTAAAAGAAGGTTCCACATACTTTGCAGATGCTCGTTATTTCCTTCACTTAATTTTTCGGCTTTTGAAGTCTTTTGAATTATTTTATTATATACATTCTGTCAAGAAAGTACCGGGAATTATCGATTTAAATCTGGCGGGGCAATGAGGCAGGTAAAATTTTTTTTTCCTAGGTTGGTACCACTGTCCTTAATTACTATGCCAAGCTTGAGCGGGATCTGTCAACTAGTGTGTTTGCAACAGCTGATTAAGTCAGTCGATGTCAGAGTGCGTGCCGATTTTTACTATGGGTGATTACGTTGAGCAAAGAATGTGTTTGAAGTTTTGTGTTGCAAATGAATTTTCGTGTGCCGATGCATTGAAAATGTTGCAAAAGGCCTTTGGTGATAATGCTCTATCGAAAACTCGTGCATATCAGTGGTACAGAGCCTTCAAGGACTTGCTCGTTCCGGACGCCCATCGACGGCTTCGATCGAAGATAACGTCGATAAAATTAAGGAAAGGGTGCTGGAAAACCGTCGTACCAGCTTGAGAGAGATAGCACATGATCTTAAGATATCCCACGAGTCCGCACGTACGATTTTGATTGATATTTTGGGCATGAGAAAGGTGGCCGCACGACTCGTACCGAAAGACCTGAATTTTCTTCAAAAACGTCATCGCGAACACGTTGCTTCAGACATGCTGAATCGCTGTAATTCCGATTCTACATTCATGGAACGCATTATAACTGGTGATGAGACCTGGGTCTACGAGTACGATGTGCAAACAAGCCAGCAATCATCGGAATGGGTGGCAAAAAATGAGCCGAAACCGAAAAAACCACGCCAAAGCCGCTCGAAAATGGAGGTGATGCTCATTGTTTTCTTCGATATCCGTGGCGTGGTGCACTACGAATTCGTTCCAAAGGGTCAGACGGTAAACAAGGAGTATTACCTAGGCGTTATGAAACGTTTGCGTAAGCGTATCCGTAAGAAGCGGCCAAATTTGTGGGCGAACAACTCATGGATTTTGCACGACGATAACGCGCCTTCTCACCGAGCTACGATTGTGACTGATTTTCTCGCCAAAAACTCAACAAACGTGCTTCAGCAACCACCGTATTCGCCGGATTTGGCTCTCTGCGACTTTTTCCTCTTCCCAAAACTAAAATTGCCCCTTCGTGGCACCCGTTTTGAGTCGATTGAAGCCATAAAACAAAATTCGGCGCGAGAGCTAAAGTCCATCCCGGAAAGCGCCTATAAAAAATGTTTCGATAATTGGAAGTGCCGTTGGCATAGATGTATTGGAGCAAATGGAGCCTATTTTGAAGGCGACCCAATAAATTTTGACGATTAAATGTAAAAATGTTGTTTTAATTGAAAATTCCCGGTACTTTCTTGACAGAGTAGTATATTACTTTTTGGTAGTTAATTAAAATAAAATTTTAGAAATTACTGTGTTTTGATACTGAAACTATTGAAATGATTACACATTCTTGTTAGAGAATTGTGAGAAGGAAATTGTGGTTTATACAGGATCGAGCTCTATCCTATTTTCCATTAATTTTTAGAAATATATTTCCTCATCGATGGATTGGCAGAGGAAGTGATTTTGAATGATCAGCAAGAAGACCTGATTAAAACTCTCTCGGTTTTCATGTTTGTACATACTATCTAGTAATTAGGATTTCCTGTATTATAAATATATATATATACATATTTTGGGCCAATTTCACAAAAAAATAGCTCAAATTTTGTCAAAAATTAACATAGTAACAGCTTTCACACCCTCCCATAAAATTTCTAATCTCTTTTTTAATCCGAAAGACAAAGAGAACCGACTGAATAATTCTGGAGTCTATAAATTAAGTTGTCAAGAGTGTAATAGTGTGTATATAGCACAAACGGGCTGACCTTTCCATAAAAGGTACAAAGAGCATCAATCTGCTTTTAGGAACCGGAAGAATAATTCCAATTTTGCGAACCATTTCTTCAATACAGATCACACGTTCCCAGAATTGAACAACCTTGTTATCTTGCACGTGGAAGCGAAAGGGAAAAAAATAGAAGTTGAAAAATATAAGAGGCACATACCAATAATAAAACTACTAAACGAACAGACGGAACTTTGGAAAACCCCTCTCTTCGAAGCTCTGCCGAAGCCTACAATTAGCATATATAATACTTGAGATCTAATTGGTTCATTCAGTTTGAAAATGTAGTAAATACTACGAAACTCGAGTCACTGTATATCAGTTAAAATAAAAAGTGATAGAAAACAAATTAATTTCTTATTTCATTCCTGTATTTTACTTCATTCGTTAATATCTTATTTTTGAATAAAAGCCTAGAGTTTACAGTGACAATCTAGGACACTTTTCTATCGAATGGTTCCTTATGAGAGTTGTACTAAAATATCATCAACATATTTAGATACTTTTAAGATTTACTGTTCTTCCGTATGAATCTTAATTTATACGCGATACGTTTCAATTTTCATTCAGATAAATTAATTCGGCTGACTGGTACCAAATAAGGAGTGTGAGCTAGAAAATGCTATAAATCGAGACAGTGTAACTGTCTCGAGTACATAGAGAAAATGAACGATTTCATTAAAAATCAAGATATCGTAGAAATTCCCGTGGACCCGACGACTAAAATTCAAAAGTCATTGGGAAAAACTTTGTCAGACATCTCTTTGTTCAAATCAAATCATCATTTCATAAATATGAATCCTAGCTCACAAAGAAAATGCACCAATTCGTCCAGTTGTTTCCTTTATTAGTAGCTCTACCTATAAAATAGAAAAAGAATTGAATGGAATTTTTAAAAAACTCACTAATTTCACTCCGAAACACATAATGAAAAATTCCATGAAATTCGCAACGTAATTAAAAAATTTAATTTCACTAAATAATTCCTACCTAATATGCCTGGATGTAGGCGATATTTCTCCAAATATACCGAGAAATGATAGCATTCATTCTTCTTCAGAAATTCTTGAAAAATCACATGTAAATCCCTTGATACCCAGAGATTTCATCATCCTTTTAGAACAATGCCTGCCTAAAAATTATTTTCAATTCAACAATAAAATATACGAACAATTAAACGGCCTAGCTATGGATTTACCACTGAGTCCGTTCCTTGCAGATTTATTTATGTCCGAAATAGAAAATAAAATTTTCAATTCAAAATTACCGGGCATATTTATTTCTGGTACAGATACGTAGACGATATACTAACGTGTATTTCCGGATCATTCAGACAACTGAGTCAATTTTTGGATATCTTAAGTAATATTCACCCAAAAATTAAATTCAAATTAGAAAAAGAATCAAACAATGCATTTAGACCTCTCGATATCACACTCGAATAGTAAATTAGAATTCAACGTGTTCAGAAAACCAACATCCACTGATATATGCATTCCTATTTACTCCAATCACCTATATTCACAGAAAATATCAGCATATCAATCGATGATCCATGGAGTTTTCGCATTACTCTTATCAGAAAATAACTGCGAAACTGAATTATAAACTATTAAATCCATAGCCGCGAACAACGGTTTCAACCCCAATATAATAGATAATCTAATTCGACAGAAACAATCTGAAAAGCTATAAACGAAATTTATCCCATAATAAAAATTAGACAAATCAAAAAATTCATTTCTTTATCGTACTCTTAACCTACATAAATCGGGAGTTTATGAGTTATCTTGTTCTACGTGCAGAAATAAATATATAGGACGGACAGGACGTTCCTTCCAGATGAGATTCAACGAACATAAAATGAATTTCTTTAAAAATAAACAAACTTCTTCCTTTGCCACTCATTGCTTAGAAAACGACCGTCCTTTTCCGACAATAGATAAACTTTTACATGTAGAATCAAAAGGAAAGAAACTTGATTATTTAGAATCCGTTGAAATTTTCGGATTAGTTCACAATAAAAATAATGAATGGCTACAGTATGTAAATCCAAAATGTTTGAAATATTTAAATAAGTAACATCTGTTTACTAATCTTCTTTGACGTGTCGACGTTCTAATAGTTGTTAATCGTCCTCTCAATTTAAACCTTTTTTAACCTGTTTTTATTACCTCTTCTACCCCTGTATATTCATAAATACCTTGTTCTGCTTGTTGAGTCTTCAATTGTGTGAAGATGGAAAAGGTAATTCCCGAAACTCGAGTCACAATTAAATGTGTAAAATATCAATTTATTGGTAGTAAAACATAGTAATTTCTACAACTTGTTTTAATTAAGAACCAACAATATATTAGGAGTACAAATAAGTTTCCGCGTTTTTTAACACAAATTAAATATTTATTATAGAAGAACGGTAATATAAATTTATTTGAAATATTGCCCACCACTTGCAACCACTTTTTCCCATCTCTCAGGCAGCATTCGAATCCCACGTCTGAAGAACTCGTTGTCTTTTGAGGCTATCCACGAATCAAACCAATTTTTGGTATCCTCATAAGATGTGAACCGCTGCGCCGTCAGAGCATGTGCCATGGAGCGGAACAGGTGATAATCAGACGGTGCAATGTCTGGTGAATACGGCGGGTGGGGTAACACTTCCCAATCAAATGTTTCCAAGTACTTTTTCACGGGAGCCGCAACATGTGGACGGGCATTGTCATGCAGAAGAATAATTTTTTCGTGTCTAGAATAGTATTGAGGGCGTTTTTCCTTCAGAGCTCGGCTCAATCTCATCAATTGTGTTCGATAGAGGGCTCCAGTAATTGTTTCGCTCGGATTAAGCAACTCATAATACACTTCACCTAGCAGATCCCACCAAATACACAGCATAAGTTTTTTTCCGTGAATCTTCGGTTTTGCTGTTGATGTTGACGCGTGGCCAGGTAATCCCCATGATTTTCTTCTTTTTGGATTGTCATAATGTATCCACTTCTCATCACCAGTTACGATACGATGTAAAAAACCTTTTTTTTATGTCTAGCTGGCAGCATTTCACTTAAGCATAATCGGCGTTCAATATCTCTCGGCTTTAATTCGTACGGAACCCAATTTCCTTGTTTATGAATCATTCCTAATGATTTTAAACGATGTGAGACTGCTTACTGGGTGACTTCTAATGTTAGAGCAAGTTCTTTTTGTGTTTGAGATGAATCTTCCTCCAATAATTCCTCCAATTCTGCATCCTCGTAAATTTTTGGCCTTCCACTGCTATCTTTGTCTTCTACGTCGAAATCACCGTTTTTAAACTTTTGAAACCACTCTCGACACGTTCTCTCACTCAAAGCACCCTCACCATATGCTTCTACGAGCAATTGATGCGCCTCAGCAGCAGATTTCTTTTAAATTAAAGAAGTAAACTAATATTTCCCGCAAATGACGCTTACTTGGCTCAAATTTTGACATTTTCAACTTATAAAAATTATATTTTACCAATATAAAATCAATGATATCAATAAGTTATGTTGTTCTTGAATGTCCAAACTATTTTTTAAGCCGGTTATCATCTGCGAAAGCTAACCGAAACTCCGTGCCGCGCCATCTACAATAAAAAGGCGGAAACTTATTTGTACTCTTAATAGAAACATGCGCATGTCTGTACTCATATCCAAAGGATCAACAAAACCTTATGGGGCTGATTTGAGTTTAGAATTGTTACACTGTCTCTATTTGTAGAACTTCCTATTACCATATTTCACACTCTGTATTATTAGGTAGTAAAACAAAACAATTTAAAGGAGTTTTCTTTAGTTTCAGTCTATGTATGATATCTCATTGTGAAAATTTTTAAAAAGGCTAAGACAAACAAACTCAGGAATGTGATAGGAAAATTAACAAAATGAAAACGATATTGGAAAAATATCCATACCAAAGAAAACTTCGCGGTTGTTTCTACCTTAGAATATTCAAAAGGTAACACTTTTACAAGCCAGACGTGCCTGGTGAATACTTGATTCAATTATTGAATCCGTTTCCAACTCTGTTGAGAATTTCTGTGGGAGGAGCTGTGTTCTGAAGGTTTCACGAAAATGCTGCAGAAAAATTGGATACCTGATTTCAAGGAACGCGAGAATGAATGATTATAGTTTGCTATAATAGGAGAATAGATGAATGAACGCTTTTATATTTCATGAAAGAACATCATTCAAAATTTTTCGTCCTTCTAACTTATCTCGAGTAGAAGGAAACGAGAATGCTAGAATGGATAAAGTTTTCCTACAGATTTAGGTTTTATACATTAATCTTTTCAATCAGGTTTTTTCTTGCTGTGAGATTTTTCAAATTTGTTGATAACTTGTTTATCATTACAGAAGAATGAAGAAACAGATTGATAGGAAAATAACATTCAAGAGGTCCACCATATTTTTGTTCAGTTGTTATCGAAATGTTTTTTGCTCGGTTTGGTTCTTTTAAGAAAACTACGTTTTCATCCGGTTTATTACGTTGGACGTCTTTAATATAATTTGATATTTGGAATATTATTTAGGGCCGATGAAGAGATTACCAGAATTATAATTGTTTTTTGAAGATATTGTGCATGTTTTGAGAGATTTCTGAATTAACTTATTTGAATATTTAAATATAGTAAATATTTCAAATAAATTATATTTTTTGAGAAGTCCTTAAGTTGTGTTCATGTTTTTTAAAAGGCAATTGGTGTTCTTAATGGTAAGATAAGAAACAAAATTTTGTCTCCTTCAAATATTTATTTATTAATTTCAATGACTTTTTTATATCTGTTGGTTTATTTATTCCATTTGACATTATATATTGAGTTTTGATTATATACGTCTATTAAATATAAGCGGTGCTTATTGAAGACATTAATTTAATTCTAAAAGTTGTTTGAATGAAAATTTTTTTGAAATTATAATTGTAGAAGACTAACAGGTTGAATCTGTTTTGATATTCAAATTTTCTTATATTTCTTCTATCAAGTAAAAAGCCTTTTTCTATTTTACATTCATGTAATTAATAGCCAGAAAGGTCTACTGGACCGAGTATTTCACGAGCAACAAGTGCAACCAATCCACAATATGCGAGTAATCAATTCCTGGTAAAATGGATTCCCAGTCGGCTAAAAAATTATGGAGTGAAACAACAGAAGGTTGCTTCCATTTAAATTATGTTCTCTGTTTCTCTGAATGTTGGTTGAAGCGGAAAAAAGTTCGGTTTTTGTGATAGAACCACTATGAAACCTACGCATAAACTACGCGAATTCATGTTTTCGATAAACCAATCAGTGTAATGGTGAATTCGATATTATTCATGAAATAATGAGTACCTGCAACAGGAAATTTTGCATTTAATGCTCGTATAATATGACTGGTATCTACTTCGAACCAACAGAGAATTTTCATAAATCAATTATGAAAATTTGGGAATGAAAAACTAGTTGAATGATCGTGTAGATAAACAATTCAGGTAAATCAACTGGTTCGCCCATTACTTTCTGGTAGTTCATAATTAAAAGAAGCTTTCGAAAATTACTAAGTTTTACTACCAGTAAAACATAGAAATTTCTGAAAACTTGTTTTAATTCAATTCAGGTAACTTTGAAGTGAATCAAAATGTGTTTTATCACAGGCTGCTTTCTTCTTCTTTCTCAAGAATCACAGGGGAGATTTACTGACGACAATTGATACGTTTCAGTCGAGCATTGCGAGAAAAACGGCCACAATGTTTTTTGAGTTCTCGGTGTACTGTAAAATGATGAATACTCAATGTACAACCAATTTGACCAGTACTCGTTGTGGGGTCCTCCCTGACAGCTTGAAGTCAAGCAGGTGCATAATAGACTTGCTGACTATTTTGACCATATTCTCTGATTCGGAAACCACCAAATGAACCTGTTTCATCTAAGCGCTTGAAGACTTGTCAAATGTCTATTCGCTTGACAAATGAATCCACTACTGAAGCTTCTTTGCTTTCAGTGTCCCTGATGGATTGGAGTATGTTTCCATCTGATTTATGTTCTGGTGTGGACTCTTCGTGGAATAAGTTTCACAAAACGTTTGAACAGCTCATTTCCTTATATTCTCATTGAAAAATATGACAAGGTCAGAATTCCTTTTACAACTCATGTTCAACAACTTCGGAATTGTTTGGACGCTTTCTTTGTCATTTCTAGGCAAGGTCTTGATTGTGTCGATTTATATAAGAAAGTGAAATTTCTGTATTACGAAAGATGTACCAAAATCACTCCAGAAAATTAATCTCCACCAGTGAGAATAAATGTAAAACATCTTGAAAGTTCCAGAATGTAGTTTTTTCCATATATCGGGTGTCTTTTTCAGAGCGATAGAACTTTCAAGTTGAAATAAAACACATTTAAATTAAGATTGGCGCCAAATTTTTTTTTTATTTGAAAGATGATTTTATGACATTTATGTTTTAAAAATAATTTCCAGCATATGTACACCACGAGTAGCTCTAAGGAACCGCATTCGACCAGACCAATTTTGGACCATTTTTTCGAGTAATTCAGACCTTATTTCATCAAAAACAACAAAGGCACTCCTGGGTTGATACCATTCAAATTTTGAAAGAAATAATCATTGAGCATCGATTTGTAACGAGCACCATTCACTGTAACATTAGTTCCAGCATCGTTTTCAAAGAAATATGGACCGATGATGTCTCTAGCATATAAACCACACCATACTGTGCATTTTTCAGGATGCAATGGAACCTGCAAAACTTCTTGAAGATTGTTTTCATTCCATATACGGCAATTTTGCTCGTTTACATAGCCGATCAACCAGAATTGAGCTTCATCATTAAACACAATTTTACAATAAAAAAGTGGATCAACTTCAAGCTGTTCTAGGATCCAATCAGCAAACGCTTATTATGGTCAAGTGGCTTTAGTTCTTGAACCAGTTAGATCTTGTGTGAGTGTAGACCAAGATATTTACGCAAAATTTTCCATGTGGTGGATGCAAAGAGTCCAACTTGTTGAGAACGTCCACGAATAGACAAATCTGGATCATCATCAGCACTATGACTTACAGCAGGGATATTTTCTTCTGTACGAACAGTTCTTGTTTTGTTGTTGTTGCATCGAATAGAGAAAATCTTGTTAGAAATATATCGATAGTTCGACGATCATTTCCTTGTGCACAATGATTTTGAGAACAAAGTTAAAAGTTATTGTTTACTGGTTATTGTTTATTCGGTTGTCGTCTGTTGGGAAAACGCAAACCCTACTTTCGAACCGCTGCGCGAGCATTTCTCTTCGCAAATCCATAAATGAACAACATATCGCGATATTCGATGGTTTAAAAAACAGGCATAATTTTCTCGACTTTTCCTAGAATACTTATTAAAGGTTGAGTTAATTCGTTAGATTCGAGAAAACGTACTTATACCCAAGATTATTAAGGGACAGAAACTGTCAGATATTAAATTTAGTGTTTACTTTGATATTCAATCACAAGGAGCTTAAAGATGGAGCAAATTTGGGTTTTTCAATATTTCATCTTTTCGTTATTATCAGTTTAGCCATGACATTATGGCAGAGGACAAGCAGCTAGCACAAAAGTTGATATGTCGTTTGAAAGCACACTAAATGAGGTATTTTTTGCTAAAAAGAAAACATGTCCATAATCAATAATTTTTCATCGATAAGACGATTGGAAAAATATGACTGATTTTTCTCACTTCAGAATCTTGATATTCATATACTTGCCACGCTCGCAATAAGAGTGTTTTGGCATACATAACTTCTTATCTTGTAGTAAATTTAATCCCGTTTCCAGATATGTAGTCAACTTTGATCAGGCTGCAAGGATAACTAAAGTATAATAGATTTTATGTAAAAACTTGAAATACACACATCGTCAAAAGTCTTCCCCCCCCCTATCAATTTTCGACTTGTTGAACGACAATTTTTTGTGTGTGGAATCTTCACTATCTTATCACTTGAATGAAAACAATAAACCAGAAAAAAATCTTTCTTGTTCGGGAGAATACAGGTCTATTCGAAGTTAATCAGTTTTCAGCGAATAACAAGAGTTGTAATATTGAGGATATTCCGTGGAAAATGACGGGACATCCAATTTCTCAGCCAAGAATAGTAGTCCTACATCAAAAAGCTTTATCGAACCACCAGATTGCACAACGTTTGAATATTTCATGGACTTCAGTAAGGCGCATAGTGGCCCTTTTCCTGGAAACCGGCAGCGTTGCCCGAAGACCGGTGCCTGGTCGACCCAAAGTAACATCTGCAAGGGAAGACCATTATGTCGCAAATTTTACTCGAAGGAACCGAACGGTATCTGCTACAGCCCTTCGAAGTCATTTTTTGAGGATCTATAGACGGGTAGTCTCAACCAGAACCATAAGGAGACGGTTGCATTCCTCAAATTTAAGGGCAAGAAGACCTTGAAGAGTACCTCGGCTATCACCTGGACATAGAGGTACCCGTCAGCAATGGGTAGAACTCCACCAAGACTGGCTTTTGCCACAATGACGCAATGCCCTTTTTTACCTTAGAGCAATCGCCAAAACCCATCTTCAACTTTTCAGGAATTGAGTTTAACCCTTCAGAAAGAATAGAACGATATGCCTGAAAATTTCATTATTACTTGATTCGTGGGTTGCCTAGTCGTATGGGACAGTTGATTGAAAGAAGAGGTGGTAATACGGACTCTTGGATTTGGATTCAGTTGTGGAATAACTATAATTAATAAAAAAATAATCGATAAATTCAGATTTTTTGTCCTTTTTCCTATTTTGTCTCATCCTGCATAAATCAACTAGTAACAAACAATGATTTTCTATATAATGCAGTTGGAATAGAGGAAAATATTCATCTCATTTCCAGAACATTGATTGCTTATTTCCCAGACTTTTGACGATGTGTGTATTTCGTGAAATCAAGAAATGTTAAATTGAAAAATAACCATCATGTGTTATATGAAATTTCTTGTTGCATTTTCTGTGAACAACCTGTATAGCGGTACGTCTACACTGATAAATAATTTAGAAGGCAACATTCGACGAGTTAGTAGCAAAATTTAACCTGATTTTCAGCAAAGTGTTTCTAAACATTTGAATGCCAGATAACGCATGTAAGCATAAGGATTTGCGTCCATATGTCTCAAATCATATTCAAATATCAACGCCATAAAATTATCTCCTAAAGGAAGCCAATTGCTTCAGTCTGCATTTTGTTCCAATTTAGAATTCGTCTTTTCTGAGAAAATCCCTTGAAATATATCATCATAAGCGTTTTTTTTTTACGAAATAATTATATCCAGCGGTCATTTGATTCTAGACGCGAGAGAGAATTCAATCATCTCGTGTGAGAAATCGGGGTGAGGCACAAAGTTAGTCGTTATAATTACGGAAGTATAACAGGAAGTATATATAGTAGATGTAATCCCTTGTGTTAGAAGCTGATTGCTTCATTTCGAAGCATCAAATAACCTCATAATCCTCAGGAGCTAGATGATACCTTCGGAAGTGCTTCTGCCCACAAGATCAATATGTGTTGGCACAATTTCGCGCAAGAAATGTAGAAAAGCGGAAAATGTAGACACATTGTGCTGTTATATAAATACAGGGTGTTCTTCGAGGAACGCAAAAGCAACTAGCTAAAATTGTTAATTAATTTGATCATGGTAGCTGTCATTATGTAAATTTCGCATCCAAAACGCTTTTAATTGGCGATAACTTTTCATTAATAGCTCGAAATTCCACCGATTCGATAATATTTGACAAATAGTTTTGCCATACAACTTTGGCTATAACCGACTATCTGCACAACCTACTTTATACATTACTGTTGTCTTAGAATGTTATAAAAAAGAAGCAAATTAAAATTATGAAAAATAATAAATTCCGGATTCTTTCTAGACGGATTATAAATTTGTTATTTTATAACCACGCATTCGCCATTTTGCGACTCAATCCATGATTGAATAGAAGATAACGAGCTATTCTACCATTTAATTTTCTAGGAATTACTAGAACAGATATTTAGGTTTGTCAACATGAATAGATGCTATTCATTTTGTGATAGATCAATCGGTATTTGGGATAAGGTTTTTAAGGAAAACATGCTCGTGCTTTACAAAAAGATATCAATAAACAATATTCTATATATTATATTCTGTGAAACATAAACCAAATATTTTTTAATAATTTAGCTATTTCCATATATATGTATGAAATCAATTTCTAAAGTGTAGAAATTGAGTTTCTACTCTGTAAATAATGTGCAGATAAGTCATAGATAAAAATTCACGGTTATATGTTTCTTTAACTCAGAATTATTGAAGTGCTGGGGTGGTCAATTATTGGAATATAGACTCCTGTGGTGACTAGATCAAGACCACTTCCTGTCCTTTAGCCAATATTCGACATGCTTCAAGATGATTCGAAATGGAACATGTTTCTATAAAAAGTTTAGTTGTCATAAAGGATAGAGATTTATTGTTGAACCAAAAAACGAACATATCTTCGATGGGGTGTCTTGAGATTCATCCACATTGTTCTATTGTCCCATAAGCAGATGTCGAGCGTGGCTGCATACGCTGCATAAGTTGGAGTGCAGCCGGGGTTTTGAGATCGAAGAGGAATTCTAAGGGAAGTTCACGGAGAGAATTGAGATGGAGAATGTTGGCTTTCAAAGAGTCTATTGTTTCTGGTTTATCAGCATATACCAATGACTTGACATAAACCCAAAGAAAATAATCCAGTGGAGTTATGTCGCATGATTTTGGAGGCCAATTAATTGGACCATTTCTCGAAATAATGTTATCGCCAAATATTTCTTTCGATAAATCAATTGTAACGATAGTAGCATGAGGTATAGTACCATCTTGTTGGAACCAAAACACTTCTTAGTCGGTACCATTCAAATTTTGAAACAAATAATCATCGATCATCGGTCTGTAACAAGCACCATTCACTGTAACATTAGCTCCAGCATTGTTTTTAAAGAAATATGAACCGATAATACCTCCAGCGTGTAAAGCACACCATACAGTGCATTTTTCAGGATGCAATGGAACCTGCAGAACTTCTTGAGGATTGTTTTCACCCCATATATGGCAATTTTGCTTGTTTACATAGCCGTGTAACCAGAAATGAGCTTCATCACTAAACACAATATAACTATAAAAAAGTGGATCAACTTGAAGCTGTTCTAGGGTCCAATCAGCAAACAAACGACGCTTATTACGGTCAAGTGGCTTTAGTTCTTGAACCAGTTGGATCTTGTATGGGTGTAGACCAAGATTTTTACTTAAAATTTTCCATGTGGTGGAATCAAACTTGTGAACGTCGACGAATAGACAAATCTGGATCATCATTAACACTATGATTTACATACGATATTTTCTTCTGTATAGTTCTTTGTCTGTATAGTTTTTTGTTTTGCATCGTTGTTGCATCGAGTAGAGAAAATGTTATCCGAAATTTATCGATAGTTCGACAAATAGGCTATGATGGACGATTATGAAAACCATAAATTTCACGAAGTGCTCTATAAGCTTGGGGAAAAGAACACTGGTTTTGAAAATAAATTTCAAAAATTTTTGAACGTTGTTACGGCGTTAGTCTTTTCATGATAATTTGTCAATGCTTACTGAACAGAAATGTCAAAACAACATGGCTTCTACCTTCTGTCAAATCACAGTTATTCCTATCGAAAGTTCTATCACTCTAAAAAAAACATCCTATATTTGGAATTCTATTAGTTACTGTGAGATCAATTAAGTAGTGTAATGACATTCTGTCAAACAACATGTATAACATGAATTTGAAAGAGATACAAAAGAGAATGGATGTAGTAAAGCAGGAATTTAATTTCGAAACGAATGCTTGCCACTAGTACATTAGGCAATTATCTCAATAATATATATTTCCAATTTAAATTGCAATCTGATCATTTGGTACAAAGAGATCAATCTATAGGTCTCATTTCGGTTATTAAATAGGCGAAATTCAACTACATCATCATTAAGAGTCTGATTCGTTTGTGCCACTATCCTTGAGAAAAACTGTGCATGGACATTTGTCGTGAATATATTTTTCATATTATTTTTCATAGGATACAATTCTCTCCTTCATAAAATTCACATTTACGACCCGTTATATCGCATAAAAATCTTTATGTTCCGTAAGTGGAAGATTCTTTCTTTTTATGAGAACCAGCTAGATAGACGTACCAGAGCACTAGAGCGCTGTTAGTTTTATGCTTTCTCTATTTCATAACTCTCAATTGAAAATGTGTCAGAAAATATCTCCAATTTATGTTGAAATTCATTGAAGCTAACATAATGTTTAAATAAACATGAATTCAAAATTATTTCTGGAAACGTCTAAAAATATATATCCAAAATTATATATTCGGAAGGTATCACAATATATATAATTGATTTGAAATATTATTTTGATTTCTAGAAAAAACGTTCTCTTCCTTACGACATAAGATGTATAAATGCAACCTATATACCTGTAAAATAGAAATGCCTTTTACTTGATAGAAGAAATATTACAAAATTTGAATATTAAAACAAATTGAAATATGTTTATCTTCTACAATTTTAATTTCAAAAACATTTTTTATTAAAAATACTTTCAGAATTAAATTAATGTCTAAAACAAGCACCGCTTACATTTAATAGACGTATATAATCAAAACTCAATATATAATGTCAAATGGAATAAATAAACCAACAGATATACGAAAGTCATTAAAATTAATAAATAAATATTTAAAGGAGACAAAATTTTGTTTCTGGTCTTACCTTTAAGAACACCAAATGCCTTTTAAAAACATGAACACACTTAAAGGATATCTCAAAGGATATAATTTATTTGAAATATTTAATATATTTAAATATTCGAATAAGTTAATTCAGAAATCTCTAAAAACATGCACTATATCTTCAAAAAACAAATATAATTCTAAGTAATTCCTTCTTCAGTCCTGAGTAATATTCCAAATATCAAAATCATTATATACGTGTATATATAAGCATATATGTATTATATATACATAAAAATCTACTGTCCCAAAATTATATGCATATAAAAGATACAATAAAAAATAGTAGAAAGGGAATTTTTCAATTGGAAGAAAGTTTTTTCCAATTTTTTTTTTCAATTTTCAAGGAATTTTCTAAAATCAATATTTGTAGAAAAGCGTAACAGAATCACTTTTTTTGATGTTTAAAGTATTGAAAAAATAGTCGAACTTAAAATTTGACAATTAAGAATCGAGTGTCATCAAATATCGGGTGTTTTTTTTTCAGAGTGATATAACTTTATATTGAAATAAAACACATTTAAAATGGATTGAGGCCAATTTTTTTTTATTTGATATTTATGTTTTGAAAATAATTTCCAGCATATGTCCACCACGACTAGCTCTGAGGAACCGCACTCGACCAGACCAATTTTGGACCCCTTTTTCGGGTAATTCAGGCCTTATTTCATCAATAACACGAGTTATGTTGGCTTCCAATGCGTCTATTGTTTCTGGTTTATTAACATAAACCAATGACTTGACAAGACCCCAAAGAAAATAATCCAGTGGAGTTATGTCGCATGATATTAGAGGCCAATTAATTGGACCATTTCTCGAAATAATGTTATCGCCAAATAAGAAGGAACGGTTTTTTACTTGAAAGAAGGATTATTACACAATTTTAATATCAAAACAGATATAAACAATTTTAATTTCAAAAAATTTTTCTGAAGAAACTTTAAGAATTAAATTAATGTCTTTATAAGCACTGCTCATATTTAATAGACGTATAAAATCAAAATTCATCATACAATATAAAATGGAATTAAGAAAAACCAACGAATATAAATTGTCAATTGAAATTAAAATATAAATAAGCAAACATTTTTTGTTTCGTTCCAGGCATGCGTACTGAACTCTTCAGACAAACGTGCTAAGCCCTGTTTGTTACAAAATGTATTGTTTTCTGATCCTATGTCAATGAAAAATAACTCTTTCTCAAAAATATAAAACATAATTTCAAGAACTTCTCAAAAACTAATTTATTTGGAATATTCAATATATTTAAATAAATTACTTCAAAAAATCTTAAAACATGTAGCACATCCCCAAGAAATAATTAAAATTACGATAAGATCAGTTCAACTTTACATATAAAAAAAATTATACGTCTATTAAATATGATCACTGCTTATAAAGACATTAATTTAATTCTTAAAGTTTCTTCAAACAAATTTTTTGAAATTAAAATTGTAGAAGACAACAGATTAAATCTGTTTTGATATTCAAATTTTGTAATGATCCCTCTATCAAGTAAAAAACCGTTCCTTCTTTTTTTATTTTATATATAATATATAATTATATTAGGTTTTTTAAATAAAGAAATTTATTATACAGTGTTGAATGGTTTTAACTAAGACCAAGTGTCTCATAAGCTTTGTATGATTTTTTGTGAACATGGAACATAGAGTACCTTGGATATAAATGTACCTATTTGCATGTTTTTGAAGATCATATATTTCTGAAGATTGCACTCGGTAAGTTCTATACATTGTTTAATTGATTTTATTATTTTTTATATGTAAAGTTGAACTGATCTTATCGTAATTTTAATTATTTCTTGGGGATGTGCTACATGTTTTAAGATTTTTTGAAGTAATTTATTTAAATATATTGAATATTCCAAATAAATTAGTTTTTGAGAAGTTCTTGAAATTATGTTTTATATTTTTGAGAAAGAGTTATTTTTCATTGACATAGGATCAGAAAACAATACATTTTGTAACAAACAGGGCTTAGCACGTTTGTCTGAAGAGTTCAGTACGCATGCCTGGAACGAAACAAAAAATGTTTGCTTATTTATATTTTAATTTCAATGGACAATTTATATTCGTTGGTTTTTCTTAATTCCATTTGATATTGTATGATGAATTTTGATTTTATACGTCTATTAAATATGAGCAGTGCTTATAAAGACATTAATTTAATTCTTAAAGTTTCTTCAAAAAAATTTTTTGAAATTAAAATTGTAGAAGACAAGAGATTAAATCTGTTTTGATATTCAAATTTTGTTATCGCCAAAATTTTCTTTCGATAATTCAATTGTTACGGTAGCAGCATGAGGTGTAGCACCATCTTGTTGGAACCAAAACACTTCTCGGTCGATACCATTCAAATTTTGAACCAAATAATCATTGATCAACGATCTGTAACGAGCACTATTTACTGTAACATTAGCTCCAGTATCGTTTTTGAAGAAATATGGACCGATGACGCTTGCAGCGTGTGAAGTACACCATACACTGCATTTTCAGGATGCAATGAGGATTGTTTTCACTCCATATTCTGCAATTTTGCTTGTTTACATAGCCAGAAATGAGCTTCATCACACAATATCACCATAAAAAAGTGAATCAACTTCAAGCTATTCTAGGGCCCAATCAGTAAACAAACAACGCTTATTATGGTCAAGTGGCTTCAGTTCTTGAATCAGTTGGATCTTGTATGGGTGGATTCACAGAGTCCAGCTTGTTGTGAACGTCGACGAATAGACAAATCTGAATCATCATTAACACTATGACTTACAGAAGCGATATTTTCTTCTGTACGTACAGTTCTTTGTTTTGTTGTCGTTGTTGCATCGAGTAGAGAAACTGCTGGCCGAAATTTATCGATAGTTGGACGAATAAGCTGCATTGATGGACGATTATGTAAACCATAAATTTCACGAAGTGCTCTATGAGTTTGGCGATTTTAAAATGAATTTCAACAATTTGTAAACGTTGTTGCGGCGTGAGTCTTTTCATGATAATTTGTCAATGCTTATTGAAAGGAAATGTGAAAACAACATGGCTTCTACCTTCTGTCAAATCACAGTTATCCCTATCGAAAGTTCTATCTCTCTAAAAAAACACCCGATATGTACTAAATTTAGATTCAAATGAATGATAAAAACTTCTTGACTTACCAAACAGATAACTCTCGGAAATGAATAAACCCACTAAACACGTAGTGAAACAGAGAAAATACAGAACAGATCTTTTTCCTCCAAAACAATGTCCCATGAATAAGACAATAATAACCAGTATTCCAAAATCAATACTTTTTTGTACTTTCTTGACTCTATTTGAAATAAATCCATAATTAAACACATTAAATCGATTTAAATATTAATTTATATTGGTTTTTTTATGTTACTGAAATAATGCAAAGATGAGAAACAAATGCCAATAAATAATACAATTTTCGGGATGATATAGTGATAAAGTGAAGGAATTTTAACAGATTCAATTAAGATAGTGATCGTTCACTTAAAATTCACCGAACGGAAATAAATATGAGTGTGGTTAATGTAATGAGTGACTTTGGCGTTTTCAGAAGAAAATATTAACTTTTCTGTGAACTTTTCAGGCAGCGCAGTTCCGCTATTTTAATGAATGCATCCAGGTTACATCAGCAGACCAATCGATATGAAACTGCAAGCAGGTGAATAACCCTAAGCCGAATAACTCGTTCAACTTTGCGTTTAAATCCAATAGAATTCTATAGCAAACTTCCCTGGTTATGAGACTTATGAAGTACAAATTGAAAAAAAACTGGGAGAATTATTACGTAATAATAAAACGCCTAATTTTGTAATTGATGGAAAGAGTTCAGTTAATGCAACTGAAGCGGTTCATATTTTATTAAAAATTCAAATACAACAAAATACATTCAATGATTAAAGAGCAATGTTTGATTATATCGGTCTCTACTTGTCGGAAATGCATTTTGATGATTAAAGTAAAACAACTTTATTTCCGCTACAGTTACCATGATCACCTGACGAAGTCGTGTTGTCATGACGAAACAATTGTTGTGAAATTGAATAAATTAGCGGAAATTGAGTTCTTTACTTTAATCATCATGATTAAAGAGCCGACTCTACACGGATTTTTTGAGTAAAGTCAAAATCCCAACATAGTATAAAAAAAAAATTGAAATATGTTTATCTTCTACAATTTTAATTTCAAAAAGATTTTTTTCAAAAAACTTTTAGAATTAAATTAATGTCTAAAACAAGCACCGCTTATATTTAATAGACGTATATAATCAAAACTCAATATATAATGTCAAATGGAATAAATAAACCAACAGATATACGAAAGTTATTGAAATTAATAAATAAATATTAAAAGGAGACAAAATTTTGTTTCTGGTCCTACCTTTAAGAACACCAATTGCCTTTTAAAAACATGAACACACCTTAAGGACTACTCAAAGAATATAATTTGTTTGAAATATTCAATATATTTAAATATTCCAATAAGTTAATTCAGAAATCTCTCAAAACATGCACTATATCTTCAAAAAACAAATATAATTCTAAGTAATCCCTTCATCGGTCCTAGATAATATTCCAAATATCAAAATCAAAAAACTACCTATATCACAACGTCCACGTTAAGAAAGAATGCTTCGAAAACAAACCAACTTTAGAATTCAAAATTGATCTATGTTCTAACAAAATCACAGAACAGTGTAAGTTATTTTAAGATTATTTAAATTCATTGACCTCCTTTAAATATTCATTTATTAATTTTAATGACTTTCGTATATCTGTTGGTTTATTTATTCCATTTGACATTATATATTGAGTTTTGATTATATACGTATATTAAACGTAAGCGGTGCTCATTTTAGACATTAATTTAATTCTAAAAGTTTTTTGAAATTAAAATTGTAGAAGATTAACATATTTCATTTGTGTTGATATTCAAATTTTGTTTAACTAGTAGAACGTCGGCACGTCGAAGAAGATTGGTAAACAGAAGTTACTTATTTAAATATCTCAAAAATTTTGGATTTACGTAGATCCGTACATTCATTATTTTCACATTATCTTTATTGTGAACTTATTTGAAAATTTCAACAAATTCTAAATAATCAAAGTTCTTACCTTTTGATTCTACATGTGAAATTTTAAGTTCATCTATTGTCGGAATAGGATGGACGTTTTCTAAACAATGAGTGGAAGAAGTAGAAGTTTGTTTATTTTTCATGAAACTCATTTTATGTTCCTATATATTTATTCCTGCACGTCGAACAAGATAACTCATAAACTCCCGATTTATGTTTTTTGTGTTTTGACACAAATTAAATTTTCATCAAAAGGAAGGAAACTTGATTATTTAGAATCTGTTAAAATTTTCAAATTAGTTCACAATAAAATAATGTAAAAATAATGAATAACTGTAAGGATCTATGTAAATCCAAAATTTTTGAGATATTTAAATAAGTAACATCTGTCAATCTTCTTCTTTGACGTGCCGAGATTTAAATAGTTGTTAGGCGTCCTCTCATCTTAAACTTTTTTTAACCTGTTTTTATTACCTCTTCTACCTCTGTATATTCATATTTACCCTGTTCTGTTTGTCAAGTCTTCAGTTTTTTGAAGATGGGATAGTTAATTCCCTCTAGTCACAATTAAATGTGTAAAATATCAATTTATTGGTAGTAAAACATAGTAATTTCTACAACTTGTTTTAATTATGATCAACTACCACATAGTACCGGCCTTATTTAATCAATAAGACGAGTTATCTTGGCTTCCAAAGCGTCTACCATTTATCGAAATAACGTTATCGCCAAATATTTTTGTCAATAAATCAATTGTTACGGTAGCAGCATGAGGTGTAGTACCATCTTGTTGGAATCAAAACACTTCTGGGTCGATACCATTCAAATTTTGAAACAAATCATCATTGATCATCGATCTGTAACGAGCACCATTCACTGTAATCGTTTTTGAATAAATGTGGACCGATGATGCCTCCAGCGTGTAAAGCATAACATACAGTGCATTTTTCAGGATGCAATGGAACCTGTAGAACTTCTTGAGGGTTGTTTTCACTCCATTTTGCTTGATCACATAGCTGTTCAACCAGAAATGAGCTTCATCACTAAACACAATTTTACGATAAAAAGTGGATCAACTTCAAGCTGTTCTAGAGCCCAATCAGCAAACAATCGACGCTTATTATGGTCAAGTGCCTTAAGTTCTTGAACCAGTTGGATATTGTATGGGTGTAGACCAAGATCTTTACGCAAAATTTTCCTTGTGGTGGATGCACAGAATCCAACTTGTTGTGAACGTCGACGAATAGACAAATCTGGATCATCATTAATACTATGACTTACAGCTGCGATATTTTCTTCTGTACGTACAGTTCTTTGTCTTGTTGTTGCATCGAGTAGAGAAAATGTTGGCCGAAATCTATCGATAGTTCGACGAATAAGATGCTCTGATGGACGATTATGTACACCATAAATTTCACGAAGTGCTCTATAAGTTAATATCATGATATTTACATGTAAAGACATCTCCATGTTGACTCAATACTGAGAAGTGGATACCATGTACGATAATTTTAGTAATAATAATAATAATACTTCTTTGTTTCAAATAAGGCTTACAGATAAGATGCTCACCTGAAGTGAAATAGTGTCTAAATAAAATTAATAGGTTAGCCCTCTAATGTGACATTAAAAAAAATCTCCTAGCTCATAAGGCTCAAGTTTTATAATCAAAGATTTCACTCTGTTTTTGAAGATTCTTAAATTATTTATGTTCTTAATTTTATTTGGCAAATGATTAAATATTCTTATACAACTATATGTCGGGTGTTTTTCACTTAAAGTCAATCTATAAATTGGAAAATTTAAATTTTGTGTTCTTGTGTTGTAACTATTACTGTGATTATATTGAGTGAATTTTTCTTTATTCTTATGTGAGAATACAGCACATTCGTAAATGTATAACCCATAGACTGTGAAGATGTTATTTTGCTTAAACAATTCTCTACAAGTTTCATTATATTTCAGCTTAAAAATTACCCTTATTGTTCTTTTTTGTATTTTAAACATTTCTTCTAAATTTCTTTTAGTTCCCCAAAAAATAATCCCATATCTGAGTCTAGATTCAAAATTTGCATAATATAAAATTTTCATTGATTTATCATTCAGGTATTTTCTAGATATTCTAATTGCAAAGTTAATCTGAATCAATTTCTGACTTAAATTTTCCACATGTGCTCTAAAATTCATGAACGAGTCTATGAATACACCCAAAAATTTAGTACTGTCTACAATATTTATAACCTTATTTTCTAAAGTAATGCTGGTTGGTTTGCTTTTATTAGTTCTGTTAGTACTGAAAACTATAAGGTTGGTTTTTTCCACATTAAGGGTCAATTCGTTCTTCTGTAGCCATTCATGTGTCCTATCGAAGAAGTTGGTACCTGCACGAATCAATGTATACTCATCTTTTGCTCCTACCAATAGGTTGGTGTCGTCTACATAATTGATCAGTTTTTCATCTTCCTCTGCTATATCTTCCAAATCATTCAGGAATATTAGGAATAGAAGCGGTCCCAATACACCTCCTTGTACTATCCGTTTGCATATATATGATTCAATCCACTTGTATGCATTTCCTCTTATTCCATAAGCCTGAAGTTTTTTGAGCAGGTGTTCCTGGTTTATTGAATCATATGCTTTTGATATATCATTATCATTAGGTCAGAACATTTCCAAAGGTAACTGATATTTAGCTAATAATATATCGAGGAAATTAAAGCGCCTCTGCGTGGACTGTAATTTTAAACTTGGAGAACAAGGAAACGTCGGCTTCTAATTATTTATTCATTATAAACTGCAATGCTAACACGTGGCAGACGCGTAGGTAGCATCAATATTAGCTTCTGTGCTTCTCCTTACTAGAACGAACTGCCCTACGACAGGATGAAATAGATAGATCCATCTATCATAGACGATAGTGCTTGTTGTAAAGTGTTTGACAAGGGGATGGATGACACTGTGTTCGTAACAGTGGATACATAGATCAGAAGCGTCGTTTTATGGTAAAGACGGCTAATCAGCATTCAATCAATTTATCGTTTCATCTTTACACACAATTGACAGATCATGTTGTTTGTTTTGGTCTTCACTTGTAAGCAATTGATGGAATTTGAAAAGAGGTGAAGTCAGGTAACTGCGCATTCGTTCGTATCACCCACGATCCCCATAATTCTGCATTAGACTTCTTGTCGTTATTCCGAATTGAAATGCTTGATTTGAACTTCATTGTTGCAATGATTCCGGTAGCACTCAACATCATGTTCAGAAAGCATGATTTTTTGAATTATCAGTAGGGTACTGAATTGTTTCAGCCGTTACTATTTGGTAAACTGAAGAAAATGAAAAATTCATTTCTCTATCGTACTTCGGTGGCATAAGTCAAAAAGTGACCAATAGTTTTTTAAAATCAGATGTCAATATTGCCTTCAAAACGTAAAACAAATTATCATCGGTATTATTTAACGCAAAGGACCCTACTCCAAACATTCACAAATCAGGAGTTTATGAGTTATCTTGTTCTACGTGCAGTAATATAGGATAAACAGGACTTTCCTTCAAGACGAGGTTCAACGAACATAAAATGAGTTTCATGAAAAATAAATAAAATTCTACTTTTGCCACTCATTGTCTAGAAAACTGTCATTCCTTTCCCACAATAGATAATCTTAAAATTTTACATGTAGAATCAAAAGGGAAGAAACCCGATTATCTAGAATCTGTTGAAATTTCCAAATTGGTTCACAATAACAATAATGTAAAAATAATGAATGACTGTACGGAGCTATGTAAATCGAAAATATTTGAGATATTTAAAAAGTAACATCTATTTAAAACCTTTTTCAACGAATATAAAATGAATTTAATGAAAAGTAAACAAAAATTCAACTTTTCTTTAGAAAACAGTAATTCCTTTCGACAAAAAAAAATCTTAAGAAAATTTTAAATGTAGATTCAAAAGAAAAGAAACTTGATTAATGAAATTTTCAAATAAGTTCACAATAAAAATAATATAAAAAATAATGAATGAATGTACGGAGCTATGTAAATCGAAATATTTGAGATATACAACAAAATAATGTAAAAATAATGAATGACTGTAAGGAGCTATGTAACCCCAAAAATTATTTGAGATATTTAAATGGGTACCATCTGTTTAACAACCTTCTTTGTCGATTGCCGACATTCCGATATCTTTTAGAAGCCCCCTCTTTTTTAACCCGGTTTTTTATCACGTTCTGCTTGTAAACCTCTATACCACTATTAGGTGTTATCTAGAATCCATTGAAATATTCAAAATATTTATCACTTTTGTTTAAATACCTCTGTACCACTGTTAGGTCTTCAGTTGTCTGATGATAGGATAGTTCATTTCCCGAAACTCAAGTCACAAGAAAATGTGTAATATATATTTTTATTGGTACTAAAACATAGTAATTTCTACAATTTGTTTCAATTATCAGTAGGATGTTTTTTTAGAGTGATAGAACTTTGAATTGAAATAAAACACATTTGAATTAAGATTGAAGCCAATTTTTTTTTATTTGAAAGATAATCTCATGACATTTAAGTTTTGAAAAAATAATTTCCGTCAAATGTCGACCACGACTAGCTCTGAGGAACCGCATTCGATCTGACCAATTTTGGACCACTTTTTCGAGTAATTCAGGCCTCATTTCATCAATAACACGAGTTATGTTGGCTTCCAAAGCGTCTATTGTTTCTGGTTTATCAGCATAAACCAATGACTTGACATAAACCAAAAGAAGATAATCCAGTGGAGTTATGTCGCATGATCTTGGAGGCCAATTAACCATTTCTCGAAATAATCTTATCGCCAAATCTTTCTTTCAACAAATCAATTGTTACGATACCAGCATGTGGTGTAGTACCATCTTGTTGGAACCAAAACACTTCTGTGTCGATACTATTCATATTTTGAAACAAATAATCATTGATCATCGATCTGTAACGAGCACCATTCACTGTAACATTAGCTCCAGCATCGTTTTTAAAGAAATATGAACCGATGATGCCTCCAGCGTGTAAAGCACACCATACAGTGCATTTTTCAGGATGCATTGGAACCTGCAGAATTTCACTTCATATACGGCAATTTTGCTTGTATACACAGTCGTTCAACCAGAAATGAGCTCCATCACTAAACTCAATTTAACGATAAAAAAGTGGATCAACTTCAAGCTGTTCTAGGGCCCAATCAGCAAACAAACGACGCTTAATATGGTCAAGTGGCTTTAGTTCTTGAACCAGTTGGATCTTGTATGGGTATAGACCAAGATATTTACGCAAAATTTTCCATGTGGTAGATGCACAGAGTTCAACTTGTTGTGAACGTCGACGAATAGACAAATCCGGATCATCATTAACACTGTGACTTGCAGCAGCGGTATTTTCTTCGGTACGTACATTTCTTTGTCTTGTTGTTGTTGCATCCAGTAGAGAAAATGTTGTCCGAAATCTATCGATAGTTCGACGAATAAGCTTTTCTGATGGACGATTATGTGAACCATAAATTTTACGAAGTGCTCTATAAGTTTGGTGAATAGAACACTGATTCTGAAAATAAATTTCAACAATTTGTAAACGTTGTTGCGGCGTGAGTCTTTCCATGATAATTTGTCAATGCTTACTGAACAGAAATGTCAAAACAACATTACTACCTTCTGTCAAATCACAGTTATCCCTATCGAAAGTTCTACCACTCTGGAAAAAACACCCGATATTCAAATTTTGCTATCTTCAGAAGCAAAATTGTTTTTTCACAACTGTAAACACTTACAATCAATAAGACACAGTTCTTTTTTCAGTTTACCTCGATTTATAATATAAAGGGTGTCACAATGAAAATTTGGCCAAAAATTCTCAAATTATACTATCGGAATGACGAAAATTTTAGATTAACTGCAATATGTTAAGCATTTTGATGAATAAATTGAAAACTAGAAGTTCCAATCAGAATAAAAAATACGAAGTTGAGCGTCCAGTC
Organism: Megalocaria dilatata; assembly: GCA_034642435.1. Taxonomy (NCBI): domain Eukaryota; kingdom Metazoa; phylum Arthropoda; class Insecta; order Coleoptera; family Coccinellidae; genus Megalocaria; species Megalocaria dilatata. The sequence goes on from CM067854.1 coordinate 51,251,230, forward strand.
CGAAATGAAGCTATTGAAATAGCAGTATTGGGACATTTACAGATGGATAATCAACAATCTATAAGAACTTAAGTACGAGCATCTAATCTTCAGAAATCTAGCGTTCATCGAATTGTGAAAGCTCATAAATTTCACCCTTACAAGATAAGGCTGGAGAAACAGTTGAATGAAGATGATCTTGACCGTCGGACTCAGTTTTGTGAACAATTAGGGAGTTACGACTCTACAATACAATTTTTTCTAACGAGTGTACCTTCATGTTGAATGGAAAGTGAATATACATAATTGTAGGTACTGGGTGATAGTAATCTTCGTATATTAATGGAGACACATACTAAAATTCCCCGAAAATTAAATGTTTAACGTTGTCCAGGATGTTGGATTGGCAGGAGGGGTTCTATAAAATGGCCAGCAAGATGACCCGATCTATCGCCGTGCAATACTTTGATATTTGAACGTATAGCCAATTGTTTATAATAAATCTTAAATTTTCGAAAAGAACTGCACGTACTCATTTATACTCTTGGTATATAATCATTATCCTGCATCTGAATATCAAATTTCAGGTCCCGAAAATAATAAAAAAATAGAAAAAAAATTGAAACACGGAAAATTTGATTTGGTCAGTAGTTGGGGAAAATAAGAACAAAATTTAAAATAAATTACTGCGGAACCATTGGACTGATCTACCTATGAACCCACATGTGCAAGCCCCAAACCTACCTTCAAGGTGTTTACGAACAGACCTAATGGACAGAATTACTTTTATCCTGGCATTCTTTAACAGTCTCCATCAGCGATGTTCTCTAAAAAAAGCATGCAAAAAAATAATCTTAAAGCTCTCGAATGGAATGCGGATGTTGCGAGGGAGCTTCCACCTCTTAGTTAGGGAGACGGCGTTTCGTTTCCGAGCATGCGCATCTGAAACTCGTCAGACAGGCTTGATGCGCAGGCTCTGCCTGTGACGTCGGTGACCATGCGTCCGCTTGGAACGCTGATCTTCAAACGCAGTGCCTTGCTCTATTTGAACCTGGCGGGGACGATTAGTCATGATTCTAATGACTGGTCGGGTCCTCTATCGGTACGCCGGTCAAACTACGACAGAGCAAGGCAGGTTTCTGGACGAGGAGCGAAGAAGTTGTTCGCTACAATTTCAATACAAAAACTATATTTTAAATATCATACAGATTCATTCTGTTAACCTCCTATAAATTTTAATTAAACAAAATTTTTATTCAGAAACTTTTAGAATAAATAAAAAAAAATGTCTTCAGAACACACTGTCAATTTAGTAGACATATAGAATTAACACTTATTACACAGTACCAAAGATAATAAAAGAATTCAAAGAAATATAAATTGTCGATTAAAAAATTATTAAATAAATACTTTAAAAGTACAAAATTTTTGTTTCGTTCCTTTTTTGATAAAAACCAAATCGCTTTCCAAAAATGCAAAACATAACCTCTACAACTTCTCCAAAAACAACTTCCTCAGAATAAGTTCCTTTCAAAAGAATTTCTAAAACATGCAGAACCTCTTCAAAAAGCAATTTAGAATTATTACAACGAAAATTCATCAGCTCTACTTCATATTTAAAAAATAAGTAACAAAACATATCGTACCGTACAAAACTGTTATCTAGACAAACACTAGAATGAATTGAACTATCAAGAAAAAACTTCTTTTCACCATCAAAAACAATATTTTGTAACTATCCCAGAATTAATGAATTTCGAAAATATTAATAATAACGATGTCATGTCTAACAAACACAGACATACTGGAATTTAACCCAATTTATTGTTCGGTACAATATCGTTTATCTGTGTTTGACATTATTCTATGTTCGCGAATTGTAGTCATAAATAATGAAGTCCTGAAATGCGAGCTTGTTATTTTTTTGTGGTCGAGTGATTTTTGACAGTTTTTATGATTCATTTTTTAAGAAAGCGTGAGGAGTTTATTTAATGATTTTCAAACGTTGTCCCGACCAGAAAAAGGTGCAATAATTTAATTTTTATAGTGTAATATTAGGGATAGCTGACAGAGTTCAAGGGTAAAAATTTTCCAAACGAAACAACATTGTCTCGACCAAATAAGTAGGTTTTTCAACCGTTTTTCCATCCCCATAGAGTTTCCATATTTCTGAGTATTGTATAGTGGTTTACCTGAAATATGATATTAAAAGAATCTCAAGAATTAACTAAATTATTCTCTGAATATGAATCTCCATTGAATTAGACAAAGTTTAAATTCTATAATAAGCACAAACAAGTAATGATATCTGAATTGAATCTTTGTCAATTTTTTCAATCTCATGTATGATAGTTACATTTTTATATGTCCTTGAATTTAAGGTATGTTTTTAAGAATGACGCCTAACAGTTTCTTATAACTCTCATATTTTATTATTCATTATTTATTCACACAAATGGCAAAACTCTCAAAGATATCGGCGGTGCTATATCATATAATTCAATACTCATGCCCTTCAATATCCCAATTCATTTCCAGATACGGTGTGTCCAGTATTTAGTTAATTATGTAATTTATTGTGTGCATTGTGAAATAGAGAATATGCAATTACCAAAATTACCACCATTAAATTAGCTTCTAGATCATTGTTCAGTATGAATATTTCACAACTCGCAAAAAGAGTGCACGCTAACGCCATCTATTTTGAGGTTGCCCAAACACTCTTGCGGAACAGGTCTCATTGATTCCTGAGTTTGTTTACACCCTAACTCTTCGAACGGATTGATTGTAAGACTGCCTGGCGATCAGTTCTAATAAGCTTGCGCGTTGAGGAATTGTTAGAAGGGATCTGTTACTGAATAACTCTATCAGAATGCGGAAAAAATTATAGGAACACGTTGCATCAAGAGCTTTAAATCAATCAGGCAAGAGAGCTTAAGTCACTGATTGGTAATAAGTATTGCATATAGTCAGTCTTTACATGATGAAAACTCTTTTAGAATCTAAATTTGATAATGTGACTCAAAGTTTCCATATGCTAAATCCAGTGGCGGATTATCCGTAAGGCAAACTAGGCACGTGCCTAGGGGCGCGTAGTTACAAGGGGCGCGCGAGCTCAGAATTTTTAAATAAATAAAAAAAATAACATACAAGGCCCTGATCTACTAGTCTAGGATGTGACGATACAACGTCACCGTAATTACAAAAACAATCAGTTAAAATTAAGATGGCCATTTATGGCCGGTACAGGGGCGCCGACAAAGTTATTGCCTAGGGCGCTCTGGACCTTTAATCCGCCACTGGCTAAATCATATTATTTACTCTGTCGTTTGATTTGCAACTTATCAAGATGTGAACTTGACAAGGCCACAATTGTGGTTAGTAATAAATTGTGAAAATAATGTATATTATTTTATTCAATTATGATGAGTTTCCATTAAGTCACGACCTATTCAATTGAATTTTTATAATGATTATCGCATTGAATTTTGAGTGAGACTACTTGGAATAGGCTTTCAATCGAATTGAAATAAAAAGGAACAGAAATTCTAATATTATCAATTATAATAAATGAAAGTTATTTTTTGGTACAGTTTCAGCCTCTTATGTCTTGAATTGAAGGACAAATTGATTGTTTAATATTAACTAATTAAAAATTAACCAATCGTACATTTTGGAAACTAAGAAGTTTAATTTAATATTTTCATAAAATAAAATAGAAAGGCCTTTTACTTGATAGAATAAATATAACAAAATTTGAATACTAAAACAAATTGAAATATGTTTATCTTCTACAATTTTAATTTCAAAAAAATTTTTCATTCAAAAAACTTTTAGAAGATAAAAATATTTCAATTTGTTTTAATATTCAATTTTTTTTTAATATTTTCATCTTTAAAACGTGCTTGTGCTTAAATATTTCTATGGATTCCAGGATGACTAATGTGTTTGCTTTCGCTTCTTTGTGTATATATTCCAATTCTGATTCGTTTCCCAAAATTAGAGTTATCTTTTTTTCCTTAATGAAGATTAATGTCCTTTGAACCTTTTTCTGAAAGATCTCCTAATTTGTTCTATACAGAGTGTATATGAAAAATTTAGGGGCCGATTCCTTATACAAAAAAGAAGGTGGATCTTTCATATAAACTTTATTTTTTCGAGCCTTCCCTGCTTAGTTACAGCCCCCTAAAGATGGCGCCCGAAAAACAGTTTTCAATTTTTTTCTTAAACACTAAAGAACTGAGAAAAAAAGAATTAAGCAGACATTTTATGCGAGCTAGAAGGCACCGGAAAAAAGTTTTGGTGGTGTTCCTTTATGGTTGCAAGGGGTAGAAAAAGCCACCCCTAAACTTTCTTTCGCAAGATACTTTTTTTCTTATTCCTATTTTATAATAATAAAATTTATTTTGGATAGTTTGATCCATCCTTAACGAATAAGGTCTCTTGTAATTTTTGGCTAAAATTAAAGGTTTTTGAGAAAAAAATAATTTATCAACATGATAGCTGAGTCGTAGAGGCTGGAATAATTTTCAAACTAGAATTTGTCTAGTAAGCGGATGTCATTTTGTTATCACAACTGACTAGTCTTATTAACTTTGATTCAGTTACAATTATCGTCAGTTTTTTGGTTTTTAACAAAAAAATTAAAAATAGTTTTTCGGACCCATCTTTAGGGGGCTGTAACTAACCAGAGGGGGCTCAAAAAAATAAAGTTTATATGAAAGATTTTTTGACAAGGAATTATTCCCTAAATTTTTTCGCAACTATTCATGTACACCCTGTATATACGCTACTGCGGTGTTGACAACTTCATTCATAAGCTCCAGAATTATTTAGCAGGTTGTTTTTGTTTTTTGCATTGAAAAAGAGTTTGGAAATTAGATGTGAAAGCTCTTTTCATGTTACTTTTGAGAATATATGAGTTATATTTTGCGAGATTGGTCTAAAATATGTTAATTTTTCAAGTCTTTGTTATTATTTTCTAATTTGGAAGTGGGGTATATTTGTTTCAGAAATAGTTGTTTTTATTTTTTGTTTATGAGAGAATTTGAGGTTTTTGTTTCGAATTGATTGTAATAGCTGTTTCATAGACTTTACTGCTTTCACCACTGTATCTTCGTCGATATTAATTGCTTCTCCTTGTACAGAGCACCGTATAGGCGAGTTGGCAAGATATGGCTGTCTGTCTTCTCTTAGTTCTCGAGCATATTGTTCTTTCCATTTGTCTATTGGTATGGGTTGTAAATTCGTGTTATGGAATAAGGCCTTAATTACTCGAAAAAGTGGTCCAAAATTGGTCTGGTCGAGTGCGGTTCCTCAGAGTTAGTCGTGGTGGACATACTACTCTGTCAAAAAAGTACCGGGAATTTTCAATTAAAACAACATTTTTACATTTAATCGTCAAAATTTATTGGGTCGCCTTCAAAATAGGCTCCATTTGCTCCAATACATCTATGCCAACGGCACTTCCAATTATCGAAACATTTTTTATAGGCGCTTTCCGGGATGGACTTTAGCTCTCGCGCCGAATTTTGTTTTATGGCTTCAATCGACTCAAAACGGGTGCCACGAAGGGGCAATTTTAGTTTTGGGAAGAGGAAAAAGTCGCAGGGAGCCAAATCCGGCGAATACGGTGGTTGCTGAAGCACGTTTGTTGAGTTTTTGGCGAGAAAGTCAGTCACAATCGTAGCTCGGTGAGAAGGCGCGTTATTGTCATGCAAAATCCATGAGTTGTTCGCCCACAAATTTGGCCGCTTCTTACGGATACGCTCACGCAAACGTTTCATAACGTCTAGGTAATACTCCTTGTTTACCGTCTGACCCTCTGGAACGAATTCGTAGTGCACCACGCCACGGATATCGAAGAAAACAATGAGCATCACCTTCATTTTCGTGCGGCTTTGGCGTGGTTTTTTCGGTTTCGGCTCATTTTTTGCCACCCATTCCGATGATTGCTGGCTTGTTTGCATATCGTACTCGTAGACCCAGATCTCATCACCAGTTATAATGCGTTCCATTAATGTAGAATCGGAATTACAGCGATCCAGCATGTCTGAAGCAACCTGTTCGCGATGACGTTTTTGAAGAAAATTCAGGTCTTTCGGTACGAGTCGTGCGGCCACCTTTCTCATGCCCAAAATATCAATCAAAATCGTACGTGCGGACTCGTGATCTTAAGATCATGTGCTATCTCTCTCAAGTTGGTACGACGGTTTTCCAGCACCCTTTCCTTAATTTTATCGACGTTATCTTCGATTGAAGCCGTCGATGGGCGACCACTTCACGACCGTCCTTGAAGGCTCTGTACCACTGATATGCACGAGTTTTCAATAGAGCATTATCACCAAAGGTCTTTTGCAACATTTTCAATGCATCGGCATACGAAAATTCATTTGCAACACAAAACTTTAAACAAATTCTTTGCTCAACGTAATCATCCATAGTAAAAATCGGCATCGACTGACTTAATCAGCTGTTGCAAACACACTAGTTGACAGATCCCACTCAAGCTTGGCATAGTAATTAAGGACAGTGGTACCAACCTAGGAAAAAAAATTTTTACCTGCCTCATTGCCCCGCCAGATTTAAATCGATAATTCCCGGTACTTTCTCGACAGTATTTCTTCTATTAAGTAAAAAGCCTCTTTCTATTTTAAACCTCTTCTTATTATTTTATGAGGAATAGTTGAAGATTCATCAATCAAGTGCACTAGTCATAAATAAATAACAAATTTTCCTGAAAAGCAACTTTCAAGAGAAGAGAAGAGATTACAGAATTATTTTCATGAATTTTTAAATGCATAAATCTCGGTAACAAAAGAAAATAGTATTTTCGAAAAATTTCTGTGCTAAATCGAGAACTAATAAGACTGGTGTATTTTAGCTGAAAAGTTTTTTAGAGCAAAAAATTTCACCTTTAATATTTCATATTGAAATAGTCTCATATTTGAACATGTCTGGTCTTTAGAATCATCGCAAAAAAATTCTACGAATAGTCCAAGTAATATCTCATTGAATTTTCGCCGTTTTACAACAAAGCAGTATATTTTTTATGAAAAATTCTGGAAGGAACCGCCGCAGATACCTAGAATTATCACGTGATATATGGAGGTCTGTCAAGAGAACACGAACAGGGACTTCCACTTGAAATGGAAGGGTCTAACCAATTGTTCTAGGATCCCAAGGGACTCTATGCCGATAATCTGCTCTATTCCTCTGGCACACGTGAACATGTTTGTACACGAACTTTGTAGGTACACCCAGAAGATTTTAGGGGTTTAATCATTTATTGGTAAAAGCAATAATGAATTCATATCCTGAGAATATTGCCTGACAACTTAAATGAGTTTGTCTATAAATTATTTACTCTCCTTTCAGTTACGTTTCGAACTCAATGTAATTACTAATTGAACCCATGGAAAAAATTCATAAACGCTTCATTACTATTAATGTTATCTTCTTTTCGGAGTCGAAAGTAGACTACATTCTTCTAAAATAGATTAGATAATTCACGTAAAAGTAAAATATAAATATCGGGTGTTTTTATAGAGTGACAGAACTTTCGATAGGGATAACTGTGATTTGACAGAAGGAAGAAGCCATGTTGTTTTGACATTTCTGTTCAGTGAGCATTGACAAATTTTCATGGAAAGACTCACGCCCCAACAACGTTTACAAATTGTTGAAATTTATTTTCAAAATCAGTGTTCTATTAGCGAAACTTATAGAGCACTTCGTGAAATTTATGGTTTACTTAATCGTCCATCAGAGCAGCTTATTCGTCGAGCTATCGATAGATTTCAGGCAATATTTTCTCTACTCGATGCAACAACAAAAACAAGACAAAGAACTATACGTACAGAAGAAAATATCGCTGCTGTAAGTCATAGTGTTAATGATGATCCAGATTTGTCTATTCGTCGACGTTCACAACATGTTGAACTCTGTGCATCCACCACATGGAAAATTTTGCGTAAAGATCTTGGTCTACATCCATACAAAATCCAAATGGTTCAAGAACGCGTCGTTTGTTTGCTGATTGGGCCCTAGAACAGCTTGAAGTTGATCCTTTTTTATCATAAAATTGTTATGAAGCTCATTTCTGGTTGAACGGCTATATAAACAAGCAAGAAAACCATCCTCAAGAAGTTCTGCCGATTCCATTGCATCCTGAAAAATGCACTGAATGGTGTGCTTTACACGCTGGAGGCATCATCGGTCCATATTTCTTTAAAAACGATGCTGGAGCTAATGTTACGGTGAATGCTGCTCGTTACAGATCAATAATCAATGATTATTTGTTTCAAAATTTGAATGGTATCGGCCCAGAACTGTTTTGGTTTTAACGAGATGGTGCTACACCTCATACTGGTACCGTAACAAATGATTTGTTTTGATTTGGCGATAACATTATTTCGAGAAATGGCCAAATAATTGGCCTCCAAGATCATGCGACATAACTCCACTGGATTATTTCCTTTGTGGTTATGTCAAGTCATTGATTTATGCTGATAAACCAGAAACAATAGACGCTTTGGAAGCCAACATAATTCGTGTTATTGATGAAATAAGGCCTGAATTACTCGGAATTATTTTTAAAACATAAATGTCCATAAAATTATCTTTCAAATAGATAAAAATTGGCTTCAACCCTAATTTAAATGTATTTTATTTCAATTTAAAGTTCTTTCACTTAAAAAAAACACCCGATACAAAAATAATCTATTTTATACGACAACCCTACACAAAATAACTCTACAATTTGAGCATCAATAGTGATATACACAGGTAAAGCAAGTATGATCATCAATAACTTGAGCAACCTTTGAATATGCTGTGCGATATTACTTCCTCACGTCGACCATTTCACGATGTAATACTAATTTCCAAAATCAGTGACAACAGAAGTCCCAGTTTAGGTCCAACTACCATTCTTCAAACATTGTCTAAAAGCGGCAATTTAATACTTACCATATGTCTAATTAACATGAACCTCCAACTGAAGAAGTACGCTCGATCTTCTTTAACTTCAGGCCTTGGCGAAATATAGGAATACGATTTCCACCCGGATAAACTTGCTAAAAATTCTTGCGAATAATATTTTTAGTGATAGAAACAAATTTTAAGAACCAACTTACTTCCATGAATAGAGGTTAATTCTTGATAGAAGGTATATAAAATTATTTAAATATTTTAATATTAGCCTTCTACATATTTAATTTCAAAAAATTATATTTAATGATTATAACTTCTGAAAATAAATTGAAATAATGTCATATAAGTACCACTTATATCAAATGACATATAAAATAAACATTCATTATAAGACATCCGAATGGTATAACAAAATCAAATAAATAAAAATTGTTAACCAAAATCCTATAAATTAAATATTTTGAATAGACAAAATTTTGTTTCTGCTGATCTATCTAATGAAAACAAATATCTTTCAAAAATGTCTAACATAAATAATTATGTTTAGGCTTTAATAAATATCATTATGGAATGTCAATGATTTAAATATAACCTTAAAAATATCTTACACTTTTCTGTGATTTTGTTAGAACATAGACCATCTTGAATTTTAAAGTTAGTCTGTTTGAAGCAATCATCCTGTAAACACGTGTAAGTTGAGATATAGTGATAGTTATTTAATTTTGATATTTGGAATATTATTTTGGACCGATGAAGAGATTACCTAGAATTATATTTGTTTTTTGAAGATATAGTGCATGTTTTAAGAGATTTCTGAATTAACTTATTCGAATATTTGATTATATTAAATATTTCAAATAAATTATATTCTTTGAGAAGTCCTTGGCAATTGGTGTTCTTAAAGGTAAGATCAGAAACAAAATTTTGTCTCCTTTAAATATTTATTTATTAATTTTAATGACTTTTTTATATCTGTTGGTTTATTTATTCCATTTGACATTACATATTGAGTTTTGATTATATACGTCTATTGAATTTAAGCGGTGCTTATTGTAGACATTAATATAATTCTAAGAGTTTTTTGAATAAAAATTTTTTTGAAATTAAAATTGTAGAAGACTAACAGATTAAATCTGTTTTGATATTCAAATTTTGTTATATTTCTTCTATCAAGTGGAAAGCCTTTTTCTATTTTAATGGTACAGTGAATGGTGCTCGTTAGAGATCGATGAGCAATGATTATTTGTTTCAAAATTTGAATGCATCTACCCAGAAGTGTTATAGTTCCAACAAGATGGTGTTACACCTCATGCTGCTACCGTAACAAATGATTTATTGAATGAAAGATTTGACGATAAAATATTTCGAGAGATGGTCCAATGAATTGGCTTCCAAGATCATGCGACATAGCTCTACTGGATCATTTTCTTTGGGGTTATTTCAAGTCATTGGTTTATGCTGATGAACCAGAAACAATAAACGCTTCGGAAGCCAACAGAACTTGTGTTATTGATGAATTAGGCCTGAATTACTCGAAAAAGTGGTCCAAAATTGGTTTGGTCGAATGCGGTTCCTCAGAGCTAGTCGTGGTGGACATATGCCGGGAATTATTTTTAAAACATAAATGGTATAAAATCATCTTTCAAATGAAAAAAATTTGGCTTCAATCGTAATTTAAACGTGTTTTATTTAAATTTAAAGTTCTATCACTCTAAAAAAAACATCCGATATTTGAAATATTCTGCTCCGAATCGTGATCAATTCGAAGTTCTGTCACTAAGGACCGGGACAACCGAACAAGTTCGTTAAAATTCCCGAAAATCGGAAAAGGATATCTCCCGCCGTTCCGCCTCAGACCTGACAGGCGTAACACCTGTGGGAGGGGCGGCGGGCTAGACCGTCTCCGTTTCACCGCCGCGACGTGATGCGCCCTTGTCAGTGGCGTGTGGCGCCCGGCCTCGCGAGCATGGCAACTTTCGACCCGCTAAAGACGCCGTACGTCGAGACGCATCCGCGAGAACTCGCGTGAACCCTTCGCATGTGTACGGATAGCATGGCAGCCTCGTCGCGGTACAGTTCTTATAATTGTCTTACCAGTTGGGACAGCTACGATAGGATACCCAGGTATGAAGCCTCGACTGGCCAGATAAGGACGCCGGCTTCACGAATTTCCGTTAAAAACTCGATGCATTTCGAAAATGAGGATTTTTCCAAACGGACGTTACATAAAGATTCTTTCAAACGTTTCTGACGGTTCATTTGAATCGTTCCGAAATTTTGATATGTTAGTCAAAGTTTTGAAACTATAAATTTCCAAGATGGCGTCACCAAAAACAAAATACAATCATTAATCACAGTCTTGACAGATCATCATTTATTCAACATTTAAATGGATCAGAATTGTTTCAATATAACCGGAAATATTTAAGGACTCTCAGATTCATTAATGAGCTAAAGAATTAAATTTATACTAAATCTCAATATTCAGTCAATATTTGTTTCTACTAATTATACTACGTTGTGAGAATATACTCGAGATTTTAACAAATGACATTCAAGAACGAAACCTAACCTCATTCACATATGATGGAACTATATTACATATATTTATATCGAAAATTTGCTATGAACAGTTTTTTGAATATTACCGACAATAGCTGGAACCTCTACATATTTTGATCTGAATAAATATGTTGAAAACATTCAGACTTAAATTTTTAAATATGTCCTAGATAACACTGTATCTCTTTATAGACATATATATTATCAACACATGTGGTGACAATTAGCTAGTAAAGAATCAAAAGAAATATAGAGCATTGACCAAATTATTTAAATTTATCACCTAATTAAAATGTTCCGATTGAATATTAAAGAATAAGAAGTTCAATCGCCAAATATTATTCAGAAAGGACTTTATATTTTCCTTCTCAAAAAAAAGAGCACATTTTCGAGAAGAAGAACTTGCAAAATTTCAACCCATGCTCTTCAGTTAGGAGTTATTTAAAAATAAATTAAAAACAAAATAATCTATAAATATATACATACTACCTTCATGAAATATTCAACAAAAAAGAACTAATTTTCAGATAATGCATGGCATATATATCTCCTTTGATACTTCAGTATTGGGTGTTTTTTTAGAATAATAGAACTTTCGATAGGGATAACTGTGACTTGACAGAAGGTAGAAGCCATGTTGTTTTGACATTTCTGTTTAGTAAGCATTGACAAATTATCATGGAAAGACTCACGCCGCAACAACGTTTACAAATTGTTGAAACTGATTTTCAAAATCAGTGTTCTATTCGCCAAACTTATAAAGCACTTTGGGAAATTTATGGTTTACATAATCGTCCATCAGAGCACCTTATTCGTCGCACTATCGATAGATGCAACAATAACAACAAGTCAAAGAACTATACGTACAGAAGAAAATATCGCTGCTGTAAGTCATAGTGTTAATGATGATCTAGATTTGTCTATTCGTCGACGTTCACAACAAGTTGGACTGTGTGCATTCACCACATGGAAAATTTTGCGAAAAGATTTACACCCATACAAGATCCACTTGTTTCAAGAACTAAAGCCACTTGACTATAATAAGCGTCGTTTGTTTGCTGATTGAGCCCTAGAATAGCTTGAAGTTGATCCACTTTTTTATCGTTAGATTGTGTTTAGTGATGAAGCCCATTTCTGGTTGAATGGCTATGTAAACAAGCAAAATGACCGTATATGGAGTGAAAACAATCCTCAAGAAGTTCTGCAGGTTCCATTGCATCCTGAAGATGCACTATATGGTGTGCTTTACACGCTGGAGGAATCATCGGTCCATATTTCTTTAAAAGCGATGCTGTAGCTAATGTTACAGTGAATGGTGCTCGTTACAGATGTGTTTTGGTTCGAACAAGATGGTGCTATATCTAATGCTGCTACCGTTACATTTGATTTATTGACCGAAAGATGTGGCGATCACATTATTTCGAGAAATGCCCCAATAAATTGGCCTCCAAGATCATGTGACATGACTCCACTGGATTATTTTCTTTGGGGTCATGTCAAGTTATTGGTTTATGCTGATAAACCAGAAACAATAGACGCTTTGGAAGCCAACATAACTCTTGTTATTGATGAAATAAGGCCTGAATTACTCGAAAAAGTGGTTCAAAATTGGTCTGGTCGAATGCGGTTCCTCAGAGCTAGTCGTGGTGGACGTATGCCGGAAACTATTTTTAAAACATAAATGTCATAAAATTAACGGTCAAATAAAAAAAATTGGCTTCAATCTTGATTTAAATGTGTTTTATTTCAGTTTAAAGTTCTATCACTCTAAAAAACACCTGATATTATCACACATGCGCGTGACGGTTTTCTAATGCTGAGTTATGTCGTATCTGCTTTTATTATATATTTCTGTGGAATTTTTGCATATGCCATGCGTTATCTGAAAATTAGTCCTTTCCGCTGAATATTTGATGAAGATGGTATGTATATTTTTTATTGATTATTTTAATTTTATCCAAATAAGTTCTTACTGAAGAGCCTGGGTTAGAATTTTCATTTTTTTTTCTGGAGAATGTGCTATATAGATTTTGAAAAGGAAAATAAAAACGACCTTTTGAATTCTATGTGGAACATTTTTTGGCGATTGTTTGTTATTCTTTAATATCCAATCGAAAAAATTTATATTAGGTGATGAATTCAAATAATTTGGTCAATACATCATATTTGCGTCGATTCTTCAATATTTAATTACCACCACATGTGTTGATAACATATATGTCTATAAAGTGATATAGTGTTATCTGGGGCATGTTTGAAGATTTGATTCTTAATGTTTTCAAGAGATTTATTCAGATTAAAATTTGTAGAGGTTCCGAAGAATTAATCCAGTATTATCTGTACTATATTAGATAGATAGATTTCACCAGAGGCTTCGTTTATACTCTGGTTATCCCTAATGTGTCTTTTGGTTTAGTTATTATTTGAATGATAAACTTTTGAACGATTAAATTTAAAATTTCTTAGAAGAGTTCAATCAAAACTGAATATAAAATATAAATAACCCAACAAATAAGAATTGTCAATTAAAATAAAAAAATATTTGAAGGAGGCAAAATTTTGTTTCTGATCTTACAATTATGAAAACTAAATCCTTCTCAAAAATACAAAACATAATTTTAAGAACTTCCCACCGAAATAATTTATTTGAAATATTCAATACATTCAAATAAGTTACTTCAAAAACCTCTCAAAACATGTGTTACGTCCTCAAAAAACAATCAGAATTCAGGTAAGTTCTTCATCGGTCTTACTTCACATTCAAAAAATAAAATCAATTAACAACAATAAACTCACCTCCAAGATCTCGTGGTATCACTTAAACACACTAACTTTAAAATCCAAGGTATTTTATGTTCGTCACAAAAATCCCACAAAGCTTGTAAGGTATTAAGTGGTTTTATTCAAACCACACGATATTTATATAATGAGATGTTTTTAAACCTGAATATAATAATAATATTAGGAGTACAAATAAGTTTCCGCCGTACGGAACCCAATTTCCTTGTTTATGAATCATTCCTAATGATTTTAAACGATCTGAGACTGCTTGCTGAGTGACTTCTAATGTTAGAGCAAGTTCTTTTTGCGTTTGAGATGAATCTTCCTCCAATAATTCCTCCAATTCTGCATCCTCGTAAATTTTTGGCCTTCCACTGCGATCTTTGTCTTCTACGTCGAAATCACCGTTTTCAAACTACTCTCGACACGTTCTCTCACTCAAAGCACCCTCACCATATGCTTCTACGAGCAATTGATGCGCCTCAGCAGCAGATTTCTTTAAATTGAAGAAGTAAACTAATATTTCCCGCAAATGACTCTTACTTGGCTCAAATTTTGACATTTTCAATTTATAAAAATTATATTTTACCAATATAAAATCAATGATATTAATAGGTTATGTTGTTCCTGAATGTCCAAACTATTTTTTAAGCCGGTTATCATCTGCGAAAGCTAATCGAAACTCCATGCCGCGCCATCTACAATAAAACGGCGGAAACTTATTTGTACTCCTAATATATACATGTTTTGATATTCAAATTTTGTAATATTCCTTCTATCAAATAAACACCACTTATTATTTTATCTTAAGATTTAATCTAGGAAACATCTTGAAAACTTTTTAGAATTAAATTGAATAAAATATATTAGAAAACACTGTTTCACTTTATAGACATGTTATCAACACTCGTGAGTCAATAAATAATTGAAAAAAAGATGAAGTATTGACCAGAATTGTCTAAATCCATCACTCAATACAAATTTGTTTCGAATGGATATTCAGGAATAACAAATTCAATCACTACAGAATGGTCCAAAGATATTATCTGTAGTAATGAATTTTTGGTAACTAACAAAAAATACATTTATTAAGTTCATATCGTACTAGAACAGATTCCAGTAATAATTGCTAAAGTAGTCCGTTACTTTGTGAAAGCTCATTTCAGATAAAAATTTTTTATGCCATTCATATTTGAACCATTGATTTCTTTCGAACATTTATGGAGAATTTATTATATTTTACTGATGAAGTAATTATTATATACAAAATAAATAATACAAAAAGGTTTTTTTCACACTTGATAGAGAGTAATTATTAAAATAATAATAAAAATTAGGGAAAATCAGAATAAGGAGTATAACTTTGGTAATAGGAATAGAAATCGAGACTGTGTAACATATATCTGTATAATTCTGGTCTGATTTGAGCATGAGGAATGTTTATTCTGCGTTGGTAACGTAAAAATATCGAGAATACATTTCTTTACTCGAATTAACTCGTAAAGGTATGTCTTGTATGTATTTTGCATATTCTAGATGGCGTTAGTGTATTATTATTTTAGAGTCTCTGTGTTTGTATTTGGCATACTCTAGATAGCGCTAGTGTATTATTAATATCTTGAAGTCTCTGTGTATAGCGAATATAGATACTTGACAGATTTGGAGTCACTAGCACTGACGAAAACCAATCAGTTTGAAACGTGCGCATGTCTGCAATGTGCATCTGTGATCAACAAAACCTTGTCGAGTTAGTTTGAGTATAGAATTGTTATACAGATGTATGTTACACTCTCACGATTTCTAGAACGTTCTATTACCATAGCTCATATGACTTATTTATGATTTTTGGTACAGATCAGTCGAATTAATTTGTTTTTAAAATCAGAATAACTCGAATTTTTAATTTCATGTGATTCAGAACGTAAAAAGGAGAATTTGAAAAGTCTTAGAGTCATTTCTTCGCTGTACCATTCCAACGTCCCATTTGTAACTGAAGAAAAATTATGACAAACCAGAAATGAGTGACCGGAAATGTTCACGACGGCGTGAATAGAACTTTCTTAAATTCCCTTTCTAACGATTTTTCGATAAAATAAGGCATGAAATTTGTATCGAAAATTGGTTTGACCTCGAAGCTGAAACGCTATAATAAATATTCCCTTGCTTAGCGATCCTAAATATAAAACAACACCAACCGTATATTGAATGTTTTGAACATTTCAATATTAACCTCCTTATCCGTACCCTCACGATGATATGCAGTGTAATATATTCACTTTAGTGTATCATTTTAACAAATTATTTATGTATCAGATCGCAGAAATCAGATTGTAAGTTTGTGCAAGTTCCCGATTACGGTGCATGTGAAGACAAACTTTGTTTCATGTATTGAAACCAAGACTTGTATCGGCTGTTTTTTTAGAGTGATAGAACTTTAAATTGAAATAAAACACATTTAAATTAAGATTGAGGCCTTATCTAATCAATAACACGAGTTATGTTGGTTTTCAAAGCGTCTATTTTTATTAGCATAAACCAATGACTTGGACATAACCCCAAAGATCCAGTGTAGTTATATCGTATGATCTTGGAGGCCAATTAATTGGACCATTTTTCGAAATAATGTTATCGCCAAATCTTTCTTTCAATAAATCAATTGTTACGGTAGCAGTATGAGGTGTAGCACCATCTTGTTGGAACCAAAACACTTCGGGGTAGATACTATTCAAATTTTGAAAGAAATAATCATTGATCATCGATCTGTAACGAGCACCATTCACTGTTACATTAGCTCCAGGATTGTTTTTGAAGAAATATGGACCGATGATGCCTCCAGCGTGTAAAGCACACCATGCAGTGCATTTTTCAGGATGCAATGAAACCTGCAGAACTTCTTGAGAATTGTTTTCACTTCATACATGGCAATTTTGCTTGTTTACTTAGCCTTTCAACCAGAAATGAGCTTCACGACTAACACAATTTTACGATAAAAAAGTGGATCAACTTCAAGCTGTTCTAGGGCCCAATCAGCAAACAAACGACGCTTATTATGGTCGAGGCTTTAGTTCTTGAACCAGTTGGATCTTGTATGGGTGTAGACCAAGATCTTGAGGGGGGTCTATAAATTACGTGAGGTGTTTTTTTAAATCTTCTGTCCTCCCTCCCCCCTGGTGAGATGTCATGAGATTTTATTCAACCCCCTCCCCCATCCCCCAATCTCACGTGAGATTTTTCAAAATTTGGGTTTCTTACGTATACGCGTTGGATTGTTATTGTAAAAAGAAAAAAAAATTACTTCGTACTATTATTTACGACTAGTAATCAATATTGCTGAGAGTTATAAGTGTAATAAAAATTTAACAATAGAATACTTAAATCGTGACTACTGTGATTTAAAAGAAGAATATCTACTCTAATTCAGTCCATGGAGAATCATGCGCGGTGTCAAGAGAGACTATTGGAACCAACATGTCCATTTGATTTTCAGTAAAATCATCTGCTCCTTCAACTTCTTCACCAAAATAGTATAATTTTTTTTTGTTTCAATCAGAAAAAAAATTGCGTGATATTTGATGAGACCCCGCCTTTCTCTAACGTAAAATTAGATGAGATTTGACTCGACCCCCTCCCCCCCCCTTAAACATCTCACGTAATTTATGGCCCCCTATGCAAAATTTTCTATGTGGTTGATGCACAGAGTCCAACTTGTTGTGAACGTCGACTAATAGACAAATCTGGATCATTATTAACACTGTGACTTACAGCAGCGATATTTTCTTCTGTGCGTACAGTTCCTTGTCTTGTTGTTGTTGTTGCATCGAGTAGAGAAAATGTCCGAAATCTATCGATAGTTCGACGAATAAGCTGCTCTGATGGACCATTATGTAAACCATCAATTTCACCAAGTGCTCTATAAGTTTGGCGTATAGAACATTGATTTTGAAAATAAATTTCAACAAATTGTGAACGTTGTTGCGGCGTGAGTCTTTCCATGATAGTTTGTCAATATTTGCTGAACAGAAATGTCAAAACAACATGGCTTCTACCTTCTGTCAAATCACAGTTATCCCTATCGAAATGGGTGTCCTGGTAGACTCGGGACTTACTTTTTTGCCCCACGTGAATGTGCTGCGTGAGAAATCAAAGGCTGTAGCTTGAAGGTTGCTGCAGTTGAGACAGTCCTTGGGAGGCACCCACTCTCGCTCATTCTCACTTTTATATAAGTGTATATTTCTCCCCATCATCTCCTATTGTGCTGCGGCCTGGTTCCATCGAGTTGAGCATTCCCATGTCAGACGGGTTATCCTGTCTGCAAAGAGGCACTTCATGCTCTTGGTTTCCCCAGTGTGTCGCACTGTGGCTGCACTACTACATACTATATCGAGCAGCACACTACCATCTAAAGAAGGGTCTTTCTTTCAATTTTGAAGACACTTCTTTTTCTGCTATTTCTATCGGTTCAGAGGATCGGTCTCTAGTGGTGCGCCGCTGCTCCGGGTCGTACTTTGAGGCGTTATTGTCTCGTTGACTGTTGGACTGGGAGGAGTCCGAAACCGGTCGTTGCACCTTCGGCTGGATCCCGCTCGTTAGGTTTGTCCAGAACAACTCCTGGTTCAGACCAGCTTTTCCACATGGCCCATTCAGGGCAAACCTCTTCAGGCTGGGTCTTGTCGGGGATGATTCCTTTCCATGTGGTCACTCACAAACTAGTGACCACATACTGCGTGTCTGTCCTCTATTTCAGGATCTGCGGATCCGCGTGTTTTCTCTGAGCGATCTGCCTGATCTCATCTTATCCGACTTCTGCCGGGTTAGAGTCAATTTCTTGGCGGTTTCTTCTTTCGCCGCTGATGCTGTCCAACGTCTGAACTCTTGGCATGTCGAATGATTTGGGATCTGGCACGGCAATGATGATATCGTGCTAAACCGTCAGTAGAGAGTGTTTTATACACTCAGTGACTGTCGCGTGCACTGCTCTGAGCTATCCCTATCGAAAGTTCTATCACTCTAAAAAAAGCACCTGATACTTTTTGAATTTCTGGGGATATCAATTATAGGGTCGAATGATTTAATAATAAGCTTCATCGAATTCTGAAAGAAACCAACTAACATAATTTTTCTTTGTGAATGACATCTTGGGTTAATATTTTGGGAATAATTTGATAACTGATATATTAGAGGTGACGTCATCTAGGATGGTAACGTGAAAAATTACACCATAAAATGAATAAAAAATAAGCTTCAGCAAATCTGGACCCTCGGACAGTTAAAAATGTATGGCCTGAATGCTGTACGATTCTCTATGGCACAAGGGAATAGTTCCTTCAGTTGTATCCATAATTGGGATAGTTACGACAAAATACCAAGGTAATCCCGATATTATATTAGAGATCTGTCAACTGAGTGAGCTCTAAAGCTTTATGCTCAAAAGCCACTTTGTATGTTACGTGAACTCCGTTGACACTCTGTAGCTGCAATAGTTTAGATTAGAGGATTCTAGAATACCATAATACTGCACTGAAAAGGTGATTATTCCAACCTGACATGGGATAATGCCTCGCTGACTCGTTTTAAAATTTACTAGGATTAAAAGCGGGAATACGCGATAGACTGTTTGCCCTGTCAGAATTTCAGTCTATTTATTTGCACAGAAATTGGTTTCAATTTTACCGGAAAAAATACAGGACAAGTGGCTAATTTGTACATTAATATTAACAGTACCTTCCTTCCATGAAAAGCACCATTTAAGCGGGCTCGTTCTAATAAAATAAAGAATTGAATTGCATTCTAGATTATTTCAAGGTCACAGACGAAGAAATGTTTCTCATAACTTCAAATGAATTAAATGAATCGGCGAACATTTATTCTGGAATTTGGCGAAAAGAAAGTCCGGCAAAGGCGAAGTTCCCTGACTGAAGAGATGAACGGAAATCGAAACAAACTTACAGAAATCGAACTCTCTTTTTGACTTTGTTTCTTGTGGTTCAAGAGCACTTTTGACCTTGTCTTTGAGATTTGTCTTTGCGTCGTGGAAATTAAATTTGTAACTGAGGTTTTACGATAACCGCGGGCTAAATTTCGGAATAAATGCCGATTCAATTGACCCATTTGGAGAGAAATTCGTACTTTTGGCATAGCGGCTCAATATGAAATTACTACATTGAAAAATATATAAGAAACAGTGTTTTAATTTCCGCAAAAATGTTTATAATACAACAATTGTTTCACCACGATGTGGTTTCTTCAGATATCTACATTCTACTGGCTGATGGTGTCCAGTGTAACAAAGTTTATGTACAGTTGAGTACGTAACAAATGATAGAAAAACAAGCCATCAAAACTTAAGGTGTTTGCCGCTAAAAAATGCCATTAGGGAAAGATATTCAGTAATGTGGATTTGTCAACATCTATTTGTTCATTCAAGAGGATTTTAAGGGTATTTTACCTATTGATTACAATAAATTCTAAAAGTGTAAATCTAGAACTTTTGCTTTCGACGTGGATAATTTCATAGTTATTGTTGAAATTATGCCTGAATTCCTTGAGATGATAAGCATATGTACAGAATACGATATGTAACTTCTTTGGTATTCTTGGATTCTTTTCTACCTGTCCGGCCAATCATTGCAATTCAATTTGTACACTTCAGATTCATTTTCTTTATTGTTCGATCCTGTTTTTATGTAGGTACTAAGGAATTAGTGGTTTTAAAAACTGCATTGTAATTGAAACTTTTTTTGAAATATTTAACAATTTCATCAGATAATCCATTAATATAACATAACGAAAAGTATTTCCGTGTATTATTCTCTTTTATGATTCGGTACACGAGATTTAATGCCATGTTCTTTTGTTTATTGGATACCATTTTGTCTATAAAAAAGGGGTTGTAACCGTAGTTTAAAGCTATCGGTTTAATAGTATTTAATTCTACAACTCCTTTCTTATAGACAAAATGGTATCCAAAAAAAGAAAACATGGCATTAAATCTCGTGTACTCAATCATAAAAGCGGATAATTCATAGAAATACTTTTCGTTATATTGTGTTTCGGGCATAGATATTTAAGTTTCTTCATCAGTTCATTTATGTCAATAAACTTGGGAAATAATGACAGATCTTGAAATATTCTTTCAAAACTTGTATTATCGCATAATACTAAAAATTTAAATATCAAAACAGATTTATTCTGTTAGCCTCCTAAAAATTTTGTAGGATATCCTTGATTTGACCACATAAAACATTAAAATTCATATTTCATATTCTATGTTCGTCATAAAAATCACAGAAAGCTGCAAGGTCTTATAATGTTATAAGACATTAATTTAATTCTAAAATTTTCGAATGAAATTATTTTTGAAAATAAAATTATAAGAGACTAACACTAACACTAACAGATTAAATCTGTTTTGATATCCAAATTTTGTAATATTCCTTCTATCTAGTAACAAAGCTCTTTATATTATTTTATTATTCAATTTTATATGTTTACTTAATTTAAGCAGTGCTCATAAGACATTAATTCAATTTTCAAAGTTTTTGAATGAAATTTTTTGAAATTGAAATTTACAGGATGCCAACAGAATAAATCTGTTTTGAATATTGAATTGTATCAGTCCTTACTTGGTGAAAATCCATATTAAATAACATTTAAATAAGGTTATTCTGATTTTCACAAATTTTTATTGTTATGTTCACAACTATCGTTTCGCTATCACAGTAGCATCATCAGGCAAGATCACATTTTGAATAACTGTTATTCAAAATGTGATCTTGCCTGATGATGCTACAGTGATAGCGAAACGATAGTTGTGAAACAATAAAAATTTGTGAAAATCAGAATTACCTTATTTAAATATTATTTAAATCTGTTTTGATATTTAAATTTAATTTAATCCTCCTATCAAGTGAAAAACATCTTTTTATTATTTTATTATATATAATACCAAGAATAAACATTTTTTTCGATAATTTGATTGATTTAATCTTCTATAAAAATAGGACTGGTAAGTTTTCGGTCCTCTCCAAAATCAGTCAGAAACTAGGGAATTAATTCTACTCTGAACATTCATTTTTCAGTCGGATTTTCACGAAACTTTTCCTGGCCATACAATATTAATGTCCAGCTAACCCATCTCGCCTACATATGTGCACCAGACAGTGCAGTTTTCATTTTATTCCGTTTTTAATTTTGAATGAATTTTCCATTTGGTGGGTATCTTGATGAGCACGATTTGATTGTCAAACGTCAGTGCAGACATATTTAGAATGACAGTATTACCACCAGCCGCCTTCATTTGTTATTTGATAATGTATGAATGGAAAATATAGTTCTCCACAAAAGTAAAGAAAACGAAGTTTTTCACTTGTTAACGGCCACATCAGATATTGACGAAAGATATGTCATTAAAACGCGTATAAAATTCAATTACCGCAAGAATTTAAGCTGCCGTATGATAATATCGATCTGTCAGCCTTTAGTAACTCGTTTTAAACTCCATGCACTGTCCTCCAATAATTCGGTGGAAAACTGGCAGATAAAAAATAAACTGGGGGATTTTGGTTCGTTATAGGTCCTTGAATAATTTTGGGATATTGCAAGGAAAAAGAAATGATATTTCCCGAATCCGAATTCTGTTCGAGTGACACTATCTTGGAATCGTTAATTTAATTAGCTCTCCACCCTCTGAAATCTCATCGGATTTCGCGAACCCAGAACTAATTAGTGAGGAATATTCATCATAATGTGTACAAACTGACATGGCTACATCGCCAGGAGCAAGTTCTTTTAGCTGTATTACTGGTTGGGATAGCTACGAGGAAATACCTAGGTAATTAGGTGTTCGTTGTATTGAATTTGGATTCCTGATGATGTCATGAATGCTTGGCATGGATGAACGTTTACACACCGCCTTTCTTTGAGTTTAATTTGTAACCTGAATGTATTTTAGATGTTTTTCTTGTGAATGGTAGATTATTGTTGTATATACATGTTGTCTAATAAAAAATTTGAAATTAATCAGTCCTTACTTGGCGAAAATCCATATTAAATAATATTTAAATAAGGTTATTCTGATTTTCACAATTCAATATATTTACTTTAATTAAATCGGTCTCTGCTTGGTAGAAATTTATTTCAATTAAATAAAATAATGAAGGATGTTTCATAATTTATTAATTCTTTATTGTGAACAAACTCTTGATCATTTTATTCGTTTTTAATATACGTACAGACACTGGAATAACAAGATATATTGTATTCAACCCCCAAGTACTGCGACTTCAAACGTATCACATATTGTATGGTCTCTCTTTTTTTTTTTTCATTTAACCAGGCAGAGCAAAGAGAGGTCGAGCATATTTAGTAGTTAATAAGATAAAACTGAATAGAGATAGAGGATAAGTTCACTGACATGTTTTTTACTCCTTTTTTTCATCGAAGAATTCATTTTCACGTAGAAACAAAAGAAATTACGGTTCAGTTTCAGACTTAATTTACTTCTTGCAGTTCCAGCAGGGTCGGGGCAATTTAACAATTCAAATATTCCACTCTCTTTCTGCGTTGTAATTCTCATCCTTACTCTGTTTCCACTGTAGACCTGTAGACTAGGGTATGATGCTCAGATCTACGTCTATTTTCTTATTTACACCTTTCAATTACCCTTAACTGGGTGGTGAGTGATGATGATATAAGACTTGTGTTTGAATTGTTAGAAAATATATCTTAACTACATATTAGGTAACATTGATCATACACAATAAATCAAATCATCCTATAAATCAAAAATTATCAGCATTTAATTGTATGATCCACAGATTAATTAAGATCCCCATGAATCAAGAAAGTTATATTTCTGAACTCAACATCATTAAATGATTTAATGATATTAATCAAGACTACGATCCTACGCTGATCGATAAATTGTTGATGAATAAAATAATACAGGGTGTCGTAACGAAAATTTGACCCTCCAGAACTTAGAAACGAAGAATTTTCGAAGATTCAAGTAAACAGTTCAACTTCTGTTTTGAGGGGCACGAATTTCCATCATGACTTTGTTCCGAGAAAACCACCCCCATGAGGGGTGGTTTTGAATAGGGAAGAGATGTCGAGTGATGGTTAGTTTGATGTTTATTTATATTCTGTACACAACACAGTTGAAATTTTCAAAATCGGTTCACTATTCACGAAATATTAAATAATAATTAATATTGAGCTTACCGTCAAAAGGTGATGTTGAAAAAATATTTTTTGAAATTAAAATTGTAAAAGACTGACAGAGTAAATCTGTTTTGATATTCAAATTTTGCAAATTATTTTTGGATTCTTCAAAACTCTTAGGTTCTTGAGTTTGGGCGGTTCAACTGTCTGCAAAATTTGAATATCAAAACAGATTTAATCTGTCAGTCTTTTACAATTCAATATTACATTATTTCGTGAATAGTGAACCGATGTTGAAAATTCTAACTGAGTTGTGTACAGAATATAAATAACCATCAAACTAACCATCACTCGACATCTCTTCCCGTTTCAAAATCACCCCCACCTTCATGGGGTTGGTTTTTTTGGAACAAAGTCATGATGGAAATTCGTGCCCCTCAAAACAGAAGTTGAAATGTTCATTTGAATCTTCGAAAATTTTTGAATTAACTCATTTGAATATTTAAATATTTTGAATACTAAATTGAATTTTGATATGTTTTGATATTCAAATTTTGTTATATTCCTTCTATCAAGTAAAAAGCCTTTTCCTATATTGTTTTTTCTTATTTCTAGTCATGCAAAATTACTACCAGTTATTAAATTTCAAACTGAAAATTTATTTCAGAAAATATCGAAAAATAGGAAAACAATAACATATATAGAGGTTAGTACTTGATAGAAGGTAAATAAAATTATTTAAATATTTTAATATTAGCCTTCTACATATTTAATTTAAAAAAATTATATCTAACAAATATAACTTCAAGAATTAAATTAAATTTATGTCATATAAGTACCACTTATATCAAACGAAATATAAAATAAACATTCATTATAAGACATCCAAATGATTTAACAAAATCCAATAAATAAAAATTGTTAACCAAAATCCTATAAATTAAATATTTTGAATAGACAAGATTTTGTTTCTGCTGATCAATCTAATGAAAACAAATATCTTTCGAAATTGTTTAACATAATCCTAAGAATTTCATTATAAAACTATCTTACTTAGAATATTCAATATTATTGGATATCTAACTTAGTTACTTTCTATAAAATCTCAAGATATGTAAAAAAATTACTGAAAAACAAGTTTTAAGAGATACTTTGCTTATAATTTATATTCAATAAAATATAACATCAGTCAACAAAAAATATTTACTCACCCTTCAACAATTTAGAAAACTTCTGGTAAATGAATACTGAAAAATTTAAATGGAGGTTAACTGCAAATAAATAATTTTGTGGTTTACCCTTGATCTAACAGAGGCCGTTAAATTGTCTTTCAATCTTTTAGATCAAGGGTAACCCACAGAATTATTTATTTGTAGTTAACCTCCATTTAAACTCCATTTAAATCTTTCAGTATTCATTTACCAGAAGTTTTCTAAATTGTTGAAGGGTGAGTAAATATTTTTTGTTGATTGATGTTATTTTATTATATGAATTATTTGAATACTGACGAAGCAAAGTCTCTCTTAAAACTTGTTTTTCAGTAATGTTTTTACATATTTTGAGATTTTATAGAAAGTAACTTAGCTAGATATCCAATAATATTGAATATACTGAGTAAGATAGTTTTATAATGAAATTCTTAAGATTATGTTGAACATTTTTCAAAGATATTTGTTTTCATAAGATTGATCAGCAGAAACAAAATTTTGTCTATTCAAAATATTTAATTTATAGAATTTTGGTTAACAACTTTTATTTATTGGATTTTGTTATATCATTTGGATGTCTTATAACGAATGTTTATTTTATATGTCGTTTGATATAAGTGGTACTTATATGACATTATTTTAATTTAATTCTTGAAGTTATAAATAATAAATATAATTTTTTAAAATTAAATATGAAGAAGGCTAGTATTAAAATATTTAAATAATAGGAAAACATTTCAAATATGAATAATTGTGAAACCATTGAAATAATTCTATCCATTAAAAAATTCAATCAAGATATTTGAGCCTCAAACCTACTCTGAATGTTCTAAGCCTTAGATTCTTCATCAGTCGGTTGAGACCATTTTCGACTCAAAATTCTAAAAAAGAGGTAGATATTTGGACATAGAGATAGCACGTTATTTCCTAGAACAAGCGCATAAAAATTTAATCACAATGGCATTTTCTCGCTTTGACTAAATTCCTCATTATTGAAAAATTCTCGGATCACTCATGGAAAAAACACGTCCAATATTTCAACGATTTCAATGAAGGCGATAATTGGATATCAGGACAGAAAAGTGCGACACGTGGAAACTTTTCAAAGGGAACAGAAAGCTGTTTACGTTCGTTTGGAACTTTCTGAACTCTAAGACTGTCAAAGTAATGGAAAAGTTCAGTGAAGTCCGACAATTTTATTTTGCTGTCTGAAAATACTGTAATAACGTTTATTCACCTCTCTAGCTAATCCATTTCTGAACTTTTCATCCGAGTGAAATATGAATTCAACCAATGCACTCACTGAAAATATAGAGGAAAACCATATTTCTATTGAGAACAACTCTTGCGATTCTAAAAATAAATAAAACATTTTCCTGAATATAACACATATGTTTTATTTTCTCATAGGATTTCTATTTCTTCTCTGTACGCTTCTACTCGTACTTCGTTCACAAGCTTATTATAGAGGGTTATCCGTTTTGTGCTTGCGAAAGTAAACGTGAATAAAATATTTGATTGATTCGGTCTTTACTTGGTGGAAACTCATTTTAATTGAAAAAATGTATATGCGACAGTAATTTATTTCCACGAAACATTGTACTGTGCAGTACAATGTAATACCTGAGTAAATAAAATACTCTCTCATTTAGAATATCGATCAAATTTTTATTTCAATATGATGCTCGGACCTTGCCATTATGTGTGGAATACAACTCATTTAAATGACCTCCTCGTAATCTCTTATGAGGTCATTTTCGATGAGTCGTCGGCAAATCTCGGGCAATATCTCACCAATAACTTGACAGATGTTGGTTTTAAGATCGTCAATAGTTTGAGGATTACCGGCATACACACGATACTTCTTAAGCCCCACAAAAAATCCAAAGGCGATAAATCACAGGATCTTGGTGGCCAATTCACATCGCCGAAACCAGAAATTACGCGTCCTGAGAATTTTCCTTGCAATAAAGTCAAAACGGGTCGTGTTGTGTGGAACCACATTTATTCCAGTTCCATTTCATTAATTTCAAGAAAAAAAAAATCGGTAATCATTTGGCTATAGCGATAAGAATTGACGGTTTGAGTGACGTTTTTTTTCACCGAGTGAAAAATATCGTTGAAGATAATTCGATGCGAAAAATCGTGATCCAAACGTTGTTGTTCAAGCTCCCAGTCGGCATATGTTCTACACATTCTATAGTGAGCAGGCTTTATTTAGTTCTTGTCTCAACTGAACCGTATAAGGATGAAGATGCAAATCCAGATGCAAAATACGGCAAAGAGAGGCCCAAATGTTGTGCGCGCCAAAAAATTGGTAAATTTGGATCTTCTCCAACACTTTCACTTACACTAGAAATATTTTCGGTCAAGCGTGCATTTCTATGATATATGAGCCTTAAGACATCAGTAACAGATCCAGCCTCTTCGAATTTTTTCCACTGTGTTACTAATTGTACGCTCAGATGAACAATTTAAAATTTAGAGTCGTGTTTTAAACTTAAATCAACAAGTTATGAGCCAAATTTATCCGAACCATGCAAGGCCAACGCTATCAGTGAATTTGTTTGCTCAAATGTATGTTATTATTCTTTATTTTTAAGTAGAAGTTACATTGTATAGTAAAGTTTGAATTTCTACTTGAATAACTACGCGAAGCCATCACTTCCATTGAATTTGTTTACTCAATTGTTTCTTTTTGTATCGGAGTTTTTTTTTAGAGAGATGGAATTTTCGATAGGGATAACTGTGATTTGACAGAAGGTAAAAGCCATGTTGTTTTGACATTTCTGTTCAATAAGCATTGACAAATTATCATGGAAAGATTCACGCCGCAACAACGTTTACAGATTGTTGAAATTTATTTTCAAAATCAGTGTTCTATTCGCCAAACTTATAGAGCACTTCGTGGAATTTATGGTTTGAATAATCGTCCATCAGCAAAGCTTATTCGTCGAACTATCGATAGATTTCGAACAACATTTTATCTACACGATGTAACAATAGCAACAAGACAAAAACTGTACGTACAGAAGAAAATATCGTTGCTGTAAGTCACAATGTTAATGATGATCCAGATTCGTCTATTCGTCGACTTTCACAACAAGTTGGAATCTGTGCATCCACCACATGGAAAATTTTGCGTGAAGATCTTGATCTACACCCATACAGGATCCAACTGGTTCAAGAACTATAGCCACTTGACCATAATAAGCGTCGTTTGTTTGCTGATTGGGCCCTAGAACAGCTTGAAGTTGATCCACTTTTTTATCGTAGAATTGTGTTTAGTGATGAAGCTCATTTCTGGTTGAACGGCTACGTGAACAAGCAGAATTGCCATATATGGAGTGAAAACAATTCTCAAGAAGTTCTGCAGGTTCCATTGCATCCTGAAAAATGCACTGTATTGTGTGCTTTACACGCTGAAAGCATTATCGGTGCATATTTCTTTAAAAACGATGCTGGAGCTAATGTTACAGTGAATGGTACTCATTATAAATCGATGATCAATGCTTAATTTAAATACTAAACAGAATAATTACTTACATTATGTGAAATTTTTACAAAATTCAATTAAAAAAAATCGTTTTCATTGTTTTTCGTTAGATTCGCATGAAACAGCTGTATTGGTTCAGTGTGCTAGGCAATTTCGGTCAATATTCAATTTATTTTCGGGTGAAATGTCTGAAAATATTTGATAGTGCTTCTATCTTTCTGCTTGTTTCTGAAATTTTACTCTGGAATGTTCTTCTTTATTGATATTTGATATAAATTCAGTACTCTTACTCTCTAATTCTACTCAAGTTTTCTTGCAAACTGCCCATTTCTGCCTTTCTCTAAAAAAATTGTTTTCTATGAATGTCTTCTTTCCAAAAGAATTCATTCCGGAACATTTAATTTATAAGTGTTCTCCTGAGTTACATTCAAAATCTTTCTAAATTAATCTCATTCTGGCGAATTAGTTTCTAACTAGTCTTGAAGTAATTACTCAACGGTAAGAACGGTTACGAATTCAAATTTTTGAAAATAACTAAGTCGCAGTAATCGCAAACGCTCGCTAAACCTTACGAGATAATTTCATTCATCAGGATGACCCACTACACCACACACGAAGGGTTCAAAACATTTTTCAAGAGAACAATATCCAGATAATGAACTGGCCAGCAAACTCACCAGACATGAATCCCATTGAGCACCTATGAGATTACTTAGGGGAGCAATATCCAATCGCCAAAACCCACCTTCAACTTTTCAGGAATCGAGTTTAACCCTACAGGAAGAAAGCAGAGAGTAACAGATGAAGATTTTCTATCAAATATATTGCAGTTGGAATAGAGGAAAATATTCATCCAATTTCAAGAACAAAGATTGTTTATTTCTTGAGGAAACCAGGGGGCCAAGACTTTTGAAGATGTGTGTATTTATCTCCAAAGGATAACCCACAGTAACCATTTTTATCTTTTACATGTTACAAAAAAATATGTGTTATTTACCAAGCTATTTTATACCATACAGTATCATTTCGTATCCATTTAAATACATTTAATACATTGAACATTTTATGTAGATCAAAATTACCCTTAAAAGCATTTCATTAAAACGGAAATCTGAGAAGATATCAGAGCATTAAAAAGGCGGAGACACAGCGGCTGGCGTCCCGGTTGGCAGGCGCGGGGTGCGCCGTGTGCCTATAAATAGCCCATCGATGGCCATGCGAAGCCGGCCTGGCGGAGGAACAGCTATCTATATCCGAGATACAATCAGTCACCACGCCATCCTGAAACCGACTCTTCAACAGCTTGAAGCCAGCGGAATAATTGTTTCCACGACGAACGGACCCCTTAGGATCTTCTCGTGCTACAATGAACCGAGCAACAGATCACCGCTTGAAACGGATCTTCAAGTATTTTCACCGACTCTGTCCCCACAATCGCGGCCGGCGATTTCAATGCAAAACGCACCGACTGGAACAGTAGAAGGAGGAACCAAAATGGCCGTATACTGGAGGCTTTCACCCATCAAAATCCAGACGTAGTAGTTATGGCTCCGGTCGAGCCCTACCACAATTACTCAACTGGCTGTCCCGGCACTCTGGACATCGCTATCATGAAGAACATTAATCGAGATGTTCAATTAACGACCATCAACGCACTAAGTTCAGACCACCAACCTATACTCATTCAAGTAGGAGACAACACTTTGAATATGGAAGCAAAGCGACGGGTCCACGTAAACTGAAAGAAATTCTCAAGCATTATTGAGAACAAATTCCAAAAGACTGTGGACATCAGCAACGAAGACGAACTCGAACGAGCCATCGCAAGATTCGAGGAGAAACTCAGGGTCTCAGTTGCGGACGCAACTAAGAAACTGAACCAGAACAAGCCGATAGCAAACAAACTCCAATAGGAAGTACGAAAAGCACTGCAAACGTTCAGGGAAGAACAATGGCAGCTAAAACTTCAGGATCTCCACACTGAGGACAACTCGCTGTGGAAGATGTCAAAAGTCCTGAAACCCGAACGAAGGCCACTCCCACCCATACACGGTTCAGCTGGTCAAATCGTGTATACGGAAGAGGAAAAAGCCGAAGAATTTGCCGACAACCTACAACTCCAATGTAGATCCAACATAAACGACGCCGATTTGGACCATATGGAAAGAGTCGAAGAAGCTGTGAGCGAAATTATCGAATCCGAACCAGCAGATGTAGATTCCACCGAGACGATTACACCAGCAGATGTAGATTCCACCGAGACGATTACACCGTCGGAAATCTACCAGATAATTTCCAGCTTCAAGTTAAGGAAGGCCCCAGGACTTGATTGTAATCTCTAACAAGATGCTGAAGAATTTACCAGAAAACGCAGTATCCGCCCTGGCAGACATCTGTAATGCAGTATTCAAACTCCGCCATTTCCCTGCCAGATGGAAGCAAGCGACCGTGATCTTCATTCCGAAACCAGGTAAAGATCAAAAATTCCCCCAAAATCATCGACCCATTAGTCTACTGTCGTCTATAGGGAAAATTGTCGAAAGACTCATCCATTCCCGCTTATCTGACTTCGCCATCAGTAATAATATTCTTCCCGATGAACAATTCGGGTTTCGACCCCAACACTCCACCACCTTACAACTACTCAGAGTCGTAGAACACGCCCAAACTAGTTTCGAATGGAAACAAGTAACCGGTGCAGTATTTCTCGATATCTCGAAAGCGTTCGACACAGTTTGGCACGACGTCCTCGTCTTCAAACTCCAAAAAGAAAGTACCAAATCAGCTGTGTCAACTCATATATTCCTATCTACAAAATCGCTCCTTCCAAGCGAAAATTTCCAACGCGATCTCTCAACCTAGAGATCTCGAAGCCGGGGTGCCCCAGGGCAGTGTTCTCTCCCCACTTCTATACGCTCTTCACACAGCGGATATTTCCAAAACCGACCGCTCTTCGCTGGCAGTCTTCGCAGACGACACAGCAATACTTGTCCGATCCAAAAAGCCAGAGCTAGTTACCAAATATCTCCAGGAAGTCGACGACAAACTGGAAGAATGGTGCTGTAAATGGCTTATCAAAGTCAACCCTGAAAAAAGTTCCACTATGTTCATGGCACGCAGAACAGTACCGCCGTCAGGACACGTCGAAATGTTCGGGAGTCGCAAGTCAAATACTTAGGTGCCATTCTTGACAAACGACTCTCATTCAATCAGCACCTGGACCACGTCGTCCGAAAGGAAAAATGGTGCTATCAAAACTGTCTCCGCTGCTTTGCCGTCGCAGCAAAATGTCCATCCCAAATAAACTGACCCTCTATGAAACTGTAATCAGATCTACAGTAACCTACGCTTCCGCATGCTGGATCCACGGACCCTCTGTGTCGAAGCTCCAACAGTTACAAATTTTCCAAAATAAAATATTCAGGACCATATTCAACGTACCCTGGTGTGTTCGCAATTTCCAACTCCAGCGCGAGGCGAACACCGTTAAAAGAATTTCTCCATGAAACCGCCTTGAAACCACTCGCTAAAGCAGCGAGCCATACCAATCCATTAGTCAGACAAGCCGTCGATTATGATAACTCATCGTCCAGATACAGGCGTCCCAAGCTTGTACTCCAACTCAACCCTAATGACAATCACTAAATCAGTGTTTCTCCTAAATCAGCACCTAGTGCAAATGTTTCGAAGGAAAGTCGGATAAATAACCAACCGATGGAAGGTTGACACACCTTTCACAGCCCCAACAGACTGAAAACCTCTTCTGCCTCTCTCATACCCCGATAGAGTTAAAGGAGTCTATGACTGGTATAGCTTGAAACAGGACTTTTAGCTGGTAGACTCCCTCTTTTTGCTGAGTTTTTGCAACCTAACTCGCTGAGCCAGTTTGGGAGAGCCCAAGAAACTGAGATGTAGTGAACCCAGCACTGTTTCCACTCCTTATCAGTGGGGTGGATTCGTCCATAGGGAGGATTCGACCTGTATAGAAAAAATGCGAAGCCGCGGCGGGTCGCTAGTACTAAATAAGGAAATCGGGAAATCTCCATTCGAAAATCCTCACCCATATTGAATGACCCTTCAGATAAGTTATTGAAAAATCCCAACTTCATTATACTAACGAAACTCTATATTCTGAGAGCGAACAGAGACGCACCATCTAGTTTAAATGGAAGGATAAACAAGTGTCACTTCTTGGAAACCACGGCGTAACATTATTTTTAACAAGCCATAAAATCAAGTTAATTTGCATGAAATTCAGCTCTCAAAATTCATTCAGCTACGGAACGACGAAGATCTGAAATCCAATCTGCATAATAACGCAAGAAAACATGCTTCGAGCCATCTAGTTCGTTTTCTTTCGATGAAAATCGTATTGCGGAGGAAATCAATTGGGAAATTTTATTTCAGCCTTTATATTGCCAGTGGTGTTGAAGCTTGTAGCTCTTCGTGCGTCAGTTCCAGTTGAATGAATTCTTCGTGAATTTTTCTCATTCAGAGGACCGTATATGAACGTATATGCGGTAATATCATTTTATCAGTCCAATTTCACTCAATTCTGATAGCTGGACAACTTTAAGATATAGTCCGGTCAAATAAGACACTGAAGGTTACAAAAATTCCCATAGAGCTGAAAATTGGTACGAATGTTCAGAATACTTTTAAAAATTAATTGTGAAAAGTCCCCATTGATCCCCCTCGTGCAAAAATTTTTATTGATGGTAAACGTTTGCAAAAATGGTGAATTTCACAGCAAAATAAGGCGCCTTCAAGAAAGGCATCTAAAGTTCAGAGAAGCACTGGTTTGAAGGTGTCGCTCTTGAAAGAGACTATGTTAATGAATGAAGACAAATTTGAACAAACATTTTTGTTCTTTCTATTTGATAGGAAATCTATTATATTAGCTGACTTTTAATTTCATATTGGATAATACCTGCGCTATTGAACAAAAACACAATTTTCGAGAAACGTTTTAATTATTTTTTCGAACTGAATACTCTAAATGTCATTCGAACGCATCAATTGCTGATAACACATATGGTGGAATATGTATGCATCAACAATCTAATATCCTATGCGAAGTGAATGATTTTGAATGAATAGCTAACAATAAATTGGAGTGGGCTGAGAGTGCTTTAAATTATTAAAAATCTGTGAATCGTTGTATAAAACTCCAAAAGTTGAATCATATGAACCTCGGAATTGGATGTATAGGGTGTTTTTTTAGAGGAATAACTCGATAGGGATAACTGTGGTTTGACAGAAGGTAGAAGGCATGTTGTGTTGAAATTTCTGTTCAGTAAGCATTGATAAATTATCATGGAAAAATACTCACGCCGCAACAACGTTTACAAATTGTTGAAATTTAAATTCAGAATCAGTGTTCTATTCGCCAAACTTATAGAGCAATTCGTGAAATTTTTGGTTTACATAATCGTCCACCATAGCAGCTAATTAGTCAAACTATCCATAGATTTCGGACATTTTTCTACTCGATGTAACAACAACAATAAGACAAAGAACTGTACGTAAAGAAGAAAATATCGCTGCTGTAAGTCATAGTGTTAATGATGATCCGGATTTGTCTATTCGTCGACGTTCAAAATAAGTTGGATTCTGTGCATCCACCACATGGAAAATTTTGCGTAAAGATCTTGGTCTACACCCATACAAGATCCAACTGGTTCAAGAACTAAAGCCACTTGACCATAATGAGCATCGTTTGTTGCTGATTGGGCCCTAGAACAGCTTGAAGTTGATCCACTTTTTTATAGTAAAAGTGTGTTTAGTGATCACGCTCATTTCTGGTTGAACGGCTATGTAAACAAGCAAAATTGACGTATACGCAGTGAAAACAATCCTCAAGAAGTTCTGCAGGTTCCATTGTATCCTGAAAAATGCACTGTATGGTGTGCTTTATACGCTGGAGGCATCATCGGTCCATATTTCTTTAAAAACCATGCTGGAGCTAATGTTACAGTGAATGGTGCTCGTTACAGATCGATGATCAATGGTTATTCGTTTCAAAATTTGAATGGTATCGACCCAGAAGTGTTCTGGTTCCAACAGGATGGTGCTACACCTCATGCTGCTACCGTAACAATTGATTTATTATTATTGAGTTATCTTGTTCTACGTGCAGTAATAAATATATAGGACAAACAGAACGTTCCTTCAAGACGAGGTTCAACGAACATAAAATGAGTTTCAGGAAAAATAAACAAAATTCTACTTTTGCCACTCATTGTCTAGAAAACGGTCCTTCCTTTTCCACAATAAATAATCTGTAAATTTAACATGTAGAATCAAAAGGGAAGAAATTCGATTCTCTAGAATCTGTTGAAATGTTCAAATTAGTCACGATAACAATAATGTGAAAATAATGAATGACTGTACGGAGCTATGTAACTCCAAAATATTTGAGATATTTAAACAGTAACATCGGTTTAAAACCTTTTTCAACGAACATAAAATGAATTTAATGAAAAGTAAACAAAAATTCAACTTTCGCCACTAACTCTTTAGAAAACAATAATTTCTTTCGACAAAAGAAAATCGTAAGAAAATTTCACATGTAGATTCAAAAGAAAAAAAACTTGATTATTGAAATTTTCAAATTCGTTCACAATAAAAATAATGTAAAAAAATAATGAATGACTGTACGGAGCTTTGTAAATCCAAATATTTGAGATATTGAACAAGATAATGTAAAAATAATGAATGACTATACGGAGCTATGTAATCCCAAAAATTATTTGAGATATTTAAATTGGTATCTGTCTAACAACATTCTTTGTCGATTGCCGACATTCCGATATCTGTTAGAAGGCCCCTCTTTTTTAACCCGGTTTTTTATCACGTTCCGATTGTAAACCTCTGTACCACTAATAGGTGTTACCGAGAATCTTTTGAACTATTAAAATATTTATCACTTTTATTTATATACCAGTGGACCACTGTTAAGTCTTCAGTTGTCTGATGATGGAATAGTTCATTTCCCGAAACTCGAGTCACAAGAAAATGTGTAATATATATTTTTTGGAAGTAAAACATAGTTATTTCTACAATTTGTTTTAATCATTATTTTCACGTTATTTTCATTGTATATCTCAAATATTTGGGTACGTACAGTCATTCATTATTTTTTACATTATTTTTATTGTGAAATAAAAATGATGTAAAAATAATGAATGACTGTACGGAGCTATGTAACTCCAAAAATTATTTGGGATATTTAAATGGGTACCATCTATTTAACAACCTTCTTTGTTGATTGCCGACATTCCGATATCTGTTACAAGGCAATTCTTTTTTAACCCGGTTTTTATCACATTCCGCTTGTAAATCCCTGTACCACTATTAGGTGTTACCTGGAATCTATTGAAATATTCAAAATTTGTTCACAATAAAAATAATGTAAAAAATAATGAATGACTGTACGGAGCTATGTAAATTCCAAATATTTGAGATATACAATGAAAATAACGTGAAAATAATGGATGACGTACGGAGCTTTGTAACCGCCAGAAATATTTGAGATATTTTGATAAGTACCATCTGTTTCAACAACTTTCTTTGTCGATTGCAGACATTCTGATATCTGTTAGAAGGCCCCTCCCCCCTTTTTTTTATCTTGGTTTTATAATTTTTGTTAAATGTCTCTGTACCACTATTAGATGTTATCTAGAATCTATTGAAATATTCAAAATATTTATCACTTTTGTTTAAATACCTCTGTACCATAGTAAGGTCTTCAGTTGTCTGATGATGGGATAGTTCATTTCCCGAAACTCGAGTCACAAGAAAATGTGTAATATAAATTTTTTGGTAGTAAAACATTTGTTGTTTGTCTACCAAATAGTAACGGATGAAACAATTCAAATCTGGATCATTATTTACAGCTGCGATATTTTCTTCGGTACGTACAGTTCTTTCTCTTGCTGTAGTTGCTGCATCGAGAAAATGTTGTCCGAAATCTATCGATAGTTCGACGAATACGCTGTTCTGATGGACGATAATGTAAACCATAAATTTCACAAAGTGCTCTGTAAGTTTGGCGAATTGAACACTGATTTTAAAAATTAATTTCAACAATTTGTGAACGTTGTTGCGGCGTGAGTCTTTCCATAAAAATTTGTCATTGCTTACAGAACAGAAATGTCAAAACAACATGGCTTCTACTTTCTGTCAAATCACAGTTACCCCTATCGAAACTTCAATCACTCTAAAAAAACACCCGATACTTAACAAAAATAAGAATAGCGCACCAGGAATAGATCAGATACCCGGGAAAATTATCAAGCAATTAAATCTAGAACACGCACATCATTTCATTTGAAAATGAAACTTCTTATTGGACAAACCTTTATAAAATGCCAATTCGTCAAAATACGAGACTGGAAGGTGTTAATATAAACACGAGTATCAAATAAAAGTCGAAGCATATCGATACTCTCGAGCACAATGAGGTAACACGGGCCCCAGAAGCTACATTGAAGTGGAAAAAGCCCTAATAAATGGGAATTAACCGACCCGCTCTGGAATTGAGTGGTTCGTTCATATTAATTGGATGTCGGAAGTACCGACATAAATCAATACTTAAATTCCGCTCCGCTCGACTTCGAATAGAGATCGTTTTCTACCCCAAATTTCTTATGATGACTTTAAGACTGATGTTTCCCGCTGCACCAATATTTTTTCAGGATTTCTCCTCAAAGGGTTTCCAACGGAAGTCATATTTATGATGTCTGTAGCATTTTTTACGTAGAATGAAAGGAAAATATTATTGGAATTAAAAAGGGGCTGATTTTCTGCCGGAAGCGGACGAGGGGCGTTCAATGATTCTTGATATAGGCGTGAAAGAAACTCACAAAATTTTGGAAAAATTCTGTATTTAATGCAGTCCCTTAGGAGTAGAATGAAAAAATAAGCTCCTCATAAGCTTGGAAAAAATATTCTTCCGGCTTCTCCTCAAATTAGGTATTAATTGCTATCTTCAGTTTTTCAACGTCGGAAAACCGCTTTTCACAAACATATTCAATTGCTCCTCTCAAATTACGCAAAAAGGTTGCGTATAATGCTCCCTTTCAGTGTATTCTATCAATAAAATACCTTTAGAATCCCAAAAAAAGCAGATTCCAGCAGATGAGGTGACTTTAAACTTCTTTGGGGGCTGCGCATCCTTTTCTATGAGATCGAAAGCACTTCCAATCCTTTAGCTATTGTTAGCCATGTTGTTTCAAGATGTTTGAAAATGTGACATTCTACCATATGAAGTTCAGTCGTCATGAAAGAGGAGAGATTTATTGCTGAACCAAAAAAGTCAACAGTTTTCTGGAAGAACATATCTTGGATAGGGTGTCTTGATAATGATCCCCATTATTCTATTTCACACCCTGATTGGTATAATAAAATAGCCTTTTACTTGATAGAAGAAATATAACAAAATTTGAATATCAAAACAAATTAAAATATGTTTATCTTCTACAATTTTAATTTCAAAAAATTTTTTATTCAAAAAACTTTCAGATTAAATTAATGTCTAAAACAAGCACCGCTTACATTTAATAGATGTAAGTATATAATCAAAACTCAATATATAATGTCAAATGGAATAAATAAACCAACATATATACGAAAGTCATTAAAATTAATAAATAAATATTTAAAGGAGACAAAATTTTGTTTCTGGTCTTACCTTTAAGAACACCAATTGCCTTTTAAAAACATGAACACACTCAAAGGACTTCTCAAAGAATATAATTTATTTGAAATATTTAATATTTTTAAATATTCGAATAAGTTAATTCAGAAATCTCTCAAAACATGCACTTACTTTATCTTCAAAAAACAAATATAATTCTAAGCAATCCCTTCTTCGGTCCTTAATAATATTCCAAATATCAAAATCAAAAAACTAACCTACTATATATCAACAACAAGCTTTTTATTTTATTTTATATATAATATATAATTATATTTTGGCTTCAATAAATCTCATTATTGAATGTCAATGAATTTAAATAAGCCTTAAAAATCACTCACACTGTTCTTTGATTTTGTTAGAACATAGTCAATCTTGAATTATAAAGTTGATCTGTGTTTCGAAACATTCATTTACACGTGGTGCGTTGTTGATATAGGTCAGTTTTTTGATTTTGATATTTGGAATATTATTTAAGACCGAAGAAGAGATTGCTTAAAATTATATTTGTTTTTTGAAGATATAGTGCATGTTTTGAGAAATTTCTGAATTAACTAATTCTAATATTTAAATATATTAAATATTTTAAATGAATTATATTCCTTGAGAAGTCCTTTAATTGTGTTCATGTTTTTAAAAGGCAATTGGTATTCTTAAAGGTAAGACCAGAAACAAAATTTTGTCTCCTTTAAATATTTATTTATTAATTTTAATGACTTTCGTATATGTGTTGGTTTATTCATTCCATTTGACATTATATATTGAATTTTGATTATATACGTCTATTAAATCTAAGCGGTGCTTGTTTTAGACATTAATTCAATTCTAAAAGTTTTTTGAATAAAAAATTTTTTGAAATTAAAATCGTAGAAGATAAATATATTTCAATTTGTTTTGATATTCAAATTCTGATTGGTATAGTATTTAAAAGTTGTCCAATACATTCTGCAGGCTCTCGATGACTCCAAATGTGCTGCTTTACTTTTGCTCGATTTCAGTAGAGCTTTTGATACTGTGAGGCATGACATTCTTCTGGCCTTGTTGGAGTGTTGTAGATGGTAGGACCGGCTCTGGCTCTCTTACAGCCTTATCTCGTTGGGCGCTCGCAGTTTGTGAAACTGGGCTGTAGATTTTCTAAGTCCAAACTCGTAGCCAGTGGAGTCCCTCAGGGTTCAATTCTTGGGCCTTTACTGTTCATTGTTTATACCAGCCAATTCGTAAAGTTTATTCATCGCTGCAAAGTGCACATGTATGCCGATGATTTCCAACTCTTCTCGGATTTCTCTATTGATGAGTTGACCGATGCGGAAATTAGACAAAACGAGGACTTGAGTAGTTTATTTGATATATCGAGGAAGCATGGTTTGATTTTGAATGCGCGGAAATCATTTGCTCTTGCTTTAGGCTCCAGAAGCGATAAGCAACTTGTCAAGAATAATCTCAAACCTTCTATTTCTGGTTGTGTTATCGGTTTCGGTGAAAGTGCGCGTGAATAAGGCTTGATTTTTGACGATTCACTGCAGTTCCGGGAACATATTGAAAGGGTAATTTGTGGTGCTTATGGGGCACTTAGAGTGATGTTCCCTCATAGATCCTACTTGCCAGTCGATACAAAGAGATTGCTTTGTGAGTCTTTGGTCCTGTCAAAGTTTAGTTGCTGCTCTTCTGTTTATTCGTTTTGCCTGGACCAGGAGTCACTCAGCAGAATTCAACGTGTTCAGAACAGTTGCGTGAGGTTCATCTTTGGAATCCGAAAGTTTGATCACGTGTCTCACAAGCTGAAAGAGTTGGGTTGGCTTCCGATGAAGTTTCGATTCGAATGTAATACTGTCTGTACCTATCATAGAATAATAGTCAAGAGATGTCCACCTTATCTCTTTAGTAAGTTAAGGTATGGAGCTGATGTTCATAGTGTCAACATAAGATATAGGAATTTACGGTCGTGTCCCCATCACAGAACATCTACTTTTCAAAGAAGTTTTAGATATAACATTTATAGACTGTACAACAATATATCTGAACACCTGAAACAGCTCACTCAAATCGATTCAGGATAGACATAAAAAATTACTTCCTTAACCGTCTCTAATTGTTTTTAAAAATCAGTCTCCGAGGATAAAATGTAATATTATTTAGTATGCTCAGAAATGTATTTTCAATTTTGTTTGTTATTTTATCTTTATTAGTGGGTCATGCCCAATTTGTTTAGTTTTTACAAGGGATAACTGGTAGAACACCTCTGGGTGAACTTCCCCTTGGGAGAACCATTGACATTCCATAATGAGAATTATTCAAGCCTAAATATAATTATATATTATGTATAAAATGTTTTGATATTCAAATTTTGTTGTATGTCTTCTATCAAGTAAAAAGCCTTTTTCTATTTTATTTTATACATAATATATAATTATATTTAGGCTTGAATAATTCTCATTATGGAATGTCAATGGTGTGAAGAAAATCATAAAATACCTTACAGTTTTCTGCGATTTTGTGACGAACGGACTACCTGGATTTTTAAAGTTAGTCTGTTTCAAACAAGTCCCGTGTTATATTCTAAGATATGATATACTGATGGTTAGTTGATTTTGATATTTAAATGTTATCTAGGGCTGATGAAGAGATTATCCGTATTCTAATTGTTTTTTGAAGATATATTGCATGTTATGAGAGATTTTTTGAATCAACTTATTTGAATATTTAAATATATTAAATATTTCAAATAAATTATATTTTTGAGAAATCCTTAAGTTGTGTTTTATGTTTTTGAAAAGGAATTGGTTTCACTATGGTAAGATCAGAAACAAAATTTTGTCTCCTTCAAATATTTATTCATTAATTTTAATTGCCTTTTTTATATTGGTTGGTTTATTTATTCCATTTGACATTGTATATTGAGTTTTGAATATATACGTCTATTAAATATAAGCGGTGCTTATTGAAGACACTAATTTAATTCTAAAAGTTTTTTGAATAAAAATTTTTTTGAAATTAAAATTGTAGAAGATTAACAGATTAAATCTGTTTTGATATTCAAATTTTGTTATGTTTCTTCTATCAAGTAAAAAGCCTTTTTCTATTTTCTTGTAATTTGTGAAATTTGTAGGGATGTTGAAAAGTTTTCTCTTCGATCATTGCCGATCAAAAACGTATATCATTTGAAAGAATAATAAAACGAAACTAAGCACCTGGCTGAAGATGGATAAAATCTGGCGAAAAATTAACCGAAATCTGACTCCTGTTTGACACCATGTTACTAGCTATAGGCAATGGACATTCAACATCTTGAAAATGCTTTTACAACACGCTGCCTTCTTCATAGAACTTGTGCAAGCTGGCCACCTTCCTCTCTTCATCTTCGCTTATCCCTGACAACTCCCCAATCAGCTCATTTAGACCTTCCTGGTTATTGTCTAACAATAGCAACTAATGGTGTTTAGGAAACAGCATCGTTTCTGTTTAGGACGTCGATATTGTTATCGTTGTTCTGTGCAATCGATTCTTCATAGAGGACTAACTGTATTATACAATGAACCTTATGCGGCTTAGTCCAGAATATTAATATCGTTTATTATTCCCGAGGGTGTACGAGCATGACGGACTATCAACAACATCCATCGCTTCACCGAAAATAGAACAGCTTTTGGGAGTGGTTAGGAGGAACTGTACACGAGTAGGCAAAGTTCATTACTGAGGGAAAGTGAAACGACTTCAAAACACCGTAATTATTTTGTTAATTTGCTGAACGCTCTGCGTGAAGAGCTACCATTAGAAACTGAGTAATGTGCATTATTATACCATGACGTTCCACTGGGATCATACAAAATGCGACAAATCCTTCTCAGAGATTTAATATATGCATAATTTCACTCTTTTTATCATTTGCATTTGCAAACTTATACCTCATTAATCCTAAAATAATAACTATTAGATTAAAATAACAAAACTTCCGAGAGTAACTTTTCCGAATACAAAACTAGATCACTTCATCATCCTCAAGTTTAGAAGCGCCAAAATCTATCCACAACACGAATATAATTGGAGAAATTCTTCAATTCGACTCAAAAAGATGCTTAGAATATCCAGCCAAGGAGTACTAATTTGAAGAACTGTCTTGATATCAAGTCAAAACTCAAAGAAATGATCCTATGAAATTAATATTCGATCAGTCGAAGAAATTCCCAGTGCCCAAGAGAAAGAGTCACAGGAATTTAAGAAACATAACAAGACTGGAACAGTAAATACGTCGTAATATTAACAAACATCTTGGGTTGTCCAATAAATATTTCTATACAGTAAGAGCCAACACAATTCGAAGTTCAAAATAATGTTGATACTGTTCGAATTCTACGAAATCAAACAAGGTATTTTGATAATACTAGGCAGGTGCATTATAACGTTCCCAAGGTACAGCAATCTAAGCCTTTATTTTTTCTTAGAAATCTGAATGAGACGTTAGAACCAGAAACGAAAATAGCCAAACGCCGTATCGAAATTCTAGGAAGAATGCTACCGAGTTCCGTCTATTCTTAGACCCACGTTAAACACTTGAAACAGTATCGCTTTAGCACTTGTTGAAGACACAATATCTCATCTCTCTCGAATTTACACATTTAACGAAAAAACTCTCTCAATTCGTAATCACTTTTAAATTTCCAAGGAATACCCCTCCCACGATATCACAATAATGCAATAAAAAGCCCTTGAACTGAATGTATAGTCCGTCTAGACATTATCCGGAAAAAAACAAAGCTCCACTGTAATTGTTTAGTATATATTTTTAATTCTTGAATTAAAAAAATTGTAAAAAAACATTCATCTTAATAACTTATACAACCTCCATTCAAGTGTTAACACTTAACGAAACGTCGAGGCATATCCGAAAATAGATAACCTCCATAATTTTCGGTGATGGAAGTCTTTATTTCGAAGCGCTGCTAGTTCAACTTCAATCTTCATTAGTCCCCATATGTTTTCAATGGGACGAAGATCTGGTGAAGCTGCTGGCCATGAAATGGTTGTCACTTGGTTTTCTTGCATCCAAGCTTGAGTATAGGCCGAAGTATGGCATCTTGCATTATCCTGCTGAAAACACCACCCCTCTGGATATAAAGCATGCGCCGTTTCTAGGAGAAAATTGTTTAGAATGCCACAATACTTTTCACTAATGATGGTGCCATCAACTATACAGAGAGGCATACAACTACGCTGAGGTATTGAACCCCAAACCATTATTTTGGTGAGAAATTTGGAAATTTGAACGGTAACATGTTGTTTTGATAGGATTTTTAAGTGATTTATACAAAGTTGGGAAGAACTTTCATCAGATATAGAGACATGATTAAAATTATTTTCTTGAAAACGTTGACAAAATTGTATCCTTTGTTTCCTTTAATCTTACGCGGTCTTCCTGAAACTGTTCTATGCCTCATATCATTGCCATTTTTGATCCTCTTTATTGTCTCATATACAGCACTTTTTCCCAGTTCAGTCAATTGCACTAATTTTTTAACGCTTCGAAAACCTTTTCAATAAAATTCTACCTAATACACTGTACACCTTTTGATAATCAAGAATATTTGACAAAAAGTGTTGACATGAAACTTTGGCCACAACCGACTATCTGCACAACCTATGTTTTACATTACTTTTGTC
The DNA here is from genome assembly GCA_034642435.1 of Megalocaria dilatata. Lineage (NCBI taxonomy): Eukaryota > Metazoa > Arthropoda > Insecta > Coleoptera > Coccinellidae > Megalocaria > Megalocaria dilatata. The sequence goes on from CM067854.1 coordinate 51,295,706, forward strand.
TTAGAATGTTACAAAAAAGAAATACCTATATTGAAATTATGAAAAATAATAAATTTCGGATACTTTCTAGAAAGACTATATTATCTACATTATTCGTTTGTTATTAGATAGAACATGTGTAAAGTTAACCCACTGAAAGTGAATAACGGTGAAAAAGCTCATCGATCTACTCCTCTACGAGCATAATAGTGTTCTCACTGCAATTAGAGTTCAAAACGACACCGAAACATTTCCGTCAATTTTGTGTAAACAACTCAAACTTGTACATTTGTAATATATGTATTTATGCTGCAAAAAAAAAAACAATTAAAATCTACTATATACATCTCTCTTAATCCACATTGAAGTATGCTCATCCTAGAATTTGCATACTTATTGATTGACGTTAAGCAATTACACGGAAGAAATAAACAAGGAATACCTATATACCAAGCCATTCTTTCAAACACATATGGGAAATATGGGCTTGTCATATATCAAGCACATGGTATCGACCATACCCCAATTGTCCGTCAACAACTCAGAGTGTCTGAGGTTGAGTAAACACACGGAAACAAAGCGTAACCTGAACAACATGAATCCTCGTCACTTGTTTGAATTCAATGTCTTTGAAAGCAAATGCTTTGTACACAATTTGCTAACATAAATAGAGGTTAATTCTCAATAGAAGGTATTTAAAATTATTTAAATATTAGCCTTCTATATATTTAATTCAAAAAATTGAATTCAATAATTATAACTTCAAGAATTAAATTAAAATTTTGTCATATAAGTACCACTTATATCAAACGACATATAAAATAAACATTCATTATAAGACATCCAAATGATATAACAAAATCCATTAAATAAAAATTGTTAACCAAAATCCTATAAATTGAATATTCTGAGTAGACAAAATTTTGTTTCTGCTGATCAATCTTATGAAAAACAAATATCTTTCAAAAATGTTAAACATAATCTTAAGAATTTCATCATAAAACTATCTTACTTAGAATATTCAATATTATTGGATATCTAACTAAGTTATTTTATATAAAATCTAAAGATATGTAGAAACATTACTGAAAAACAAGTTTTAAGAGAGACTTTGCTTCGTCAGTATTCAAATAATTCATATTTAATAAAATGTAACATCAATCATCAAAAAATATTTACTCACCCTTCAACAATTTAGAAAACTTCTGGTAAATGAATACTGAAAAATTTAAATGGAGTTTAAATGGAGGTTAACTACAAATAAATAGTTCTATGGTTTACTCTTGATCTAAAAGATTGAAGGAAAATTTAACGGCGTCACAAGGACTATCTTTATAAAGAATGTTAAGGAAACCAAATAATTATATATTATGAATAAAATAACATAAAAAGAGGTTTTTGAACATTTTTGGAAGATATTTGTTTTTCATAAGATTGATCAGCAGAAACAAAATTTTGTCTATTCAAAATATTTAATATATAGGCTTTTGTTTAACAAATTTCATATATTGGATTTTGTTATACTATTTGGATGTCTTATAATGAATGTTTATTTTATATGTCGTTTGATATAAGTGGTAATTAGATGACATTATTTTAATTTAATTCTGGAAGTTATAATTATTGAATATAATTTTTTGAAATTAAATATGTAGAAGGCTAATATTAAAATATTTAAATAATTTCATATACCTTCTATAAAGAAGGTACTTATGGTATTTTATTCATAATATATAATTATTTGGTTTCCTTAACATTCCTTAAACAGATAGTCCTTGTGCTATAGCAGAGGCCGTTAAATTGTCTTTCAATCTTTCAGATCAAGGGTAAACCACAGAACTATTTATTTGTTGCTAACCTCCACTTAAACTCCATTTTCCGTTTTCTAAATTGTGGAAGGGTGAGTAAATATTTTTTGTTGATTGATGTTATATTTTACTAAATATGAATTATTTGAATACTGACGAAGCAAAGTCTTTCTTGAAACTTGTTTTTCAGTAATGTTTTTACATATCTTGAGATTTTATAGTATATTCTAAGTAAGATAGTTTTATGATGAAATTCTTAAGGTTATGTTAAACATTTTTGGAAGATATTTGTTTTCATAAGATTGATCAGCAGAAACAAAATTTTGTCTACTCAAAATATTTAATTTATAGGATTTTGGTTAACAATTGGATTTTGTTATATTATTTGGATGTCTTATAATGAATGTTTATTTTATATGTCGTTTGATATAAGTGGTACTTATATGACATTAATTTGATTCCTGAAGTTATAATTTTTCAATATAATTTTTTGAAATTAAATATGTAGAAGGCTAATATTAAAATATTTAAATACACAATTTGCAACCGTCTTATTCATGAATAAAAAGGTATTTCAATAATTTCAACAGAAAATCATATTTTATTCACAATACAGAACTTGACTCCCTCAACAACAGAATCCACGGGGTATTGAGGGCCATAACTTCAACTCCTATTACTGAATGGGCACTGAGCAAGTGACAAATGAGGGTCAAGTTCTGAATCTATAACAGAATTAATGACTTTTGCAGAAGATCAATAGTTGATAATCATGGAAAGATATATCGAGGCTGTCGATGGAGAAATGGTTCATTTATTTCACATTCAATCGATAATAAACGGCTTTAATTAAAGTCTATAATATATGTGAAACTGGTGTCAAAATTAGGATGAATTGAATTTCGAGTTTAGACAGAAATGGTAGACCATATTTCTGCCATTCTAAATTTTTGTTTATCAGGGTGCAATCGTTTTTTCCGGATATTTGTTGATTATGTGTCAATAATGATATCAAGCATGAGCTGAAAGTTTCATGGTATAACTTTATACTGAGGACCCATATAGCCGTTTTTGAAGACGACTAGTGAAATAAATAAAGAAGAAACTTTATATTTATTGCATGATGAAGTTTTCAAACAACTAAAATAAGTGTATTGAACTCAAATGTGGAGATGCCCTGAGCCACAAACGATATCCCATATTTAACCTTCAGTGTGGACACCTCAGTGGTAGAGCATTGAGCTCGTGACCGGAAAGTCTGGGTTCGAGTCCTATTCAGGTAGAAAAGAAATTTTCTAATTGGACAGGTGTGTGCCACCATTCCACTGTTGGGTCGAAAATTAACAGTGCTGTGACCTAGAGTGACGCAAGATCGCAGTAATAAAGCCTACCCAGAACACAACCGAACTCCTAACTCGCACAAGCTGAAAAATCTTCTGAGGGATCTTCACAGAAGATCTAGGAGTATTAGGATAATAATAATTATAAAAAAATAATAAAAATAATTATCAACCTTGTATTAATATACTCATAATAAGTGCCAAATTCGATGTGACAGCGGCAGACGAACACGAAAAATAGAAAGATGGTAAATTGTCGAAGAAAGATCGTAAATTGTCGAAGAAAAATTGTGGAATTAGTTTCCTGATAATCCTATGAAGAAAAGAAAACACACTTATAATCAGTCATTACTTTTGTGTGTATTAGAGGCAGAATTTGACCAAGATATTAGTACCCAAGATCAGCTCTTATCCCAACTATTACTGCTTACATTTTTTATTTTCAAGTCTGAAACAACTGAGGAAAAATTATGAAATATTCGGAAACTCTTTAAAATAAAAGAAGAGTGAGAGAAGATTGATGTTCTGTATGCTAAGTTTAAACTAAACAGAAGAAAATAAAGTTGACAGGATCTTTTATTAAAGAGAGAAGACCATGAGGAACTACACACTCTATTGAATATACCGGTGTGGAAAAAACAGTCCAAACATAGAAAGTTCGATGTTTACCTACAGTCTACTGGAGCAGTGGAAGAATCAAAACATCTGATTGCTGATTGGGCCCTAGAACTTCAAGCTGTTCTAGGGCCCAATATGTCGTTTGATATAAGTGGTACTTATATGACAAAATTTTAATTTAATTGTTGAAGTTATAATTATTGAATTCAATTTTTTTAAATTAAATATATAGAAGGCTAATATTAAAATATTTGAATAATTTTAAATACCTTCTATAAAGAATTAACCTCTATTTATGTTAGCAAATTGTGTACAAAGCATTTGCTTTCAAAGACATTGAATTCAAACAAGTGAGACGAGGATTCATGTTGTTCAGGTTACGCTTTGTTTCCGTGTGTTTACTCAACCTCAGACACTCTGAGTTGTTGACGGACAATTGGGGTATGGTCGATACCATGTGCTTGATATATGACAAGCCCATATTTCCCATATGTGTTTGAAAGAATTGCTTGGTATATAGGCATTCCTTGTTTATTTCTTCCGTGTAATTGCTTAACGTCAATCAATAAGTATGCGAATTCTAGGATGAGCATACTTCATTGTGGATTAAGAGAGATGTATATAGTAGATTTTAATTGTTTTTTTTGCAGCATAAATACATATATTACAAATGTACAAGTTTGAGTTGTTTACACAAAATTGAGGGACATGTTTCGGTGTAGTTTTGAACTCTGATTGCAGTGAGAACAATAAAATGCTCGTAGAGGAGTAGATCGATGAGCTTTTTCACCGTTATTAACTTTCACTGGGTTAACTTTACACATATTCTATCTAATAACAAACGAATAATGTAGACAATATAGTCTTTCTAGAAAGTATCCGAAATTTATTATTTTTCATAATTTTAATATAGGTATTTCTTTTTTGTAACATTCTAAGACAAAGTAATGTATAACATAGGTTGTGCAGATAGTCGATTGTGGCCAAAATTTCATGTCAACACTATTTGTCAAATACTCTTGATTATCAACAGGTATACAGTGTATTAGGTAGAATTTTATTGGAAAGGTTTTCGAAGCATTTAAAAAATTAGTGCAACATTTTCTCTACTTGATGCAACAACAACAAGAAGACAAAGAACTGTACATACAGAAGAAAATATGCTGCTGTAAGTCAAAGTGTTGATAATGATCCAGATTTGTCTATTCTTCGACGTTCACAACAAGTTGGACTCTGTGCATCCGCCACATGGAAAATTTTGCGTAAAGATCTTGGTCTACACCCATACAAGATCCAACTGGTTCAAGAACTGAAGCCACTTGACCATAATGAGCGTCGTTTGTTTGCTGATTGGGCCCTAGAACAGCTTGAAGTTGATCCATTTTTTTATCGTAAAATTGTGTTTAGTGATGAAGCTCATTTCTGGTTGAATGGCTATGTAAACAAGCAAAATTGTCGTATATGGAGTGAAAAAAAATCCTAAAGAAGTTCGGCAGGTTCCATTGCATCCTGAAAAATGCACTGTATGGTGTGCTTTACATGCTGGAGGCATCATCGGTCCATATTTCTTTAAAAACGATGCTAGAGCTAATGTTACAGCGAATGGTGCTCGTTACAGATAGATGATCAATGATTATTTATTTCAAAATTTGAATGGTATCGACCCAGAAGTATTTGGTTCCAAAAAGATGGTGCTACACCTCATGCTGCAACCGTAACCATGGATTTATTGAAAGAAACATTTGGCGATAACATTATTTCGAGAAATGGTCCAATTAATTGGCCTCCGAGATCATGCGATTATTTTTTTTGGGGTTGTGTCAAGTCATTGGTTTATGCTGATAAACCAGAAACAATAGACGCTTTGGAAGCCACCATAATTCGTGTTATAGATGAAATAAGGACTGAATTACCCGAAAAAGTGTTCCAGAATTGGTCCGGTCGAATACTGTTCCTCAGAGTAAGTCGTGGTGGACATATGCCGGAAATAATTTTTGAAATTATTATTGAATTATCTTACAAATAAAAAAAAATTGGCTTCAATCCTAATTGTTTTATTTCAATTTTAAGTTCTATCACTCTAATAAAAAATAACGGTACTGCGTTGTAAGTGCTCAAAGCTAACTTATATTCTAATCGAGCTCTCACCAAGATCAACCTTCCGCAACTAACTGATGTTACGAATTGTAAAATTTGAATATCAAAACAGATTTAATCTGTTAGTCTTCTACAATTTTAATTTCAAAAAATTTACTTAAGAAACTTTAAGAATTAAATTAATCTCTTTATGAGCACTGCTCAAATTTAACAGACGTATGAAATCGAAATTCATCATACAATTTCAAATGGAATTAAGAAAAACCAATGAATAAAAATTGTCAATTAAAATTAATAAATAAATAAACAAACAGTTTTTGTTTCGTTCCAGGCATGCATACTGAACTCTTCAGACAAACGTACTAAGCCCTGTTTGTTACAAAATGTATTGTTTTCTGATCCTATATTTATGAAAAATAACTCTTTCTCAAAAATATAAAACATAAAATTAAGAACTTCTCAAAAACTAATTTATTCGAAATATTCAATATATTTAAATAAATTACTTCAAAAAATCTCAAAATATGTAGCACATCCTCAAAAAATAATTTACAATATATATAATTTACATATATGTAAAGTTGAACCGGTCTTATCTGAATTGTTAATTATTTTTTGAGGATGTGCTACATATTTTGAGATTTTTTGAAGTAATTTCTTTAAATATATTGAATATTTCGAATAAATTAGTTTTTGAGAAGTTCTTAAGATTATGTTTTATATTTTTGAGAAAGAGTTATTTTTCATAAATATAGGATCAGAAAACAAAACATTTTGTAATAAACAGGGCTTCGTTCGTTTGTCTGAAGGGTTCAGTACGCATGCCTGGAACGAAACAAAAAATGTTTGTTTATTTATTTATTAATTTTAATTGACAATTTTTATTCGTTGGTTTTTCTTAATTTCATTTGATATTGTATGATGAATTTCGATTTTATACGTCTATTAATTATGAGCAGTGCTTATTGAGAAATTAATTTAATTCTTAAAGTTTCTTAAGTAAATTTTTTGAAATTAAAATTGTAGAAGACTAACAGATTAAATCTGTTTTGATATTCAAATTTTGTAATAATCCTTCTATCAAGTAAAAAACCGTTCCTTATTCTTATAAAAAAAACTATATGGCATTTGCACAACAATCACCGTTAGCAAAAACTCATGAAGTTGCGTTTAATATATGGTTCGATTAACTGTCCACAGCTCAGTTAATTTCACTCTTAAAGCATGTTACCTTTTTCTGCAATACTGGTATGTTATGGACTCTAAATAATGTCTTCTTTTTGTTACAGAGTGCGTGTTGAGTACTACGTGAACGAGAATACATTCAAAGAACGACTTCAACTTTATTTCATCAAAAATCAAAGATCTAGTGAGTATTTTCTCCTTTTTTTTCTAAAGTTAAGGGAGTTGAATATGACATGTGCATTTTCTTATATTGAATGATCCCTTCGATTAGTTTAATAGGAAATGTGGGTTCAGTTGAATGTTATTTAAAAGCTTTTAGATATATACAGGTGTCCCATAATTAGACCGACAAGCTTTTAGTGGATGTTCTAGATATTATTTTAGACCCTTTCGGCGCAAATTGGAGATATGTGGCAAAATTGAATAAGATTTCATTTAAAATAATTCACATAGTTTTTATGTTCCGCAATTTATTCAGAATCCTGACACGTGAAACACGACAGACAAGACAAAATCATTAACAATTCATAACAATGCATTTCCACATGTTGTATCGCACATTAAAACGTACTTAAGAATGCTCAAATGGGAAGTCCTACCCCACTCGCCGTACAGCCCAGACATTGCTCCTTCCGATTAGAATCTGTTCTGACCAGTACAACATGACCTGGCTGACTAGCTGTTCTCCAACTACTATGAAGTCAAAAACTGGATCGCTGCATACATAACTGCCAAAGAGCCGGTCTTTTTCCGCGATAGGATCCGTTAATTCGCCTACTTTAAGGGAGGCGTTATGAAGCTACCTTTAAAAAGGCAACAAATCATGGAACAAAATGGTGCATATTTGACCTAAATCGGACAATTCGAAACATGTTAAATGAAGTCTTGAAATTCACGCAAAAATAATGGAGTTTTTCTCCCCAACCTTTTATTATTAACTATCAAGAATACACACATCGTCAAAAGTCCTCCCTCTATCAACTGTCAACTAATTGAATGTAACATGATAATTTCTTGTGTGTGCAAACTTCACTATCTAAAATAGAATAAAACATATTGAAATATGTTTGTCTTCTACAATTTTAATTTCAAAAAATTTTTATTCAAAAACTTTTAGAATTAAATTTATGTCTACAACAAGCACTGCTTACATTTAATAGACGTATATAATCAAAACTCAATATATAATGTCAAATGGAATAAATAACCGAACGAAAGTAATTAAAATTAATAAATAAATATTTAAAGGAGACAAGATTTTGTTTCTGGTCTTACCTTTAAGAACACCAATTGCCTTTTAAAAACATGAAAACACTTAAAGGACTTCTCAAAGAATATGATTTATTTGAAATATTTAATATATCTAAATATTCGAATAAGTTATTTCAAAAATCTCTAATAATTTTTTGAAATCAAAATTGTAGAAGACAAACATATTTCAATATGTTTTAATATTCAAATATTGTTATATTTCTTCTATCAAGTAAAAGGCCTTTCTATTCTATTTTATTTTACATATAATATATAATTATATTTTGGCTTCAATGAATCTCATTATGGAATGTCAATGAATTTAAATAAACCTTAAAATAACTCACACTGTTCTTTGATTTTATTAGAACATAGATCAATCTTGAATTATATAGCTGATCTGCGTTTCGAAGCTTTAGTCTTTTAACACGTGAGAGATATAGGTTAGTTTTTTGATTTTGATATTTGGAATATTAAATGAGGACTGAAGACGGGATTGCTTAGAATTATATTTGTTTTTTGAAGATATAGTGCACATTTATTAGAGATTTTTGAAATAACTTATTCGAATATTTAAATATATTAAATATTTCAAATAAATTATATTTTTTGAGAAGTCCTTAAAGTGTGTTCATGTTTTTAAAAGGCAATTGGTGTTCTTAAAGGTAAGACCAGAAACAAAAAATTTTGTCTCCTTTAAATATTTATTTATTAATTCTAATTACTTTCGTATATCTGTTGGGTTATTTATTCAATTTGACATTATATATTGAGTTTTGATTATATACGTCTATTAAATGTGAGCAGTGCTTGTTGTAGACATAAATTTAAATCTAAAAGTTTTTGAATAAAAATTTTTTGAAATTAAAATTGTAGAAGACAAACATATTTCAATATGTTTTAATATTCAAACTTCACTATCTTATCACTTAAATTGTAATAAAGGGCCTATGTTTCACTTAGAAATAGGGAAATAAATTTTGATCCAAAGAATTCTATTATAATAAAGCTCGAGGACCGAGGACCGACAAGCGATGTTGATTATTTGAGATAAAAATGTAGCCTAAACAACGGGCGTTAATTCTAAAAGCAACAATGTATTAATCAATAGATCGATTCATTTAAATTTCAACGAGGAGGTCTTGAGAACGGAAGTTAGCGATTATGATTTTAGTGCAGACGACATAAAGGACTTCAAGGCTAAGATTGGGAATTCTCAGTAAAGTCGAGATAAGAAATCGACAAGTCAAAAGATCTGGATGGTCTAGACGTGTGTAGGCGTTGAAACGATGGGAACTTAGAAAAAGCCGACTCAGTAAAACTTCGGTAGAAGGATAGAAGCCAAAGTTTTGGAAGTTCGAAAAAAAAAAGGGAGAGTCGTCGTTAAGCATTGGTGACAGACAGTCACTAATCGGTTCGTGGTCGGGATAGTTTAGTTTAATTCAGGTTGAAAAATAAAGGGCTAAATTATGGTGTTTGTTCTTGAAGGGGTGTTGTGCCTTTAGGTTGAGGCCAACACCCCCGTGTAGAGGGTTCAGCTATTGAACATCGGGTTTTGGTGGATCGGTGTCCCGAAAAAGGTAGGATTTTTTTTTGTTTTTGTAACTTCACAAGAAAACTTTTATTAGTTGAATATTGATTGTTCATAAGCGGGAACGAGAGTATGACTCATTGAAATAGACAGTCCAGGGTCCTGAAGTCTTCTAAAAAATTGATTTAAACAATTACTAGGATCTGATTTTAGAATATCATTTTACATCAATTGCTTTTCAAAAGACTGAAAAATTGTAACTATTGAAATTTCTATTAATTGCCTACATAATAGTTCATTATATGTGATATCTCATTTAAATGTGTTATTTTTGCTCTATCCATCTCCTCAGAAAATACTTTTAAAACAAAAGACTTGTCCTTCGTGCGACGAGCACGAACCCAAATTCTTTCCAAAAAGAGAGTTCAGTAAAGTAAGTATATTTTGATATATTTTCGAGTTGGGAACTAGATTCAGGAATTATGAGTAGAATGTAGATAGTAAATGGTGACAGTGGTAAGGGTTGATAGCAGAAAAAGTTTTATATTAGGTATTATTTCGTTTTTTGCTTGTTTCGTTATTTTAAAATTGGAATTAACTTTATTTTTATTGAAAGTAGGAAATATTAAAAGTTTCAAAAAGTTACCCTTTTTATAATGAGATAAACACACTTATATATTAAGGGAAACGACTCTGAACGAGTTAAAGATAAAGTGGTGTATTACAAATGGTGACAGCGGTGGGATTGTTTCGTATTTTTCTGAGGAGATAGAGAAAAGAAAGTTTAGAAATTAATGTTCAGAACGGTGTGGAAGATTGCAGTTTTACGTATGAGGGATATGAAAATGATAGATATCAGATAATTGGTCATGTTGAGAAAAAAAAATTGATGGTTTGAGGATTAAGTAGGAATTTTCAGAGTATATGTAGTATAAAATAATTTTTTCAATTAATGAGAAATTTCATGAAGGGATTATTAATAGAAAATTTCGAGAAAAACGACTAAATAATGTCACAAGAAGGTCTCATCGATGTACTAGGGAATTTTTCAAGAGGAAAGTTCAGTTTTAATTTTTTGAGAAGTATTGGAGAATTTTGTGGGAGAGTGAAAGGAATATGATAAAGTATATTTAGTTTTATTGAAAGGGAGTGAATTTTTTTCTAAGGAAATTCCGCAAAATTAGAGCAGTAGGAGAGGTGGAGACCGTAGAAGTCGGAATATTTTCAGAGAATTGTGATTTTTATTATTTTGGAAAGAGAATAGGGGATTCCGTGAGTGACGGAGTAGGACTTGCATTGCTTTCTTTTCATAGGTAATGGATTAGAAAAAGCCATGGGGAAGCAGATGCAATGGAACGTTGATCCCAGGAATTTGCGGGATATGTTTTTCTCTTTCAGGAAGTAAGGGGATTTCGCGAGAGGCGAAAGGAGTGTATCCTGTTGAAAAGAGTCCGCAGGAGGACAGGGATATCACGAGAGGTGAAATAAGTGTATCCTGTTGAAAAGAGTCCGCAGGAGGACAGGGATATCACGAAAGGCGAAATAAGTGTATTTTATTGAGTAGAGTCCGTAGAAGGACTGGGATTTCGCGAGAGGCGGAATAAGTGTGTTATATTGAGAATTGTCCGCAGAAGGACGAGGAATATTTGTTTTGTAGGTGCGTAGAGGAAGACTTCTCGAGAATTATTCCGCTTTCTTGTACTATGTAATTTTATGTGGAAGGAGGTGATATAGGATTTTTTTTTGTTTGAAGGAAGGATATTCACATTTTCTCTAAGATTAAAATTGGTATAATATTGGTAATATAGTCAGTGATCATTTGTTCAGGGCAAGATGAGACCTTTTATAAGCAAATGTTTGATATGAGCAGATTTTGAATAACGAGGAATAATGTTGTGAAAAAAAAATGAAAATAGTTTTCTGTTGTTTATTTAATTGGGTAATTTGTTCATCTCATTGATGTAGCCATTTGTGAATTATTGGTATAGAATGACTTCAAGACCCACAGGACATTTATTTTACAAGTTGAAACAGAAGTGAAAAAAGTACATTAGGAGAAATTTAAAATAAATTATGGATTGAAAATTCCAGGTTAATATTTGAAACTCACGTTAATAGAGATTTGAATTCAGATTGTTTGAGATATCTGATAGAAGGGTAGAACAAGATTATTAACATTTTTTTGCATGATTTCATTAGAAGTTGAGATTTTTTTTTTCAGTAAAGTGTGATATTGATATAGAAAAATAAATTTCCGTTTATTGTTGGTATGAAATACTTTCGGGAAAGTTTGGATTTTATTTTATAGAGAGATTTTGAACATAATTAATTTTTATTTTATTTTCCACAAATTACAATAGATTGAAAGTAACAGGAGAATGAGTATCCGTCGGATTGATTAAAATATTGGTAAAGGAAAATTATTCTACTTTGAAATTTTTTTTTCTTTTTGAATTTAACTTTCAGTTCAGATTTTGAAAGTTTCAGTTGTTCTGGAAAAACTCCAAAGACTCCTAGGTTTTTTTATATTTTTGTTCAGATATGAATTTAAGATTAATTTATGTTTGTTTCAGTGTCAGTTGGTTATGATTTTTATGTTGGGTAAATACAGTTGTTTCATTTAGACAGAACATTAATTATCTTATAGAGAAATGCTAAGTTAGTCAAAATTGATCTTGATGTTTTATCTGGATAATTTTGAGTTGGGGAATATGATTAGAAGCATTTTGGTCGCTAGGAAAATATAAGGGCGAGCACAACGCTTCACAAAATGAAGTGAGGCTTAAATTTTAGTTTTGTGGCAATTAAGTTTTTCTTAATAGGTGGTTATGTTCCGTTATATTTATGTATAATTTTGAGTTTATGAACTTTATTTATTTGAATTAATTGATATGATTTCATTGTTTTTTTTAATTTGCAAGTAACAATATGTATTTGATTTTTTTTTTTTTTTTTGATGTATTTAGTGGTTCTTTTGGATTTAAGAAGCGAATATAATTCTGAGTGAAAGGCTTCACATGATAATATTTGTTAATTGATAGGGAAACACTTTGATGAATATTCATTTATGATTTCATGAAGTAACAATTTTTTTATTTTTCTGTATTCAATGTTTTTGGAATTATTCTTATTGGGAGAATGTGTCTCTGACCAATTGTGCTTTTGTTTCCTTGATGTATGTTATATAGGAATGGAAGATCGACTACAAGGCAGCCAGAGGTGGACTTGGAATAGATAAGATACTTGGTCATCATCAAGGATGTAACCTTCTTAAGGGCTATCGAAATGTTACCCAAAAATAATGTCTTGTTGAACTGATAACAGTGCCGGGATAATGACAATCATCTTTCGCGATAACGGGAAGTACACTGGACTCAGTGTTGTATATAAACAAAATATAAACAAACTGAGAGTGTTGTGAAGGACGAATTTAAGGTTCGAAATTGGTGAGCACATTGTGTTTGAGCTTATTTGTCAGTAGGCCTATTGTTAGTTCGATTTTAGACTGAGTATGTGCCAGATAATTCCACTTCGGTCACTGAAATAAGTATAGAGGAAAAAATATGGAATCTGATGAAGCTGTCGAGGTAAAGACGAGAGTGACGATAGATGCAGCGGTGTTACTTGCTGACCAGATGGATGAATTTGGAGAATATAAGTATTATTCCTTCCGTCAAAGAGTTAAAGAGAGAATGGAGCCAAAGAAGATTAAGATGAACCCAGAACCTTAGTCTGAATTAGTATAGCTTTATGAAGGATATGCGATGGAGTCAACTGTATTATTCAGTCAGTTTGTACCAATTTATAATGTAATGACGATGACGAGATGAAGAGGTTTATTTTTCGTACTGATTCCTCCTGCAGTGAGAATAATAATTTTTGTCCTGGTTTCCCGAACAGAAAGTGAAGTTGACTGAAGATGACGAGATGTTGTATGCTGAGGGAGTTTGCTGGGATGATAACCCAGTTCTAAGAATAGAAATATTGAATAAGGTGGAGGTAAAACAAAGGAGGTCCTGAAGATGAATCGACAGAAAAAGAAGAAATGAATGGGGAAAATGTTCCTGAATATGAAGTTACCGATTAGACAGTATTTGCCCTGATTAGAAATAGGCGATGTGCCTTAAAAGAGAAGAAGAAGACGTAAGAGTTATAAACTTCAATATGGATGTGACGTGATTTGAAGACTCGACCTTGCTGATATTCGTAGTCTACGTCACTGGACTGTAAAGAAGCTGTGCTTAGACAATTTGTGTACGGAAATTAGTGCGCGCTCAGCGGAATTTGACTTCATATAAGCAACGTACGGACTAGAGCAGTGTCGTGCGATTATTTGTTTTGGAAAAACTATTTCATTGAATATTGAATTTAATCTACGGTTATCTACTATATTGGTAACACCTGAGAGCCACTTTTAGAAGGTTATTCCTGAGATGAAAGGCCATCTTTCGAGAGAAGCTATCAAGGTATAGGAGAACATCACGGAGTTTGAATGTAATAGACATAGCAATTGAGAATTTGTTTTTGTTTTTCTAATCACTTATGTAATTAACTGTTGAATATTCTATTTCAGTTTAGTTAGGTCATGTTGATTTTTGTTCATGATTGTGTTATAATTTATATTCCATTTTTCCGGAACATAACACCTTGCTTTAACTTATAGGGAGATTGAACCTTATTGAATTTTATTGGTTGTTATAAAGTACCAAGGCGAATGGACTCGTGGACTGCCATACGGATTCATGAGAATAGGAAAAGTTATGGCTATGTAATGCCAAAACTTTTTCATTGAGGAGAGTAATGTAATAAAGGGCCTATGTTTCACTTAGAAATAGGGAAATAAATTTTGATCCAAAGAATTCTATTATAATAAAGCTCGAGGACCGAGGACCGACAAGCGATGTTGATTATTTGAGATAAAAATGTAGCCTAAACAACGGGCGTTAATTCTAAAAGCAACAATGTATTAATCAATAGATCGATTCATTTAAATTTCAACGAGGAGGTCTTGGGAACGGAAGTTAGCGATTATGATTTTAGTGCAGACGACATAAAGGACTTCAAGGCTAAGATTGGGAATTCTCAGTAAAGTCGAGATAAGAAATCGACAAGTCAAAAGATCTGGATGGTCTAGACGTGTGTAGGCGTTGAAACGATGGGAACTTAGAAAAAGCCGACTCAGTAAAACTTCGGTAGGAGGATAGAAGCCAAAGTTTTGGAAGTTCGAAAAAAAAAAGGGAGAGTCGTCGTTAAGCATTGGTGACAGACAGTCACTAATCGGTTCGTGGTCGGGATAGTTTAGTTTAATTCAGGTTGAAAAATAAAGGGCTAAATTATAGTGTTTGTTCTCGAAGGGGTGTTGTGCCTTTAGGTTGAGGCCAACACCCCCGTGTAGAGGGTTCAGCTATTGAACATCGGGTTTTGGTGGATCGGTGTCCCGAAAAAGGTAGGATTTTTTTTTGTTTTTGTAACTTCACAAGAAAACTTTTATTAGTTGAATATTGATTGTTCATAAGCGGGAACGAGAGTATGACTCATTGAAATAGACAGTCCAGGGTCCTGAAGTCTTCTAAAAAATTGATTTAAACAATTACTAGGATCTGATTTTAGAATATCATTTTACATCAATTGCTTTTCAAAAGACTGAAAAATTGTAACTATTGAAATTTCTATTAATTGCCTACATAATAGTTCATTATATGTGATATCTCATTTAAATGTGTTATTTTTGCTCTATCCATTTCCTCAGAAAATACTTTTAAAACAAAAGACTTGTCCTTCGTGCGACGAGCACGAACCCAAATTCTTTCCAAAAAGAGAGTTCAGTAAAGTAAGTATATTTTGATATATTTTCGAGTTGGGAACTAGATTCAGGAATTATGAGTAGAATGTAGAGAGTAAATGGTGACAGTGGTAAGGGTTGATAGTCAGAAAAAGGTTTACATTAGGTATTATTTCGTTTTTTGCTTGTTTCGTTATTTTAAAATTGGAATTAACTTTATTTTTATTGAAAGTAGGAAATATTAAAAGTTTCAAAAAGTTACCCTTTTTATAACGAGATAAACACACTTATATATTAAGGGAAACGACCCTGAACGAGTTAAAGATAAAGTGGTGTATTACAAAATGAAAACAATAAATCAGCAAAAAATGTTTCTCGTTCGGGAGAATACAGGTGTATTCGAAGTTAATCAGTTATCAGCGAATAACCAGAGTTGTTTTATTGAGAATCTTCCGAGGAAAATTCCGATCCAATTTCTCAGTTTGACCGGGCAAGAATAGTAGCCCTACATCAAGAAGCTTTGTCGAACCACCAGATTGCGCAACGTTTGAATATTTCACGGACTTAAGTAAGGCGCATAGTAGGCCTTTTCTTGGAAACCGGCAGCGTTGCCCGGAGACCGATGCCTGGTCGACTCGGACAAACATCTGCAAGGGAAGATCATTATATCGCAAATTTTACTCGAACGGTATCTGTAACAGCCCTTCGAAGTTATTTTTTGAGGACCTATAGACGGGTAGTCTCAACCAGTACCATAAGGAGATGGTTGCATTCCTCAAATTTAAGGGCAAGAAGACCTTTAAGAGTACCTCGGCTATCACCTGGACATAGAGCTACCCGTCGGCAATGGGCAGAACACCACCAAGACTGGCTTTTACCACAATGGCGCAACGTACTTTTTTCGGACGAGTCACGATTCGGTTTAGTTATAGTGGACGAGGAAGGGTTTGGAGAAGTCCAGGCAGACTAGAGCGACCCAATTTTGCCTGGGAGGTTGTGCCCTTTCAAGGCGAATCAGTAATGTGCTGTGGGGTATGATGTTCGGTCGCCGTACCCCTCTTATAATCGTTGAACGAACAATGACTGGTGCCATCTACGTAGAAAACATCATTGAACCAATCAGTGTTTTTCTGCGTATCTAATTTGAGGATAATTATTTCATTAATCAGGATGATATCGCACACGAAAGGTTCAAAACATTCTT